>CP050225.2:3961046-5206046 GCA_012066045.3 Morus alba | reverse complement strand
CAAGAAATTTCACTGGAACACATGGTCCAAAGAAAAATGGGGTTATTAAACATAAATTGGGCACATTTCAAAGTTTAGATCTGATATTACGCATATCAGTCGGTAACTCTTGTACAAAAGATAAAGAGAGAGTAGGTTTATATTATAAGTTGCACGTTCACTCACTCAGAAATTTGTTCAAGATAAATGTTTTTGCCAACACTGAAGGACAATTCCAGCCTCACAAACATAACATGAAAAGATCTTTTACTCTCTTCTATATACTAATTAATACCAAAACATCAAAAACGCATTTGTGAATGTATACATGTAAAGATGTTTTCACAAAGGCAATTTGAAGGGACGAGTTTGGTAAAATCCAAACTAGTTTAAACGGGATATCCCGTTATTTTCATACCTCGAATCACTATTCAGCCTTTTTTGCTACAAGTTAACATATACTCTCAACTCAAGGCCCACTCTAGCTTTATAGATTCTCAAGTTTGTACCCCTTAGATGCTAACTTCTGAAGCAAATATTCCCTCCCAGCTTCTCCCTTTGGTTTTGAGCCCAGAAGGAAAAGATCAAAAAAAAAAAATAAATAAAAAAAATAAAATAAAATAAAAGTTACTCCCCCTACCCTACCCTAGAATGTTCATTCAAATAATTGGTAGCCCTATTACCACCCGTTTTCTTGCTTTTTGACTCTAGATACACTATATGTAAATAAAATAAAGAATCTCTGACAAGGAGGACCAAGGAAGAATTTATTTACCTTATGAAAGAGTATAAAGTGCACAAACAAAATTCAACTGAACACTCCTTTTTGACATTAAGTAGCTGAAGAGAAGTCATATAGAAGATTGTTTTATCCGCCTCTGAGACATATGTAAACAAGGGAGGAAAAGAATGGCTTCAAAATATGAAAGCTTTACAAAATTTACCGTGCAATAAAAATATTTATAACTTCACTTCTGTGGACTTGTTTATACAAGTATAAAAACGAAGTGTGTCCGACCAAGACTTTCGAAGAAGCTAATAATGCTTCACTCTACACACCTGCATACAAGGTTAATCAAGTCCATCTTTTACAAATTGGATTTGCATGGTCTACGATATCAGAAGGAAAATATAAAATGTAAAAATAATATACAAGGCGGGAAAAAAATTGACGATGCACTCAAACAAAAAATTTATGGCCGTACCATGAAATGAAATTTGTATTTGAGAGAAAAATATATGTCACTCATCACCATTATTAATCTTGATCCCTACAAGTTCCTCAATCGGTTGACGACATATGGGGCATTTGTTTGATTGAAGCCTCAACTCTTTGGCACATTCACTGCACATACACTGGACAACAAAGAAAATTAGTTGAGAACAATGTATCAAGGTTCAAAAGGTACGAGGTAAAGTGAAAAGACAAGTGAATTTAACCTATGCTCGCACCCTCTTTCTCAAACACATGGGTGTCTAAGGAGACATGGAAAAAAGAACTATTTCGTATACATTATGTGTTTGCCAAAATTCTCTGTGCTAGAGAAGCAAAAGCTCAATAACCCCAATGAGCCAATATAATCCCAGGTGGGATCCACATATTAGAAGATAGTTAAGGTTTTTTCAAGCTAATGTGCCTGATTCAAATCATTTGTCATAAGATATGCTTGAGCACAACACCCTCGAGCCTTGCTCATCACTATTATATCCTTACGAGTAAAACTACAATTAGGTAACACTACATCCGATATTTCTAATAGAATCGAAAAGGAACCCACCATATGTCGGCAAGGTAAGACAAAGGTATCCTTAGGTTCCGTCATGCAAATAACACACTCCTTTCCAGAATCATTGTCTTTAAAGCCTTCCACAGATGAGCTTCCTATTCCATATATGTCCCGTAGCTCATAGCGAACCCCATCAACCCATAGTATTTGTCTAATTACTTTAACTTGGAAAGACTCTGTGTTTTTCTTCTCCAGCACAGCCTGAGTAATCTGCATATTATTGGATATATCTTGCGAACTACTAAGATGTTCTCCCGTCGAATTAGAAGGCGGACATGTTTCAGCAGATATTACGAGAGGGAAAACATCTTCTTCTGGTGATGGTTTTGAGAGGTCATCCAACTCAAAGAAGCCTAAGTCAATGCCCGTTCCTGAAGGCTGGCGAAACCTCTGGCCACTTCCTTTCTGAAAGGGGATTCTCACAGGCATAAATGCCTCAGGATACAATGGAATGAACTTACAATTTGGCTCTTCCTTGGCAAAGTATAAAATGGTGATGCTGTAAAAAGAGAACACAGTCGGATGAACAGAATAACATATTAGAAGAGGTGCACTAGATTTTTTTAAGAACTCTTGACAAGCTATTTTCTTACACTAACGTGTTCCAAATCAGATAAAAGAAGCTTATTTCTATAAATAGTTAGTTGTTATTGAAAACTTACAGCCTATAATTTATGAAGAGCTTACTGCAAGATCATTCCCAAGTCATATTTCAAGTTATAATCTAATTACCAGAAGGAAAAACCTAAAGAATTCACAATTATAGGAAAGAAGAAACTTGAGAGATTATAGGCAAGGACAAGGGAGAAACGAAGATATAGGGAGAGATGTATTTTATAGGATTTGAATTATTGTTCAGCAGGAAGGGGGGAAAAAAAAAACTTCAAAACCAAAATTTTAGGTAAAACTATTCTAAGATAAATTCTATCTCCAACTTTTATATTAGCATAGACTCTGAAAGGTAGACGCACAACAGTCGACTCATTCTGAGTTTCAACCAGCAGCTTTGTACTTCCAACTTACTTGAATGAGTGCACAAGCAAAAACCTACTTACCAAAAGAAAAAGTATTCGCAAAGGTGTCATCCACTAGTTGAAAACTAACATGAATATTCAAAATTACTTCATTATCAACGAACAATCAAGCTCATAAATGAACAACAAGAATAACAACTCATCCTAACATCAAAATCTCCAGATCACAGGAAAGACAAAAAAGTAAGTAAAATGCATGAACTCAATTTTGTTTAGCTCAATCGATTTCCAGACACTCAAATATTGACATAAACTGACAAATAATATTCCAGACTCAGAGTATTAAAAAACCCATTTACCAGAAAAATATCACAATTATGCTAACCAGCATTTTGGAACACACCTTTTCCAAGTTTTCAGTTTATGCACTAAATTTCACCTAAAGCCAACCACTTATATTTCATCTCAATACCATAATTGTAGAATTAAACCTTCCAAGGTTGAAGCTTTTTCTTCTCTTAATTACTAATCAACAATCACATTATTATAGCCAAACACCCGAACAACATTTCCCATTTCCTGCCCAAATTTCTCACTTTTCAGCATCCAAATAAAGGAATCAAAACCCAATTCCCAAACATCAAAAAAACCAGAATTAACAATCACATTTAAATCTATAATAGTCAAACGCTCAAACTACATTTCCCACTTCCTGCCCACACTTTTCACTTTCCATCATCCAAATAAAGGAATCAAAACCAATTCCAACACATCAAACAAAACCATTTAACCCAAAAACTAAGTCCAATAAATAAATAAATAAATAAATAAAAAAGAAAGAACTTGAATAACCTACCTGCCATCAAACATGGCGTCAAAAACGAAGGAGACCAAGAGGTGATCAGGGTTCTGCTCATCGACCTCAAGCCTGAACGTGTCCTTGTGGACATTGACGTCGTTCCTCACCTTCTTGGCGTTCTGGTGCTCCACGAACGGCGGCGGCGGAGGCGGAGGAGGGCCCACCGGAGGGCGAATCGTCGGCGGCGGTGCCCACCAGGCGGCGTGGGCCTGGTTGGCGTGGTAAGGCTGGTGGTGGTAACTGTAATTGTAACTGTACCGACCATGACCCACCATGGAATTGGGGTGATTGCACGCACCGTAGGGAGCGGAATAGTACTGGGGCTGGCTCACCGGAGGAGAAGGGTTTGGGTACGAGGAAGAAGAAGAAGAAGAAGAAGAAGAAGTGGTGGTGGGAGTTGCGAAGACGTAGTTGTTGTTTGTCGGCGGCGGCGGCGGAGGAGGTGGATGGTGATGGTCCAAGGAGTAGTACGAGGGACGGAAGTGATTTGACGGCGGGGGCGGCTGAGGAGGAGCAAGTGGCGGCGGGTGTTGGAAGTAGTTGTTCCGTCGCCGGTTGCCGCTCCATGAAATTCCCATTTGAGAGATTATTTAGTTTTTTTTTTTTTTTTTTTTGTTTGATATATGAGAGGAAAAAAAATTAAAACTTTTTTTTTTCTTTTGTTTTGTTTGGTTTCTATTTGTGGGTATGGAAGGAGAGATTGAAAGAAGGAAAGAAGAGGAAAGGGAGAGAGAGAGAAACACAGAAAGAAAGAAACAGAGAGAGAGAGAGAGAGAGAGGAGGGTCAGTCATTGACTTTTTTTTTTTTTTTTTTTTTTTTTTTTGTTTAAACGCGTGGAATGTAATTTGGAAATGTCCACTGTCAAAAAAAAAAAAAAGGAAAAAAAAATTGTAAATGTCAAAAGCAGACGTGGAAAGTTGGAAACGGTTGGAGGTTTCTTACCAACTACCATTGTCGTGTCGTGTGCGCTAGAAGCTGTCGTATGTGATTTGCTTTTTAGTATTTGCTGCGTCATATGTTCTACTAAGGAAAATGGGATAAATCCCGTTTTCACTATGTCAGGTTATGTCTATTTATTTTGATTTCATTAAAATTTGAGTTTTATTATAATAAATTTTTTTAAAAAATAATCACATTTAATTATAAGATTTTTTTATTAGAGTAAAAAATTCTTATATTAAATCACATCTTAATTTAAATTAACAAACTAAACAGATTCTTAATAAACCTTAAATATGAGTAATGAGAATTTCTCTCTAGTAAAAATGAGTAGAAATGCTCGTTCAATAATTACAATATCGATAATCATAATAAAACACTTCTATTTAGTAGGGCTTTAAGAAATCAATCCCGAACTTAAAAATGTTTGATTCAATCCTTAAAAAATCACGATTTTCAATTTTTATTTAATTTTTAGTTTTAATTTTAATCCGTATTATTTTTATAAGAACCCGAAATAATTCTACCCGGTCGAAATTACATGTTCAAAGTCATGATGTCCAACACTTCAAATTCTTACTTTCATAAGTTTATGGACTTTAACATTTAAACAAACTTATTTATATTCACAGTTTTATAAAAAAATACTTGTATGTCATATTATTGAATTAATTCTTTATTTATATTGAAAGTGTTTGATTTTAAAGTAATGTTTTAATTGTTCACCTTGCATTTAGATCCTCTCTTGAAGGAAAAACATTATTTGATAATGATTTTTATTATTTGACTAAAAAGTTCATGTTCCGAGATCATCAACTTTTTAACCCGATATTCATGTTTATGGGTTTATAGACTTTTACAACCTTTTTTTTTTTTTTTAGGTTCAATTTTTCGACTAACTTTTTCAATCAAGTTAAATTTAATCCTATGATTCCCCATATTTGTATTTGTTAAAACCCAACCGTATTATGTTAAAAATTGTCATTTTATGTTTCTCAAATATGTCATATAGAAATAGTTAAGGTATCTTTATTTCACAACTCAAAATTAAAAGTTTGAGTTGTGTATGTAAAAATAAATACTGTTATAAAAAATTTAAATTTTTATAAAAAAAATTATAATAATTGAACTTTAGTTGGGGCTTGAATCGTGAAAAAAACGACCGTAGTATGACGTGATACCAATTTGTCACGTATGCCAAAATTTATGTTTTTTAATGGTAGGCTAACCATTGGATGACCGATGACAGCAATGCTCTCTCTTTGGAACGTTATAAGGATGCTTCTCCTCGCAAGAGAACAATCAGATAAGGTCTGGGCGACTTCACGAGCATTGATTGATATTTACTAGCAATCAAACAGCATGATGTGTATGTTCAAAAATGTTTGGCCCGTTTATTTCATTAATTTAAGTTTTACTATAGTTAAAAGTTCTTAAAAATAATCACATTTAATTTTTTTATTACAGTAAAAAGCTCTCACATAAAGTCACATTTTAACTCAAATTAAAAACTCGAATCAGCGAACTGAACGGATAAACGCCCGTTCAGTTTGTTGATTTAAATTTTTAATTTGAGTTTAGATGTAATTTTATATGAAAACTTTTTATTGTAATAAACAAATTAGATGTGACTATTTCTAAAATTTTTTTATTATAATAAAATTCAAATTTTAAATTTAAATCGATAAAATAAACAAAAACCTTAACTTATATGTACACGGGTAAAAAAGAAAAGTAAAAGCTATTGGGTTTTCAACTACAGTTAGATTTGGTTGATTAACAAATCCATTAAGTGTGATTCTCTCACATGCACACCAATTTTGTATCACTACTTTTTTGCTGAATAATTTACTTGCATGCCAAATTTTATACAGTTTTTCTTGGTAACACAAATTTTTAGCATCTGGGTCCCATATTTTTTTAGAAAAAATAAATCCGGGTCCCATTAGCCATTATCCCTTTCAGGATCCCTATCTATAAAAACAAAGTTTTTAAACAAATAATAAGTTATTCAGCCAAAAAAAAAAAAAAAAAAAAAAACAAAAAACAAAACAAATAATAAGCTCAACAAAAAAAGAAAGAAAGAAAGAATACCCTTGCAGGGTCTAACACTCAAACCCTCATGGAGAGAATGCCTCCTAAATCGGTTTTGAAAATTCAAGAACGCGTTTAAAATTTGTTTTAAAATAATTTTATTTTTATATGCAAATAAAAATGATAAAGTTTCTAATCTCATATAGAAATTATTTTAAAAAATACGTTTAGTAATTTTATTAAGAAATTATTTTTAATATAAAAAAACTCATTAATGTTTATTTCTCTGCTCGAGAGAGGAAAAAACGAAAATTAAAAATAAGAAACGACTAAAAGTCATTTTTCATTTATCTCTCATTTTACACTAAACCAAGAAATCATTTTTATTTCTGTTTTTTGTGTTTAATTGTGCCAAATACCGTTTTAGAATCGTTTTCATTTTTTTTTTTTCAAAAACGTGAAAAATAAAAATAAGAATAATTCTAAACACAACACAAGTTTTTCTTTTTCTATTTTTTTGTTTTTTAAATTTTAGGATAGAGAATTTAACTCTAAGACATCAATATTTGAAAGCATGTCTAAACATAAATTCGTGATTAAGTTTCAGCAAAGTGAAAATTGAACCAAATTTTTTTAAAACGATTCTTTGGCACTAAACTAAACACATTGTTGGGCTGTCTTAAATCATAGTTTATAATATGTAGCAGTTGGTGAAAAAATTGATTTCATCAATCTCTCTTTTCCCATCACATCCAATAAATTTTGGAGTTGAAAAGTGGAATATCCATTAGTTGAGGGGGTCCCAAACACCAAAGAAAAAAATGGTAGATGATTAACAAATTGCAAATTGCAATGTAACATCATCATTACTCTAACTTGTCATTCAAGTAACACAATTTAATTTGCCATAATGACTCCTAAATGACCAAAAATTATGTTTAACTTCTCACAATCTCATAGAGCCATATCATGCCCTCTTCTATTACGAGACTGTCAGAATCTCAAATCTAGAGGCACTCTTTTTCTTTCACCATATAATATCTCTTAGCAATTCCTTTTATTTATTTGATAATTTTGAACAAAGATTGTACCTCAAAAAATAACAACTAAAAGTAATACAATGGTACCTTTGAAGAAATCAAATGGATTACAGAAACTATTCACCAAACTAGGGATTACTCAGTTAAATATAATTGTAAATTTTGTAATTAATAATCCATAAACTATTTCATTTTTCTTTCTTCCATCGTTTTCTGAATGGCCAAACAGATGAAGTATCTCAAAAAGAAAACCAAATCCACCATAATTCTTTGGCACATATATGTTGTATTTAACATGACCTTAGAATCTGAATTCTTTCAAATACACACCACGGGAAAAAGAGCAGCAAAATCTGATCAAAGGTTAACAACAAAAATACACAAGAACAAGCTGTGACATTCAAACTTACACTTGGACTCCAAGGCTTAAAAAAAACTTTCACTTCAGCAAACATCAGGCCTAGCCTTCTTCCGAACAGATATGCAGCCGCGTTGATGATCTCTGAAGACTCGAATCTCGGAGAAATCCCTGAGGTCCTCAAGGCTAATGTACTGCTGCTTAACCATCCTCAACGAATCGCCTCCGGTGTCGTTTATCCAAACATAAGGGTGACAAGTTTCATCATAGTAATACAGCAAGCTCTTTCCATTCTCTCCAGGCATATAGGCTTTGTATATGCTTTTGCATTTGAGTCTCTTTGAGGAGCCAGGCTTAAGAGTATGAACCTTTTTTAGTATTGATCCAACCCTTATTTGGAGCTCCACAGGCTTGTCACTCAAATTCCAAATTCTGGTGCCAAAACCTGAGCCTTGAGTGTGGTCTCTGCACCCATCTAAGCAACCCCCAACTGGGAAAATTCCAAATCTTGGCATTTTCCCTGAGAGGGACTTGAAAGGCTTGGAAACCTTGGAGTTCAAGACAACATGCATTTTTTTTTTTTTTTTTTTTGTGTGTTACAATAAAAAGGTCACACGAATTTATCTTTGTTGGGTGTGTGTGTGTGTGTGTGTGTGTGTGTCTCTCTCTCTCTCTCTCTCTCTATATATATATATATATATATATATATAATAAAGTTCGTTTGAATTTTGTTTTTGATTCTTGATCAAGGGCTTTGATTGTCTGGTCAAGAGGTTGATCATGCTTGTGAATGGTGCTGATTGTGTGGGACTATGTGGATGACTTTATGGGGTTATGCAGCAGAGGAACTTTTGATTATGTTAAAATATTGCTAGCCCTTCCATTAAGGAATTGGTAGGGTCCCCTATTACCCCAAAATTCAACACAAGAAGACAGTGGAAAGGCTAAGGTATGCAACCAAATTCTGTGAAAAAAGCTGGAAGACTGGATTTTCCTCTGTTTGGAAGAGAGAGAGAGAGAGAGAGAGAGAGAGAGAGAGAGAGAGAGAGAGAGAGAGAGAATTGGTGCCCACATTGCATTAAAGTATCATAATGAAGTTTCAAATGTATATGATGTTGCTTCCCCTTTTATCATTGGAATTACTTTTGATTTACTCCTACATATTCAAGTTTCAAAGCAGGCAACTTTTTTTTTTTTTTTTTTATTTTCCCCCACTTTAGAGAACTTTTTACAGTTTTGTGTGCAGTAGTTAGGAGTAACATTGGACTGTGAGATCCAGTCAATGGGGACAATTTGGTTATTTGATAAAAAATGGCTTCTTTGGACCGCTTTAGATAGATCATTTGATGGATTTTCTGAGCACAACTGCAGTTGGTAGTCAGCTTAGCGGCTAAGGCCAACATATTGGCCATCCCCAAAATCAAGGACTTCCTTCTTGGCAGGATAGGATTATAGTTAAGAATGGAAAAAATATTTTGATTATAGTTAATTATAGGATTATAGTTTGTACACTGGATACAAAGATATATATTTTTTCTTTTTTTCTTTTTTAATCAAGGGCATAATTTTTATGTTAAGAATGGAAATATCAGTATCAATAAAAATATAAAGGACTTAAGGTTATAAAAGAAAATAGGATTAATCTCATTAGTCTTCCTAAACTTAAATATGGAAAAAAGGGTTCTTCAATGTGATAATATGGTCTTTTTTATTTGTTTTTAATAAAGTTCTAATGAAAAACCATATCATCACACTATCTTATTTTTTGGTCTGTTTTAAGAATTCTAACATGAAAGGATTAAGTGGAACTAACTCAAAATTCATTAAGGCAAAGTGAATTTTAAAAGTTCAGGATCAAACTGAGAATGACTTGAAGTTTAAGGACACCAAATAGAATAATCCGAGAAAATATAATCAAGAATTTATATTTATAATATTTCCAAAAAAATATTAATTATTAGACACATTTACTTCCTTAGTCTTATGACACTTGACATCCATAAGAACAATTAAGAAGAAATTAGAATATTCTGTTTCCAGTAAAGCATTTGGATTTTGCATCGCTGTATAAAATATAAATACAATACAATACACTACCTATCGAAGACAAACAAACTTGAACCAATGGCTTATTTGTCCTTTTTACTGCTTTAAGCATAAGTTATGAGGTACATTGAGGTAATACATTTTCCATTGTAATTTCCACCACACACTCCCGATATTGTAATTCTAAAAAGATGGATCTGTACAAAACATTAATAAAATGCACCAACACCGAAGTATAGGTAAAGCTTTGCCCACACTGAAAGAAGGCAGGGAAAAATCTACAAAAGCAGCAAAATTTTCAATTTTCATGTCTGTCTTCAGAGGAATCTATCTTGATTATGAGAGGCTGGTGGAGATCCACAGGAGGTTCGGCTACAATGGGTATTTCGGTCGAGTCTATAATGCTTTCAATACCCTCGTTTTCGGCCAAAGCTTTTTCCAGAGCAGCCTTGGCAACTCTTGTAACACAGATCATCAGAACAACTGCACAGAAACCCCAAAGAAAAGGACAAGATGTTTAAGATTCAAAATGTCAACTTTGGTTATGCTAAAAGTTACACAAAACGCCAAATTTCCACTACTTTGGTCATGCATAAGCCTTGCATCTATATTCAAATTCTCTAACACATAGTACATGACTACATTAGTTGTAAATACAAAATTTTAATGGGTTATTCCTTCTATTTTGTTTTCCTTGTGAGATAAAACAATGCTATAGAGTACCGGTAGTACTGAGCAACAGCCACTAATAAAAGGTGGGTCCCGTAGTTTATGGCTCATAAGTGGGGCCAATCTTCTATTAGTGGTGGTGCTAAGCACCGATAGTGGCCCAAGCATTTTTCTACCAGATATCAGTTAATTTCAATAACCAAGATTACATCATACATAGTAAGAACTATGAAGCACCATAAAAAGTTAACTCCATTGCATGTGTCCACTTTGTCATCATATATATGATATGTGTACATACTCAGCAAAATTCGCAACTTACCAGATACAACAAGCCCCAATATGATAAACGCCTGCATTTATAATACATTTATAATACAAAAGAGGAAATAAATCAGACTTTTTTAAGAAAAAAGAAAACCATTGTTTTTGTTAGACGAAACATAAATCAGCCTCTAACACCTCATAATGTCACTAAGAACAGAAATATAATTGTACTCCCTTTGAATGGGTGCTCCAGAGGGGAAAAACCATGGGGCTTTGGGCACCGAGCCTCGGAATCAGCAAACATTGTACCGCAAGCTCAATTCTTTATTCTTAAAAGTTAAAAGTAGCAATCTAGCAAAAGGGGAAGTTGGTAAAGTGAAAAATTGGCTCTCACCCATCGAGTCTTTGAGAGCTCACCCCACCCGTGTGTCACATCAGAAAGATCTTTGAGAGTGGTTCCAACATAAACCAGTGCAAGTGTTATTGGCTGTAGAAGAAATCAAGTTGAACATATTGGATTTGGTATTCACATTAAGATTAAATTTTTATTTTAACTAGATAACAGTACTAAGGCAAAAGCTCCATTCTGAACAAACAAATATCAACTAAGCAACTGCAATAATTAGTTTTAAATTGTCCTTTTCTTTTGTCGCCTTTGGCATCCTTAAACTTAATTGCTACTAACATCAAAATTACACATCATAATCATCAGATCGAATTGCTTTGAAGTAATAACTTAAGGATAAATAGCATACCATCATTCCTAACCACGAAGCCAGCATGTATTCTCCAATTGGAACAGGAGTCACAGATAGAAGGTAATTTAACATGCTAAATGGAAGCAAAGGCACAAGCCGAAGCAGCAAAACAATCTGTACGACAACCAAAAAAAGGGTTATAAGATAAATAACTGAATCATATTAAAGGGAAAATTACTCAGGATCGTCAGAGTTGGTATAGACTTCCTGCAAGATTAGCACTAGAAAATGAGTAAGGGCCGGTTTAGAATAACTTTACTTATGCCTATAGACCATAAAAGAATAGAAGTAAAAGCTATGGCTTTCTAGTCAATCTTTGGAACCACTTTTCTAAAATAGCCTCATGGGACAACTTCAGTATGTAATTAATGAGCAGTAAAAATGTTAGACCACATTTTATGTCCTATTTAAACTCTAATACTAGTTTCAAAATCTTCTCATAAGAGATTCTTGTGAAGCCATGTTTTGTTGCTTTGACTGGAAGGTCATCCAAACACTCCAGAAGCAGTAGGACCCAAGATGCCATTGAAACAGGCCCCAAGTAAATGAGCGGACTTATTTAGTGCAAGATTTAGCAAGAACAAAAGGTTCATTTTTCATAATCATAGATCACATAAAACTATACAAACCTTAAATCCAGATCTCCGGATTGCAATTGCCACTGAACAGAACTGAGGATAATCTTTCAACCTTGAAATAACATATGATTTACCAATCTGCAGAGAAATTCCGAAGTAAGATACAGGCCGCTGAATAAAAATCTTCCCCCACATGCAGAATATATTTCTTACAGGCACACAAGATTTCAGAAACTCACAGTTCTACCAAGAAGGAATGCAGCGCCTGCACCAAGAGTGGCGCCAATAGAATCGGCAAAAAATCCCACAGGCAGCCCGAAAAGATAACCACCACCTAGCTGAAAGACGGAGCGCAAGTGAATTTACAATCGATGCAACGAAATTCTCTCATATCGGACGCACAATAGCTAATGCTTACAGTGAGTACTGAAGCTGGAACAGCCAACACTGTCAAAGGAATGTAGGCCACGGCCCTGCAAATCATCCAAAGAAATATGGGCTGAGATGTTTGCTCATCAAAATTTCAGCAACAAATCTAAAAGTTATAATCTACTTACAGCACAAGAGGACCCCAGGGTCCAAGATCCTTCTCAACCCATGCTAAGAAGTCCTTCAAAAACTGAAAAACCAGTTCGTTTAGTCAGCACATAAATAATTGAATCATCCAAATTGGTTAGAACTTTAGCTACATACATATATATTGGTAATAAACTGAATAGCATCCATCAAACCTGAGCTAAAAAAAAAAGTTTAATTAAAGTGCAACTGAAACTACTACTCCAATAGGAATATAGGATAAGAGGTTAATGTAAATTCCAAGAAATAAACGCAATTGGTTATTCGGTTCTTCTCCTCAATCAAGTTAAACTTGCTTGTGGGGTTTTCTTTAATTAAAAAAAAAAAGAAATTCCAATGCCATAAATCTTAGAAAATCAACGCATCATATTCATCCAGAAAAAAAAAAAAAAAAAAAAAGGAAAGCTTTTCCCTGAGCAAATCATCAAAATTTCCCCAAAATGCAGAAAACCCATTTAGAATCGAGGACAATAAAAAGAAATGAACATCCAAAAAATACAGACAAATCAAGATTTAAGACCGACCCAGATGAAAAAAAGAAACCTTTTCGACGGGAAGAGTGAAAAAAGCGGCGATAGCAGCGGCGAGGAGGAGGAGAAAAAGGGTGATTTTGAGAGCGGAAATCAAGTGCAAGAAGCCATGATTGAAAATCTGCGACGCCAAGGCCTGCACTCTTCGTCGTCGTCGTTCAAGTAGTCGGGTTCAGCTTGCTTCAAGGACAAGCGAGGCCTCAAACTCAAACCCCCAAGGTTTGCCAGATTTCTTTGTTTTGCTGTTGTCGTTTTTCTTCTTTGCCCACCAACAAACAAAAAAACTCTCAGAATCACATTACAACAAAAAAGCAGGCATAGACAATTCTTCTGACATGTCGTCGGTTACGTTACGTGAAAAAGCGCTTCTTCGGATTGGGAAAATTGTCGTGCAACTTCCCATTTTTTGGATGGGATTAAGCGCAAAAGTTTATGTTATTATTATTATTATTATTATTTTTTTTTTTTTTTTTTTTTTTTTTTGTCGGGAGTAGTCGCACGTGGTGTTTCCGCACAAGTACGATTATTTCGAACGACCGTCTTAGATATGTTATAGGGCCTGGAGGCTAGAGTATTTCACAATGGGCCGAGAGTTTGAGCCCAATTAGTTTCAAATGGGTCTAGGCTGACCTAACTGAAAGGGAAAAAAGACAAATAGAATTTAAATTTTACTCCTTATTTTTAATTAATATTTTTTAATTAAAATATTATATTAGTTAAAAAAAAATTAATAAAATAATAAGGGACTAAAATCTATACTTATGCACTCTAATAGTAAGTTTAATAATTTTTTCTAGTAAAAAAAATGAAATTTAGAGAAAAAAATCAGACAAATACACCTTAAAGTGTACAGTCTGAATTTATATCTTTTATTTTGATTGATACCTTTTTAATTAAGTAATTATATTAGTTAAAAAGTTATTAATAAAGTAAGAGGTAAAAATTTAAATTTATAACTCTAAGTGTAAGTTCAGTAATTTTTCTCATAGAAAATGTGGGACCAAGAGCGTACCCTTAGTTTTATTTTATTTTTTTTAAAGAATGTTTTATACTTGTTTCAACACTATAGATCTTTCTCCACTTTCTCCTTCATATATTTACTTAAGAGGGAGAGAATTTGCACAAGCACTCTTATCACTTTTGAGAATTAGCTATTCACTGTACCACTTTTGAAACCTAATGAAATGTCGGAGCAGCCTTAGATATATTTTATGCCCTAGAAACCACAAAACTCTAGAAAAGCCACGACATCTCAATATATATATATATATATATGAGGAAAATTTTTGAATTTATCAGTGCATAAATCTGAATTTTTATTTTTTTGATTAATACATTTTTTTTAATATAACTATTTTATTAAAGAGAATATTAATAAAAAATAAGAGATAAAAATTTAGACCTATACACTTTAAAGACTATTTCCTTTTTCCCCAAAAATATAACGAAAGAGTATATTTAACGACCATATTTAGGGAAAAAAAAAAACGACATGAGAAAAAACGACAATATGAGAAGAACCCGTCTAATATCTCAAAAACGACAAGTAAATTTTTAAAACGATAAAATATTAGAAAACGACAGCGTATTTTAAACAACGACTAGATCCTAAGAACCAAAAAACGAAAGCCATTTTTTTCCCCCACAACAACGACTGCCATTAAAACTAACTTTTGATACAAACAATATCGTCTCGACAAAACGATAACATCTTTGAAAAACGGCATAACAGAACGACATCATTTGAAAAACTTCAATTACATAAAAACGACAAGATGAACATTAAACGCCAGTAGCTTCTGAAATTGGATACGACATTTTATGAAACATGACAACAAGGAAACGGCAATAATCCATAAAATAATTTTTTTATTAAAAAAAATGAAAACAATATCATTATTAAAAACAAAAAAAAAAGGATTACTGGAAACCAATGCGCTAGAAAGAAATTGTAATTGGGAAAATCACAAACATTGTATAAAACTACATCATACAAGATGACAATGTCGTTTCAGATAGTGAAATGGCGTAATATAATATAGCAAACTAATCATCTCTTTCAAAACTATCAAAATATCTATAAATTATAAGCAATGTGTAGTTTTATAGAACAAAAACATTTCCAGAAGCGACAAAGAAAGAAAAAGGAGGGGAAAAAAAAAAAAAAAAACAACAACAACAACATAAGATCTTTGAGAAACGACATGAAACGTAAACATTATAGAGAGGTCATTTGCAGAAACTATAAACTAGAAATAACTAATAAAACAAATAAACGATGGAAAGTTAAAAATAGCAACGCACTAAAAAAATTAATAGAAAACGACGATATCTTTTTTTTTTTTTCCCCCTTAATCCCAATACCGCTTTAAAATCTTAGGGGACGTTCGGTTAGAGGATTCAAACCATGCTTTGAATTATGGTTTATGGTTCGTTACAATATTTTCTCTCATAAAAAATACACGTAAATTAAAAATAATTCTAATCACATAATTTTAATTCACGAAATAAACGTCTCCTTAGAATGGCTCATAAAGAAACACTATTAATAACGGCTAATTAAAACGTTAACAAACGAAACCAGCAAAAGACTATACGACATAATTGTAATGAGGGCAATGTTTGAAAATCCGATAGCAACTTTTCCAAAAGCGGCCATCATGTTAAAGAAAATGGACATTCTATTCAAGAAACCGATAGGATTTTATTTCATTTCATCCACATTTTATTTTCTTGTCAATTTAATTTAAGCGTAAAAATGAATTGAACTAACTTTCTTTTTTTTTTTTTTTTTTTTTTTTTTTTTTCTGTGTTTTCGTGGGTGAACTTTTGGCCCAGTTGGTATTATAAATTCATTGATTTCTTCCACCGTCTTAGCAGTTAAATGGCAAATCAACTTGTTTGACTAGCATTTCACAAACTCTTTCAAATTCTCTTTCACTAGGCAAACCAAACTTTTCAATATCCAATAATAAATGTCATAATGAGAACATCTTTGTATTAATTCGTCAAGCTTACACTCAACTAGGTTGATATTACAGAAAACGACATATCCCCAAGTGATAATTCTCTCTCCAACGTCTGTTCTCCCCCAAAATAATAATAATAACAATGATAATTATAATAATAATAAATTGAGTGGATTTAATATTATAGCCGGATTTGGATAATGATAAGCATGTTCATTTTTTTGATACTTCAACATCCGTGCTTTAGCCTCTTTTAAAAAATGGTTAAATCACAAGAAATATGATAAAAACTATAAACTGTACAGAGTGAATAAGTAGTACGTATGAATCAAAGCTCACAAGTTTGGCCTCACTCTCAAATACAATAGACTAAACTTGGGGTATGTAAAGTTGGAGAAAGGAAACCAGAGAAAGAGCTGAACATCAAATATTAAGCATATTCTTCCTCTTCTGGCAAATTGCAAATCGAAGAACTTGTCATAAAATCCACAAAGGTGGGATATGCGTGAATCTATAAGACCATAATAAGTGGTAAAAATCAATACTTACAACAAATAAAGAATGCCAATCTCTTTTCCTAAATGCACAAAACGAATCAATATTATATAGGGGAACATACTACTATCTCATCATGTATATCTATAGTTATATCTATATATGCTTTCCCCCCCAAGTAGAAAAGCTGCCTCAAACTCTCCCTAACACCATGCCTTTTCAAGCATTGCCCCATAAAGCCACTCTTCCTCAAGGAAGATTGCAAAAATATACTTGAAGAACTTTCTCTCTCTAGCTTACACAGAGAGCATTCAAAAGAACATGAGCCAACATCAGGTCCACAAAATACTGGTGCCCAATTTGTCCATCCCTCCACTTCATCTTAGCCGGAGCACGCCCGTAGTGAACCCCATCGTTGCAACGGTTATCGAAGTGCCACGGGAACGTCATGTCAAAGTTGTCGATCACACCGGACACAACCCGAGCTTCCCTCATCTTCTCCAACAACACCCAATTGAAAGCCTCCATTTTGTTGGGGTTAAAGGCCAAAGCTCTTGCATAACCACCGGTGGCTATTGTGGTTCTGTAGAAAACTTTTGGCGCTTTTAGTCCCCTTGCCCTTATTGACTCCAAAATTTCTGCCCAAAATGAGGTTGCAAAGTTTGCCCCTTTAGAGAATGCCCTTATGGTGGGCCAAAAAATCCCGTCGTGCAAACCCGAATTCATGATCACAGTGTCTGGAACTCTTTCCTCTGAGAAGTACTTCTTCACCAAGTTCCTAAACCCTTCATCTTTCAAAGAGTTCAACCCTTGGTAGTTCTGCGTCTCGTTCCAATGCCCATTGAAAATGCTCGTGATTCGAACACTCTGCGAAGGGTCCTTCGGGTTTGAAAAGTTCATATCGAATCGTCTAGGAACCGCGTGCACTTCAGGCAGATCCAACACGAAATTGAGAATGTTCCTAATCGTGTCAACATGGTTCGAGTCACCCCAAAAGAAAATCCACCTATTCTTCAAGCAATTCCAAGCGGAATCAGCTGAAAACAATCTGAACGAGCAATGTGCTGAGTAAACCCAACCATTACTCTCCAATGACCCCAATGAGCCACTACACCATGGATTCCGGCACGGCAAATCCGTGGCAAGGCACCGGTATCGGCCGTCATTGCTAATCTTACAATCATCATTCTTGCCGTGTCTAGTCCACCTTCCGGACCAAATGTCCCTACCAAAATCACTCTCTTTGCAAAATTGCAGAACAGGCAATTCAGCAGAAGACTCTTTTCTATAGAACTTAATCCGAATCTTTCGCAGTTCTCGATCAAAGGCGAATCTCGAAGGCGAAAACTTAAGACCCTCAAAGTGCCTAAACAAGAGAATTATGATTAAATTATAAGTGCCCACAAAATCTGGGTGAACTTGGAGTGAAACAGAATAAGACCCATTTCCAAAATCCTTAACTAAAGGCCTAGATTTCCATGAATCACCAGAAAGATCAGTTTCAAAATAGTCCCCACCTAAGCAACGGGGGTTCCTACTCTCGTCCAAGGCTTGGAAACCAAACTCGTGAATTTCACCCGCGGGTAACTCTACCAAACCCTCATTGTTGTCCAAACCAGGAATTGAAATATCCGCCGTTTTTGAGTCCTTGCAAGGCTGGCCTCCGGGAGAAAGCCACCGCGAGAGGAGATTGGCCGTCACGTTGGGCTCCAAATCAGACGAAACCCAGCTGAGAAAACTTGTGTTTTGTTCTGTTTTTGTGGAGAAATAAGTTGAATTCTGACTCAAAAGTGGTTCATACCTTGTGAGATTTAGTGGGGTTTCGGAATTGAAGTGAGAACTGAACTGGGTCAAGTTTGTTTCTATCTGGGTCTGGTTAATAACAATGGTTGAAGAGTTCATAAAACCTAAACCGCCATGGATTTGGGTGAGATTAGCTTGGCTGTTGGAACTGACCTTTGCGATGAGGAAATCTTGGCGAGACCTCCAAGCTTCAAGAAAGTCATTCACCGTACAGCCATCGATGCTCCAAACGACAAACATTCCGACGACAACAAGAGCCGTGAGCAGCCCAAAACGACATTGGAGCAAAAAACTTGGTAAGGGCCAGTTTGCTCCTTTCTCCTTCATCTTCAAGATTGAACCCAAAAAAGAAGGAAAAAAGATGGTGATGAAGAAAATATCAAAAACTTCACCAGAAAACAAGACAGAAAGTTTGGTTCTTTTAAGTAAAGAAATCAAAATAAGTTTTGGTTACCAGAGAAAATAACGATATGATTTTTGGTCTTTTCCTTCTTGTTCTGAGAAGGTAAAAGAAACTAAAATAGAAATGTTTATCTGGAAGAACGTGATACAACAGAGGATGTATGTTAGAATGGCTTTTTCTGTTGAATAATATAACGACAAATATATAAAAGAAAATACATAAATAGTAATAAAAAATATTTATTAAAAAAATGAAATCCCTAATAAATATTAGTTGGAGGGGCTACGTGGATGGAATTGGGAATCCAAGAAATCATATGCAGGGGACACTAGTACGGGAAAGCTAGTAAAGAAGGGAGGAAAAATATTGTGAGGACGAAAATACCCTTGAGAGGTTGATGAAATAACTGAGTTTCTATGGACGGTAAGTACTACCGACAAGAGCGGGCAAATCGTTTCGTCGGTGGGGCAGGGGCATTTATGTCATTTGGGAGGCATTATTGGTTTGTGCATGGTTGTTTAGGAAAGGCTGTCAAATGGGCATCACGTGGTGATGTTTTGATGGAGATGCCATGGAAACCCAAAAAAAAAAAAAAAAAAAAAACCCTCCAAGTAAGGCATATGTTGTGGCAACAAACTCATGATCAATGCACATTCAACAAAAATTCTCTAAAAAAACACATAAAATTAAACAAATAAACTAAAGTTTTATTTTGTTTTTTCCCTTTTTTTTTTTTTTTTTTGAATTTTGGTTGAGAATATTATGGGACGTTTGGAAGGAAATTCAGACTCTGATTTAAATTATAGTTCGTGATTCGCTATAATATTTTTTCTCATAAAAATACACGTAAAACGAAAATAGATTTGAATTATGATTCTGAATTCATGAACCAAACTAGAATAATTTATAATTGGTTAGATTTGGTTAATTAATATTAAAGTATAACTAATCATTCTTATGTTCTATAGCTAGCTATAGTAATGCAAAATTAATGCATGTCGTTAATATAGATGTTATTTACAATGACAAACACAAACCGGTAAGTAAATAAAAGCTTCTGAAGAAGAGTAAAAAAAATAATAAAAACAGAGCGATTTTCTCTTACCTTTAAACATGAGATTCCGCAGTTTTCAGAGGACAACTTTCCAAGAGTGTAATAGATTTAGACTTTAATAGTGATGGTTTAACTTTTCCATTGACGAGAGTGAAATATATATAAGAATAAAGAGAATCCTAATTTAACTCAAATAATAAATTAAAGATTTATAATACTAGGATAAACTAACGTAAATAATAATAATAAGATAAACAAAAACTAATTAATTAAGTAATTCAATTATCCTCATTAGAATTATTGTTTTTTTTTTTTTTGCTAATAATAATTCAAAAAGAGGATATAATAAACGAAAACCATGTAACATTTAAGACTTTTTATCTCACGAACCCAAAAAATGATGTTTCTTTTGAGACGTATGACATCCACATTTATATCATCATTTGCCCAGTTTTGAGCCAACTTCTTGTTGGTCGAATTTGGTGATCACCAAACGATGATCTTGATGGCCATAAATCATGACAGATAATAGAAATTCCAACTTGAAGAAAAGTAGCAGAAAACGTTCTAAAAATTCCTATCAATTACTAAGAAAAACACGTAATGAAGTCCTCTTCTTTTGCCAAATCAGATCAGGGACGAAAAAAGAAAAAAAAAGGAAAAAAAAGAGAAAAAGATAAGGTCAAAGCAATGTTTGCAGGTTTACAAGAAGAGTGAAGATTTATGTGAAACACAATATCTAAATAATTTTACAAAATATATTCAAAACTTTATTTGTATATTTTCAACAGTTATTCAATAATTAACTGGATAACATCTCAACAAAATAAAATCGATGCCTCACATTTTTCTGAGATATTAAAAGAAGACTTGTAGACTTATAAACCTATTAAGGGCCAATTTGGTTGAATTTTTGTTTCTATTTTTAACCAATAGAAAAAGAAAAGTAAAAGTTATAGCTTTTTAGTAATGTTTGAAATCAACAGAGCTTAATGAGTCAAAATAATTTTTAAATTTTTTAATAAATAATAAAAGTGTTAGAACTAAATTTATAATGTCTTAATTAAACTATGATACAAGTTTTAAAGCTTAATTTAGAAGTGTTTTTTTTAGAAGCCACAATTTTTAACTTTGATTGAAAACTCTTTTGAAAAACATAAAACACTTTTCAACCACCCGGAGCCAAGCCTTTCAGCCGAGCTGTACAAGCCGATCAGAGAGAGGGAGAGCCGTGCCGAGCTAGCTGAGCCGGCCAAGTGCGTAAGCTCCATGGGCCCCACCGTGCAGCTCTCCCACGTTCCTCACTTTTCCTCTCGCGCGTCACCAGCACGCCCATTCCTCAGTAAGCGTGTTCCTTCCACGAAGGCATCACCGCGCGTCCAAAGTTCAATCTGCGTGGGTCCCGCGGCTGGTCAATGCTAGAGGACTGCCCATTCTTCGTGCGCCACCTGTCTCGATGGGACCCCAATGTAGGCCAGCATCCCTCCACTCTACCGCGCCAGCACATCCAACCAATCTGCATGCGACACGTGGCACATTGTTCTCCTCACTGCCAATCACGTAGCGACACGTGTCCACTGGGTGCAACGTCTGAATTTCTCCTTCCAAATCCGAGTAAATTGGCCAGATTTCTTTCCCAAATTTCATATATGATTTCTCCAAATTTATGTGTAATTTTATTTTGTTTCCTTTTATTTTGTAATTTTCTAGTTTTACTATTTATTTCCTTTTTTGATAGGCAACCTCTGAACACTATAAATAGAGAGGTTGGCCTAAGGTTTTTAAGGCTTTTAATATTCAGTTTTATATCGTCTTGCTGTCAGTCTCATATTTTCTCTCTAGAACTTATGAGAATGTTTTGCAAGCTAGGCTAGAGTTCTATTGGTGAGGTTAGAGATGAACTTCTGTTGAGTGACCCAATTCAGAGTTTTGATTCCTTGTGCTGTAAAGTTCAACATCTGAATGAATTAAATCTCATCTATTTTTCTATTACTTTTCAAAATATTGTGTGCCAATTTTTATATAAGTTCAATCACGCTTTTCTTATGTAATTATGTCACGCATTGTTTTGTCGTTCAAATTATTTTACAAATTGTCTTTTACTGCAATATTGTCAAATTGATATATTGTCGATTTTGGATAACTTGTAATAATAATATTTTCTGAGCCAACATAGAGATTTAATTTATTCGATTCTTTTATTTTGTGAATCAAAATTGGAATTGGTGAACAAAACATTAGGGATTCTCGACACCTTACCATTTTTATTATTAAATTTCTTCAACACAAATCTTTTCTCATTTTTATTATATTTGCAACAAAAATCTCAAAAACTCTTCTTTTTCTTTAATTCACTTTTCTCTAATGCTTTTATTATGTTAGTCATTCTTGTTATTTTGTTATCTCTATGTGGATATGACCGCCCTTTTGTGCTACAATTGACCGCTTGTGAACATCACTTTTGGGCGTCAACTTCATCCGCCACCTCTTCCAACCATGATCGTCCAACCATTGTTAGTCCTTTTGACAATAATTTCTCTCTCATCTCCATCAATACCAACACCTAAATTTCAATCAAACTTACCTCTTCTAATTACACATCATGGCGGTTCCAATTTCATGCCATTCTCATAGGTTATGACCTTATGGGTTTCATTGATGGATCCAGACCATGTCCATCACCAACCATCACTACAGCCAAAGGCGACACCCCCACTCCAAACCTCGACTATTCTCTCTGGGTCAGGCAAGATCAGTTAATTCTCAGCGCCATTGTCGGATCTATCTCTCCTAATACAGTTCCGTTTATTGCATCTGCGAGAACATCTCGTGAAGCTTGGACTATTCTCGCCAACACCTATGCCACACCATCTCGAGGACGACTAACCCAACTAAAAGAAGATCTTCGTCTTCTCCACAAAGGCACACAATCCATTACCTACTACATGCAATTTGCCAAGGTCACTGTAGATGAACTTGCCATGCTTAATGCTCCTATTGACAACGAGGATTTCATATTACGAATCTTAGGCAGATTAGATGACGATTACAAAGATCTTTGCTCAGCCATGAGAGTTCGTGAAAGCCCCATCACATTTGATGAGTTGCATGAAAAACTCATTAACTTTGAAGCATATCTCAAGTATGAAGCATGCAAGAACGCTAATCCTCCAAACATGCCTGCAACTGCCAACCCAACACAAAAACCATCTCATAATCCACCCAAATACCTGCCACAAAATTGTTCTTTCTACTCACCATCAATGAACAAAGCCCGTCCACCCTTTTATCCCCAAAATCGTCATTTTTCACCTCCACCTCACCAGTTGTTTCTTATGATGGCTATAAGTATTATGTCATATTCGTCAATCATTTCACACGTTACATTTGGCTTTATCACATGAAGAAAAAGACTGACATTCATGCTATTTTTATCCGTTTTAAGATGTTAGTTGAAAAATACTTCAAACATCCCATCATTACACTCTACATGGACAATGGTGGTGAATACATATCCTTAAAATCTTCTCTCAAATGTTGATGGTGTTTTTCTGACAACTCGTAATTATCTCTCCGAGAACACTCACGGTGACACTAACGATTCAATCAAAGATAAAAACTGGAAAATAATGTAAATGAGACAATAATTTTATAGTGGTTTGGCAATAACTCTTTGCCTAATCTACTTGTGTATGCACTAATCTTTCAGCCGTTTACAAGTTTTTCCTTAGTAATGAGATAGTGTCTAACCCTTTTCTGGGTTTTCTTGGCTCTATTTATAGGCCTTTATATACGAATACGTATTCCTCGTTTCCAAGGAGGAAGCCATCTTTTGTCCTCGATCCGCGTGAGGGTAGGTGAGTTTTCATGATGACTGCTCCAGGAAGCGTGGTTGATCCTTCCTATCTGCCGCCTGATTTCCTGACTCATGCAGTAGCAGTCGGATTAATACTTCCCTCTTTGAGTTGACAAGACCGCTGGTAGAGAAGACGGACAGTGCTGCCTCGGCGCTGTGACCTCCGAAGGCTGAGTCATTGAGCCCGATGCCTCTTCCCACGCATGGTCTCTCGACGTAGAGGGCATATTAGCTACGTCGTTCCGTCGACGCCAAAGGTCGATCTTCTGCGGGGAGTCCTCGGCATCTATTGTTCGAGAGAGTGGTCGATATCTTGACCATGGTGTAACAATTACCCCTAAACTGGAACATCACGGTGTGACTTTCCTGGCTATATAGCGTTGAGGATACCACGTGGAAAAAAGGCCTTTCTGCCAGTATGGGCGGTTGTTTGCAGGTACAGTGCATCATTGCAGTTGGTTTTTAGAGTAGTCATGTCGATTGCATCAACCGTTACGTTCCTATTTCCCTAACTCCACGTGGGACTGGAACGATAAACCGTCGCCATCAGATCGAGTCCTTTTCTGTTGCTCTCTCCCTGACCGTTCGATCGTGCCTTCTCGGATCCACCGTCAGATGAGACCAAATCAGATTCTACGATCGAGATCTGAAGCCTTTTGGACTCATCGGGGACCTTTGGACTCCTCTTCTGGCGGGTATATATATATATATATATATCTTCATGTCTTAATCTCTCTGACCACCGAGCTTTCAGGACGTCGTTACTCTGCTGGATTTTCACCCGAGCTTTTGCCTCTGTGCATCCTTCCATACTTTGATCATCTTTTGCCCTCAGACTCAAGCTTTCTTCGAATCTGGTAAGTATTCATTCCTTCCATTCTTCCTGTGGGTTCGGTTCCAATATCTGTGAAAGTCATGCCTCAACGCATTGTAAGGAGGGGAAGTGTACTTCTCTGATGCCGTTGGCCTTGTGCCGATGGCTGAGCTTATACTGTTTGACCCTTATGGGCGCCACTGAGCCCCCTGAGCTTGGCTTTGGGCCTCCCTAACTCACGTCACATTATGTTTTTCTTCTTGCTCTGCGCTTTTGACCTCTCGACCATTAGGAGCTAACTCGCCCCCTTGTTTTCCTTTTTCCAGAACATGTCGTCAAAGCAAACTAGAGGTCGAGAGGTCTCTACACATAGGGCCAGGGAGGATCTTGAAGATGTTGCGACTTACATCTTCGGGTGAAAGCGGGGATTCCTTGCTTCGTCAAGTGGACGAGTATGTTGAGGTGTCAGCCTCGGCTTCTCAACAGGACGCACTCGTACTCCTTGACGATGAGGGTGCTGGCCCATATGCCAACCCCCGGGGATTGAGGGTATGGGGTAGCGTCGAAAGCACCCTTTCAGGGCTGGCCACAGACCTTGACCCGTCAAAGATCAAGCCCCACACCGCTAGGAGGGCATTCACCGATGCAGGGATCGACCCCCTGTACTTTTACCTGATCATCCCAACCCCCAATGACAGGGCTCACAACCCTCCCCCCAGTCTTATGACCGTGTACACTCGTGCACTCACCTTTGGGCTAACTCTGCCATTCTATCCATTCATGAAGGCCATCTGCAATCTCCACAGGATCTCTCCTGCACAGTTGTCACCTAATTGTTAGGTGATAATAAATTCTATGATAATATTATGGAGGAAGTTCTTGAGCCTCGACCTAACCGTCGAGGAATTCCTATACTGCTACTCCCTCAGGGCTTCCCTCAATCAATGGGGATTCTTTTATCTATCCTCCTACTCTAAGTCCAAACCTCTTATCCCACTCGTGGTTGTTGGGAAGACCACCAGCGCTCACGGGTGGAAGCCCCAATTCTGCTTCCTCGAGGGGAATTTCAATTCCCACCCCTTCGACGGCGAGCGACCGATGGGGACTCAAACAGTACTTAGTAAATATTGTAGTTCCCCCCTTTTCTTTTCTTTTTTTTTTTTAAAAAGATTTCTATGCTTTTGTTTAGCCTTATCACACTTGTTGTTTCCTACCCGTAGGTGAAGAAGTTGAGCGACCAAGGCTCTTCTCGACCGCTCTTGCTCACGTCGAGAAGATACTGTCGCTTTCTGCCGATCGTCGACTTGCCTCGGTCCTTAATACTCGGAGGAACCGCCTACTGTGTGACCTGGTCGTAGAGCTTCCTCCTCTGCGTCGACCCGTAGTTCCTCCTGCGGATTTTCTCAACAGTAAGTTGGCTCTTTGCCTTCAATTTTTTCAGCAAAGGCCAAGGGGTGTAGTCGAGATGTCCCTGAATTGATCTCTCCTTTTTCGTGTAGCCGTCCCATCCGAGATGAAGCACACCATCCCTACCAAGATGAGGAAGAGCAAGACAGGTGCGGAGTCGAGCGGGACGTCGAGCCAGCCTACAGTCGAGACCATTGCCTCCCCCAGCATCACTGTAACCCCTAAAAGGGGGTGGTCGTGATTGAACCCCCTCGAAGAGGCAAAGGGTTGATGAGCCACGAGTCATTCACGTGGTCGAGAGGTGTTCCAGGCAGGGTCGACGCCTTGAGAAGAACAAAGGGGCCGAGGTCTTTGCAAACTTGGCAGTTCCGCCCCCTCCCGCCGAGCATGTCCTGCTGCCGGGGTCGAGGGTCGACGACCCCAAGTTCCTTGTCCCCGACGTTGTTAACCTACACTTCACTCACGCTCTGCGCCTCCCCCCTCGGTTCAGCCTTCCTCTGCAAGCCATATACTTTCTTTCACGAGGAGACCTGAGACATATGTTCTGGGGAGAGTATCCTAGATCGGCAGCGCCTGACCATGAAGCGTTAGCTCTCGGTAAGTCTGGACCTCGACTGCTGTCACTATTTTTCATTTGCATATATGTAGTTGTTTTTTTTAGAGGTTTGACTTCTTCATCCTCATCGTGTTCTTTCCTCCTTTTAGAGTTTAGGCTCTCGAGCTTACTCTCCAAAATTTTGTGGAGCTGGAGACCCTTCTCAAGGGGGAGACGACGTCGGCGGCCACCGAAAAGGAAATTAGCGCTCTTTGCACTGTCCGAGACGAGCTATCGTCGAACTTGGAGGTCAAGAAGGCTAAAGTGCGGTCCCTTGGGAAAAAGATCTCCACCGAGAAAGTCCAGCAGCTTCAAGGAGGGCTTTAAAGAGCGGAGCTCAAAGGGGGTCGAGGCATACCTCTCATCTCTAGAGTTCTAGCAGCGACAGAAGGAGGCAACTTTCAAAGTCGTCTCGGACTTCATGGCCTCTATGGACTTCCGCCGCCTGGTCGACGCCAGGTTGGAAACATTCAAGGAGTCCCAGGAGCTCAAGGACTTGATTGAAGGTCAAGTGCAGCAATTCAAATCCTTGATGGCCTTCGAGGAGCTCGTCAACCAAAGGCTCGAGGCCTACTAGTCTTCAGCCGAGTTTGAAGAGCTCCAATTGTCCTTGATGCAGTCTGTGGGGGAGCAAATCCTCGACTTCTTCCCCAAGAATCATCCGGACGTCGACTTGTCCTTCTTAGATGAGTTCAACAACGAGGACATAGAGATGGCTGAACTGGCACAAGGGGTCAAGGGTGCCGAGCAAACGCAGGGGGATGTCGAGCAGACTACGGGCGGCGACGACATACAGTGAGGGGACTTCTCCTGGAAGTTTTTATTGTTTTTGCAACACTCTCTTTCCTTTACCAGGTCGTGAGGCCCAGACAATATTTATTTGATGATTTGTAACAACCATAAGGTCGAGACAAGTTTTTTTTTTTATTTTCTCAATATATTTTCATGCTTACTTTTGTTTACTATTTGTGTGGATATTACGCATGCATATACTCTTTTTGCTAAGTGTAGGCTTGACTACCTCTCGTGAGTCGAAAAAAATTTTGTGGGGGGCCTCATTGTCGGGCCTTAGTACCCCCTCGCCTAAGCTGAGTTTTAGAACTCGACTTTTGCGTACCACTATCAACGCTTCGACGTAGATGGTAGAACATTAAGTATGTAGAAAATATGTGTGTTGCCTAAGTGTGGTTAGGCCAGAGCCTGACCGCCTTTGCAAGTTCCTGGGGGCCTTATTGTCCTCGTTAAATATAGAGTCTTGGACTTGTTTTTGGCAAATCGTTATCGACGTATCGATGATTTTTGATCGACATATCGATAATTTGATTTGGTCGACGTATCGACATAAGTAGTAGATGATTGTACCTGCGTAAGAAGAATCAGTCGTAAGTCATGATTTGACGATTAAGCGTATAATGCACATTGCCTTTTATTCATGTAGAATTTATAAGTTGGCTTTTTGACCCGCTAGAAAAGAGAAATGAAACATAAACTAATCAAAAAATAATAAGTTTGCTCTGTTAAGTCGACGTTTCCCATGATTACTGGTAGTAGATCTTCAACTAGACTGCATTCCAAGTATGCTTGATGCCTCAACCGTCTAGCTTTGCCAGTTGATACGACCCATTGGCCACGACCTCTCTTATTCTGTAGGGCCCTTCCCAAGTTGGGCCTAGGGCTCCGGAGTTCTTAGGTTTGGTGTTGGGGGTTACCACCTGCAAAACTAGGTCCCCGACCCCGAGGCGCTTTTGCTTGACCTTCTTATTATAATACCTGGCAGTTCCTATCCTCCTCATACCGGGTTACCCGGTTGGTCAGAATGGACACCTCGACTTAAAGGACTGCCTCGACCCCGTACGCCATCGAGAATGGGGCTTTCCCCGTAGTAGTTCTACTCGTTGTTCTGTAGGCCCGCAACACTTTTAGTAACTCGTTGGCCCATTTCCTTTTGTAGGCGTCGAGGCGTCGTTTGAGTGTGACTTTGATTTTCTTATTGACCGTCTCAACCTGCCCGTTGGACTGGGGGTATACGACGGAGGAAAAATTCTTGTGGATCCCTAGTAGCTAGCAAAACTGACTGGTGTTGTCGTTGTTGAACTGTTTTCCGTTGTCGGACACGAGAGAATGCGACACACCAAACTTGCAAACTATGTTGTTCCATATGAAGTTCGTACATTTTTCCTCTGAGATGGTCGTCAATGGCTCAACTTCTACCCACTTTGTAAACTAGTTGACGGCGACAATAGCGAACTTATACCCTCCTGGGGTTTTGTGCAGGGGACCAATAAGGTCAATTCCCCATTTAGTGAAGGGCCAAGGAGACACTATGGAGGTTATGTCCTCTGAGTGCAGTCGAGGGATGAGAGTGTACTTCTGGCAGCTCTCGCACCTTTTCGCATACTCGGCCGCATCTTTCTTGAGACTTGGCCAGTAATACCCCTACCGTAGTATTTTGTAGGCTAAGGACTGCCCCCCCGCCACACCCCGTGGTTCCCACATATCCCGCCGTGCACTTCTGACAGCACTCTCTTTGCATCTTCTGCGCCGAGCCATATGAGCAAGGACGTCGAGTGCCCCCTGCGATAGAGGAGATTGTCATGCATTGTATATCTCGCCGCTTGATACTTCATCCTTTTTGCCTGCTGCCTGTCTTCTGGGAGTTCGCTGTCGACCAAATACCTGATGATCAAGTCCATCTAGCTTGGCTGGTAATCTACTAGCATGACCTCAGGCTTTTTTCCGTAGTTGGGACTTTCAAGACCTCTACGAACACCAGGTTCAAGAGCTCAGCATCTCTCAACGTCGCCAGCTTGGCAAGGGCGTCGACATTGCTATTCTTTGCTCTTGGCACTTGCTGTATATCATAGGCCATGAACTTCCCCAGGGCTTCTTTGACCTTCTTTAAATACGCGTCCATTTTCTCATCTTGGGTTTGGTACTGGCCCTTCACTCGATTCACAATAAGCTGTGAATCGTTGAAGATGTCTAAGTTCCCTGCTTTTAAATGCTCCGCCAATCAGAGTCTGGCCAGCAGCGCCTCGTACTCCGCTTCGTTATTGGACGCGGGGAATTAAAACCTGAGGGCCGAGGTGATCTTGTGTCCCTCAGGTGTGTGTAATACCAGTCCTGCTCCACTGCCGTTATCGTTGGAGCTTTCATCAACGTAGAGCTTCCATCGTGATTGCTCGTCAATTTCCTCGACCTTGTCTGTTAACCTCGTGAACTCTGCCACAAAGTCTGCTAGGGCTTGGCCCTTGATGGCAGTCCGCAGTTTGTGGTCGATGTCGAACTGGCTAAGGTCTATGGACCATTTCAAGAGTTGACTGAAAGTGTCAGACTTTTGTAGCATCTGCCTAAGTGGGTAATTGGTGAAGACCTGAATGCTATGGGCCTAGAAGTAGTGGCGCAACTTCCTCGCTGTCACAACTAGTGCGAGAGTGAGCTTTTCCATCTGGGGATACCTCGTCTCCGCATCGAGGAGGCAATTGATAGTGTAATAAACCGGCACTTGCACCTTATTCTCCTCACGGGTCACCACTGAACTAACGGCGTGTTCCGAGACCGCTAGGTAAAAGCTCAGCACCTCTCCGGTCACAAGTTTGGATAGCAGAGGGGGTTTTCCAAGGTGTTCCTTTAGTTGTTGGAATGCTTGTTTGTACTCTTCCGTCCATAGGAATGGCTTGCTTCCCCTCAGGGTGTCAAAGCATAGTACACACTTATCCGTATATTTAAAGATAAACCTGTTAAGTGCAGCTATACAGCCTGTCAGCTTCTGGACCTCCTTAGGCTTTCTTGCCGATCCCATGTCGAAGAGGCCCTGAATCTTTTTCAGATTGGCCTCAATTCCTCGACTGCTCAACATGAAACCCAAGAATTTCCCTAAGGCGATGCCGAAGGCACACTTCCAGAGGTTTAGCTTCATTTTGTACGTTTTGAGGACACCAAACATTTTCCTGAGGTCCTTCATATGGTCCTCGGTCTTCCTGCTCTTCACCAGTATGTCGTCGACGTAAACCTCCATTGACTTTTCTATCTGCCCCGCAAACATCTTGTTGACGAGACGTTAATAAGTTGCTCCAGTGTTTTTGAGACCGAATGACATCACTTTGTAGTAGTAGAGACCTCTGTTGGTAACAAATGCCGTGTACTCTTCGTTGCGGTCGAGCATTGGTATCTGATTGTACCCAGAGTACGCGTCTATGAAGCTCAGTAGTTCGTGTCCCGCTGTGGCGTCGACCAGCTGATCGATTCGGGGTAGTGAGAAGCTATCCTTGGGACATGCTTTGTTCAGGTCGCTGAAGTCGACACATGTTCGCCACTCCCCATTTGGCTTTCACACTAGTACGAGATTTGACACCCATTCGAGGTACAACACTTCTCAGATGAAGTTGTTTCTGATTAGTTTGTCGACCTCTTCCCGCAGGGCCTCGGATCTCTCGGCATTTATGGGCCGACGCTTTTGTCTCTTAGGCGAAAACTTCTCATCGATATTCAGCCTGTGACACATGATGTCGGGACTTATCCTTTTCATGTCTTCGTGGGTCCAGGCGAACACGCTAAGCCTTTCCTTAAGAAACTCGACCAGTTTTTCGCGGGCCTACACTCCCAGTTATGAGCCTACCCTTAGCGTTCTCATTGGCTCTCTTTCATCGATGGGGACCTCGATCAATTCCTCGATCGGTCCCGTTTTGGGCTCTTCTCTTGGGAACCTTGGATCCAAATCGTATTCTTCTGGCCTGGTCTCGACCATTTTCAGCTCCCTCTAAACCTGTGTAAGCTCAGCGTAGTGGCGGACCGTCTCTGAGTACATAAGCCTCGACTCGTACTGGTTTCCTCAGGCCTTGTCAATCCCATTGGGAGTCAAAAACTTCATCATCTGGTGGTAGATGGATGTTATTGCCCTTAAGGCTCTCAACATCGACGCCCTAGGATCGCATTGTATTGGTCGCCTCCCTTTACCACTAGGAACTTTGAAATGACAGTCGAAGTGTGTGGTCGGTCTCCAATGGTCATAGGCAGCTCTATTGCCTTTTCCGGGATGATGTTGTCCCCTGTGAAATCGTACAGGGACTGGGCAATGTTCTGCAGTCTCGCGCAGGGGATCCCATCTTGTCGAGGCAATCTGAGTACAAGATGTCCACAAAACTGCCGTTGTCGACCAGGATGCGGCAAATCATATGGTTATCGATCATGGCCTCAACGACCAATGCATCACTCTGGGGGAAATGTACCCCCCTCACGTCGGCCTCCGAGAAAGTGATATCGACATCCTCGTGTCTCGCTGCCTTAGCCTCGCGTCCGGAGATGTTCATAATCCTCTGGTTGAACTTCTCTTTTGCCTCTTGTTGACGGTTAGATTTCGTCAACAATAAACCGTCCGGATTACCTTGGGATTTCCCTTCGGATTATCGGCCTATGGGTGTAGTGAAAGTGTGGATACTTGTTAGATATAAGTCTTTGCATGTTAAATGAACAAGAGGAATTTTATAGTGGTTCATTCTGTCAAATTAGAGCTACATCCACTGTAAGTGTTGTATTTCTTTTGAGAGGATAACAATGTACAAATTGTGGCTTTCTTTCTTTTCTCTCTCTCTCTCTCTGACCCCTCTTTCAGTGGGGGTCTTCATCCTTTTATATTGGGCTTTCTTCACCTAGTGGGTTTCTTTGATCGGAGGATGCACTCAAGTACTTTCCCTTGGTAGGCTCAGATGTAGCCCACTAATCAGTACTGTTCACTCAGCCAATTAGTCTTCTATTACGGCTCTGTGACTCTCCGTAATGCTTTTCTATCCCCTATGGGGCGGTTTGAAAACTTGTCATTAATGTTGTCAGACATCTCTCACTTTTGCACGCAACCTGCCATGTCTTAAAGGGACATTCTCCTCGTTGCCAGTGCTGTTTAGCCTCTTTCGTCCTTTCTGGGGGTATTTTCTGCGGTCGAGGAATCTTGACGCCTTGATTCAGGCGGTGTTATTCGTCGACGCCACATGGGGTTGTCGCCCTAATATAGACTTCAACTTTGGGCTCTGCAGCTGATTTTGAGGGAAACGAAGCGTCGAGGGTTGTGTGCTTGGCGGAAAGCGATTATAGTCACGTGTCATGGTGCCGTTGATCCAGGTGTCCATCACATTTTCCCACACAACACCTCTTGAGCGTACTCCTTTTGTGCGCGTTGAGAGGTGTCGCCGAGGTATGGTCCCATGAAGATCGTTCTTATTACGCCGACTGGTTTGAGCGGGTTGTCATGCCTCTGCTCGTCCCGTCAGTCGTTGTTGCGTCTGTTGTTGTTTCGACGGTCGGCTCGGTATTCGCTGATCCTCCCTTCTCGGATCAACCTCTCGACCTCATCTCTCAGGTCATAGCATTCGCCGTAGTATGCCTACTCTCGTCGTGAAACTGACAGTACTTGTTTTGGTTTCTCTGTGCTGGGTCAGACTTCAGCAGCGGTGGTCGACGTAGGACCTAGAGATGACTGATCTCGTGGTAGACGTCCTCGATCCCCATAGTCAGGGGTGTGTAGGCGTCTTACCGTTGCGGCTTTGGCCACTTATTTTCCCTTGGCTCATCAAGGTGTTGCTACCCCTATTGCTCAGAGCTGGGTTGTACCTCTGCTCGGCTTGCACCTGAGGAGGACCTCGGCGCTTCTTACCATTATTCTGGCTGCTCGCCTGCCTTACCTCTTCCTTGGCAGGGGTTGCTGCCTTTCTCTTCAAGGCTTTCTTAGCCTCCTCGGCGTTCATGAACCCATGTGCCCTCGTCAAGAATTCCTGGTAGGTGTGGGGCGGTCTTCAGTCGAGGTCTCTGCTGTAGGGGATGTCCTTTTTCATACTCGACAGCGCCCCCATCAAGGCCACCTCATCGGAGATTCCCTCGGTGGCGGCGACCTGTTCCCCAAACCGGGCTATCCAATCCTTCAGGGACTCATTAGGTCCCTGGTTCACCTTTGAGAGGTTTTGTTTTGGTGGGATGTACTTTTTGACACCTATGAACTGAGTCAAAAAGGCATTCTTCAAATCATCCCAGCTGGTGATGGAGTTTGGTTTTGGGATCCGAATCATCTCCTCACGGAATCAGAAAGGTGATTCCTGAATGCTCGGCACATGACCTCCTCAGGGTATCTATGCAGGACCATGTGTCCTGTGTACACCTCCAAGTGGTCGTCCGAATCGCTCCTTCCATTGTATAACGGAATGGGGGGCGATTTATACTTGTCAGGAAGCGATACTCGGATAATATTTTCCATGAACGGGTGGTCGTGAGATGTGTACATCTAGGCTACCTTCCCCACAACCTGTTTGAAGCTGTTTTGTCGACTCTTAATCTACTTTTCTAGCCTGGCCATCTTTTCGGCCAGAGCCTTATTATATGCTGCGAGCTCTTCCTCTCTCGCCAGCTGCACGACTTTCTCGCGTCGAGCATCGAGCCTCGTCCTCAGATGTCCGCCATGCACAAACGAAGATTCCACGTGGACGGCGTTCCTCCTATTCGCATCTTGTTGCGGTCGAGGGGGCGCATCCCTGTTATCCACAGCTTGCACCGCAGCCTTCTCCCGTCTGCTCCCCACACACCTATTCGACTTAGTCGGGCGGGGATCATTGGCTCGACTATCACCGACTTTCTCGGCGTCACCGTGTAAGTCGCCAATCCCTTGGCCCCCAACAACGACGTTCACCAGGTTCATCGGCGCACCCTCCAGCGGTGGCATTGGGTTCTGTCCTTGATCCTACCTAGCAAGGGCCGTAGCCATCCTTTCCACGGCTGTGGCCAACGTTTCGACCTGTCTTTAGAACTGGTCAATACGGTCTGGGGGATTCTCGGCAACCGGCGGGAGCGGATTTGTTGAGGTCCCCGCGACAATGAGATTTTGGGTTGCCTGGCTCTTCGGGTTAGCCAACAGCAAGTGAGTGTTCCTAGGAGGCATGGTTACCGTTTCTTTTGGTTAAAAATGGATTAAATTTTTGGGCTTATGGCCCTCCTTCTAGCGCTAATTGTTGACGGTGTTTTTCTGACAACTCGTAATTACCTCTCCGAGAACACTCACGGTGACACTAACGATTCAATCAAAGATAAAAACTGGAAAATAATGTAAATGAGACAATAATTTTATAGTGGTTTGGCAATAACTCTTTGCCTAATCCACTTGTATATGCACTAATCTTTCAGCCGTTTACAAGTTTTTCCTTAGTAATGAGATGGTGTCTAACCCTTTTCTGGGTTTTCTTGGCTCTATTTATAGGCCTTTACATGTGAATACGTATTCTTCATTCCCAAGGAGGAAACCATCTTTTGTCTTCGATCCTCGTGAGGGTAGGTGAGTTTTCATGATGACTGCTCTGAGAAACACGACTGATCCTTCCTATCTGCTGCCTGATTTCGTGACTCCTACAGTAGCAGTCGGATCAATACTTCCCTCTTCGAGTTGACAAGACCGCTGGTAGAGAAGACCGACAGTGTTGCCTCGATGCCACGGCCTCTGAAGGCTGAGTCATTGCGCTCGGTGCCTCTTCCCACGCATGGTCTTTCAACGTAGAGGGCACATTAGCTACGCTGTTCCCTCGACGCCAAAGGCCGATCCTTTGCGGGGTGTCCTCAGCGTCTGTCATTCGAGAGAGTGGTCGATGTCTCGACCATGGTGTAACAGATAGCAAAGACAACCAAAGACCCTTAGTTTGCCACAATTTGGCACATGTCCAAATAATTTTTCATATGATGATTGCATGGAGAAGGCAACTTTTGGCATGCGATTAATAAGGTATATGGCAATAGTAAATGCATGTGGCCAAAAAGTGAAAGGTAAATGGGCATGATGAAGTAGAGTGAGTCCAGTTTTCACTATGTGGCGATGAAGACGTTCAGAAAAACCATTGTGTTCCGGGGTATGCGGTGGTGTGGTTAGGTGAGAAATTCCATTATTTGATGTTACACCATGGTCGAGACATCGACCACTCTCTCGAATGATAGACGCCAATGACTCCCCACAGAGGATCAACCTCTGGCGTCTAGGGAACAACGTAGCTAATGTGCCCTCTACATCGAGAGACCATGTGTGGGAAGAGGCGCCGAGCACAATGACACAGCCTTCAGAGGCTGTGGCGCCGAGGCAACATTGTCGATCTTATCTACCAGCGGTCTTGTCAACTCGAAGAGGGAAGTATTGATCCGACTGCTACTGCTAAGTCAGGAAATCAGGCGGCAGATAGGAAGGATCAGTCGCGTTTCCCGAAGCAGTCATCATGAAAACTCACCTACCCTCACGCGGATCGAGGACAGAAAATGGCTTCCTCCGTGGGAACGGGGAATACATATTCACATGTAAAGGCCTATAAACAGAGCCAAAAAAACCCAGAAAAGGGTTAGACACCATCTCATTACTAAGGAAAAACTTATAAATGGCTAAAAGATTAGTGCATACACAAGTGGATTAGGCAAAGAGTTATTGCCGAACCACTATAAAATTATTGTCTCATTTACATTATTTTCCAGTTTTTATCTTTGATTGAATCGTTAGTGTCACCGTGAGTGTTCTCGGAGAGGTAATTACGAGTTGTCAGAAAAACACCGTCAACACTATCTGTGGCTACGGCCATATGGGTCCCACAAACTTGATTCACGTTCACAGCCGTGTGTTTTCATTGGTTACTCGACAACTCAAAGTGCATATCAGTGTTATGATCCTCAGTAAAAAATATATATATATATATATATTTGTTTCCCGTCATGTCACTTTTGTCGAGTCAATTTTTCCTTTTTATTCTCGATTCCTTGATATTCCACGGCCATCAAATACTACTTTCCACGAATGGGTTCTATCCGGTCACTCTTTCCCCACTTATCTGTCTCTGTCTACCCCAAATCAAGATTCCATTCATACTCCTACTTTTCCTCACCAACTTCAACCCAATTCAACAGCTTCCAATGACTTTCCAAACTTTACTGTGACGTTTGGAAAGGGGATTCGACTTTTAATTCGAATCATGATTCGTGATTCGTTACAATATTTTTTCTCATAAAAATACACATAAATTAAAAATAATTTTAATCTTATGATTCTAATCAAACATCTCCTACTTCGGGTCCATTTGGTTCATGGATTTAAATTATGTGATTTGAACCATTTTCGATTTACGTGTATTTTTTGTGAGAGAAAATACTGTAGCAATTATAAATCATGATTCGAATCAGGGATTCGAATCTCTTCCCATAAATGGGCCCACTTTACCATTTCCTTCAAATCAACGTAAGCCAACCATGTCCCCACCTCCCCCCGGCGTCTACGCCCAATCAGGAAAGTCAATCACCCATGTCAGACCAAGTATCCCAACACACCTCCCATACTCCAATCTTCCCTTCCCACTCATCACGGGCTCGCACATTATGCAGACGCAATCACTCATCAACACTCTCTCTCTAGCAACTTGCAAGGTAAGTCCTCCTGTGATTTTCCCTCTTCATCCAATTCGCTTACATCATCACCTCATTTATCAGACCATCCAAGCCAGACACCTATCATATTACCACCTCACAATAAACCATGTCCCCACCTATTACCTTCCAAAATTCTATTAACACTCTTCATTCATTCCCCTGTTGGAAAATAATGGCATCGAGTGCGCAGCGGAATTTAAAAAATTAAATAAACGTCAAAGCCAAACAAGAACATGTTCATGATGCTATGTAACATAAATACTAAAGATCTAAATCATACCTTTTGAGATTTCAGGAAACAGCACGTCTGACAGATCAAAGCGTTCCAAACAGCAACCGGAAGAGCCTCAACCAACTGGTCTTCTTTGCTATTCTCGTTTCCACGATCGGTGTGCGGGTGGGCACACTTCGTTTAATCTCCTCTTGGTATTCTTAATCTCCTTCCAATCACAAGAGAGCCAAAGAAAAATTGTTCTTGATAATTAAACAATTTTTCCTCTTGGAATCTCTTATCAATAGCCTCCAAAAAATCTCTCAAGTGATCTAATGAGTAATGAGACTTAATAGGCTATTTATACTGTTTAGGAAGTCATACTTTCGCAACAATTAGGTTTCCCAAAGATTTAATCGCACTTTTCGAGTCGATTTTGCCACATCAAAGACGCGTTACGGCGTTACAACCGGTCGACCGGAGACAGAGAAGTTATAACTCACCGGTCGACGGTCCTTCACAAACCGGTCTACCCACCGGTCGACCTGACCGGCCGACCGGGACCGGTCGACTTGTGACCGGTCTACCCACCGTCAACCTGTCTCAAGATCGATGAAAGTTGTTTTCTAGTTTTTCAACATGGGAAACTTGCATAGAGCCTCGGTTTTGATTCAAGCAACCCAATAGAGAAATTGCCTGATCAAAACAAATATATAATAGTCTTCCCACATTAAACAACTCTTAAAACAATAATTCAACCAATTTATCTAGAATCAATTTATCAATTAATTCACCCGATAAATCACTCATGAATTAACTTTGAACCTTTTTACGGAAATAACACAAGTTACCAATATGTAGGAAATACACCGTATCGTTACAGGAAATTAAGTGAGCTAGCAAAGGGACCCGATGGACATATATAAATCAAGCTCCTATAATCACAACGCCACTTGTAAACCAACAAGTCCGTCTCATGATTATAAAACTCTAGCGCTATTCCACTAAAAGCCTAGAGCTGCACTCTCGATTCATATAAGCGTATTTACAAAGCTCTAATTAGCTCTAGTCCATGACTCAATATATTAGTATATCATCCCCATAGGATATCCATAATCGACTTGAGGTCAAGTTCTGTTTTTACCTTCCCCCGATTACATTTATCTTATGTTCCATTATCAAACCATTGGAAAAAACACTATTCATACAATTACAAAATAAGAAACCATTAGATAACACAGAGTAGTCTAATGGCCGAGCGCTCGTATTTTCCAATCCACCGATAATGCATAAGAGGATATCATTGACTCTTTATAGGAGCTATGGATTCCACTATCTATGAATAACGAATCTCACGACACACGAATCATACCCCCAATGTACCGGCAAGCGTACCTTTACATAATGTCGGGATGTCTCCCTTTAGTACATCAAAGGATACAAGTCAAGTATACGGGTTCATCATCCATCTCGTGATTAAGATGACAACATATAATTCGTCAAAAGTGAATTGTTTTATTCAAACAGAATTATTAATTAAAACAATTCATCTTTGGTCCGATCCAATATAGATTTCACCATTAGAAACTATACCAATGTCTCTACCCATGGAGTCCCACCTCCGACGACCAAGACAAGCCGTCTCCGTTAGGAAGTAGACAACATAACAATCTTAACATGAATAAAGCGCCCAACTTTATTCCCTCGATTGTGGATCATAAGATTTAGACTATCATCTTTAGATTCTTGTCTTCCGCATGTTCTTCACATTACATGCATGATCTAAAGATTTAGAATGACAGTCTCGAGACTTTTTGTTTGCTTATCATACATTCAACTATTATGAACATAAAGAGGACAATACATAGATATATGAAATAAACAAATCTTTATTAATAGTCAAAATGTCTCAAGAAAATTGTTACATTTATTCCTAAGGGCATAAACGCTAACAATCTCCCACTTGCACTTAAGTGAGTAAATGTGACATGCCACGCATCCCCATAGCCTCGACATGCTTCTCAAGACCTTAGGGGCAGGGCCTTCGTGAACAGGTCAGCCATATTGTCCTCGACGCGATTTTGCATATTTCCACATGCCTTTCTTCAATAAAGCTTCTTATCACATGATACTTCCTGTCTATGTGCTTACTCATTTTCGATATCTTGGTTCTTTGGTGTTAGCTATTGCCGCACCGTTATCACAAAGATAGTCTCAATGGCTTATCCACACCAGAACAACTTCAAGATCCATCAAAAATTTGCGAGCCACACTTGCTTCTTTTGAAGCATCACTAGTCTGCCACATACTCGGCTTCCATCGTTGAGTCGGAAGTGCAAGTTTGCTTGACACTCCTCCAAACGATGTAACCGCCTCCCGGAGTAAAGACAGAACCCAAGTCGATTTCCTAGAATCCAAACAAGATTGAAAATCTGAATCAGATATCCTAGAGGTGTTAAATCCTCCCGAATATACCAAAGATATAATTTCTAGTTCTCCTAGATACTTGAATATATGCTTGACCACAACCAGATGGTTAGGTCCTCGGATTCGATCAAATCGACTTACAATCCCAACCGCATGGCAAATGTCCGGTCGAGTACAAAGCATTGCATACATGAGGCTCCCGACCGCGAAGCATAAGGCACCTTCGCCATGTATTCTCTTTCTTCGATGTCTTGGGACAATCAAAGAGTAATTCCAGACCTAGATGGTTGCCCACCTTTCTTGGAATTCTGCATTGCATACTTCTCGAGAATTTTATCTATGTATGAAGCCCGAGAGAGAGCTATCATTTTGTTCTTTCGATCTCTTAAGATTCAATGCCTAGAACATAATTAGCTTCTCCTAAGTCCTTCATGTCAAACTGTTTGGTAAGCCAAACTTTGACCGATGATAAAGCCCCTACATCATTGCCAATAAGTAGAATATCATCAACATATAACAATGAAAAACCACTTTCCCATCTTGAATATGTTTATAAACACAAGGTTCATCCATATTCTGTTGAAATCCAAAAGTCTTGACCACTTGGTCAAATCTTTTGTTCCAAGAACGGAAGCTTGTTTTAATCCATAAACGGTTTCAACAACTTGCAAACTTTTCCCTCTTGACCCTTAGCCCCAAAGCCTTCTGGTTGTACCATGTAGATACTCTCCTCAAGATGGCGCTCAAGAACGCTGTCTTGACATCCATTTGTGGATCTCGTAGTCGAGAGTGAAATGGATAAGAGAATGCGGATGGACTTAAGCATGGCTATGGTGAAAAGGTTTCCTCGTAGTCGATTCCTTCCTTTTGCGTGTATCCCTTAGCTACCAGTCTAGCCTTATAGGTTTCGACCTTTCCTTCTGCATTTCTCTTTCTCTTGTAGACCCATTTACACCCAATGGGCTTAATCCCATCGGAAGATCTACAAGTTCCCGGACTATATTAAAATCCATAGATTTCATCTCGGCTTTCATGGCTTCTGTCCAGATTTGCATCAACATCCTCCATAGCTTCTTTGTAAGTATAAGGATCTCTGTCATGTTCCAGAGATTCTGCCAAAAAGGTTTCCCCATTAGCCATGAATCTCTCAGGTTCATGTCTGATCCTCCCACTACGCCGAAGCCCCTTAGTCTGTTGTTGGGTTTCCTCTTCTACTCTGATTGGATCAGTTTCCAAAGGAACAGTTGGTATGACTAAGTCACTCGACATTTCCTCAAGCACTATTTTGCTACGAGGCTTAAAGTCGTTCATGTAACTTTCCTCAAGGAATGTTGCATTCGTTGAAACCACGACTTTATTTTCCTTGGGATTATAGAAATAACCCCCCTTTACGTGCCTCTTGGATAACCTACAAAAATGCATACTTCTGACGTGCTTCCAACTTGTTCGCTTCCTTGTCCAAGACATGTGCGGGACACCCCATATCACGAATATGGTTCAAGGATGTCTTCCTGCCCGTCCACAACTCGTGAGGAGTTTTAGGAACCGACTTTGTTGACACGTTGTTCGAGAAGATAACATGCGCTTTGTAAAGCATATCCCCGAAAGATATAGGCAATGTCGAATAACTCATCATGGACCGTACCATGTCCAACAAGGTTCTATTTCTTCTCTCGCCTACACCATTCTGCTTGTGGAGTGCCAGGTGCGATTAAATGGGATAGAATCCCATTCTCTAATAAGTATCCGGTGAACTCATCAAAGAGGTATTCTCCACCTCGATCGGATCGAAGTGCCTTTATGGGTTTACCTAGTTGCTTTTCCACTTCAAATTAAACTCCCCGAATTTATCAAAAGTTTCGCTTTTGTGATGCAATAGGTACACATAACCATATCTTGAGTAATCGTCAATAAAAGTGACGTAATACTCATACCCTCCTCTTGCCTTGATGTTCATGGGACCACAAACATCACTATGCACAAGTTCAAGAACACCTTCAGCCCTATTGCCTTTAGACCCAAATGGTCTTTTGGTCATTTTGCCCTCCAAACAAGATTCACATTGGGGTAAGGACTCAACCTTTAAATAACTTAAAGGTCCATCTTTTACCAACCTCTGTATCCTGTTAAGGCTAATGTGACCAAGTCGCAAATGCCAAAGATATGTCTCATTAGAGTGAGAAGTTTTAAGCCTTTTAGAGTTATTAACAACTTCAAGTGTTTAGCAAATGAGTCCATCTTTGGTTTGATAAAATATAGATTATTTTGCATCCATCCATCACGGATAAAAAGACTTGTTTTTATTTAATCACAACTTTATTATTAAAAGAAACCGAATAAGAATCTTTAAATAAACAAGCAATGAAATAAGATTCCTCTTAAACCGAGGAACATAAAAACAGTCTCGCAAAAAATAAACTCCTATAACTATCAAAATAAAGATGGACGTCTCCACCGCTTTCAGCCAACACTAGTGTTCCATCGCCCATCCTCAACGTGAAGCTTTCATTTAGAAGACTTCTCGTTTGCTTGAACCCCTAGAAAACACATACATGATTAGTTGCTCCAGAATCTATGACCCAGTTGTCACCGGATTCCTCAACTAGACATGCTTCCACAATCAAAAGACCACACTCACCTCCTTTGCCTTTAACGGCTAGGTAGTCTTTGCAATTCTTCTTCATGTGCCCCACCTTCCCATAATGAAAGCATTTAAGCTTGTTCGGTTCCTCTTCTTCTTGTTCTTGCCCTTGTTTGGCGGAATCAAGAACTCTCCTTCTTAGCTACTTGCTTTTCTTTCCATTCCCTGAAGGGGTTTGGAAGAAGATGCCTCGGTTGGCTTCCACAATAGTCGACCCCTTGATCATCCGCTCGAACTTTTGGAGTTCTTGCATCAACTCTGTCAAGGTTATATTATGCATCTAGCGCTCAAATTGAACGTTGCCCTAAACGGAATATACTCCTTCGACAAAGTCTCAAAGATCATGGTCAATTGAGACTCGGCATCGATGTCGGCCCCATTGGTCCGAACTTCACCAAATAGCCCATTACCTTCACATATGTTCCTTTATGGAAGACCCACCTTACATCTGCGATTAATGAGGTTGCTAAGGGCTTCCCGACGTTTTTCATGGCTTGGCCACCGAACATGTCCTCAAGATTATCCATAATCGGACGAGCGGTTATGTAATCTTCATGTTGTGCTTGTAGCAGGTGGACATGCTCGCCATCATATAACAAATGAGCCATATCGTCGAGAGTCCTTCCATTGATACGCTAAAAACCTCATTAGGAGCATCAACTGGCTCCCAAGGTGTGTTCAGACAAAATTTAGTTTCTCAAAGGTTAAGACGATCTTTAGGTTCCTTTTCCAATCGGTAAAATTCTCGCCATTAAGTTGTGTTTATTAAGTATCGATGATAATGCGCTAGAAGACATTTTGATCTACAATAAACATTCATATATCTAGTATAAGCAAACTTGCATAAACATTTAGTAATCAAACATATATACATGTTATAATGCAACAAATATGTTTGTGTGTCAAAACCTTGAAAAATCACAACCTTACAACGATAATTCCCAACTCAAAATTTTGTAAGTCTCCTAGGGAGATCATGTAAAATTTAATTGGGAACACGGATCCCCTCCGATCAATATATACCATCCGGATCAATCTCTGTCCAAAGATATATTGATAATCGTTTTCTTTTGGCCATTAATTTAATTATCATAGCTCCTAGGGAGATTAATAATTAAATTAATCTTGAGTGTATAACCATCGTTTCAACTATTTGATCCATATATTACAATTGTCACCTAGGGGTGTACAACCATAAAATATGCTCAAATAAATTATCCTCTCGAGATCCACACCGGTACATAATGAATCCTTCCTAGGGGTCGGTATCACCATGTGTTACCCAAGGACCAACGATGGAGGCCATGGGTCTTTTCTTCAAAAACCCTCACCCACTCAATCTTTTGGAAAACAAGGTTTTATGTTAAGAAATATGCATGAACAATTTTAATGAGTGGCACTCCTATTCTATATGACATGTTATCACATATATAGCAAATCATATTATATGCAATCATACAAAGCAATTAAGCTAGGCAACAAGCATAATAATAATAATAACCGTAACATTATGGTTCCATCCTAGAGAAAAGAAAGAAATTAAAGATTACAAAGAATAATCGAAACATATATCGATTCTTCATCTTGAATCTTCCCGGTTGTCCTTGAATTCTTTATCACAATCTAATTCCGATTATCATAAAATTATTTTTCATGTTTTCTTGAAAAAATCTCAAAAAAAGCTGCAAAATCGTATAAATTAGGTCCGGTCGTCCGGAGACAGAGTAGTTATACTCTCACCGGTCGACCGCCACTAACCGGTCGACCGGTGAGGGTCGACCGGTGCCCGTCTGACGATAACCCCATTCGAAATCAAAGCGGTTTTTCAATTTATTCAAAAACACAAAACAATTTTATAAACCAAGGAAAAATTAGATACCTTCATCTCCTTCATCTTGAAAATCCATCTTCAATCTCCTCCAAGAATTTTACATAAAAATTCCTATACCGTTTTCCGGTTTACAAAATTTCTACTAGAGAAAATAAAATAAACCCTAACGGCGATGATAGGCCGATATCTAATTACATTGCAAAGAACAAATTCCTATACAACCATTCTAAACTCTAAGGAACCATAACCGGTAAAATTAAATAATAAATAATCATTGACAATTCATAAATGAAAACCAACAATAATTATTTAATCATTCATTCACCATATATTCATGACAACAACATAATATAGAAACCCTAGAGTGCCATCTCTCTAAAATATCAATTCAAGCATAAAAGAGATATTTTTAGATCACAAATCTATGTACATAGCATAATCATGAACAAATAACCATGGCTCGATACCAATTGTTGGAAAATAATGGCATCGAAAAGCGCAATGGAATTTAAAAAATTAAATAAACGTCAAAGCCAAACAAGAACATGTTCATGATGCTATGTAACATAAATACTAAAGATCTAAATCATACCTTTTGAGATTTCGGAAACAAAGACGTCTCGACAGATCAAAGCGTTCCCAAACAAAGAACGGAAGAGCCTCAACCAACTGGTCTTCTTTGCTATTCTCGTTTCCACGATCGGTGTGCGGGTTTCCTCCTCTTGGTATTCTTAATCTCCTTCCAATCACAAGAGAGCCAAAGAAAAATTGTTCTTGATAATTAAACAATTTTTCCTCTTGGAATCTCTTATCAATAGCCTCAAAAAATTCTCAAGTGATCTAATGAGTAATGAGACTTAATAGGCTATTTATAATTGTTTAGGAAGTCATACTTTCGCCAATTAGGTTTCCCAAAGATTTAATCGCACTTCGAGTCGATTTTGCCACATCGAAGACATATTACCACCTCACAATTAAACCACCGGTGACGGTCCTTCCCAACCGGTCTACCCACCGGTCGATTCTACCGGTCGACCGGACTCTCGACTTCATCTACCCACCCCTTCATCGATGAAAGTTGTTTTTCTAGTTTTTCAACATGGGAAACTTGCATAGAGCCTCAGTTTTGATTCAAGCAACCCAATAGAGAAATTGCCTGATCAAAACAGTCATATAATAGTCTTCCCACATTAAACAACTCTTAAAACAATAATTCAACCAATTTATCTAGAATCAATTTATCAATTAATTCACCCGATAAATCACTCATGAATTAACTTTGAACCTTTTTTACGGAAATAACACAAGTTACCAATATGTAGGAAATACACCGTATCGTTACAGGAAATTAAGTGAGCTAGCAAAGGGACCCGATGGACATATATAAATCAAGCTCCTATAATCACAACGCCACTTGTAAACCAACAAGTCCGTCTCATGATTATAAAACTCTAGCTATTCCACTAAAAGCCTAGAGCTGCACTCTCGATTCATATAGCGTATTTACAAAGCTCTAATTAGCTCTAGTCCATGACTCAATATATTAGTATATCATCCCCATAGGATATCCATAATCGACTTGAGGTCAAGTTCTGTTTTACCTTCCCGATTACATTTATCTTATGTTCCATTATCAAACCATTGGAAAAAACACTATTCATACAATTACAAACAAAGAAACCATTAGATAACACAGAGTAGTCTAATGGCCGATTTTTCCAATCCACCGATAATGCATAAGAGGATATCATTGACTCTTTATAGGAGCTATGGATTCCACTATCTATGAATAACGAATCTACGCATACACGAGTCATACCCCAATGTACCGGCAAGCGTGCCTTTACATAATGTCGGGATGTCTCCCTTTAGTACATCAAAGGATACAAGTCAAGTATACGGGTTCATCATCCATCTCGTGATTAAGATGACAACATATAATTAATCAAAAGTGAATTGTTTTATTCAAACAGAATTATTAATTAAAACAATTCATCTTTGGTCCGATCCAATATAGATTTCACCATTAGAAACTATACCAATGTCTCTACCCATGGAGTCCCACCTCCGACGACCAAGACAAGCCGTCTCCGTTAGGAAGTAGACAACATAACAATCTTAACATGAATAAAGCGCCCAACTTTATTCCCTCGATTGTGGATCATAAGATTTAGACTATCATCTTTAGATTCTTGTCTTCCGCATGTTCTTCACATTACATGCATGATCTAAAGATTTAGAATGACAATCTCGGACTTTCTGTTTGCTTATCATACATTCAACTATTATGAACATAAAGAGGACAATACATAGATATATGAAATAAACAAATCTTTATTAATAGTCAAAATGTCTCAAGAAAATTGTTACATTTATTCCTAAGGGCATAAACGCTAACATCCCCCCCCCCCCCCCCAATCTTCATTTATCGGACCATCCAAGCCAGACACCTATCATATTAACACCTCACAATAATCATGACATATTAGGGGTGTAAGAAATGTACCCGAACCCGACAAACCCGTCCGACCCTACCCGAGCCTACCCGAAAATGTAGGGTTTTTTTTTTTTTTTAAAAAAATCGGATTATAATAGGCCCAACCCGCAATTTGCGGGTTGGGCAACTGCTCACCCGAGTTGCCCCGACCCGGCCGATTAAGATGAGTTGTGTATATATATACATATATTGAGATGTTGTCGTTTGTGTGTGTGTGTGTCGTTTGTGACTTTGTGTCTGTGTGTGTGATGTTAGATATTAGAATTAGAAATCTGAGAAAGAGAAACGAGTAAACCTAATCTTCTCTTCAGTTTTTTCCTTTGTCCTTCCTCGGTTTCTCCCACCTCGCCTCGCCGCCGCCGCCCAAGCCCGAGCCTCCCAGTCGCCAGTCGCTCACCGCACCTTTCCTCCCGCCGCCCGGAGCCTCGTCGCCGATCCGAGCCTCCATCGCCCCCCTCGCTTGCTCGCCGCCGCCGCTCGCCGCCGCCGGTCCCAGCCTCCCAGTCGCCAGTCCGAGCCTCAATCGCCCGCCCCTCTTTCGCTTCGCCCGTCGCCAATCGCCGCCTCAAGTCGCCCCTCCTTCGCCGCCCGCCGGTCCCAGCCTCCCACCGTAAGTTTTTTCACCGTAAGTTTTTTTTTTGATTGATGTCAATGATGTGTGTTAGACTTAGATCATATCGATGATTATCGATGAGTTAATCACTAATTGGATGATCCTCTCAGTCTCAGTTTGCTAAGGACATTTACCACTAATTGGATGTGTGTCGTTTTTTAATATCATCGCTTGTTCATATTTGGCTTTATTTTAAGAATTTGTTTTTGACATTCAGAAGTTTGTTTATGTAAATTTGTTTTTTCTTTGGGTAATTCAATTAGAGTATGGTACTACTTTGCATAATTTGATTTGGATTAATGTTGGTCATTGATATTTTGTAAAAATGTATTTCTCGGGTTAGTGCCATTGATTTGATGATGCATATGTTAGTGTCATTGATATTTTGACGGGTTAGTGTCATTGTTAATTAGGTTTTGTAAAATTAGGTTTTTTTGATAATTAGTGTCATGGCTCAAACTATTCATGTTATTTGTTTTTTAGGTTAATTTGCGTGCTAGATGGAAAAATTTATCATCCATTTGACAAAAACTTCTGAAAGCACTTGCAAGTCTTCTCAATAATCTGAAAGTGTCTCTATGCCTAAAGAGCCCATTACATTGCCCACTCCCACACCCAGCCCTACTCCAATACCTAATTTGGGCACTACAATTGAAAACGAAAAAGATGAGGGAGACAGTAAAAAGAGGAAGAAGTCGCAAAAAAAATCTCCTGTTTGGGATCATTTTAAAATCATAGAGAGTGGGGATCCAAATGAGCCTAGGTGTAAGTGTATTTATTGTGGGGCAACAGATGCATGTGATAGTAGGAGGCACGGTACCAGTAGTATGAAGGTTCACATCGAAAAGCAATGCAAGAAATACCCATATAGGAACCAAGACAAAAGGCAAAAAACTCTGAGTTTTCAAACAAACACTGAAACTGGGAGTAGTCTTGTTGCTATAGGCTTTAACAAGGAGCATTCTAGAAAAGCCTTAGCAAAAATGGTGATTGTAGATGAGCTTTCATTTAGGTTTGTTGAAGGTGAAGGATTTAAGAATTTTTGTCAAGTGATGCAGCCCTAGGTTCTCTATCCCTCCCGTGTTACGATTGCTAAGGACATTTACCAACTTTTTTGGAAGAGAGGAAGAAACTAAAGGCTGAATTTAGTAAGGGCAGTCAAAGGATTTGCCTAACAACCGATTGTTGGACATCCGTGCAAAATATTAATTATTTGTGTCTAATCAAGCACACTACGTTGATAGTGAGTGGACTTTGCAAAAAGGATTATAAACTTTTATCAAATTTCAAGTCACAAGGGAGAGAGTGTTGGTAAAGTCATTGAGTCATGTTTGCATGCTTGGGGTATTGAGAGAGTCTTCACTATGATCGTTGATAATGCCTCCTCAAATGACTCCATGATTACCTACTTGAGAAGGAAGATTAAGGGGTGGAAAGGGGTTGTTTTAGGTGGGGAATTTCTTCATGTTAGGTGTTGTGCCCATATAGTGAACCTGATTGTCAATGAAGGTTTAAAAGACCTACATGATTCCATAGCTGCCGCGTTCAAATTTGTGAGGTATGTGAGGTCTTCTCCGGCTAGGTTGCTGAAATTCAAGTCATGTGTGGAGCGAGAGAAAATTGAATACAAAGGTCTTGTATGCTTAGATGTCCCTACTAGATGGAACTCTACCTATATGATGTTAGATGCAGCCATTAAGTTTCAAAAAGCTTTTGAAAGATATGAAGAGGAAGATGACAAGTTTATGTCTTATTTTCGGGAAGATGAGGGGGGGAAGCAGAAGATTGGGCCGCCACTTGATGATGATTGGAACAATGTTAAGGTGTTTGTGAAATTTTTGAAGACTTTTTATGATATAACTTTGAAGTTTAGTGCCACTTTGAATGTCACTTCAAATTCTTACTTTCATGAGCTGTGTGAGATGCAAAATCAACTATCTGAATTAAGCAAACAAGATGATTCAATGCTTTCATCCATGGCTGTGAGTATGAAAAAGAAGTATGACAAGTATTGGGGAATGTTGAGAATATAAATTGTCTTCTCTTTGTGGTCATTGTACTTGATCCTAGGTACAAAATGGATTATTTGACATATTGCTTCTTTATAGTGTATGATTCTTCCATTTCTGAAAAATTAGCAAAGAATGTGAAGGATACTATGTCTTGGCTGCATGAGGTTTATAGTGGGGACAAAGGTGAATCTGAGGCTAATGCAAGTAGTGGGAGGCGGCAACAACAAGTACAACAGAGGCAAAAACGACTCCGTATGAAGGAAAAGGGTTTTGTGGAGCTCCTTTCTTAAGAAAATGAAGGAGAAGAATGTGAATGAGTACAAAAATGATGTGGACAAATACTTGACAGACCCTATGGAGGATCCAACTCGGACAAATTTTGATGTTTTAGAATGGTGGAAGAATAATGCAACTAATTACAAGGTTCTCTCACTAGTTGCAAGAGACATTCTTGTACCGGAGGCCGGATCCTCGATCCTTTTAGGAGTTCATTAAGCCCGAAGATGGTGGAGGCATTGATTTGTACACAAAACTGGCTGCGTAGTCGTGAGCACATCAACCTTATTGATGTGGAAGAATTTAATGAATATGAAGATATTGAGTCAGGTAATCTTTTTACGTTTTACTCTTTTTCATTTCATCTCCTTGTTGTTTATTTTGTTCTAAACTTGATTCTAATGATTTTTTTTGTTATGTTTTCTTCTCAAGATTTGTCAACTTCTGCTGCAACACATGAGGGGCAAGTTGGGAATGAAGATGCTATTATTCTGGATTAAACAGTATGGAGTGGACTAACTTTTATTTCATGTCTTATTTTGCGACTATTTTTATATGGACTGTTTATCTTTATATGGCTTATTTATTCTGGATTAAACTGTTTATTTTATATGGACTATTTTGCTTGTTAGAAGGGTACCAATCTAATTGAAATATTGTAGTTGTTTTTTTATTAGTTATCTACTTATCTGTTTTCACTAACCCGAGTAACCCGAGTAACCCTACCCTACCCGAGGTCACCCGAAATGTCGCGGGTTTGTAGATTTAAGAGAGTGTCGCGGCTCAAAATTTTCTCAACCCGAACTAGTCGGGTAGGCTCATTTTTTCGGCTCAACCCTACCCTACCCGGCCGATTTACACCCCTATGACATATCATACAAACACTTTCCAAAAGAACTTTTGAACTTAAAAAACACAAAAACAGCTTTTAGAAATTTCCCAAACAGACCCTAATTACACAACCTTTTGACTTTTTCCTTTTTTTTTTTTTTTGTTACTTTTTGATCGAATAAGTAATAATTTTGCTACTACTTTTTCCGGTACGTTTGATTTTTTAAAGTTGGGCACTCGGTCCCAACTCGCCAACTTTACAAAGGGCTGATCACATCTTGACGTTCTTTTGTACAATTTTCGGTTTTTTTTTTTTTTTTTTTGCAGGACCACTCATTGTGGCTGTGATCTTCTACACAAAAAAGAAGAAAGAAGAGACCAAATAAAACTGAGGAATAAAAAAAAAAAAAATATGAAGCATTAATTAATATCTCACAATATATGAAGCATTAATTAAAATTTTTTAATTGGACAATAGCGAATGTGATTAGTTACTAGTTAGTTTATTAGGTTTGGTAAACTATCACACTTGGGATTATGGCGAGAAGTTAAGTACCAGCAAGGTGTAACGTATAATTTATCTCACGACATTTATTGTACACTAAGCATATTATGATAGCTTTTAAGTCACTCGATAATTTCCTAAAAAAAATAAAAAAAAATAACCAATATCCTAATCTAATCTAATCTAATATTCTATAACTAAAACACGTGTTACTTGCCCTATAAAAAATGATAAAAAAGAAAACAGGTTACTTGTTAATAGACATAGGCCTCGTTCAGTTTGTTTATTTGAATTTTCAATTCGAGTTGAGATGTGATTTTATGTGAGAATTTTTAACTGTAGTATAAAAAAATTAAAAGAAAATAGTAGAAAATAATCTAATATGAAAAGTTTAAGGACGTATATAGATCAATTTTTAGTTATAGAAATTAATAAATCATAACTTGTCAAGTTATGATTCATAACCAGATAAGTTATGGATAAATTTGTCAAGTTATGGTTCATAACCAGATAAATTATGGATAAAAACCGTGAATTATGAACAATAACTTGTCAAGTTATGGTTTATAACTAGACAAATTATAGACGAAAATAATAATTTGACCTTTTTATTAACTTATGTAAATTATTAACTTATTAAATTTAATTAATCTAAAGTCTTGACTTATTTTTTTCTTTTTTTAAAAATTAAACGTGACTTTTTATGAGAATTTTTAACTGTAATAAAATTAAAATTAAGAATTCAAAGTGTGTAAAATGAATTAAGCTATAATTATTAAACACGCATTTACAAATGATCAATTTAAGTGTCACTTTATGGTTTTAGTAGAGCAGATAAAATTGATAAATATTAATAATTTGGTGGTCCAATAGGATAAGAAGGACAAAAAAAAAAAAAAAAAAAAAAAAAAAAAGATCTGTCAACTGGCATATATTAATGGGATGGCTGCACTAGCCCATCCCCAATAACTATGGCTGCATTAATGTTTGTTTTTTGGAATTTTGTTTTTGTTTTGTTTTTAATTATTATTGAAAATGTTTTTGGAAGTTTGTTAACTATCACAGTGAATTTTGTTCACGTCTCAAGAAGCCGGAGTCTCTTTCATTGGGATACAGTTGGCTAGAGTTTGTGAGAAAAAAGGGCTTTCAATTTTGACCTTGTAAAAATAAAGAAATGATAAAAGGAAAATAAATGTGAAATGGCGTCCTATACCCTGGTGAACTGGTGGCAATTAAATTTTATTAGGAGAAGGATAAAAATAAATTAAGATTTGAGATGAATTAAAATTAATAGATAAAAAAATTATATAAATTAATAAATAGGTTAAATTAATGTTTTTATCTATAATTTGTCTAGTTATGAACTATAACTTAACAAGTTATTGTCTATAATTATTCATAACTTATTTGATTATGAACCATAACTTGACAAATTATTGTCCATAATTATCCATAACTTGTCTAACTCTGAACCATAACTTGATAAGTTATAGCCTATTAATTTCTACAGCTAAAAATTGGCCTATATTCTTTTTTAAACTTTTCATATTAACCTATTTTTTACTATTTTCCAATTTTATTTTATTTTATTTTTATAAATGTGGCCCATAACAGTGAATGAAATAGAACCTATGATTATAATTATTATTAACTTTTTATTTGTTTCTTACCTTCAAAATCACATAAATATATATACATATTTGATAAAATAGAGTATATTAAAAATAAATTTAGAATTTTTTAATGAGAAAATTACATATTCAGCCTCTATAAGTATTTAATTTATTAAAAATATATATTTTAAAAAATTATATTCCTTAACTAATTATAATCTAAAAAATAAAAATATATCAACTAACATTAAGGAATAAAAATTTAAAAAAAAAACTTTATTTAAAAGGTATTTTTAAAATTTGACCCTTTTTTATGAGCTGTGGATGTTTAATTCACGAATTTAAAATTATGATTCAAAATTATTCTCAATTTATATATTTTTTTATAAAAAAAATAATATAATAAATTGTGAATTATAATTCAAATTATAACATAAATATTCATTCCAAACACCTATTTTCAGCCATCAAAGAAGGAAAATGCATTCGGGACTTTAATGGTGTCAGTCATACCAACCCAACCAACCAACCAGCAACTGCGCTTTCCCGCGTCTTCTCTTGTCCTAATTTAAGATAGTTTACTATTCACACAAAATACCCATGTATTGTGTTCCTTTTATTCATGATTTTAATAACAGTTTAAATATAAATAGAACAGATCCAACAGGATACGAACCTGCCTCTTTGACATGTGACCACAAACGTAAAAGTTGTCAATTATGCCTAAAGGATGAGGAGAATTGATTTCTTTCTTAATGTAAACTGTGCTCTTTCTATAAGCAAGATTAGTTTTTCCTATTACGAATAGCTTCTTCATTAATTACTTAAATGTATTTAAGAGATGATCATCACATAGCTCATACTTGCCATAGGTCATTGAGACCGTACGAGAATCTTTAGAATACTATAAATTGAAAAAAAAAAAAAAAAAAAGAGATGCACAAAAAACACTTTGAAAGAATATATATGAAACCTTTCCAAAAAGGAAAAGAAGAATTCAAGGCAAACATCTATGTGAATACATTGAGTACGTTTAGAATTGGGTTTAAATTATTTTTAAAACGTTTTTACACGTCTTTTAAGACACAAAAATAAAAATAATTTTTATGAAGAAATTAAAAAACAGTTAAAAATTATTTTTTCTTTTTTATTTTCATTTTCTAATACTTATTAATAATGTTATAATAGATTAATTAATAATTATAACTAAACATAATTTTCCTTTTTTATTAAATTTAAAATAATCTCTTAAAAAACGAATTAAACACAATTTTAAAATTAATCCTAAAATAATTTTTAAAATAATTTTATTTTTACCTTTATACTGAAAATAAAATTATTTTTAAAATGTTACTAAACCGGCCCATTGTTTCAATAAGAAAATGTTTGATCACGCCACATGGGTGTCCTTGTGCATTTACTTGATTCCTCCTTTCCCTTTTTTTTTTTTTGGCCACAGATATTCTTGCAAGTTTTATGACTCCAATTCAATAAAAGATAACACTTCCTATAAAACATGATGCTATATATCTTGATTTTTCAAGAAGTCCAAAACCAACAAAAGAAAGAACCATCGAGTTTATATATCCTTTGAAGAGAAAAAGAAACACATTGTATGCAAATCAGCCGCATTAGCGTTTTCATTTTACATAACCAGCACAATATTTCTTTCTGTATGAAAAAGGATAGATTTCAACTCCAAACGAGTAAGCCAAAAAGCCTTATCTTTCCTTATTATGATTATTATTATTATTATTATTTGCTGTTGAAAAGCATGGAAAAAAGAAAGAAAAAGAAAAATCCAATGCTCAATATCACAAGAACTATTACAGAAACGACAAACCAAACAACAAAGAAGAGTCCAAGCCCGTGATTGTGAAGACAAAAGTATGCTGAAAAGCTGAAAAGCCGAAAAACTTCAATAAACTAATAGCATCACTTTCACTTGTTTCTCTCTCCGTACCAGCTCACTAATGCAATTAACAGCTAATACACTATGAAGACATTAAATTTAAAAAAAAAAAAAAAATTGCATCATTGAATAAGGAAAACGATAAGAATAGCGAGCAAAAGAATTAGACAGATAATGGAAAAGAGCAAATCAAATCACCACGCTAATTCCACGGATCATCCCACCCTTTGGGTCCATCTCGTTTAACAAAATCAATTATGGCCTTGACAGCTTCATCCACTCTATTTGAAAGAGAGTGGTTTCCATATTCGATTTCAACTTTCTCTGCACCCCCCATTGCTCTGCACAATCTGCAAAAGTTTTTTTTTTCCCCCCCAAAAGAACCAACAAGATCATTAATCAATAATCACATACTAGATTCTCTCTCTCTCAAGCTTTCTCTCTCTAACGGACAAACTATGCAAGAGCACGAGCGGTGCACATGCATATACAAGAAGACACGAAAATGCATTTTCAATGTGACATTGGGACGATACGAATCGTGTCAGTACAGTAATAAACGGATAAAAGAGAGTTTACTAATTTTACCTATCAACCAATGCCTTTTTGTCAACATAGTCTGGCACGTATTCGTCAGACATGGAAAAAATGACCTGCAAAAATAAATGACATACTTGCAATGTCGTAAAGGCTCCTTTGAAGTACAAAACTAGATAATAGCATCCGTGTAGGTCTATGGAAAGAAAACGCGTTCTTGTTGCCGCATTGACGCAAATGAAGAGGAACTTTATTGGACATGTTCTACTCAATTACTGCTTAATTTAAATAAGAGAAATCCTTATACAGTTTTCTTAAACAAGTGTGTTTGTTAATAAAAGAAGGTACCGGGGATGGTCCCACCTAGCACCGTTTCTTAATATTCCGCGTTTCAACTTTTCTTACATGGTTTATGTTTTATATTAGTACCTTGCCTAAATTCCAAGGTAGAATTTGCATCCCCATATGTTTAACTCACAATCTAAGCTTCAATTTGTGTTGATATAAATTTCGAACCTGGCAAGGTGTGTTGGACATGTGTCCAAGTCTCTGTCTCAGTTGGTCATCGCTAAGGTCAGAACTGAACATGTCATCATCTCCCATGTATGCGCATAGGGAGTGATACCTGCGAGGCAAATTAGTTATTTAGGAAAGAGGGCATTGTTATTAGAAAAAATGAAGAATGAAATCCAGCATGCTCAATCAATTCAGTTGTCAACTTCTTAATGAAATAGGATGAAGGGGAGATGCATCATATTAGGAAAGAGGGCATTGTTAGTAGAAAAAATGAAGAATGAAATCCAGCAGGCTCAATCAATTCAGTTGCCAACTTCTTAATGAAATAGGATGAAGGGGAGATGCATCATATTATAACATGAACTCCCAAAACAAGCAAAAGAAATAAGAAATCGAAATACACTAGGAGACGACAAATAAGTTCGCAATTAAAAGGGAAAAAGTATAGAAGAGAAAATGGTTGTATGCCAACCTATAGGCAGTTATTGGGGCAGTTGGATCTGCCCCTCTAGGCATTAACTCAGAACCACGGCCTTCACTTATCATGGATGAAGCCAAGTCGATCATACTTGCTGTTTCAGGAAGAGTTGCTCTGTATTCACGATCACTTACTGGGGCCTGACAATTCCATTCCAATTAGCAATTTTGACAAAGATTCTTACGTGCAAAAAGGTAGCAACAAGAAGACAGAACCAGTTGCCACAGTCAATAAGGACCTCCAAATGTATCAAAAGGCACGACAAGTTAAGAGGTTGAAGAAGCCTAACAGCGGTGTTATTCCGCAGCTCATTTCACAAATAAAAACTAATTTTAAGAATTCTAAGAACACTATTGGTCCTCAGTATTGAGATAAGTAATCTACAAATCATCACTATTCGTGTGTAATTGCCCTCAACTGGGAATTCATATTTGTACAAATATCATGCCTATGGGAAGGTTTGCATAAATGTTAAGCCCGGATAGAATTACTCGTGTTCTGGACCTCTTAGCGGCAACCAACAAAGATAGTTATTCAACTTACAAGGTAAATAGATCTCTAACAGTAACAGGAGGGAAAGAAAACAATTAGAGAGTTTAGTACCTGCAAAATGGCAGCACGGACTGCTCGGGAGCATGCAGCATTCGTGCGCATATAATGCACAATATCCTAGAGTTGCAACCAAAATATTATTATACTTCAAACAAATATTTATGGTTCAACACTGCATCACGTAGAGCTCAACTTAAATTTCAATCAGCACTAACCTGACAGCCAGTGCTATGACCGAGTAGTACCACACCCTCAGAGTCTTCTTTGTTGATAAGATGACTTATCAGTTGATCAAGCTCCATGGCGTCCTTTGAAATAAAAGATGACAACGCTTTTTCAGTAAATCAACAAAATGTGTAGTTTCTGTTTTGGGGCATTTTTCTATATAATGGGGATTAAATGATAATGAGGGAACAATGTCATGGGATGTGATATGGTAGGATTGGATGTTATATTGCCCTTTAGGACTCAGACTCATATCGGTGAGCACTAAATCAGTAATATCAAATACTTCATATTACCAAACTAACTATTTAAAAGATTTGTGCTACTCCATAGTATAATGGGACGGCAAGTTATATTGTGCCGCTTCATAGTACGATCATGCCTAACAAGTTTTTCAAGCATTGTGGTTGCATTATAATGCAACCATGAAAGGTGAGAACAAAGTTATTCAACTAATTGGAAAGTGGTAGTATTATAGTATGGAGAGAATAAAAAGGCTCTTCCAATACACTAATAAGATAAGGGTGGTAAAACAAAAACCATAAAAAACTTAGCATGGCAAAACAATAAGAGAAGAGGGAGAGTAACATTATGTAACCCATCTATACCAAATAGTGAGGGAGGAAAGTAGAATAAAACAATTGTTTGAATGGTGAGTGGTAAAACAATAAGTTAGCAACCATAGTGTTTGGAAAGCTATAAATAGAGGGGAAGACAAGCTAAGAAGGCAATTGCATTTGGAGCCTTAACAAGTTTCTGATACATCACATGCATTTTTGGAGACTTCACAAGCCTCCAAGACCTTATAAGCAATCCGTCGATTCCACAATCATTCAGACAACATATTATACAGTTAGACAAAATTAAGCAAGAAAACATGAGAGTGACTTAGAAATGGAAAACCAAGAATAAGAGAGGGTTTATTGTTATAGATATAATTAGTAATATGAAGTAACCATCCCCAATTACTGATTTAGACGACCATCGGTTGTGAGAATTACATCTTCCCCATATGATTTCATGACATTATTTCCACAAATTAATTGTCCTTTGGTTCATGGTCTAATTATCATTGTTGATCTCCCAAGGTAAACACAGGTATTGTATGCTTATTATTTCTTTCTCTGGTTTATTACACTAACGCGTGCCATATGTGCATTTATATTTATATAATCTTTATGATCTTATTTACAATACATTCTAACATATGGCATGCGAATGTTCCCCACGAACTCGGGAACAGTTTCTAATGCATACCAAGTGACTAGGCAAAAATGTAACAGCAGATGCAACTGAAATTCATGTGATACATTGCAGTTCAACAGAATTAGAGCTGAAAATTCGGGCAGTCCTGCCCAGCCTGGGCCCGGCAGTTCGGGCCGGGCTGGCTCTAAATAATTTTATATAAGCCCAGCCCGGCCCTAAATAATTTTATATAAACCCAGCCTGGTCCTAAGGCTTTATTTATGTAATAATAACTGCCTCATTAAAAACTTTACCAAGAAAAATCTATTGAGATAAAACCTTGGTAAGAAGAAAAAAGTGCAATATTTTTTTCACAGTTACAATTTATATATACTTAAGAAACAAAAATATGGCTGCTACACTATTCCCGACATCAGAAGCGTCATCGTTAATGTATAAGTTTTGAAATTGATCCATTAAATCGTTGTCATCAACTATGTGTTGTATTCGCAAAGAAGCATTTTCTCAATCTTTTAGACATATTAGCACCTCAATCATTTCTGAAGTCAACAAAGTCCTTTTTTCTTCAATTATCCTCCCAGTTGTGCTAAAGGCAGATTTTGAAGACTTTGTTGATACTAGAATAGTCAAGATATCACGTGCTAATATTGAAAGTACTGAAAATCTTACACCTAGTAGTATCCACCATGCCAAAATTTAGAAATTGTCATCATTATCAGCATCATCTATCATCGAGAATTCTGTCTCAAGGTATATGTTGAGCTCTCTATATTTTGTCGTCGTTGGTGTTGATGGTGGTGGCATGACACTTGGAGTCGCAGTTGATGACGAACTAGAGCCACCACGATAAGAATATATAAAATTCTAAAACTTCTTTTTTGAGCGGGCCAGCTAATCTTGTTACATTTGTTGAGTTCTTACGTTACCGAATTTGTTCTCGTAAATTGCATAAATCTCAAACAACTTCTCACGTGTGTTAACAACCTGTGAAGTATAATCTATGTTCAACTGGCCACCGATATAAGAAAGAACATTTTCAAGACTACATAATTTTACTTTAAGATTTAAAATAATAGCTAAACAATACAATAAAGGAATTTCATACTAATATTACCGTTGGGCTTGGCCGCTTGGGCCAAAGCCCAAAAACAACTAAAAAAAAAAGCAGAGGGCCTGCAACCCTTTGCTTCAGACTCACTGCCTCACGGCAGTGAGTCAGCGGCAACCTGACGATAATATTACCGTTGGACTTGGCCACTTGGGTCAGAAACAAGTACAACTAAACAAAAAAAAAGGCTAGAAGCAAGTAATTTGGGCCGGGCCGAAGCCCGTTAATGTAGGCCCGGGCCTGGCCTGGCCCGAATCCGTACAAGCCCGAGCCCGCCCCTAGTGCAGGGCCGGGCTGGGCCGTAATTCCAGGTCCGCAGGCGGCCCAAGCCCAACCCAGAGAGCCCAAATGGCCCGAAATAGCCCGAAGGCCTTTTTTTTTTTTACTTGTTTCTGGCCCAAGCGGGCAAGCCCAACGATAATATTACCGTTGGGCTGTGACTCACTGCCGTGAGATAGTATGTTTTTTTTTTTTTTTGGTTTACTTGTTTGAGATTCTGGCCCAAGCGCTGGCAGTGAGTCTAAAGCAAAGGGCTGTAGGCCTGCAGCCCTCTGCATTTTTTTTTTTGTTTACTTGTTTTTGACCCTTTTTTTTTTAGTTGTACTTGTTTTTGACCCAAGCGGCTAGAGGGCTGCAGGCACTCTGCTATTTTTTTTTAGTTGTTTCTGAGCTCTGGCCCAAGCGGCCAAGCCCAACGGCAATATTGATATGAAATTCCTGTGTTGTATTGCTTAACTATTATTTTAGATCCTAGAGTAAAATTATCCGGCTTGAAAATGTTCTTTCTCATATCGGTGACCAGTTTGACATAGATTATATTTTACAGGTTGTTAACACACGTGAGAAATTGTTTGAGATTTATGCAATTTACGAGAACAAGTTCGGTAACTTAACAACTCAACAAACGCAACAAGATCAGCCAGCCCGCTCAAAAAAGAAGTACGACTCCAAGTGTCATGCCACCACCATCAACACCAATGACGACACAACATAAGGAGCTCAACATATACCTTGAAACAGAATTCTCGGTGATAGATGGTGCTGATAATGATGACAATTTTTAAATTTTGGCATAGTGGAGGCTACAAGGTGTAAGATTTCCAGTACTTTCAATATTAGCACGTGATATCTTAACTATTCCAGTATCAACGGTGTCTTTAAAATCTGCCTTTAGTACAACTGGAAGGATAATTGAAGAAAGAAGGACTTCGTTGACTCCAGAAATGGTTGAGATGCTAATATGTCTAAAAGATTGAAAAAATGCTTCTTTGCGAATGCAACACACAACCGAAGACAACGATTTAATGGATCAATTTAAAAACTTATACATTGACGATGACGCTTCTGATGCCGGGAATAACGTAGCAAGCAATTAGATATTTTTGTTTCTTAAGTATATATAAATTGTAACTGTGAAAATAATACTGCACTCTTTTTTCCTTACCAAGGTTTTATCCCAATGGGTTTTTCTTGGTAAGGTTTTTAATGAGACAGTTGTTATTACATAAATAAAGTCTTATTCTATTAAAATTTTACAATATTAACTATTTATTATAAATTTCGTTATTTTTTCTAAATTTTTATAAATCGTGCCCAGGCCGGGTCGAGCCGATTCGGGCTGGCCCAGCCCTAGTCCCGTCGGGCGGGGCTGGGCTTATATAAAATTATTTAGGGCCGGCCGGGCTGGCCCGAACTACACTTTCAGGCCGCCGGGCCCGGACCAGGCTAGGCGGCCCGAATTTTCAACTCTACTTTAGACTCACTGCCTCATAGTAAATAAAAAAAAAAACAAGTAGAAAAAAACAGACTCACTGACTCACAACAGTTAGTCAACCCAACAATAATATTACCGTTGGCCTTAGCCGCCTGGGCCAGAAACAAGTAAACAAAAACAAGGGCCAAAAACAAGTAAACAAAAAAAAATTTTAGGCCTTTGGGTCATTTCGGGCCATTCAAGCTCTCTGGGCCGAGCTCGGGTCGCCTGCGGGTTTGGAATTACGGCCCTGCACTAGGACCGGGCTGGGCTCGGGCTTGTACGGATTCGGGCCCAGCCCACAGTAACAGGCTTTGGGCCGGCCCGTCTGTCCCGGCCTAAATTTTCAGCACTAAACATAATCGAACTAAAATAGAAGCCTTTAAACATGTAAGATGGCTATTCACTTGATGATGACTAGCATAGTATTAATTATTGTTATTATTATTAGTTTAGAAGAGTTAGATAGCTATTGCAAGATAATAACTATTATTGATTGAAAAATCGTTATCTTTCCTCTTAAGGACATTGGATTCTTCTCATCCTACACTTAACTATCCCTCAAGCCAGTAATTTCAGTTAATAGTATATTTAACATTATACAACATCAAATTTCTGCTAAAAAGAAACCCTAACTGGCTTTTCACAACGACTTAGAACAGAGCATGTTATAACACATTACATCTACCAGTTTTAGTTTGAAGGTACACTTGGTACTCTGAATGAAAGATGAAGATCGATGCACAATGAAAATAGAAGAACACAACCATCTAGCTGTTAGTAATGTAGTTATACCATGAGATATGCTGTAAAATTGGAAGCGGACCACATTGTCAAGAGCAATAAACAATAATCATGCCTGGCAAGTTGTTAGTAATTAGTAGTTATACCATGAGATATGTTAAAATTGGAAGCGGACCTCATTGTCAAGACCAATAAAAAATATAATGCATGGAAAGTACCCTTACAGGCTAGAACCCCAATAAATAAATAATAATAATAACAACATAAAATAAAGTATATACCACAACGAGTTACCTGTTTCAAGCTAGAGGTGCCGAATCCAGTGTATGACGATGACATGAGTAATTGAACAAGTGACCATTTCTCTCTATCCAAGGCAATTGCAAGAGGTTCCAAATATCTGCACATCATATAAAAGAAATACACAACAGAAACGAGGATTTAAAAGATCTTTTAAGACTCTCAATAACAAACATCTTGCAGAACAACAAAATTTGGCTCTCACACAAACAAAGATTGAAAGAAAGCAGAGAATAAGTTACTTCCATGAAGTTCATTAGTGCTTTATGTACGATAGCTAACAACGAAACACATACTCTGTTGCCAGAAAGCCATCAGTCAGGCCACCAATAAAAATTACTTGCTGCTTATAATTACCCGTTTTAAATGCAACCTGGACAACAAAGATAATATCATTAGAAGCCATTTCAAAATGAATAATGCTATTGAGTGAAAAAGTAAATTGATGTGAGAGAAAATATTGTAGCAAAAAAAGTTGAATTTGAATTTTTGTGAGAAAACGTTGCAGCAAAAATTTGAGTTATAATTCAAAATTTTCAACACTAAATGATGTGACAACTCACTTTTTAGTATATACTATAGTAACCAAATGACATTTTTGAGATACTTTTGCACATCTTATTTAACCAATTAGATATTAACAAGTGTATTGCCATTTCATTTGGTATTCAAATCTGGTAAACAAGTTAGTGTTGAAGATCTACTCTTTCAAAATTGAACAAATTAAAGGAAATGTGCTTAGTTTTAGCAAGTGAGCAAATCATAGAACCTAAGTAATAATTAATACTTCAAAAGTAATCCAGGTTCTTGCAATGTCTACATCAAAAATTCAAATTTTCAATGACAATCTAAGAATACAAAAGCCATTGCTGCCTAAATATTGAAACCACATAAACAATTCCATCACTATTCACCTAAATGGCGTTTCGGAATCGATTCCGAAAAATCGCCTTTTGCCTATGGCTAATTCAACAGTCATCTCGCTACTAAAACTAATCTAGTTCTATAATATAACAATTTTTCAAACTTGCTTTCAGCTCTAAAGCCTCGCAAAGCTAAAAGTAAACATTTGAATCAAAACAAGAGAGATCCAGTATCCAAATCCAACTGCACAAAGAACCACAGACCTGAATAGGCTTTGGGCCGTACTTGAACAGAACTCCTCGGAACTGGTTCTTCCACACGACCGGACCGTCATAGTCTCCGGAGTCTCCGGAGTTGGTTCCCATCTTGACGCTCGCAGGCCGGTCGGACCGGCCGCGGACGAAGCCGGAGAGCCAAGAACCGGTCGACGAAGACGAAGAAGAGGAGGAAGACGTCAAGGAAGATGAAGACGAAGTCGACGACGACAGCGAGAGATTCATCTCAGAGAAAGCTCAGATTCAGCACCAGCGTTTGCGCATTTCTAGGGTTTCGGCATCGAATTTCATCGTCGAGTTTTGGATTCTCCGAGAAGTTTGGATAATTGAAATGGGAGTTGCAGAAGGTTTACGGATTTGATGAGAGAGAGAGAGAGAGAGAGAGAGAGAGGAAGAAGAAGAAGAAGAAGACTCTGGTTACTGGTAGTACACCGGTGGTCTGTCGCTTTTGGGTCGTGCTGACGTGGCGGATGACTCAGACCGTTGTTTCTTCATGGGTCAGTGTTGGGCTGTCCAGCCCATAAGACAGTAGTGCCTCAAGTTGGGCCAATGTTGGGTCTTTTATCAGCCCGAGGATTTAAGGGCTAGCCCATTTATGCTTTTGAATCTTATGACCTTGTTTGGTTGGAGGGAAAAACTGAAAGGAGAGAGAAGGGTGGATTTCGAGGCGCATAGTTATTTTGTACAAGTGAAAAGAGCAGGAAATGGATTGTCACGAGGGATTTCAAATCCTCTAAAAAAATCCTATTTTTGATATCTCGATATCGGAGATATTAGAGCAAAAATCTATTCCCAAAAAAAAAAAAATTTGCATTTTCTCTCTATTTTTCCGATACGTCGTTTTCTTTTTCGTTCCTATTCTGTCTCTCTCTCTCTCTCTTCAAATAGAGCCTAAATTTTTTAAGACATATTCTTTTAAAATGTGACTTAAATATAATTTTTGAGTTAAATTTAAATTATAATTTAAGTTACAGATTGTAACTTGAATAAAGTTAAAATTTAAAAGAACTTGAACTTAAATAAAATTATAACTTAAATTTTAAATTTTTTAAGTTTTTGTTGCAAAAAACAACCCCTTAGTAAGCTACTTTGCATTTGTAATTATAGTTTTGCCAACTCACATTCTATGGTGTTGTGATGGGACTCTCTACCATTAAGGTGATAGTTTGGGGGCTGTTATGTTAAAACTTAAGTTTCGTTCACTTTGCGGATTTAAATTTTTAATTTAAGATGAGATGTGATATTTTCTAAGAGCTTTTCACTGTAGCAGAAAAAGTTAGATGTGATATTTTTTGAGAACTTTTTACTGTAAAAATCTAGAACTGAAAACTCAAATTAGTGAAATGAACGAGGTCCTAGAGAACTTCAGTCTTATCTTTTTTTTTCTTCTTTTAAATGCTTCTAAGTTGCCACAAAAGGACTTAGAGGACGGAAAAAGACAAAAAAAAAAAAAAAGAGAGAGAGAATCCTATAAATGTTTTGATCTAGAATAATAAGCTCATGACTTGGTGTTACTTTATTATTAATAAACAAAAGAAAAATTTTCATGATTTGAATCGTGGTTCAGGTTAAATCAATATTTGTTTACAAAAAAATAAAAAATAATCTAATAAAATTAATATTTAATTTTAAAAAAAATAATCTTAATATAATGTTTTAATCATGTTAAACTCTAAAAAATAAACCATCATTTCCTTTAGTTTTGACCGGTTTGAACTCCAAATTCAAACCACATATAATTTAAACCTAAAAATTTATGGTTTAAACTCTAAATTCAAATCTCACAATTTAAAATCTACAAAGTTTAAACTTAACTACTCTAATTTAAACTCACGTACCAAATGTCACCGAATCATCTTTTAAGTTTAACTCCGACTAACTTTTTTGACAGTGTGCTTTATTACCAAACTAAAATACCCTAGCAATCATTGCTTGAAAATGAAGAAAAACTTGTGGTGCGTGGTATCTAGAACTAGTTAATGACCTATAAACAACGTACGTCAAAACTCCTTTTTTCCTAGGGGCAGAGACAATGTTAGTTCAAAAAAAAAAAAGTTCCAAAGACCTGTTCACTTCGTTGATTCGAGTTTGTAATTCGAGTTGAGATGTAATTTTATGTGAGAACTTTTGACTGTAACAAAAAAGTTAAATGTGACTGTTTCTGAGAACTTTTTACTGTAACAAAACTCAAATTCTAAACTCGAATCGGTAAAGTGAACGAGACCGTAAATTAAGCTCCGTATGTACTTTCTTCCTTGGCCTAAAACAAAGGTCATTTTAGGGTTGGCATTAACCACAATTCAAAGGCTAGGCCCTCATGGAAAGTAAGTTTCTCCCTATAAAGGACACGCCTATATAATAGGATTTAGACCCCCACAAGACATGGAAACATAGTAATCAAAGTCACATTCGACAAGCCTACCAAAAACAAGGGAATGTGTGTGTTAGCCCGAAATGTTTGATCATATATAATTGCAAACTTTTCGTTATCTTATCATTGTTGTTGCCGAATACAATGTCTAAGTGCCAAATACTTTAGTACAAAAACCTAAACAATACTTCCATTAACATTTTGTCTTCCAGGTCATAATTTGAGTTTGAAAGCCTTCTAAAGCCAGGTTTTACCGTCATATAATTGGTTACAGGCATTGATCCAAACAAGTAGGGTTAGGCTCAAAGGTGTTTATAGATATATTGACCCTAAATGGAAACCTACCGGATTACTTTTGGTTGGAAAATGACTGCAATATAAGCGCAGCTTTGCTCAAAATGTGAACCAGCTCGTTGACCAATATTCATGTGACATCTATTGCTCAATGATTTGTTTCGGACTTTCTATGTGTGAGGTTTCCACGTGGCCAGTTGGGAATAAGTCATTGTCGATTAACTACTGATTATCTAGATAAAACGTGACCATCACATGAAAAAAGAAAAAAGAAGATTCAAATATCTTGCTTACTTCTGATGTCATAGTTCTTGTCCAACTAATGTATTTATAAATCACATTGGCTTAATTTTTAAACAACGTTTAAAGGTACAATAGATTGACAAAATACTTCAATTTGAAGATGTTATATTAAACACGTCGATAAGATAGAGGAATTAGAGGACGTTTGGTTTATGTATTCAGAATAATGATTCAAAACTATTATCGTTTTACGTGTGTTTTTTGTGAGAGAAAAATATTATAGAAAATCATAAATCATAATTCAGAATCGAGAATGAATATAAAAAACAAACGTCTCCTAAGACGTTTCAATTTCCACATGATCATAGAGAATATAGGGAAATTTTTCAAAAATTCCCCTCGACCTTTTTTCGTTGTCTCAAAATATCCGTTAAGAATTTTGAAAAGCAGTTCAAATGCCCCTAAACTTTAAAGATGTTGCGAGAATAGTGCCCTATGTTTTATAATAATGTGTTTGTGTGAGAATGTGTTTGTGTTTTAAAAATTCCCCTCGACCTTTTGATAATGTGTTTGTGTGAGAATTTAATGTTGGTTTCGCTCATTTTTAAGGGGATGCCTTTCATTGACATTAACCCTTGGAACGCAAGAGAGATGTGGATGATGCGTCATCGTCTTCCGATGTTGGGAGTGTCGGGAGAAATTCAACCCGAATAATGATGGTAAGAGAAGAGAAATGTTAATGAACAAGGCCTTGTTTGATTCAACGTTCGGATTGTTTGATTTGGTTTGAATTGTGGTGATTTAAATAATAATTCAAACCGGTGTTTAGATATGAAAATAAATCGTAATTTGAATTAAAAATAAAATTTGAATTGTGTTTGGATAAGTGTTGAAAACTGTCATTAGAGTTTTGTAATAAATCTTATAAAATCTTATTGTAAATGACATTAAAAAATATGCAATATAGATGGAGATTTGTTCATCTCTTCATTATGAACACATTGAAAAGAAATCATCTCAATAGGAATTGAAACGAAAAAGTTACGAAATGTTTAAATTTAAGGTTGAGGTGAGAGAAAAAGTAGAATTCAAATTATTTTCACCGTAGAAAACAATTCGAATTGTGTGAATTTAAGGGAATGTAAATTCTAAAATCAAGAGTTTAAAGTTTCAACCATTGTCGATGATTTGAATTATTTCTTATTTAGTTCTCTACCAAACATTAATTTAAATTCTAAATTATAGTTTGAATTGAATTTTTAGGTTTGAGTTGAAACAAACACGGGCGGAAAAAAATGAGTTCTAGGACAATAAATAAATAAATATCAAGTTTAAATATAAATTCCAAGCAATCGGAAAGAATGTGATGAGTTACAAAACTATATTGGAGTGTTAATTCGACAACATATTTTAACAATTGAACATCAAAACCTGAAATCAATGTGCAAGTACTAAAACTTTATTTGCAAGTATTGTTTCTAAAAGTATATGTAATGACTTCATGAATATATATCTGTGGAATGTGATGTTAATTCAAGCTATTTAATTAACACATGGGATAGACCACACGTGAAAAATAAGATACATTTTTTTTTTTTTTTTTTTACGGAACCTAGGATGAGATTTCCTGCATAAACGTAGTCTTATGGGGTACCTTTAACGATGATTTCAACATGAACCATTTTTTAAAGTGTTTTTATTGAGTTGATGAGTTCGCTCGTAAATTAAACGACAGTTAAAAATCAATCAATAGACTTTTAATGACTCTCGATTTTACAATAATTTTTTACAAATCAGTTTCTTAACTGTCGTGAAAACTTTTAGGGCCTGTTTAGTTCGCTGATTCGAGTTTTTAATTCGAGTTGAGATTTGATTTTATGTGAGAGCTTTTTACTGTAGCAAAAAAATTAGATGTGATTGTTTGTGAGAGTCTTTTACTGTAGCAAAACTCGAATTCTAAACTCGAATAAGCGAAATGAACGAGTCTTAATAACGATTTTTAACCGTCTTTAGGTCCTCCTTTTATACTCGTGTAGGAGCATATATTCGTGAAACAATTTTGAAGTTAACGCATGATAATTCCTACTTCTAAAATGGTTTTATAATATGGTATTAAATACAGAAACAGAATATCCTAAGTTTCAAATCTCACAGTAAATATGTATTACATTAAAGCATGATAATTCATTAATTCTCTTTCAAAATCAAAGGATGATGCACATTGAAGAAATGCAAACTAGAATACTAAAAATATCAAGTTTACTCAGATATTCTGTCTAATTTTAGTATTTCAATTGGTGTCTAACTAATCATATCATGTCACGTCGTGTAAAAGATTTGAAATGCTTTTTAACTAATTCTTTTATGCTTTCAATTTTGTAAAGCATCATGATAATTTGGCAAATTCCCTTCTAACGGATGTGACTGTGGAATCATTTTGTTTTATGGACATGCTGATTCCAATAACCAAAATAATCAACTCCTAATAGGTCAACAATCCTCATACGTATGAGAGTATTAGTGTATTATTACTTGATTAATTAGTTAATTAATAAGAAAGGAATAGAATGAAAGCGAAATTCCAAATTTTCAGAATAAATGTCAATGTCCCAAATTAGTCCTTAAAATAAACTAGAACCTTTCATTTCCCTTGCAAGTAATTAAGCTTGCTATAAATGCATGTGAACGAAGTGATTAGTTCTTAATTTTGCAAGAAAAGAGACTTTCACTTTATCGAATTATTATCTTTACCATAGCGTTGACAGCCACAGAACGAATATCGACTTGGAAGATTCTTTGAAATTACACACCGTTTTCTTTTTAAAATTAATTAGTTGACTTGCACTGAAAAAGATTCTTTTAAGATAGACGAGTTGTATAAATAAAATACCATATATAGTCTAATAAAGCATTGGATTTAATTAGCTAAATAACATAATTTTTCCAATAGAGTAATAGAGACAAAATGTAGAAAATGACGGTTGCAAATGGTCATTATACTTTGGACTATTAGTTAGATTAATAATTTAATAATGTTAAAAAATATCATATATGTAATAATATTTAATTGCACATGTTGTTGTAGAAAAACACATCATTACACCCACTCAACAGAAAAATAAATTAAAACAAAAATAATAGAAAAATAGAGAAGATAAAGATTTAGATGGTTCAGAAAATTTTCTTACGTCCACGGAAGAGGGAGAAAAACTTCGTTAACAGTTTCAGAATTATACGCTCAACAAACTTTCTCTCTTTCTCTTTCTACCCAAAACTCTTTATACTCTTTGCATGTATCTCTCCTCACTCTCTCTTTTTCTCAAAAAAAGACATTATTTCTCTACACTTTTCTCTTAGCACACCTTTTCTTTTGAGCACACATAAAGTCTTACACAAAACACTTATTTATAAACTCTTAATGATCATTGCTCAAAAAATAAAAAACAATAACTTATCAAAAAAATACAAAATATTAATTTTTTAAAACTAATTTGAGTCGCTTATCTAATATATATTGATGTACCTTGGAATTTTTGGCAAAGAATGCACTGAATGATGTTGGAGTCAATTGGAATCAAAAGGAAAAAAAAGGTGGGGCTCAAATGAAGAAACGACCCTTGAATAAAATAACATGGATGTGACTGTATATGCTTCTTAAAGTCTTAGTCATTCATATCATGTTATTTTGTGGGTTCTCTGCGCACGGGGGTGCTTTATATATGGTTATAATAATCTAGTTATGTGTGGATTCTATTATAAATAAATTAAATTATAAATAAATTAAACTATAGTCTTGAACTGTAGAGACCCATTATCGACCATGCTCATGATTAGTGCTTTTTTGGAACAGTCTCTTCTAAGACCCCAGGAGCGTGATTCCTTAAAATAAAAAAGGAAGTAATCAAAGATCAAAAGTTTAATCAAAAGATTTCCAAATATTGTTAATGCTTTGGGTGGATGTGGTTGTCGAATTTGTGGTGAGTTTTAAAGAAATCCAAATTACATAAATTGTCAATATTAAGAACTCCATTTCAATATTATGCTTCTGCCTTAAAAAAAAAAAAAAAAAAAAAAAAAAAAAAAAAAAAAAAAACTCAATTTTTTTTCTATGTTTTACCATATGTTGATCATTATCATAAAGTTACAATCTTTATCATGATATTGTACAAATAATAATAATCGTTTTAAATTTTTAAGGAAGAATGTAGTAAATAACAGATTTATAAAACTAAATGAAATAAATAACAAATTTTAAAATTATTGTAAATAAATAATTCGTTTACAGCTAGTAAAATATCATTTTTTTCAAGTAAATTCTCTTATAATTACGATTGGTAAATTTTTTTTTACATAAATAAAGATTTTTTAAGATTTTTTACCTCGTAATTTATTTTTTATCAGTTATAAATGAATCATTTACACGATAAATGGTACATTTATTTGTAAGCTGATATTTACTTCAAATAGTTTTAAAATATGCTATTTACTTAATTTAATTTTAAAAATCTACTATTTACTATAATTTCTCAATTTGTAATCCTATTTCCATATCATATTAAAATTGCAATCTTTATGCTCTTGTTCATTGATTAACATAGAGTTTTTATTGTTTTTGTTGGTTATAATTGTATAAACATTTTGCAAATTTTCGATAATAAACATATTAATTTGCATATTATATAAAAACATTGTTGACCCTTTTAAATTTCTAATCATATTTCATTATTATAATGTTGCAGTTTTGAACTTTCATTATTATAATTTTAAACAAATTTATAATAAAATGAAATTTTAGACAGTTTTAAAATGAACACTAAGTTGATCCTTCTTAGTGAGTTGGTATTTGAATATACTACTTTAGATGAAACATTAGAGCCTAACTTATCCTTGAAAGTGGTACGAGTGAGTAATTAGAATGCCCAATGTCCGAATATTTTAATGAAGAAAATTAGAAAAATATGCCCACTTAATTCACTTATTTAGTTTTGTTACTCTCTCAAAATTTTACCCTCTTATATATGTTAATACTTAAAAAGAGAACATAGGGGGATTCCATAATATTTTGCATGATATCTGAGAAGCCTGATGGTGGAGTGTAATGTTACGAAGAAAGTCTCAGATACCTTGCTAAATAGAATGTCAAAATTTGTTATGACGGAGTAAAAAGACTGAAAAAAAAAACAACAAGATAAATATTAGGTCTCGTTTATTTCACCGATTTAAGTTTTCTATTAAAAACTTAAATTGGTGAAAGAAACAAGCGTTGACCACCAATGTTAGACTAACAATAGTTGTACATTCCTAATAGAGTTCTCACTCACACACATTTATTTGCTTCAAAGTACGTGAACTACATATGTAAATGTGGGAAGCCACGATGTGAAAAGCGAGATCTTAGAGAAGCTTCTTAGTTAATGGAAGCACCTCATAATGGGAATGTTATTCTTGAAAATTATTATTGTTATTATTATTTCAAACATCGATAAAGTTTGATGGCATGATTAGTTCGTTTCTCTTGATGACTTTGAATATTCATTATAGGAAATGAAAGACAATTATAATCAAGGAGGGTTTTGGGGCCTAGAAAGAGAGACCAAAAAAAAAAAAAAAAGTTATTATTGTGGGAGTCCTTTTTTTTTTTTTTTTTTTTTAATTACTTTTTTAGAATTAGTGCCACTTCCATTTTGAAATTTGTCATGATAACCAACTTTTGCGACACTCCCACGAACACTAATAAGGCCATCATGGTCATAAGGGAAAAACAAATAGCAAGATATACCCAACGTCTCATCCTTTCAACTTCAATTCAATTCTTATTTATTAATTGAGATCCAAGCCCCTAGTTTGACAAAATATATATATATTTCTTTGCATAAAACCCCTTTAGTTTAAATTATATTTTAACAAGTAGCCACTCTAGATAATGTTGATTATTCTCTTCCTAATGATTATCTAAGAGAGTATTATCAATCATGTGATCTCTTTGTACTGATTTTTTTTTTTTTTTTTTAGTGCGAGTGTCATTGATTTTACAAAGTGAAATATTTTATCATCATTTTCATTCAACGCATATATATATATATATATATATATATATATATCAAGTGGGAGCATAAGCATGCGTACCAATGAGCTAAAAGTAAAGACAATTTTTTTTTTAAGAGTCAATAAAAGATAATTTTATTATTGTAAATTATTGCAGTTAAATTGGGTAATTGGAACGTGTGCTTCTTTAAACTTTACTCGATTGGCACTAAGAACTAAAAAAATCTTGACCATGAAAGTTTTAACTTTGATTTGGGTATAATTCAAAGACAACCACAAGTTTCCTCTTCGTTATTCACAAAATTAACAAAACTTCCACACACACACAATATATATATATATATATATATATATATATATAGACACACACAAACACATACACATATATATGTACGTGTACTTTTGTTTTATAAAAAAAAATAAAACAATAAAACTCGCAGTGAATATATTACTTTGTGTTTAGTTGGTGGATTCGTATCATGATTCAAATTATGGTTCGCGGTTCGATACGGTATTTTTTCTCAAAAAAAATACACATAAACTGGGAATAGTTTTGAATCATGATTCTGAATCTATGAACCAAACGTCTACTATATATATATTTTTTCTTTTTCTGAAGATATTGTGTGTATTTATGCTTATATGTTCTGTTATTTTCCATAAAAGAAAAAACTAATATGTTACGAATCATTTATTTTTTGGGTAAAATATGGAGTTTTGGGCTTTTATATATATATATATATATATAAAGCTTCAAAAAAAGATATATTAAGGTTGTTAGCTGAAAGCTTGAAACAATATCAACAATATAAGGCTAGCTTTCTTGAAGCAAATATAGATCCTCCAAAGGAGAAAACACAAGTATCATGTATGTATAAGTATAATATAGCAATAACTGCATACCTGACTTTACCGTAAGATATAAATATAAATTAGTTTGAATCTCCGTACTCTTAAATTTTAAAAAAAAATAACTAAAATTTTAATCATTTAATGAGCTAAATTACGCGAAATAAAACTTAAGTGTCGAATTAATTTATAAAAATTCATGGGAAAAAATGGCTAAGAATTATCCCTACACAAATATACACATCAAGAACAAGTACTGCTTTCTTTTTCAGCATTAGGTTGTCAAAACAACAAAAACTCAACAAGAGAGAGGGAAGAAGATTGATGGTGCTCCACTAAGGAAGAATGGGGTCCGATTTAGATATAGATTGTAAGTGAATAAGTTCATCAAATTAGTTCGCAGTTGTTTGTGTATATATATATATATATATATATATATATATATATATTTTATAAAGAGCATGCATAATGTTGAGCCGTGTGTGGCTGGTTATATAGTAAAAAAAAAAGTTATAAAATAAAAACAGCTGCACAAGAAAATAATAAAAACAAAGATAATATTTATTTAAAAAAGAAGAAGATTCTACAATGAGTAGTCCCCATTAGATTTGGAGCCACCATTTATTTCCGAATCATCTTCAGATTCTAATTATAGCCCTATTGAAAACCAACAGTCACTGAGATGATCATACATGATGCACTGAGATTTATTCTCTTACTCTTTATTCCTAAAGCTGATTTCTCCACCAAAAGCTGAATTGTTTTAATTACCATTGATACCTAAAGGAAAGAAAGAAAAGAAATGGAGTGAAGGGGCAAAAGACTGCTATCGTAAACTCTATAATGGCAATCTTTTTCATTGTTTCACTTTTTCATCTCAAATTAAACTTTATACACTGAATAAAGTTTATTGTCTAAGGTTCTGCAAATGCTGAACTTTTCATTTACACAATGCCATTTTCTGATTCTCAGTGATGTTAAGCATTTCCGTGTGGTCAATATCAGAAGATTAATCTCAAACACTTAGTTAAAGAAGATTAAGTATCGCAGTAGTTTCATGTAATAATAATCGCGAAAAAAACATACAAGTATACTTTTTTTTTTCTCTGAATTTATAAAGACATATATAGTTTCTTCTGATTTTGTCTTTACTCAAAGAACAAACATAGAAGATAGTTATTAATTACTTCATTCTTTTCTTGTTTAATACATATTAATAGTTCTGATTATTAGTTAGTCATCTGCAGTTGTAGTGGCATTAATGGCCACTAAATATCAAGTCATATTCTCTTTATATAAGGAAAATATATTCTTTTGGAAGGCTATGCTCTATGGCTTGGCCCTTCATAGCATGCATATATATATATATATATATATATTTGTATAAATAATCATTTAGGTATCGAAACCACTAAAACGAAAATTCCTTTTGCCCACTACTTTGTTGAAAAACAACTTATCTAGCCAACCAACATTGTTGATGTGGCTTATAAGAATATATATATATATATATATATATATATATATAAAGAATACGTATATAACACAAATGAATAATAAATTTATTAAGCCAAGCAAATTAAGCGGAATCGTCCTATATATATATATATATATATATATCCCTAAATTAGTTTTGATAATTTTAACTAAATTCAGTATTATATATTACTATTTTGTACTATTACAGACCTACTATATATATGTGTGTGTGTGTGTGTGTGTGTGTGTGTGTGTGTGTGTAGCATCTCCTAAGTTGAGGAGTTGAACTTGTATATATATATATATATGATCCATGACATGTAGAAAATATATTTTACGTAGATGGATAACCGGCTCTTTTGCTGGCGGTGCTGCCATATGTACAAAAGGATGGACTATTTCATGACTCTTTCTAGTGGCCCCCCCATATTAGGATTGTCCTTATTGTTCTAATTATTAAGACCAAAACTAGAAGCTAATCAGCATTTCAACTTTGACCTAACTCTTGCTTTTGAACACAATTATATATACATATATATATATATATATGTATAAGCAATGCGTTATAATATGTTACGCATTTCGTTTACTAATCAATTACATATTCACACTAAAAAAAAAAAAAAAAAAAAAAAAAAAAAAAAAAAAACTTCCCACAAAAATTTTACATCAGAATTTCTAACTGCTAGAAATTTAGATATTTTCATTGATGCCATATAAACCTAGGACGTTTCACAAAACGACTAAGCAGCCCAATAAACAAAGTAAGTATAAAAATATACCAAACGAGCAAAATTCTCATGAAGAACATAAATAAAACACATCTTGAAATCATTTTCAAAAACACATTAATTTCCTTCTCCTATCAAGCTCCAATCTAACTAATTAAGCAAACAAATTAATGGTTTCCTTTTTTGTTTGTGTAATGTTTTGCTTGGTTAATATAATAATTAATTAAACTAAGGTTTAGGCCTCGTTCAGTTTTTAGAATTGAGTTTTCAATTTAAATTTAAATATAATTTTATGTAAGAATTCTTAACTGTAATAAAAAAATTAAATATAATTTTTATAAAAAATTTAACTATAATAAAATTAAAATTAAAACTAAAATTAATAAAACCAACAACACCTTATAAAACTCCACGCTCCTACCCTATAATACATACGTACATATATATATATATATATATATATATATATAATATAATATATATGTATATATATATATATATAAAATACTCACCGGTTGCCTGAAAGTCGTCCTTCTAACATCCTTACGTGTGTCCTTCCTCGGTAGAGAGGTCAAAGAAAAATCTATGCAACTGCCAGTAAAGCAATTGATCCGTACTTTTTCTCAACACCATAAATACCCAAGACCCAAGCAACCCAACCTCACATCTCAGTGCTTAAGCTAATCAGGTGCTTAACAAAAGAAAACATGCCTGATGTCAACCACCATTAACTAGCACCCAAAAAAAAAAAACCCTTCAAAAACAAAAATCCCAATTCCTTCCCCAGCCAAAAAAAAAAAAAAAAATATATATAGCTGTTCATATCATAAAATTCCTCTCTTTTCTGTGTACATGTATACATAAGAAGGATACAGTTTTCGTGGCGCTCAGACTAGGAAGCCAACAGTACTAGTACCATATAGCTCTCGCTTTGCATATACCTGAACGCACAAAACTTGCAATTTTTCCCACTACCTTAAACTTCATATATTCTGTTAATAATAACCCATTCTTCTCAGTTGATTTATTTTTCCCACTACCTTAAACTTCATATATTTTGTAAATAATAACCCATTCTTCTCAGTTGATTTATTTTTCCCTTCAAGTCGCCGCGTTTAATTTATTTTTCCGAAAAGGTAATATATAGTGGTCCATTAAATTTAAGTAGTGGGGTAATTTTGAATTTCTTTTATACTTATGGTATGTTTTTAGTGAATCAAACTTCTTCTTTGCTTGTTATTAGGTACAATATATCTCTTGTACAGCCATGAGAATTCCGATGATGTCCGTAGCGTGCAAACAAGTCCAACCGTTAGTGAGCTTCCAAGGGGGTGGATTCCAAGCGGACCTCAACATGGAGGCCTTCTTCCGCCGGAAAGACAAGGTGGTTTTCGTGATCGGGCCGACGGGCACCGGCAAATCCCGCCTCGCCATCGACCTCGCCACGCGGTTCCCGTCCGAGATCATCAATTCCGACAAAATGCAAGTCTATAAGGGCCTCGAAATCGCCACCAACAAGGTAACCGACGAAGAGTGCCGCGGCGTCCCCCACCACCTCCTCGGCATCGCCGACCCCCATTCCAATTTCTCCGCCGCAGATTTCTGCCTGCACACCTCCTCTGCCATCAAGTCCATCCTCGACCGCGGCAAGCTCCCGATAATCGCGGGGGGCTCCAATTCCTACATAGACGCCCTCCTGAACGACCACGACCACGACCAACGCTCGCAGTTCCGCCGACAGTACGAGTGTTGCTTTCTTTGGGTGGATGTTTCATTACCAGTCCTCAACGCCTTCGTGTCGGAGCGGGTCGACCGGATGGTGGCTGCCGGTCTCCCCGACGAGGTGAGGAGAATGTTTGATCCGGCGGCTGATTACTCGCGGGGGATTCGCCGAGCGATCGGCGTACCCGAATTAGACGAATTATTCTGCGCGGAGGCCAGAGGAGCGAGTAAGAAGGCCAGAGATAGGCTTCTCCAATTGGCAATTGAGAAGATCAAGGTGAATACGTGCTTATTAGCCCGCCGGCAATTGCAAAAGATTCACCGCCTCCATCCGCAATGGAGCTGGAACGTCCACCGCCTCGACGCCACGGAGGCGTTCCTAAAGCGCCACCGCCACCAAGACGCCGACGAAGCTTGGGAGAAGCTCGTTGCCGAGCCGGCGAACATGATCGTCGGCAAATTCCACTACGGAGAAGAAATCGCCGCCATGGTACCGTCCACCACAACCGCTGGTGCCGGTGCCGGTCCGGTTCTGTCATCACCTGTGTCGATCGCCGCCGTGGCAGGTGCCACGCGATAGAGAGAAACAGTGGGGTTTGCGAAAGGAGGGACCGGGATTGGCCCCACAGAATCTACTCCCGCCAACGGCCATTGACGCCCGCCGGATTTTGCCACGTGGAAACCGGCCATAGGCTCCTTATTATATATAAACATATATTAAAAAATGGAAAATAATTTTTACCTCTTTTTTTTTTTTCTGTTTTCGGGAAATCGAAAAAAAGGGGGAATAAAATTACGGCGTGGACTGACAGAGAGGTTGCTGTCAGGTCTCTAAGTACTTACATTTGGCGGCCGTACAGTTAGGAGCATTTTAGAAATGAGAGAAAGAGAAAAATAAGTTAAAATTTGAGATGAATTAAAATTAATAGGTCAATAATTTATATAAATTAATAAATAAGTTAAATTATTATTTTTGTTTATAATTTGTCTAATTATGAATTATAACTTGACAAGTTATTATTCATAATTGTTCATAATTTGTCTGATTATGAATCATAACTTGATAAGTTTGTTCATAACTTATCTGATTATGAATTATAACTTGATAAATTATGATCTATTAATTCTTATAATTAAAAATTGACCTATATATTTTTTAAAATTTTTCATTTTGACCTATGTTTTACTATTTTCTGGCCTTTCCAAAAAAAAAAAAAAAAAAACCGTTTGCACGCTTGGAACTTTTGGTCTTTTCATTATTTTGTCTTTTTCTTTTTTAATTTTTTTTTGTGTTTAAATTTCCGTACCGAGTGTGGTGCGCCAGCATCAATCACGATACAGTTGAGGGGTATCGGCCTATCCATCCTATTTTCTGTGGGGTCCGGGGTGACTTGTGGCTGGTGACGTGGCAGTATAGTCCAATAAAAAGCTTTGTAGGACCCACGCCTTTTTTGGTTAGTGTGTGTGTGTATGTATGTATGTGGAGGTGGAGCACTTTTGTGGCGTTTTTTGGTCTCTATTGTCCTTTCTATGACATGTATTATCGTCACTATAGTATAGTGAGAGCTACTTGCTATGCATGTATTATAAGTAGAATTGTATCCTATCTTCAATTACATATAGTATGATATGAAAATTTTCTTCACTTTTCCTAGCTTCAAATCTCATCATTCAAAAAATTTTTACACTTAAAGTAGGAAAATACTGCTATTAAAATATCATATATTAATCGAATTCAATTACAAAATGCGTAATATTAATTTAAATTTTTTTTTTTTTCAATGAGGTGCTCGGAATCGAACATTGAGGGCAATTACGGGGCAATGACTCAGCCTTCGCGTCTCAAGAGCAGGAGATACTTACCTTTTATACCATTTAGTGTTTCATAAATTTCTTCTGGAGCATGCATGATCAATCACCATCTTAGATTTAAAAGGTGAAAGAATCTACTAACTAGGGGAAAAGGAAAGAAACCGGCCTTTGGATTTGATAGGGGGGTGAATATGCTTCTGATTAACAAAGATGTGAGAATTGACGGTTGTGATTAAGCATTCAGAACATATGGTCATTAAGACCCTGTTCACTTCGCAGATTCAAGTTTAAAATTCGAGTTTTGCTACAGTAAAAAGCTTTCAGAAACAGTCATATCTAACTTTTTTACTACAGTAAAAAGCTCTCACATAACATCACATCTTAACTCGAATTAAAAACTCGAATCAGTGAACTAAACGGACCCTTAATGTGTATATTTGCGCGAGCAAAATGAATATGAGAATCTAAAAAAAAGGACAAAAAAAAGGAAAAGGAAAACAGTTGCAATTTGGGTGGGGTCAATCCGTGTATTCCTTTCACCCACATGACTCCAATTATAATATTTATTTATTATTTGGGTGGGCTTTATACCCACTCACGACACCACTCCAATTTTTTGAAAAATCATGTGGACCAACATTGCAGAAATAAATAAATAAATAAATAATCAGTACTTTTATGGGAAAAATGTAACATAAGTTGTCAAAATCATCTTTTACCAAAAGAGATTTTGAGCTTCATCTAATTGTTTCATTCCGTATATACATACACACACAAATACACATATAAAGAATGTGTCTCTATCACGTATAATACAATCCAATATCAAAGTCCATTTCATGTATGTTGTGGTGAGTATTATGCCAAAATCATGTGAATCTTTACAAACATATATATATATATATATATATATTGTTGATGTTCATATATTTGTATCATAATTTTATCATTAACTAAAAAAGGTACTCTAAACTGAGAAGAAAGCCTGCAGGCACAATTAGCCTGTGCAAACCTAGCAATTTTCTATTCAACATGGAAAAAATTAATACATATTAATTACATCATATTAAATTATCCATTCTAATATTTGAAATAAATTCATTCTAAATTTAATTATTCAAAAAAAAGAGAATCATTTTGATCAAATCGCTTAGTTTCGTTTGTTTGTTGCTATATATTTTTTATTTCAAGATTCTCTACATCCACCAGAATTTCATTTATATTCCATTTACTTTGATTTTATTTCGATAGAGATATAATAAATCTAAGTATAAGTCTATATTCCTCTTATTCAAATAAGTTTTTGCCGCATTTTAGATTATCTCTAAAGAATTAAAAAAAAAAAAAAGAAAACATCGGGAGCCAGAAACTACAAAGCTTAGAGTTATGGACAACTGCTGCAAACAAACACAAAACAGTCAAAAAGAAAAAAAAGAAAGAAAAACAAAGGCACGTGTGTACAAGTAAGTGAGACAAAAAACTAGTCAATAGGGAAAATGAAAGATTGGAAGTGTACAATTATTTCTCTCCTTGGAGCTACAAGAAAGAAAGGCCAAAGAAAAAAAATCTTCTCTAATAGGAAAAAAAATAAATTTTCATGTTTATTTTCGGCCGTTAGATTTGTATAAAAATAATTATTTTGTATATTTTTTATTTTAATGTTATTTTAATTTAATCTAATACTTAAAAACTGATAGTACCGATAGGTCAGACTTAATTAGAAAAATTCTTTAAAAAAAAAGTTAAAAGAAGTTGAATAATATGGAGAATCTTTAAGAGATAACTAGCACCCATCTAAGATGAGACATCTTTTGTGAATTTTGTGGCAAAGAATCTTAATTCGTCTTTTAGTTAGGGTACAAATAAAAGGACAGTCAAATCTACGGGAAGTTATAATCATGGCACAAACTATATTGGAGAGGTTTATCAATATGATCTCTTTCAAGTAATACTGTCAAAATGGTGGGATCTAGAGACCACGCCGACATTGTAGTACCTACATGAAAAATCTTCATCAATTGTATATCATGAAAGAAAATTCTTTATTAGACTTCTGCTTTGTTTTTTACTTTAATTTGTTCCATGAATCTTGTTTGTATTTTAGAACTTTAGCTAGTTGGAGCTAGCTTGCAATTGCAAAGCTTCAACCGCCATAAAGGTCAAAATCAATGCATTGTTTTTCATCATTATATTTTTCTTTTTTTTTTTTTTGAGATTTTTATAATGAAGTATGAAAAAAAAAAGTATCAGTAATTCTTTATTTTTAACTACTAAATCTGTAGAAAAAATTATCTTTTTTTTTTAATTTTAATCATATTCAATAATCAGAAATAAACACCTATTAATAAGTAATCTTACTGTAACACACTATATATATGTATATATAAATGTAGATGCATAATGGAAACATAATATTTAATAGGGTATATAATAGTTTGACTCATTGAAGAGCCCCATGATTTGTTGATGGTTAAGTTATCTTATAACAGTGTTATACATATATGTGTGTATATGCACTGGAAAAATATAAGACAACTGTACTTCGTTGTATTCTTCTCCTTCTTCTCTATCTTTTTAAAACATTTCCAACCATTTTTATATAGGAAGAGGTTGAGAAATCATGTCTACTTGATGAAGTGACAATACGTGTGTATATTTATATGTTATCTTTGTTTTTGTGAGAAGTATTCTGCACGAATCCTTAGACAGGAGCAGATACCCCACCATCCTACTTCTGCAGAAATTGTGATAAGAGAATTTATTAATCTTGTGTTGGACATTTCATGGCATTAAATATAATTGTCCGTTCATTTTGCTGATTTAAATTTATAATTTAAGTTGAAATGTGATTTTATGTGAGAATTTTTTACTGTAGCAAAAAAGTTAGATGTGACTGTTTCTGAAAATTTTTTTACTGTAGCAAAACTCAAATTCTAAATTCGAATTGGTAAAGTGAACGGGGCTATTTCTAAACAATTTTTTCCTATGGCAAGTAATTAATTCTTAGGATTAATCGCATAGTATACCTTATATTACAAATTCAATTTATTTTAAATATATTACTCGTTTTTAGAAACTAGGAATTATTTGAATTCACAAACCTTATTAATTTCATCCCTTGCCTACTTTTTAGATGAAAAATAGACAAAAATAGAAAGATACTCTTAAATAATATTTTGGAAAAAAAAAACATTTTGAATACTTAAAATAATTAAAAGGCCCTAAAATAAAAAATATATATTCTTTTAAAAAAAATGAGTTTTTATTTTTGGAACTTTATTTTTTTTTTAAAAAAAAAAAACCGATTCGAATATGTTTCAGAAATTTATCTTAAAAAATATTTTTCATAAATACTTTCCGGTTCACGAAATGCGTGAGGGATAAAAATGAAACAAGTTTTTAAATTTAAAGGACACTTTTTATAATTTAATTCTAAGAATAAAAGAATAAATTGTGAAAATAAAAAAGCCTAAAAAGTCTATTTATCTAATTTACCCTTACTTCTTACAACCAGATTTAACAAAGAGGATAAAAATAAAAATGCGACAAAAAATCATATGAAGTGATTGGATTTGCTAAAGTTAATTCTCCGGTCAATTATTTTGTATTATATTGATAGCAATCAGAGCTTTTGGCTTTTTGCTTCTAAGCAGATCACATGGCATGAAGGTTTTGACTGAAAGTAATAGAATGAGATGGTAGAACTACAAAATGTTGTGATGCACATGCATCCTTTTTCTCGAACTGTTGAAAGAAGTTATGGAATTTAACGGATGAGATTGTTTTTAAGCCTCATTCAATAATTGAGATTTATATATCACATACATTTAAAAAAAAAAAAAAAAAAAAAAAAAAAAAACAATGGAATGTATTATAGCCTTACAAATAATAGATTGCAATCTTACTCTCGAAAAATCCGGTCAATTATGCACCTCCAAACACACATGTTAAATCAAGCATTGATCTATATAGAAACAAATTGGAAAAGTATATGTAAAAGGTGCCAAGAATGTCTTTGGTCAATTTTGAAAGTTGAATCTTATCATGTCCTCTTAAAAGCAAGTTCTTACAATGCATTAACGGATCAGAGTTTAGAATAACTGGCTGCAGTGATTAAGGGCCCGTTTAAATCGCTGATTAGAGTTTTTAATTTGAATTAAGATGTGATTTTATGTGAGAGCTTTTTACTGTAGTAAAAATGTTAGATGTGACTGTTTCTGAGAGCTTTTTACTGTAATAAAATTATAATCAGTGAAATGAACGGGACTTAAAATTTTCTAGAGTTAAATCTCACATCAATCATTGTGTAATGATAGCTAGGCTTTTGTTTCTGAGTAGATGACGTAGCATGAAGTTTTCAACAGAAAATAATAGAAATGAGATTGAAACTACGGTCCATCTCAAAAATTTGAGAATATATATCATGTATGTAGTTTACATCTCAACCACTGGATGATAGAAAGAAGAGAAAGGTTGGCGTCGCTATTTTTGTCGGTGTTTTTGTTAGTTTTTATGTTTATTATTGGACATGTGTACTCCACTAAATTAATATATAATTACTTAGATAGAAAAATGAAATAATGGAGTCTAAATGTCAAATAATGAATGTAAAAAGTAACAAAAAGAGTGATAAAAAAAAGTGACCCTAGTATTCCTTCAAAAGATACGATCTCAAACGAAAAAAAAAAAAGAGTTACGATAAAGACTACAACCAGTTAGTTTTTTTTTTTTTTTTTTTCATTATTTAACGACTGAAATTAAACTGCATGTTGTTTTCCAATAATGCATGCTCACCGCAAAATCCTGTCGTTCATGCACCTCCAAATTTTCATGTGAAATCAAGCATCGATCAATATACAAACAAATTGGGAAAAATAATTGGGAAAAAGCATTGCCAAGAATGTCTTTGGTCAACTTGAATGTTGAATATCTTATCATACCCCAACTTCAAGCTTTAATGCAAAACGAGCCGAAATTCCCCCACTTTGTTATGCTCTCTTAAAAAAAATTATATGGCAAAGTTCTTTGTATTTGTGTTCAATGCGCAGTTTCATGGAAATTCATTCTTTTTTGTCTTGATCTTCATTGATACTTTGTTTCTGCTCACTAAGTTTGTTCTCTTTTCTACCTGAAAATGTTTGACAAAAAACGCTTTGGTCTTATTTGGTTTGGGTGTATGGCGTGGTCTACATAATATTTGTCATCTCAGTAGGTTTATATATATATATATATATATATATATATATATATATATATGTGTGCAGCGTGTGCACAACTCATAAACGCGTTTCAGATATTCACTCAAAAGAAGAAACAACACGGTTTTTGGTCATTAATTTAAAGCCTGAGAATTTATTTTATTGTATTTTAAGTTTTATCTAATAAGCACTTCTAATTAAATCTATATAGTGTCTATTACTCTAGTATTTCATATGACTGATTTATGAGTTGGGTTTGGTATATATTGAACCTAATTATCTAAATAATTCCTTCAAAGAAAAAGAATTAAGAAGAAATGTAATAAGTCAAATGAGAAAGTAGGCATTGGTTAAATTTAATTTTGGTCAGATCTTACGGGGACAAGGTGATTTTTTCTGCCTCGTTTATTTCACTGATTCGAGTTTTACTACAGTAAAAAGCTCTCAGAAACAGTCACATCTAATTTTTTTACTATAATAAAAAGTTCTCACATAAAATCACATATCAACTCGAATTAAGTAATGCTTCTATTCTATACAAGAGAACTTAATTGGTAGTTGAGATTAAGTAATGCTTCTATTCTATACAAGAGAACTTAATTGGTTGATTAAGCTATCAAACTAGAAGAGAGATTTATATATATAAAAAAAGAATGTAAAACACTTTGAGTGCCTAAAATATATAGAAGAAGATCAAATTAAAAACTCAATCTAAATCTTTTACTTGTCTACGAAATTGATTTGGTTTAGCTTCAATGCTTCACTCTAGATTTTCATTTGTCCTGGAGGATTTGATTTTGTTCCCATTCTTAATATCTTATGTGGGATTGAGTTTATTACAATCATTCTACCAAATGTTGGATTTGTTTTAGATTTTCAGGCTAATTTATAATCCACATCATGATCTGTGCACTGAGTACATTAATAAATAAACAACTTCTAGTTAAATAGATTAATGTCAGTTAAAATATTTTATCTTATCTAGATAAGAAAGTATTCTTCGACAATTTCAAAACAAGATATACTCGCACACAAGAATTTCTGAGTAACGTTCTACTTGAAGTTGACTGGTGTGATATTTGTTATCCTAATGTGCTAATATTCTATGATAAAGGAAGAATCAATGACAAATAAAAAAGAATAATTTTAGTGTCCTTGTGATATTAATTAGCTTAAACACTTGCTTAGTGGTTAAGTTCTTAATTACTATATTTGATCTATTAAAGAGAGATACTAACTTGCCCTCAGCAAGAGAGAGAAAGAGATACGAACTTGCCAAAGTTTTCTTAAAATATCTTCCAAAATATTTGATTGGACCGATCAGAACATAACACACCATGCCCTCCTCTATCAAATTTATCATCTCCATCCCCTTTTTTTCCCCTTTTGAAACTAAAAAGAAACAAAATAAATAAATAAATAAATAAACAGTTAGAAATGTTCTTTAATTATTATAGTGCGGAGCTTATACCTCTCATTTTACTATAAAAGAAGAAACTATTAGGGTTCGTTCACTTCGCTGATTCGAGTTTATAATTCGAGTTGAGATGTAATTTTATGTGAGAGTTTTTTTTTGTAACAAAAAAAGTTAGATGTGATTATTTCTGAGTACTTTTTACCGTAACAAAACTTAAATTTTAAACTTGAATCGGTAAAGTGAACGGGGCCTTAGAATTTGAATTCTGCTGGACACACGCTGCTGACGCATCCAAACGTTTGAGCTATAGCTTCAGTGGCTGATTTTGATTTTCTCCCAATTTCTCTCGTGGAATCCGTTTTGGGTTCCATATCAGTCAATCGGTTATTCTTCAAAATCCAATAATGTCTCCAATAGCCTATTCTCCAAGGAAGTACCTCTATATGAGAGGTGAGTTGTGACCACAAACCCACTAAGCACATTTCATCCCCCCCACGAAACTTCAAAATTTCAAATGAATTAGACCTTATAGATATGAATCTAACAATGGGCTAAGATTTCAGTTCTCGTAAGGATAAAGATAATATGCAAACAACAAAAACGGAAAAACAAAGAGAAAAAAAATCGAAACGACACAAAACGAACGCGACATCGACATAACAAGATGAAGACAAAAAGCTCTAAACGATGATGCAACCAAGTAAACGACATCAATGATAAATAGCAATAATAATTAAAAAAAAAAAAACGATGTGAAAATAGAATGGCAACAAAGTACGCAGGAAAACGATAGTTGAAAAAGAAACGACACAATACGTAAAGCGACAGTTTCTAACTACAGACGACAACAAAAAAGAAAACGATATGAAGAGAACATAATGACGTCGAAACCTGGAAACATAAACGACAAGAAAAGGAAGAACTGAGGAAATAGGGGTGTTCATATGATCCAATGAACTACTCAACCAACTCAATTCAATCTAATCTAATATATTTTTTTACGAATAACCGACCTCAATTGAATTGGATTGATTTTCATTTTTTAAAAACTGATCTAGATTAAATCAGATGTTAATTTACTATCAAAATATTCAATCCAAACCAATTCAACCTCTACATATATATGTGTATTTATCTTGCATATTATATTGGTACAAAAATTCAAAGTTTATTTTTTGAGAAAATTACGTGAATGTCTTGTATAACACTCAAAATTTAAAAGCTATCCAACTATAAACAAAATTGCATAATTGAACAAATCGATATTAAAATGACGAGATCATTATAGTATAACTGTTATTTTTCATTAATATTTATATGTGGTCATTATCGTGTTGATGGTTCAATATGGATTATTTTATGTAATTACTTTTTTTGTTTTTTGTTTTTGTTTTTTTTTTGTTTTTACAAGCACCTTTACACATTTAGGGCACGTTTATTTCCTATATTCGTCTATAATTCTGAATCATAATTTATAATTTTTTATAGTATTTTCTCTCATAAAAAATACACGTAAAACGAATTTAATTCTGAATATATAAACTAAACGTCCTCGTTGTAAAATAACTTAAAAGAAACGGAAGCCTTTAGGATAAAACCGACAGGTCTAATCCAATACAAATACACTAGTTTTCAGATTAGATCGGATGAAATTCTTAAAAACTTTTCTTTGATTCGATTGGATGTTATTTGATTAAAATAGTTTGGATTGGATTGGATGAATACCCCCTCCAAGGACATTTCATATAACAGTTTGAAAATGATGATGAACATAAAAAGGAAACGGCACGAAATATTGAAACGACAACAAAAATTAAAGAAGAAAACGAAATTGGTTGGACAATAGAAAAAGTTAAAAGGCAAACAAAGAACTGTAGAAATTGAAGAGACGGCTAAAACGGTAACAAAACGGAAACGACAACAAAGAAGACAGGGTAACGACAACAAAACTCGTGAGCAAAAATGGGAAAAGTGCGACTAGAAAATCGGGCACGATACAGAACTGGAAAACGACAATGGAAACGGTAACGAGTAAACCAAAAATAACTGAAAAACAACAGCAACGATTCAAACGACAGCAAAATCGTCTACCGAAATGCTAAACGGCAACATAAAAGAAAACAACGTTTTTAGGAAAGGAGATGAAGACAAGGAAAAAGAAAACAAAAAATAACTTGAATACGACAGCAAATCGTGAAAGATTACACTGCTTAAAATAATAATAATAATAATAATAATAATAATAATAAACTTGAGAGGTAAGACTAATATTGAACGGCAGCAAAAGGACAACAAGAACGAAAACAGGATAAACACCTAACGTAAACTGCTAAAAAAGAAATGATTAATTACGAAAATTCCCCGTAACTATAACTCTTATAACACTTTACTCTTTAATATTTAAAACATAATATCTTTTTTCTCTGAACAATAAAATATTAACAAAAAATCTCACTCCGTTAAATTTTTAACATAAATTGACATTTAATTAGTTATTTTAGAGGTATTTTAGTAACTCTATACTTTAAAATTTAATATGAATTTAAAACTAATTTAAATTTAGACTTTTAATTATGAAACATTCACGTTAATTTTTCATTGGGAGTGAAAAAAAATTAATTTTTTTTTAATTATATTGTATGTAGATTAGATTAAAAAATTATAGTGTGTGGTTAAAATAATAATTGTGCTCTAAATTGTTTAACAACAACTGTTATTTATGTGACACATGTCAAAAAGGTTAAATTTCCTAACATATGGAGCATTTTTGTTACAATTTCATTATTTAGAGAGAACGGATGCTAGTTTTAAATATCATGAAACAAAGTGTTACAAATGGTATAATTGAAAGAAAAGTTTTGTAATTAATCTAAAAAGAAACAACTAAACGACGGTGAAACGCAATACAAGAATCAGCAATATAACACGAGAACGACTATGTAAAATGAAACATAAAGTATAATAATGAATAAATGGGACGACAAAATGATAAGAACTAGTTAACCTAGACGTTTCTCTGCCTCCTTCAGATGATGGCAGTCCTAATGATGACGCTGTTGGCGATGCTGCAAACTTAGAAGAATAGTTTTGTATGATTTTTCACTTTATTTAGACTTTTATATTTTGTTGAACATTATATATGCACTTTATGTAGTATTCATAACATATTTTATAAATTTATTTAGATTTATTGTTTTAAATATTAATTTATATTTTACTTTTAATGTATCTTAATAAATTATATTTAGTATGTAATATAATAATGTTTAATTAAAATTATTAAAAATTATTTAATTGCCATTTTTAAAAAAATCAGAAAAAAATTATTTCCGTTTTTGCGACGACATCATTATAAATGTTGTCGCAAAAAAATTGACTATTTGCGACGACCTTTTGCGACGACTTTTTAACTTGTCGTCGCAAAGAAATTTGAATTTTTTGCGACGACGTTTTGAAAAAAAGTCGTCGCAAATAATTTTAAATCACGACAAATTAACCAACGAATTATTTGCGACGACAATCGTCGCAAAATATAAATGTCGTCACAAATGTATTTGCGACGATACTCTGTCGTCACAAATAAAGTATTTGCGACTACTTTTTTGCGGCGACACATTTGCGACGACATGTGGGTTTTTGCGACGACTTTTTGTCGTCACAAAAACCACTTTTTCTTGTAGTGCGTTTACTAATCAATCACATATTCACACTAAAAAAAAAAAAAAAAACTTCCCACAAAAATTTTGCATCAGAATTTCTAACTGCTAGAAATTTAGATATTTTCATTGATGCCATATAAACCTAGGACGTTTCACCAAACGACTAAGCAGCCCAATAAACAAAGTAAGTATAAAAATATACCAAACGAGCAAAATTCTCACGAAGAACATAAATAAAACACATCTTGAAATCATTTTCAAAAACATATAAATTTCCTTCTCCTATCAAGCTCCAATCTAACTAATTAAGCAAACAAATTAATGGTTTCCTTTTTTGTTTGTGTAATGTTTTGCTTGGTTAATATAATAATTAATTAAATTAAGATTTAAGTTTCAATTTAAATTTAAATATACTTTTATGTGAGAACTCTTAACTATAATAAAAAAATTAAATATAATTTTTATAAAAAATTTAACTATAATAAAATTAAAATTAAAAATTAAAATTAATAAAACCAACAACACCTTATAAAACTCCACGCTCCTACCCTATAATACATACGTACATATATATATATATATATATATAATATAATATATATGTATATTTATATATATATATATATATATATATATAATACTCACCGGTTGCCTGAAACGACAACAAAAATTAAAAAAGAAAACGAAATTGGTTGGACAATAGAAAAAGTTAAAAGGCAAATTAAGAACTGTAGAAATTGAAGAGACGGCTAAAACGGTAATAAAACGGAAACGACAACAATGAAGAACAGGGTAACGACAACAAAACTTGTGAGCGAAAATGGGAAAAGTGCGACTAGAAAATGGGGCACGATACAGAACTGGAAAACGACAATGGAAACGGTAACGAGTAAACCAAAAATAACTGAAAAACAACAGCAACGATTCAAACGACAGCAAAATCGTCTACAGAAATGCTAAACGGCAACATAAAAGAAAACAACGTTTTTAGGAAAGGAGATGAAGACAAGGAAAAAGAAAACAAAAAATAACTTGAATACGACAGCAAATCGTGAAAGATTACACTGCTTAAAATAATAATAATAATAATAATAATAATAATAATAATAATAATAATAATAATAATAATAATAATAATAATAAACTTGAGAAGTAAAACTAATATTGAACGACAGCCAAAGGACAACAAGAACGAAAACAGGATAAAAACCTAACGTAAACTGCTAAAAAAGAAAGGATTAATTACAAAAATTCCCCATTAACTATAATTCTTATAATACTTTACCCCCTAATATTTAAAACGTAATATATGTTCTCTCTGAACAATAAAATATTAACAAAAAATCTCACTCCGTTAAATTTTTAACATAAATTGACATTTAATTAGTTATTTTAGAGGTATTTTGGTAACTCTATACTTTAAAATTTAATATGAATTTAAAACTAATTTAAATTTAGACTTTTAATTATGAAACATCCACATTAATTTTTCATTGGGAGTGAAAAAAATTTTATTTTTTTAATTATATTGTATGTAGATTAGATTAAAAAATTACAGTGTGTGGTTAAAATAATAATTGTGCTCTAAATTGTTTAACAACAACTGTTATTTATGTGAAACGTGTCAAAAAGGTTAAATTTCCTAACATATGGGGCATTTTTGTTACAGTTTCATTGTTTAAAGAGAACGGATGCTATAATTGAAATAAAGTGTTACAAATGGTATAATTGAAAGAAAATTTTTGTAATTAATCTAAAAAGAAACAACTAAACGACGGTGAAACGCTATACAAGAATCAGCAATATAACACGATAACGACTATGTAAAATGAAACATAAAGTATAATAATGAATAAATGGGACGACAAAATGATAAGAAACTATAGTGGAAACGACGAGATATAGCAACACAAACGACAAAAACAGAAACGACAACAAAAATTACAAACGGGTACAAAACTGAACGACAAGGAAAAAAGGGGAATAAATAATAATGACAATCGACCTATAAATGACAATAACAACTTATGAAACATCAGTAACGACAAATAACATTACGACAAGAAAACGTGATGTAGAAACAGAAACGACAACAATACTCAAATTGACAAGAAAAAGATTAACAAAAACAAAAATCACCTTAATTACCAAAAATAAAAATAAAAAGTGAATAAGGAAAAAAAAAAAAAAAACACAATAAGAAAAGAGAAAGAAGTAAAAACCAAGGACAAAGCCAATAAACTTTGAGCATGTTCTTTTGTCTAAAAAACTCAAAAAAGACAACTCGAGTTTCAACTTTATTGAAGTTCATGTTCTTTTAAATTTCAACTTTATTCAACTTTACTTAATTTTATTCAAGTTATAATTTCAGCTCAAGTTACAACTCAAATTCAATTAAAAAATTACGCTCAAATTATACTCCAAAAGAACACGTCCTTTTGACCAAAAATAAAAATGCCAACGGGAAACGGTAAGAAAACACGAGAAGGACTCAAGGAGAACGCAACCAAACACGAGAGGAACAATTAAAACGGGCGACAATACAACAACAAACAAATGAAAACGACAATGAGAAGGAAAACGACAAGAAAACAATAAGCAATAGCAAACTGAGAAACGACAAGATAATCGTGTAAGCAAGAATTACTTATCAACGACGACAAGACATAAAAAGAAAGATGAATGTTCCAACGACAATAAGGAGGTAAAAGACAATGATGAGGCAAACGACAAGAAAACATAAGAACAAACGGAAACATACGACAGCGAAATGGAAACGGCAATGACAAGCAAACCACAAACACTACAACAAAAATAAATATATACGACGATAAGCAAACAGCATAAATACTAAACGTGAAAGGCTGATAAACGACAAGAGTGATAATAAGAGTGCGAATCACGAGAAACTCGGAAAGCGACGAGACAAAGTGAACGACAGTTGAAATTGCAAAACGGCAAGAAGACTAGCAGAAGACTTGCAAGTTGCAAACAACTAAAACGACAAGAAAACTGGCAAAAAGTTCATGGCATTGTTCTTAATTTACTTCATTTTTCTTGCCTTTCTTTGTGAAAATGAGAATGCCGTTAATATACCCCGAACATGCCCCAATCCATTACTTTTCTTTGGGCCGTCCGGTTCATTAAGTCATCTGGGTTCGGCCTACCGGGGCACTTGATATGTAATAATCTTTGGGTGGGAATAGAAATCTTCTCATATTTCCTTTTAGTATAAGAATTGTGATTTTTAGGTTCCCATAAATATTAATTTCATGGGATTTATTTTACCTCAATATGGGTAATCTTCACTTTCCCAGGAATCTCGAAAGCACTAACGCACCATTGTCTGTCCTCTCACCACCGGAAATCTCAAAGACCAGTAGGTTGTATTGTTATATAACTCTCTCACACTTAATATTTCGTAAATATATATTTTATTTAAAAATCATTTCATGGTTTCCAAATTCCAATAAGCAATTTATTCATTAGATATGTGAAATTTTAAAATTTAACTCTTAAATTTAATTTTATATATATAATGATTTTGCAAATTAAATTGTGACGAAATCGATTTAATCATATTAAATTAATTTTAGCGCATAATTCTTATTTTATTTTTCAAAACTCTTTTAATCCTTATTATATTTTCCAAAACTCTTTTAAACAAATAAAATAAATAATAATACACGTGTATGCTTAACATGTAATTAAACATATGAGTAGGCACACTAGATGTAATATGGCATGTTATATGCATGTATATATAATATATAATTATCAACATAAAACATAAATATATGTCATCGACTATTGAGATAAAATTTAACTGAGTCCCATAAAATAATTAAATTACAACTCAATTGAACAAATAAATAATTACAATAATTATTTTCATTCATTACAACCGGGTCTTCAAATTTAATTCTTTAGTCTTCAAACTCTTCGTCTTCGAGTCAGGTACATTCTTTCACTTAGAAACATTTCTGGAAAAATTTCTCGCAGTCCGGATTCAAAAAAGTTATAGACCAATAGATCTAAATAATTTTGTTGCCATTGATTTTAAATAATTTATCCATAATTTTCTTCCATTAAGAAAATTACTAAATTATTTTAGCCAAACAAAATTAGTTAATTTAATATACATAAATAATCATAATTATTATCTTATAATAATTTGTAATATATATAACTTTTATGTATATTAATATATAATTTTATATGTGTCGTGTATATATATATATATATATATATATATATATATATATAATTTGTCTTATGTATACATAAACTTACAACGTTGTAACTTTTACCCCGCATTTTGGACTAAATATGAGGCCAGATTGATAGTGCTTTAGGGGTTATTCTTTTAAAGTGTAATTTGAGTATAATTTTTGGATTGAATTTGAGTTATAACTTGAGTTGAAGTTAGAACTTGAATAAAGTTGAGTAAAATTGAATAAAGTTGAAACTTAAAAGAACGTAAACTTGAATAAAGTTAAAACTTGAGTTGTCTTTTTTTTAGTTTTTTGGACAAAAGAACATGCCCTTAGATTTCAGAAAAATTGATGTTAGTTATGTTGATAAAAAAAAGTAGCTGTTACAAAAAGTAGTTAAGTATTTGTAATTGTAATTATATAAGTGTTGTCGATTCTAAAAGCAGTGTAATAGCGCTTGATAAATTGTGAGGTTTAATCACTGTGCGTAGTTAAGATGACCAAAATATACATAATATGAAATTTAAATATGTATAATTTAGTTTGTTATTAAGAAATACTTGTTTAACTTTTTTTAAAAAAACACACAATTGGTTCCTGAGTTTAGGAACATTAAATTTATAATAATTAATATTTTTTTCATTTTTTCATTCACAATATGTAGTTACAACAAATACAAGCATTAGTGAGTAATCAACATTAGTGAGCATTAATGAGTGATCAACATTAGTGAGTATTAGTGAGCAATCAAGAGAGAGAGGAGAGAGAAACGGAGAGGGAGAGGGGGAGGGAGACCGAGAGAACAGCTTGATAAATTGTGAGGTTTAATCACTGTGCGTAGTTAAGATGACCAAAATATACATAATATGAAATTTAAATATGTATAATTTAGTTTGTTATTAAGAAATACTTGTTTAACTTTTTTTAAAAAAACACACAATTGGTTCCTGAGTTTAGGAACATTAAATTTATAATAATTAATATTTTTTTCATTTTTTCATTCACAATATGTAGTTACAACAAATACAAGCATTAGTGAGTAATCAACATTAGTGAGCATTAATGAGTGATCAACATTAGTGAGTATTAGTGAGCAATCAAGAGAGAGAGGAGAGAGAAACGGAGAGGGAGAGGGGGAGGGAGACCGAGAGAACAGAGAGAGAAGAGAGAGATTTGGATAGAGACACCGCGAAGAGAGAGAGGTGATGAGTCTCATAAATTGAGTATGGGATTTTATATTTTAGCAGGAGTAAATGGGTATTAAAAAGATTTATTAATTAGAAGTAAGAATATTGTCGCACAATCTAAAAATTAAAGTTGTCTTTGAGTTATTTTTTATTTTGACTGTAAATTCTTTAAAAATTCTTTAAGAATCATTTTTATAATTTTTTCTAAACAGAAATTTCAACCGTAAATAACTGGAGAATTAATTTTAGGCTTTAAAAATCACTCTCAAACTGGGCATGTTCCTTCATCTCACGGCTGAATGAAAGAAAAAAAAGGGCTTTGTGATAGGCCCATGGCCTTACAACGTGAATTACATAAGGCTCATCCGAGGTAACTAATCCACGAACAAATCTGTGGTGCCAAACCACGGTGATTAATTTCTTGCTTCTAGCATTGATTGCGCGTAGCTTCCGTGTAGATAGTAGCCACAGCATGGCGGCAGTACAGGGGTAGTGGAGTCTTCGCCGGACAGCACACAGGCGTATGGGACATAAGCAACTAGGGTTTTTGGGTTTCGCAATTTTGTTTCTCTCGATTCCTGTTGATTATTCCATCGTGTTTCAGGGTGCTCTCTCTTAATCTATAGTAACTCTAATTCTAAAATTACAATAATTCCTATATCTGAAGGTTTACAAATTCTTTAATTGAATTAAAATATAAACGAATATAATCAATCCATGCAACCATATAATTAACGATTAAATTTATCATCCATACATTTATCAACATGAATAAATATAAACATCCATATTTAATACAAGTGCATATTCATCACATACATACAAAATTAAATATCACATATTTATTATAACATTGATTATCACATAATCAGAGCATAAATTAATATAGTCTATAGACTGCTCTGATACCAATTGTCGGTTTTGAAAATGATTTTCTATGCAGAAGCGTTCATTTACGGATTGTGTACAACAAAAATGTTTATAAAACCTTTGAAACACTCTATAGAATATATTAATTTACACCAATTTGAATCGGATTAGGAATTATACCTAGCGACCGATTAGAATGATAAATTGAGTTCTTTGACCACGAACAATCCTTGCTCCAAGCTTATTTAGGATACTCGAATCTTCCTCGTAAATTTCTTGAATCTACGATGAATATGTGTGTGGGCATACTTAAAACAAAATAGGATTAACACTCAAAATACTCAAGTCTTCCACGAACATGAACAAATATGTGACGTGAAATTAGGAATGAAAAGCTTTTCTTCTCTTTTTCACACAGTAAAACTCGGTCACACCAACACTTGGAAGCCAAAAAATTACATTCTCTAATTTTCTGCAACCTCCTATTCATTGAGTACCTCTTAGAGTCCTAGAAAAACTCTATCTTATCTATTAAGATAATGTTTCAGAAAATAAGAGATAATATTTAATTTCAAATCCTATTTAAAATCAAATAAAATTTTCATTTAATTTTAGAACAATTTTCTTTCTCCTACTGTAGATAAGGATGAGATAAAATTTCTCTTTTATCCAGTTATCCAATTTTGACTCGAAATTCAAACTCAAATTAAAGTCAAACTTAAATTCAATTTGAATTCCAATTGGATAACTTATCAAATAAGTCAACTAGATAACTTAGAGAGCAAGCAACTGAATCTCAAAGTGATTCTAACGGTGTTAGGCATGTGACACTTGTGATCTTCATCACATGTGTGTTTCAGAATTCAAATTAAATAATCACATTATTTAATATCCAATTAATTCTCAATTAATTATTCTTTAATGTTTTATTTAGAATTTCATAATTTTAAAAATTCTCATTTTGTCTTTAGTGTCGTGTAGATTGACAAGGACGACGCGGGGACTCATGGACCTATAATTCTGAGCTCCAATAAAATTAATAATTAATCAAACTCTTAATTAATTAATTAATTCTATTAATTCTAAAGTTACTTAACTATAAACTTAGAATTGCACTATCGTAATTATAGATATAATTTACTTCCAAACTTTGAAATTTTCATTTGATATAGCCATTAGATCAATCCTCAATATATAATTCATAATTAGAGCCAGGTGAAATCCATTAACCTCTCTAGTTATATCTTTATCCTTTAGTACCATTGATTCTCTAATGAGTAGTATATTCATAAAATAAATTCATGAATACAAGCTCGTTGCCGATTCAAGTACCGAATCAACCCTTAAAGAAATTATTTATCTACTTTCAAGAAGGAATGGATTCCATCAAGTATATTAAGATTCCCGGTTACCTACTTCATCATGTCTCCAAGATACAAGGAATAAGATTTAGAATATCAAAATCCATACAGAGTAAATCAAAAGACACAAATCCATAAATAGGAGTATGCTAATAACTCAGGATTGAAATTATTTTATATATGACCATTGGTAGACTCAATTCAAATTTCTATACTTAACGAAAATTATTAGAAATTCAAATCGTGTATGTGTCCCTGTTCCACATAATCACATTATGTGTAATACACGCATTCAATATCCCTCTATATTTACAGTGCGGATAACTGATGGTTCCCGAATCGAATTCGGATGCGGAAGCGCAGCGGAAAGGCGGATCGTGTATAACAAAAATTTTCATAAAACTTTTGAGATACTCTATAGATTATATTAATTTATGCACCAATAAATTAATCTCATTAATTTATAAGATTCAAGGATCAACCGAAAAAATACCTTGTAGCCGACTCGGATGATATCTTGATTTTCTTTGACCACGAACAGTCCTAGCTCCAAGATTTTGTGTTTAGAACACCAAAGTCTTCCACGTCAATTCCTTGATTCCACGTAGACGTGTGTGTGGGCACACGTGAGACAAAATGGTTTCTAAAACACTCGAATTTCCACAAACACCAACGCATGCACGATGTGGAATTTTTGGAGAGAAAAATTTTCACTCTCTTTTTTGCTATATGAGAATTCCGGCCACCTCTAGGGAAACTAGGGCTGAAAATGTTTCAAAAATTGTCTCACAATTTTCCATTTATCTCATATTTAAAGAGAAGAAGTCAAACTTCAAAATAGGATCAAATCCTTATCTCCAATTTTGAATTTGGAACAAAAAATCCCTTCCCCTTATCTCTTTGATGGCCGGCCACCCTAGGGTTTTATCCCTTTGTGTGTGGCACCTGGATAAGATAAGGAAGGAAGATATTTTATCCATTATCCAGTAGTTCAATTTTAATTCAGATTCAAATTCGAATTTAAGTCAAACTTAAATGAATTTGAATTCTAAATTGAACAACTTATCAAATAAGTTTAAATGGATAAATCTAGATATGTTCAAATTCAAATTTAAATAATCTCATTATTTAAATAATAATTAATTCTCAATTAATTATTCTTCGAGTATTTAATTTTTAGAATTCCGTAATTCTAAAATTCCCATTTTGCCCTTTGTGTCTGGTAGAATTACAAGGACGACGCGGGGACTAATGGACCTATAATTCTGAGCTCCAATAAAATTAATAATTAATTAAACACTTTAATTAATTAATTAATTCTATTAATTCCAATAGTTACTCCACTATAAACTTGGAATTGCACTCTCAGAATTATAGACATTAATTACTTCTAAACTGTGAAGTGTCCATTTGATATAGTCATTGCATATAGATCGATCCTCCATAAATAATTCATAATTAGAGTCGTAGAATCTGTTAACCTCTCTAATTACATCTTTATCCTTGAGTACCATTGATTCTCTAATGGATAGTGATTCATAAAACACATTCATGAACCATAGCGCTCTTACTAATCCAAGTACCGAATCAACACTCAAGAGAATTATTTATCTGCTTCTTTCTCAAGAAGGAATGGATTCCATCTCGTATAATAACATTCCCAGCTACCTATTTCATTATGTCTCCAAAATACAAGGAATAGGATTCAGGGTCTCGGAATCCGTACCGAGTAAATCAAAAGACATAAATCCATAAATAGGAGTTTGTTAAGAACTCGTGGATTAAGATCATTCTCAGATATGACCATCGGTAGACTCAATTAGAATTTCTATGCTTAACGGAAATTATTAGAAATTCATATTGTGTTCAAGTCCATGTTCCACATAATCTCATTATGCGAAATACACTCATTCAATATCTCGCCATATTAATAGTGTCGGATAACACCGCTTCCATTCTAAATGGGAATGACATGTATTAATAATGTTTTAATTAAAGATTCCGAACTTTAATTAAATTCATTATGAAACAGTTACTTTTTGATTATTATCCTTAAACATTATCCTCTTGTATATAACACTTATATACCATGTTTAAGGTTACATAAATAATCAAGGAATTTTATTTGATATTCATAAAATATTCATAAATATATGCACATAAAATGATGAATAAACTATTTTATTAAATAAATAATAAATATCCTTTTACATCTCATGCTTTTAGGACACTATTCCCAACAATAACATCTTTCCATTCTTAATGGGAATGACATGTATTAGTAATGTTTTAATTAATGATTCTAAAACTTTAATTAAATTCATTACGTACATGTTTCGATTATTATCCTTAAATATTATCCTCTCGTATATAATTCTTATATATAATATTTAAAGTTACATACATAAACGCGGAATTTTTAATGATATTCATAATGCATTCAATGATACATACACAAATAATGAAATTTCTCTTATATTATATAAATAATAATATCCTTTATTACATATTATGTTTTTAGGACACAATTCCCAACAATAAATTCATTTTTTAAACTAATAAGATTTTAGCATTAAATTATTTCAAATTAGTTATTTTTTAAGAAGAAATACATTACATTACTTTGTACAGACTAAACACTGTAAAGTAATATTCCCGGAAATATGAGAAAAGAGTCCTATTTGTAACCAAACATGTTAATACATATTTCCTGAGAATCACATTCCCTCCAATCACTTTCCTAGAAATATGATTCTTACCTATTACCGTATACCAAACGCCCCCATAGTTTTCTCAAATTTCTGTTGGAGAGAAAAATAGATAAAAAGAGTTAGAGGGAGGGAGAATGTGAGAGATGGAGAAAATTATGGTAATTCTTTAATATTGTTTGGAGGGAGAAAGAATGTGAGAAATGGAGAGAGTTATATTGTTTGGTAAGAGAGAGAGAGAGAGAGAGAGAGAGAGAGAGAGAGAGAGAGAGAGAGAGAGAGAGTTAAATGATGGATGAATGAATTTTATTTAATTACTATATTATCTTTTTTTTAATCAATTTCATAGTCATATTAAACTTTTTAAGGATAAAATGGCATTTTTTAATTTTAATGGAAGGATTGTATGAATCCTTAAATTAGTGTAGGGATGCAAAATGGTAGGCCTGGATGGATAGAGTCTCCCTTTACCTCTTATCTCTTCCCCCTCTCCCTCAACTAACAGAGATGGAGACTCTCCCTCCACCCTTCTCCCTCTCTCCATCTCCCCTCATACCGAACACGTTGTAAGAGCATCTCTAAGGGTACATCTCTAAATTTTACTTAAATTCTAGCTAAGATGGCTAGGCTATTTTAGCTAACAATATTTTAACGAGTCACTCTAATTATACTCTCTATTTTAGTTAAATATAAATTATTTGAATATTAATTAAATTAAAAATATAAATAGTTTTATTGAATTTACAAAGAATATATGTATTTATTATAGTTAAAAGAATAAAAATGAAATGGTTAGCATTTGTATGCTAACTATATTTAGCTAGTGTAGAAGACATTCTCTAAAATAGCAAATCATTTAGCTAATGTTTAGAGTAGAGAAGAGCTAAAAATAAAGCTAAATCATTAGTTATTTTAACTAAAAACATAAAATGACTAATATAATTAGAGTTGTTCTAATAGCGTGATTTAGGAAAAAAAATAAAAATTAACAACAAAATTTATTAAATAAATAACCGTCTTTATATAAATACAGATACAACAAAGATTTACTAGGCTGCTAAATTACTAACATTAATAACATAAACTTGTTGAAAAATAAAAAAGTTAGTCGATAAAGAGGAAGCAACAAAAGAGGGAAAATAAAATTAAAAAAAAATGACCATTAGAATAACACAAAATTCTTTGTAAAAAAAAAAAAAAAAAAAAATAAAACATAATTTAATAAAACTTTAAAAATGCTATTTACTACCTATTTAAGTAATTTATTCGCTTCCAAAAATATTTAGAATATGTTATGACCTATAGTATCTATCATCTTTTATTCTTTTAGACTATGATATTTCCCTCTTTCTCACTCTATTTTTTTTTCTTAAAAAAAAAACCCTAATAATTATGGATATGGCCATAAAAGTGTGCCAATTTTTATTTTAATTACGACTTGGGTTTAAGTGATATTATAAGAAATTACTTATTTTGATGGAAACAAAGGAAAAGAAAATATGTTTAAGGAGAAAATAATTTTGTTTTGAGGTGACATTTTATTTTTATTTTAACTCTCACAATTTCGTTCGGCAAAGAGGATGGCATTGTCTTGGCGAAGTCCATCCCCATTCCCATTCCAATCGCATAAACTCTTTCTTTCCAAAACCAAAACCCCTCATCTCAGTCTCAGAATCATCATTCTGATTCCCAACCAGATTCTCCGTCGCGAAATCCTTATTCCCATTCCCAACCTCAATTACCATTACCGCCAATCTTCGCTTCCCTTCTCTTCCAACCATTTGCCACTCCTCCACCTCCCACTTCGCATTTGTCTCTAACGGCTCTCTATTGCTTTTAATCAAAGGTACTACAAAATACATACATACATACATATATATATATATATATTCACACATATACATATCAGTCTGTTTATGTATGTATTCCCTTTTCTTGGGATGTATTTATTTATTTTTCTTTAGTACAATTGATTATTATTATTATTATTATTATTATTAGTTCATCTTTAACTTTTAGAGTTCGTTTGGTACGATAGTTTAAATTAGGGTGATTCTAATTTTGATTTTAAAATCAAAACTATGATTCATAATTTTGAGTTCAAATCATGGTTCTGAAATCAGAACCAGAATCATGAGTTTGAACCACCAAAAATCAATGGGTGGGTAAATTTAGAATCAGGAATGATTCATGGTTTAAAACATCACATCAGAGTTCAAATCTTGAATCAGAATCATCCAAACCATACATTGATTCTGCATGAGTCAAATCAAAATCACTTTTTATTTTTTGTAAACAAACACTGGTTTGAATTCAGAATCTTTATATCAAACAACCATTTACTATTTGGAAACTTAGACCCAAACTTTTCAATTTTGACAAATAGAATCTTAAATTTTAAAATTTGTTACAATTGTTGTTCAATACTTGACGGACATCAATTAGTAGGCAGAAATTGTCCTAGATTTTCACATAAAGGCATCTCTAAACGGGAAAGAAAAAGAAGTCAATTTTAATGAACACCACAACATTATTAATTACTTCATTCATCTTGACATCATGGATTTACTAATTATGTTGTTGAAAGTATTATTGGTAATAGTTAGATATATATATATATATATATATGCAACGTATTGATATTGTACTTGATTTTCATGAATGTTGTGCTATGATCTTTTAATAATTTCACGAAATGTTATGATAGTATTTTCTCTTTGTGTGAAAACATGATATGGAAGGAATTGATGAATAATACCTGAGAATAGTACTATACTTATGAACAATAACGTACTTGTGAATAATACATATGAATAGTACAGTACTTATGGATATTATTATAGCATATGTTTTCATTAATCTCGGATTCTCGAGTTTTATTATTGTCGAGGATATTTACATACGAGATAGTGGTACAACGCACATTACCATTAAATATAAGGTCCTATAGGCCTGATTGAAAGTAACATAGAATATATGTATCTTACTACTAAGAAGTGCACAGTTGAAAACTACAAATGTTTTCTTCAGAATTGCATTACGCATATATAAATGTGATTGAATCACATATGGTAATTAAAAAAAAAAATCCTCAAATGTTAATTTTATGGTATGATCATTTCGATCATCCCGGTTCAATAATCATGTGAAGAATAATTGAAAATCCATATGGACATTCATTGAAAGGCTAGAAGATCTTTCAAATTAGTAAAATTCCATGTGAAACTTGTTCTATGGGTAAATTGATCATAAGGCTTTCACTAGCTAATATTGAGACAGAATCACCTACATTTCTTAAACATATTCAAAGTGAATTAAGATGATGTAAGTGACTCATACATCCACCATGCAGACCATTTAGATACTTCATGGTATTGATATGTGCATCTAGTAAAAGGTCCCATATTTGTCTATTATCAACTTGCAATTGGCATTTACGAGATTTTGTGCTTAGTTAATTAGATTACGAGCACAATTTTTTTATTATATGCAATCAAGAAAGTTAAACTTGATAATGTTGGTGAATTTACAACTAAAGCCTTTAGTAATTGTTATGTCCATTGAGATTATTGTTAAATATTTTGTTGCTCTCACAAAATGGTACGGTTGAATCATTGATTGAGAGCCTTCAACAAATTAGTAGATCATTAATAATGAGAACAAAGTTTTCTATTTCTGTATAAGTTCATGCAATTTTACATACTATTATATTAATTCGCATCAAACCAGGTGTTTACAATAAGTACTCCTCATTACAATTGACATTTAGTTAAAAATAAAATATGTCTCATCTAATGATTTTTAGTTGTGTAGTAAATGTTCTAATTATTCCACCACAATGCACTAAAATGGATACTCAAAGAAAGTAAAAAATTTATGTCAGGTTTTGAAATCCTTTGAATAATTAAAGTTCTTGAATCCCTGACGGATTGTATTTTTATAGTAAGGATTGTTGATTTGAATATAAAATAGTATGCCGAGCATAAAGGGAGAAACGAAAGGGCTGGAAAAACAAAATGAAATTTTGTGGTATGCATCTTTGTTCCTCGCACTAATCAATGTAAGTTAGAAGTACTTCAACGAATCAATTACTAGATGCATTTACTGATATAAAGAAAGTAACTAAATCACTTACACATGCATCAGCTGCTAATGTTCCAGCTCATATTGATGTCCCTGATGGGAAAAATTTTAAAAATATTACAGGAAATGAGTCTAAGGCACACCTGCAGCGTGATAGACTAATTGCTTCCAAAAAGATAAAATCTACGGAAGAGAAAAAGGAAAAGTTACACGAATTGACACTCCTAAAGAGATTGACGCTCCTAAAGAGGTCATATTAAGAGAACCAATAACTGATATAAAGACCCTTGAAGTGGTCCAGGTATTCGAAATACTAAAAACATTAAGATCTCAATAAATTATGTTAGTACATGTAAAGAATGAAACTATGATAAGATTGTTTTTGACAATGTATTTACATTTGAAATAGCGCTTGATATAATGAAAGAAAGTGAGGATCTTGAACCAAATTCTATCGAAAAGTGTCGACGTAGAAATAATTGGCCAAAATAGAAAGACGCTATACAGGCTGAATTAAATTTGCTTAATAAACGTAAAGTGTTTGGATATATTGCCATCACGCATGAAGCTGTGAAATTTATGAGATATAAATAGATTTTTATGAAGAGACATATCCTCTTGTGGAGGATGCAATTATCTTACGTATGTGATTAGCCTGATTGTCTCTTAAGGACTTGATATGAGTCTAATAAATGTGGTAACCACATATTTATAAGGATCACTAGAAAGTGACATTTATATTAAATCCATGAAGGATTTAAGATGCTTAGAGCATTTAATTTAATATCTCGAAAAATGTGTTCAACTAAACTACAAAGATTTTTTGAATAAACTAAACCAATCTAAACATTTGAGACATAATCATCTTAGCATATATCTCTCAAAGGAAGATTTTGTATACAATGCTATTTTTCCATGCATTTTTCATGAGACAATCAAAATTCAGATTTGCTAGCTATCATTGTTGTACATAATATTGATAACTTAATTATTATTATGACTCCTGAAGAGTTCAAAGAAATAGTTGCATATATAAAGAAAGAGTTCGAGTTGAAGGATCTCGAAAAATAAAATTTTGCCTCGATCTGCAGATCAAACATTTGTCTTATGGAATATTTCATCCATTAAACAACTAATACAAAAAAGATCCTAGACCATTTAATATGAAAAAGACGCATCATTGAGTTTCTCGATGATGTTGCAACCACTTGATGAGGAAAATTATCTATTTCATCATTGAGATGGAATTGAAAATGTCCTTGGTGCCGAAGTACCATATTTGAGTGAAATTAGAACTCTTATGTATCTTGCAAATTGTACCCATCCAGATAGAGCATTTGCTATTAATGTATTGGTAAGATTTAGCTTATCTCCTACACAGAGACATTTGAACAGAATTAAACATGTATTTTGTTACCTTCAAGGAACAGTTGATTTGGGATTACTTTATCCTGACTATGCAGATGCAGGTTACTTGTTAGATCCACATAAAGCCATATCTCAAAGTGGATATTTGTTCATGTTATGAATTTTCGCAACGCAAGTGCACGTTATCGTATCAAGTAGTAAAGTTCGTAGAAACGAGTATCGTCCCACGAGGACTGAATAATATTAATTGCTGAAATTGTATCAATACTAACTTTATTTGAAAGAAACAAACAAGTGAGAATTTTTATATAAAATAAAACTGAACAATCTAATTAACAATTTAAGTAATTATCAAAATTCAATATTAACAAGCTCTAGGGTTTCCGATTTCACCAAACCATTCCGCCTTGAATTATCTATCTAATCAATCTTAAATTATTCCCCTTAATTGACAGTCGAAATCCTTAAATTAATTGATGCTCCCTTCCGAGTTACATCAAAAATCCCCTTAATTGCTAACTCACTATATTCCTATGTGAATTTCAAACAATCAAAGGGTCATTAAGTTTTATGGATTTCCATGTAGCAACCACACCAACCATGCAAGTATATCCCTATCTTACATGCAATCAATGGAATTCAACACAATGATCGAAAAACATAAATCTCCTTCTGGTTTCATTATGAATTAACTAATCATCCAATTAGTGGCCAATTAATTAGAGGCATTAAGAACAGTGATGAAAACTCAACTAGGATGAATAATTCTTTGATTGATATGATAACATAATTCAAAACATCATAATCCGGCTACACCGTAGCCCTAGAATAGGAAACTTAGAACATAATGAAAAGAGAAAACATCTAAACAATATTCTTAAACATAAGAAGAGAAGAAGGAGAAACTATTTTGATGAATTGAAGTAGAATTCCGTTTCCGGTTGATTCGTCTTCTCCTCTGCAGTAGAAAAGTTTTCCTCTCTCTTTTCTAAGTCCCAGCATGCCCTAATTGAGTCTAAAAAGTCCTATTTATAGGTTCGGAGTCGTAATGGCACTTTTGGTAATTATTTAGAGATTAAAACATGAAAATCCCGAACTGGCGCCGTGGCTCTACTTCAATGGCGCCACGGCGCCATAACAAAGGCCTTCAGAAATTCAAAGTGGCGCCATGGCTCTGTCCCTGGGCACCACGGCGCTCCAGCAAATTTGCAATTCTTCTCCGTAGCGCTATGGCTCCACTTTATGGCGCCTAGGCGCTTTGCTCTCGGGTTTGTTGTACTGGAGAACTTGATTTTGGCGCCATAGCTCCACTTTATGGCTCCTAGGTGCTTTTCTCTCGGGTTTGTTGTACTGGAGAACTTGATTTTGGCGCCATGGCTCCACTTTATGGCACCTAGGTGCTTTTCTCTCGGGTTTGTTGTACTGGAAAACTTGATTTTGGCGCCATGGCTTCACTTTATGGCGCCTAGACGCTTTGCTCTCGGGTTTGTTGTACTGGAAAACTTGTTTTTCCTCTATCTTTGAAGCCTAGGTGCCCCTTTTCAAAGCCTTAGCGCCCATCCTCCAATTTTGCTCAAAAGAATTCCCAAAAATCACCAATGGACTCCAACTGAAACAAACCTACAAAGTAAATTGAAAACACATAAATAACTCCTAAAAACCCACAAAATAATGAGTCGGGAAAACACAAATGTAAACACAAATTCAACTCATCAGTTCACATGTTGATAAACTACTATCTATTGGCACTCACAAGCAGACACTCATTACCACTTCTTCAAATCATGTTGAAGTTATTACACTCCATGAAGCAAATCAAGAATGTGTATGACTGAAGTCCACGACTCAACACGTCTAAGCAACTTATGGGATACCTATCAACAAAGATCCAACAGTATTATTTGAAGGCAATGTTGCATATGTCGCTTAAATAAAGGAATGACACATCAAGAGCGACAGATCAAAACACATACCCCTAAAGTTTTTCTCATTCTCCCAAGAGCTTGAAAAGAATAAAGATATTAACATCCAATATATTCGATCAAGTGACAATACAACAGATCTTTTCACAATGGTACTTCCCACTACAACGTTCAGAAAACATATCCATAGTATCGGGATGCATCATCTGTGAGATTTATGAAGAAGGACTATACATGTCAACTTTAGGGGGAGTTTATGTGGCTGTACTCTTTTTCTCTTATTGTAATTTTATCCTACTGGATTTTCTTGATAAGGTTTTTAACGAGGCAGCATAAACACATATAGATAAATAATGTACTATTTTTCTCTTTGCTATGGTTTTTATCCCACAGGATTTTTCCTAGCAAGGTTTTTAATGAGACATCATCAATGGTGGACATCTAAGAGAGTGTGTTATGAATAATAATTGTCCACCTCATTTAAAGTTACTTCACGTCAGTTAAAGTTATTGTTCATGTCAGAATCTTACTGTGCAAATAATAATCGTAAATAGTAATCACGAATAGTAATCGTGAATAGTACCAAAAATTTTCCTATAAATAGAACTCTTAGTTTTTCATTTTCTATTTTCTTAGTTTTTAAAACATCAATCAAATAAAACCCTCAACTTCATTTTACAAACACAATTGATAATACATGTTTTCAAGTTTCTGGAATATTCTTGTTGCCTTTATCTCACATTAATGACTGTTGATTGATACGTATTCAATCTCCTTTTTATAGTTTAATTTTTGAAGCCAGTTATGTAGATTAAAACCATGTTCCTTATGCTTTTTGCTATATATAGAACCATTATTGATATGCTACCTTTAAAACCATATACCTTTCAATTCCTTTCATTTTCCCCCTTTTTTGTCATATCTTCTTCCTTTTTTTCCCCAACATTTTCTAGCATTATTAAGTACCGTACTACATGTTATTCCTTTTCTTTAAAAGGAAAAAATACCCATGTCCTATAAGCTTTTATTGTAGGATTTTTGAGATAAAAGATAGAGATATTTATTTAGATTTATTAAAAATTCAGACCTTTGAGTTTTGAGCTTATTAAATATATACTTTTAAATTAAATTTAATACAAAAATCTATACTTTTCTAAGTTAACTATTGATTTTGACCTTTGAATTTACCAAATTTCTCAAAGAAAAAGAGACTAACTTTCACAAATTGAGAAAAATAAACAAAAACTATATAAAAACCTATTTGAGAGTATTTAGGTAACTTTAGGTCTCGTTCATTTCACCGATTCGACTTTTCAGTTCTAGGTTTTTACAGTAAAAGGCTCTCAGAAAATGTCACATCTAACTTTTTTTTTGCTACAGTGAAAAGCTCTCAAAAAAGTCACATATAAGCTCAAATTAAAGACTCGAATCCAGGAAGTGAACGAGGCCTTAGTATATTGCTTTAATATTTTTCTTCTTAAGAAAAAACATTGTTCGGACTTATTTATTTGATCCTCGAATGCAATCATCTCCAATGCAAATATTAATACTAAATGTATTATGCTATTTAAAATGTTAAATTTATTTTTTTTATAATTATTAAGCTTGAAATTTGTAAAAGTAAATTTTTATTTTTAAAATAATTAAAAAATGTAAAAGTTACATTAATTGTATGAAAATGTAAACATTTCAACTAATAATAATCAAATATTAAATTTCTTATATATTATTTTTAATGAAAAATTTATCACAAAATATAACATATGAAAAATTTAACACAATAAATAATATTATATTAAATAATATTTTTTATACTTAAATGTAAAATTTACTATTCGTACATCAATTATTAAAGACGTACGTATTCGTGAGTTGAATTGTACGGATTTCGGCTTGCCCAATATTATGTCCGTTGACAAGAAATGCTTAATCTTCGGGCCCACATGAAGCATCTCTTTTGTTTCAGTGAACATCACTCCCAATGCATAAAACGATCTAGTATCATAATGAACCTCGCTGATTGTGCCGCGTGTCTCTAAATAACCTATGTAATAATGAAAAGAATTAAGAAAAGAATGTGAAAATTACTAGTTTAAGAGTGTATGAATTTTTTAATTTTTATATTTTATTCTTAATTAATAATCTTGTGATTAATATTGTTATTTTTTTTAAGTGAAAGCATCTTTTTATTTAATAGAAACTAAATCAGCTTGGATAAAATAATCAATAAATTTTGAACTACAATTCAACCACAACTTAGCAGATAAATTGGAAAACACAAAAGATGCTAATAAGTGGGCTTCATAAGCTAAATGGATATTAATCAGAAAAAAGCTAAACGGCTCTGCGGAGCCGTTCATTTCCTTACTCACAAGGGGTAGCCCTAGGCCAATGGGGAGCTCACCCCTTGTGATTACAGAGCCGCAGCTCCGTGAAGCTGTATAGTATCTATTAATTAAAAATAAAAAATAAATTTAGACTCATACAATTTAAAGTACTATTTGTCTCTTTTTCGGAGGCAAATTTACATAATAAGTCCTAAAGTTTTGGGCTCTTTGAATGTGGGTTATCAGTTTTGAATTATTGATTTCTGAGTTAGGATTACTATTAATTTTTTTTTTCTTTTTCAAACTCAAGTCAAATTCACTAAAATTTTTTGGCACTTAAGTCGCCAGTTTTGTGTTTTATATTTTATTACTTTGAAATGATGGGATACTTGGTGTGTGTGTATATATATATATGTGTGTGTGTGTATTTTTGGCAATTTTATGGTGGGGCAGACGTTTTTGCTTTATTATTATGTACTGGTATTTTAACTGGTGAGTTATTTTAACTGCTATTTTAATTGTGGATTTAACTTTTTAATAATATGATTTGTGAGTATTCACGTTAAAAATTTAAAGTGCACGATAATAAAATTGTTTCCAGTCATAGATTAAATTTAGACTATTGAAAAGTTAATCTAACATCAAAATAACAAGGGAGAAGGAGGAAAATAGGCCAAAATTTGATATCAATTAAAATTAATAGGCCATAAGTTTTCAATAGTTAATAAATAGGCCAAAAAACATATATTCAGATTTATTTATACATAAAATCTCAAAAATACCCTTTCCAATAAAAAAACCTTAAAAATAATATATTCAGAGTATCTACACATAAAATTCCAAAAAATGCCCTTTTCAATCAAAGAAACCCTAAAAAACACCTCTCTCTCTCCTCTCTCTCTCACCGACCTCCGATCTCGCTCTCTCTCTCTCATTGACCTCCAATCTCCGGTCCTCTCCGGCGAACTGTTCTTCCCTCCTCCTCTCTCCCACGATCACTCTCTCTTCCCTCTGACGCTCTCCGGCGAACTGTTTCTTCCCTCCGCCGCTCTCCCACGATCACTCTCTCTTCCCCTGCTAAAACGCGATCTGTCTCTCTTCCCTCTGCATCTCTCTCTCTCACCGACCTCCGCTCTCGCTCTCTCTCTCTCACTGACCTCCAATCTCCGGTCCTCTCCGGCGAACTGTTCTTCCCTCCTCCTCTCTCCCACGATCACTCTCTCTTCCCTCTGACGCTCTCCGGCGAACTGTTTCTTCCCTCCGCCGCTCTCCCACGATCACTCTATCTTCCCCTGCTAAAACGCGATCTGTCTCTCTTCCCTCTGCATCTCTCTCTCTCATCCCTCCACTCCTCTCTCTCTCACCGACCTCTGCTCTCGCTCTCTCTCTCTCACTGACCTCCAATCTCCGGTCCTCTCCGGCGAACTGTTCTTCCCTCCTCCTCTCTCCCACGATCACTCTCTCTTCCCTCTGACGCTCTCCGGCGAACTGTTTCTTCCCTCCGCCGCTCTCCCACGTTCACTCTCTCTTCCCCTGCTAAAACGCGATATGTCTCTCTTCCCTCTGCATCTCTCTCTCTCATCCCTCCACCAATCTCAGATTCTCGTCCGCCACCGTTCCTCTCTCTTTCGTCGGCCACTCTCAGAAAACCTCGCCGATGTCGTTAGACGATAAATCGAAGACGGACTACAAACAACGCAAAATAACAAAAGAACAAAAGGTAAATCCGTTCATCACTAACTGGAAAACCACTAATTCAGGTTATGTTTTAGGGTTTATTTTAGGTTCACACTTGAATGAACAGAAGCTCGTTACTTTATGATAAAGTTATGATAATAGGATAGCCTGTCGAGTTATGTCATTATTGAATCTGAAAATTACTTTTTGTTTCACTGTCAAGTTATGGTGGTCATTTTGAAAGAAATAAATAATGATGAAGTTGAAAGAGAAATGCCACCAGCAGCATCAACAAAGCTGGACAAGATGGAAATTCATCTAAGTAATCTGTTTAACAAAGTAAAAGATTTGGAAGCCAACCAGGTAGCCATGAAACAGGATCTAAAAGATATAAAGGCAATGGTTGTCAATTCTATGGACATTATGAGAACCATTCAACAAAATGTGCTTCTGTTTCTCAAAGAGATACAAAACAATCCAATTTCTGAGGTAATGAAAAACAACACAAATTGATGTTGAATTTGTTTTTGCAATGTTTCCTTCAAGATATTGTAATTTGCACCTCAATGAACAGGAGGACAGAGAAAAAGAAGTATCTGCAGGGCTACGAGAACGTGAGGAAGAATTCGGTTATACTCCACTCACAGACTCATTTGATATCAGTCAACAAACAATGGACAGAACATTTGAAGAAGCTGAAAAGATAATAGCAATGAGAAAAGCTACTGCTCAAGGAACCAAATAGGTATAAAACGTACTTAATACTACTTGGAAAAAGGAAAAAAAACAAACCCACATCAATACTAGTTGAGAAAAAAAAAGAGTTTCTTACAACTAATCAAAAAACTTATTATTGTAGGAGGAAGATTATGAAGAAATAGACAATGATGAAGAAGAAAAATCAACGAAGAAATACAAAAGAAAAAGTGCAGAGGAACAGAGGGAAAAAATGGAATAGCTTGGCATTCCTTCATTCATCCTCTTCACCGAAAGTCCTAACGACCCAGACTCGTCAAAATCAGAAGATATTAGAATACAACCTTTTGGATGATATAACTATTGTTTCTAAAAACTAGTCTTATATTTTAAAAGATGACTTGAGATTTACACTACTTACAATCTTTTTGAATGTTAATATCCATTGACAATACTTTTAGCTTATGTTTGAGATTGACACTTGAATGAAGAAAAGAATGTAAACTCATGATTTATCAAATTCATGCTATTGTTATGTTATGTTGGACACTTTATGGTAGTTATGTTGCATAACTGGGCAGGTTATGTAAAAACATGTCAAATGTGTACCATAACTTGACAGGTTATGGAGCGTAACATGACAGGTTATGAACAAAAACTGCAAAAAACGGACAAGTTATGCTTTGCATAACAAAGATAACTTGACAAAGTTATTACCATAAATGGACAAAGTTATGTTGCATAATCAAGGCAGGTTATGTTGCATAACTAGGCAGGTTATGTTGCATAATCGACAAAGTTATGTTGCATAATCGACAAGTTATGTAAAAACATGCCAACTATGTACCATAACTTGACAAAGTTATGCAACATAACTTGACAGATTATGGATCATAACTTGACATAATCGACAAAAGTTATGTTGCATAATCGACAAAGTTATGTTGCATAACTGGACAAGTTATGTAAAAACATGCCAACTGTGTACCATAACTTGACAGGTTATAGAGCATAACTTGACAGATTATGGATCATAACTTGACAGGTTATTGAGCGTAACTTGACAGGTTATTAACAAAAACTGCAAAAAAAAGACAATAACTTGTCAAGTTATTGTTCATAACCGGACAAGTTATGGACAATAACTTGTCAAGTTGTTGTTCATAACCGGTCAAGTTATGCACGAAAACTATGAATTATAGACAAAAACCGTGAATTATGGACGAGTAGTACATGTAAAAATATGGAAAATAACTTGAAACTTGTTTACTTACTAAAATTAAAAACCAAAAGACAATATAATCTGTGTACCAAAACTAGAAATATACAATCTAAAAACCAACAAAGTTAATCCATATAATCATCCAAGTCACACTCAATGGCATCTCTTGGCGTCATAAAATGCATTTTTGGGGCATCTTGACCCCTGTTATCATCACTCTCATACCCCAATTCCTGCTTCCGCAAGGCATGATTGAATAACTCAATTGCTATCTTCTTGCGGAAAAATGTTCCAGCCCCGCGCTTTCTCAAACAATCATCAGGTCCGGCTTCCATCAAAATCTCAGCCATCTTAAGCATAAATATTCCACAATCACCACTACAAAAAAAAACCACCAAAAATAAAAAGAATTAGAAACAACAAAAATATAAAATGCAAAAATAAATCAAATAAAGGGAAAACAAAAAAAAAAATTATTAAAGAGAGAAACAAAAACTAACCTGCTTTTCTTGTCTTGGACAATCGTCCATTATGATCTCAAAAGGCTCAAGACGATCAAATTGACTTGTGAAATACTCATGTGTATGAGAATCAAAGTAACCGATGATTCAAGCAAGTGGGGTAGAATGACCGCCAAAGATTGCACACACTCAAGAACCTGCTTCTCTACCCTCTTTGAAGAAAGGGAATTATATATCCTAATACAATGATCTTTAAGCTCTACATAACCCAACACCCAATGCTCCCTACGCGGGATAAAAATAGGTACAAGAAGAATGTTCACTTCAAAAAAAGGCAAGCTACAAAATAAGTAATCTCCCAACACATAATCTTGAAGAGCAGAATGTGAAGAGAAATTAAACGTAGACCAATCACAATTCTTTTTTTCCTAGAGCACCATAAGCAATAAATTCTCGTGAAAAAATGTGAATCCAAAACCAAGCACTTAATGTAAGGTCTGTTTATGTAGCACGCCATCTACTCAAAACCTGTTGTAATCCAAAACCTGTTGTTCGGTAAAAATCAACGGAGGAGCTGCTCAAAAACCGACCGGAAAACAGCAAAAAACACAAAATTAATCGACAAAAAAAGAGAACAAAACCGAAATAATAAAAAAAATAAAAATGAAAATATAACAAAAAATAAAACTAGAAACCAACAATACACAAAACCTGTTGTTCGGTAAAAATAACCGGAACATCTACTCAAAAATGACCGGAGAACAACAAATCCAACGAGAAAAATAGAACGAAGACCGAAAGAAAGATCGGCGCTGTGAAAACCTGCTTGAAATTAGAGAGACAAACCTTATGTTCGGTAAAAATAATCGGAATAGCTCCTCAAAAACGACTGGAGAAGCGAAAATACAACCGACCGACAACCGGATCGTCGCCGCTGAAGAGATTCGTGAAGCTAGAGAGAGAGAGAGAGAGAGAGAGAGAGAGAGAGAGAGAGCTGTGAGAAGATAACGAGATGATTCAAAGAAAAAGAAAAGAAAATAACCGGAATAGCACCTCAAAAACGACCGGAGAAGCAAAAATACGACCGACCGACAACCGGATCGTCGCCGGTGAAGAGATTCGTGAAGCTAGAGAGAGAGAGAGAGAGAGAGAGAGAGAGAGAGAGAGAGAGAGAGAGAGAGAGAAATCGAAAGAAAAAGAAAAGAAAAACAAAAGAAAGAGAAAAGAAAAAAAAAAGAAAGGGTAAATTTGGAAATTTAAAAATTATGGCATATTAATTTTTATACCTAAAACTTGGCCTATTTACTTCCCTAATCTTTTAATCTCGGCCTATTCTCTACTATTTTCCAAATAACAATACCTACTGATAGAGTAAAAGTGTAGTTCTTACCATAACTTTTGCCTTATTTTTTTATTTTAAAGAATTTGTTATAGTTTTGTTTAAAGTAAATGAAAATTTCGACATGTAAATTGAAAAATAATTGTATTTATTTTTTAAAAATAAAGATAAATAATGCTAAAAGTACCCATTATAGTCTCAATTTTTTTTATATCAATTGACATATTATAATTTATCACCAATAAATTGATTAACCATTAATTTCTTAATAGTTATTATTGATCAATCAATAAATTTATTAATTAAAATTGAGTAATCACGTAAATGGATGATTAACTACTAAACACACGTTTATTTCATGTACTTGAACTCAAATCATTGATTCTACTACATTATTTTTTTTAATAAAAAATTAAAATTTCAAACGTCAAATCAAGAATCATAATTTAAGTATATATTTTAAACAGTCAATCAATGATACACCATTAAATAAATTAATAATAAATAAGAGTATCAATAATTTACCATTCATTCCCAAATTTTACACACAAAAAAAAAATCCAAAAAAAAAAAAGCTCAATAAAGTCCATTTTTTTGCCAAATCCCATCGTTGTTTTACATCTAAATTCTAGAATCGATAAATTAAGTGTAAATTGACAAGAGTTTGGGACTTATTGCATAAATTTCCCAAACATAAGAAAAGAGTTTGTTATTTGTTTTGTTTTTGTTTTTCTCCCTATCCCCGAAATACGTTTCAGCGGACAGAGACATATATAGAGAGAGACGGAACAGAGATCCATAGCCATTGAAGAAGAAGAAGAAGAAGAAGAAGAAGAAGAAGATTGAATTCGAAAAATCGCAGAAATGCATGTGATAAATGCAGTGATGGCGACTCGGTTTCTAACTCGGAACCCGGTCCTGCAATCGGAGGCCATACCATTCGGATCGATATCGTGGTTCGTCTACGCCGGAATTTCTTGCTTTTTGGTCCTCTTCGCCGGAATCATGTCCGGCCTAACCCTGGGCCTCATGTCCCTCGGCCTCGTCGAGCTCGAGATTCTCCAGCGCAGCGGAACTCCATCGGAGAAGAAACAAGCAGGTTTTTTCACGCTTCTCTGTTCTTCCGATCATGAATAATTTCCGATCAAGATTTTGATTGAATAGTTTGATTTTGCATTTTCTTAGCCGCGATTCTTCCGGTGGTTCAGAAGCAGCATCAGCTTCTCGTGACGTTGCTTCTGTGCAATGCTGCCGCCATGGAAGTGAGTATCTTGACCAGTTTCATTTGGATTCCAATTTGTGTTAGGAATCGTAATTAATCGTTGATTATTGTTTACGGATTGAGGTTTAATGCGTTATTAACTGACAAAGATCCACTTTTTGATTATGCGAAATCGCAATCTGTAGGCTCTTCCTATATACTTGGACAAATTGTTCAATCAGTACGTGGCTATTATTCTCTCTGTCACTTTTGTTCTGTTTTTTGGAGAGGTATTTATGTTGATCCCTAATTTTCATGGTTTAACACTTATAGCTTTATTTGAACTTCAAATCAGAATATTCTGATGGGAAATGTCGTTTATTTGCTTAGGTTATTCCGCAATCTATATGCACAAGATATGGACTTGCTGTTGGTGCCAACTTTGTTTGTCTTGTGCGGGTTTTGATGATAATTTGCTACCCAATTGCTTATCCAATTGGAAAGGTATAATTTTGGATGGAAATTTATGCTTATAATTTTAGTTTGTGTGCTATAGATTTTTAAATTTGGTTGATTATATTTGCTTAACCATGCTTGCTTTTTTCTCTTTGTTATGTACTCAGAGAATGAATTTTGATATTCTTTTACCCCTGTAAAATTGTATTGTCTGAATTCTGAATTCTGTAGTTTGGTTTTACAATCTCGGGTGGAAAGTTATATACTTCCAAAAATTATTTTACGCGCTGGAAATTTTTCTTATTTATTGATTATATAACTGCTGAGTAATGCTTGATTTTTCTTTTTGTTATGTAGTGAAAGAATGTATTTGATTAGTTCTATAGACTATTATAATTGTACTCTCTGAATTATATGGTTTGGTCATAAAAAGCAAAAAAAGAGACGTAGAGACAAAATGGGAGCAAATGACAGGTGAAGCAAAAGTTCTGAACCTGGTTGCAGGAATGATAGGATATTGCTAATGACATCGATTTACTAGCTAGTAATTGATATTGAGATTTATAAATTGCAGATTCTGGATTGGGTACTGGGACATAATGAAGCTTTGTTCAGGCGAGCTCAGTTGAAAGTTCTTGTCTCCATACACGGCCAGGAGGTAAGTAAAGCTATTCGGGATTTATATGCTTAAACCACTATATATATGTGTGTGTGTGTGTGTGTGTGTGTGTGTGTGTGTGTGTGTGTCTGTGTCTGTGTCTGTGTCTGTATCTGTGTGTGTGTGTGTGTGTGTGTGTATATATATATATATATATATATATATATATATTTATATATATGTATGAATATATATAAAATCAAATCAAATTTTCTTGGTATTATTTCTGACCATCCTTTTTCTTGTCATGTATAGGCCGGCAAGGGAGGTGAACTTACACATGACGAGACGACAATTATTAGTGGAGCCCTGGATTTAACTGAAAAAGTAAGCTTTTAGTAAAATAATCTTTTTTCTTCTAGATGTTTATCTCCCTGTATTAGCATGTCAATGTGGAGCTTTCAGTAAATACTGCCCGTTATTTAATTTTTAAAAAAAAAAAAATAGGGGTACTGCTGAATATGAAATTTTCCTCGACCCCTTCTAAGTCACTCTTCCTCTAGCAAATGCTCATTCGTGCATGATGCATATATTTTTAAGCTGTTTGAACTTTGTTTACGTTGAAGAAGCACATAAAAGTTTCACTGTTACTGTACTTTCCTCTTCCGTTTCACCTTTACTTTACTTTATCCTTTTCCCTTTCTTTCTCAAGGTTTTTATTTCAATACTACGTACTTGTGGTTTAATATAATGGAATCACGAACGTTTTCTATCTTAAATGGATTCTCAACTAGAATTGGTTAAAACTTTATATTCAATCTGAAGTTATCATTCTTAAGATCACGTTTTGCTCTGTTATTAAAATTGAAGTATTTGGTGTTATGCGTGCTAAGTATCTAACATTTTCTTTTCCTAAAAAAAAAGACAGCTGAGGAGGCTATGACACCTATTGAGTCAACCTTTTCCTTAGACGTGAATTCAAAGTTGGACTGGTAAGTTTGACAATGTTCTAGTGTGCGTGTAGTATCAAGGTGGGGGGTTTATGTGTGTTGTTCCTTTTTTTTTTTTTTTTTTTTTTTTTTTTTTTTAAGATACTCAGTTTATTTTAATTGCAGTATTTGGATGCGTTAGGAATAGAATCATATGACCACTCAGCATTTTCCTCAAAGTTGCTTGTGTATTCTTAGCAGAAGTTTGTGGAAAGGGAAAAAAAGATATTTTTTTAACTTTGTTCTGCCATTTCTTTTTTCCAATATCTCAGGGAAGCAATGGGAAAAATTCTTGCTCGGGGTCATAGTCGAGTTCCTGTCTATTCTGGGAACCCAAAGAACGTTATTGGGCTTCTTCTGGTGGGTGCTAGAGCACAAATGTTTGCAAGTGTTTATGTGCCATATTCATTTTAAGTGAATTAACGATGATCACTTTGTTTCTGCTCTTCTTTTCAACCCCATCAGTTCTGTTTTTGGTTAGGTAAAAAGTCTTCTCACTGTACGACCTGAAACAGAGACTCCAGTCAGTGCCGTTTCTATTCGGAGAATACCACGGTGTGCTTTTATATCTTTGTAATCCTATCTCTTTATTTTACGTTTAGTGCAGAGTATCAAGTGTTTGTGTTTCATTTCGATTCCCAGAGTTCCTGCAGATATGCCACTGTATGATATACTGAATGAGTTTCAGAAGGGCAGCAGTCACATGGCAGCTGTGGTAAAGACTAAAGGGAAGAGCAAGGCTCTTCCAGCAATTGAGGGAGAGAAAGCTGAAGACGAAAACAAAGCTACTAGTGGGGAGTCTCAACTCACTACTCCTTTGCTAACCAAGCAGGATGAGAAGGCAGACAGTGTCGTTGTTGACATTGACAGAGCTTCAAAGCCTAGTAGTTTGAAGAGAGAACCTTCCTTTCCACGTAACGATGCATCGGCCAATGGTTTGCCCCGTTTGTCGGAGGACATTGAAGATGGCGAGGTCATTGGTATCATTACCCTGGAAGATGTGTTTGAGGAACTTCTGCAGGTAATTAAGGCTTGTTGACATCTCTCTTTCTGTTCATCAAAATTCTTGTACTCGCAGTGGTTAATAAAACCGATTGTTTGTTCAACCAATACAGGAAGAAATTGTGGACGAAACGGATGAATTTGTCGATGTCCATAAAAGGTGACCTGTAGTTAAAACTCTACAAAAGTTCTAAGTTGCTATTGTTTGACACAGGAGAATAAATTATATTTTTTCCCTCCAAATCCATTATTGCAGAATACGCGTGGCTGCAGCTGCAGCTGCTTCATCAATGGCACGGGCTCCATCAATTCGGAGGTTAACAGCCCAAAAGGGACCTGTAAGTGCTCACTGATGAAATAAGCTCTGAATGAACCTTAAAAGATGAAGTTTAGTTTTAGACTGATTCTAACTTAAATTATCGCTGATTTGTTTTAATGATTGAAGCTTGCTTACAAGTTATTGTCATCTATTGTTATGATCCACTAGGGTGGCCAAACTAAGCAAGGACAAACCCCGAAGAAATCGTCTGAGGACGTTTTGAACCCTGCAAAGTTGCAAGGGACATCCGCTGAGCCTCTTGGGAAAGATGGATAACTAGGCGACGCACTTATATTCAGGATACCCAGATTCTTGTCATATGATGTAAAGGAAAGTCGCTCATTTCTATTAGAGAAAGAGAAAGAAGTGCGTTCAATCTAATATTGTTTTGATGAGCTATGATGTATGGTTTCCTTGTATTTTATACTCTGTATTGGTTAGATAAGTGTGTTTGGTTTGAGCGCAAAACACTAGCAAAAATGTCCTGCATAAGGGGTATATGAAATCCCCAAGAGGAGTCCTTTATTAAAAAAAAAAAAAAAAAAAAAAAGAGGGAGTCTTGTAATATTGGGTTGTGAATAATCTTTGTTTTCAAAGATTTTGCAGTATTAGGATAATTATTGTATGAGTCCTTCTGGAACAGTTAAATCATGTAACTAAGAATCAACTTGGAAATTTCCTCTTTCATCAATTCTCAATTTGATGATATAAAGCTCCAAAATAATGGTTGAGCTTTTTTTGTTTTACTTTTTTTCCCCCATGGATTTCCGTAGGAGAGAGAGAGAGAGAGAGAGAGAGAGAGAGAGAGAGAGAGGGCTGAGATGTGCCACTTTTTTGGAATTGAAGCCAAGTATAGCACATTGTTAATAAACAAACTAAAAAACTGGATTATGTTCCAAAAAAAAAAAAAAAAAAAAAAAAAAAAAAAAAAAAAAAAAAAACCTAGATCGTTTTATCTTACATAGTTTCTGACTAATGACTCTTCACCACATACAAGTTGTACACAAAAGTATCCCATATTGATACAAAATTGTTGCATAGTACTTTTCCCAACTATTACTACCCCAACATATACATTATACACAAAACCAACTTGGGACTCCTCTTTTCTTACCCATCAAAGTCGATCATCCCAGCTCAAAAGAATCACAGTGCACCTCCACATGATATAGAACCGCGTTCTTTGTTCCTTAACGAGCCTCGAAAACTTTTGCCAAGATCCGAGCTTCGGGACCCTATTGGAGGAAAACTGAGCCGTCATGATCATCACTTGCAAAAAAAAAAGGTGGGGGAAAAAAGAAAAGTTATGTGATGAAGAGATAGCTAGATACTTGGGAAAACTTTGGTTGAAATGGCTAGCTTATATAGACAATAGGGTAGGCGGCTGTAGGGCAGAACGACAGGTGTCGGGCGCGGACGGGGCTCGGATGAGAGGGTCCATGGTATTAAACAAGATGACAAACACCAGCCAAATCACCTGGAAAATGACTAGTTGTAGCTTCCTTATCATGAAATGGAGGCCAACACTGTCTTGTGATCTCTATTATTGGCTTGTAACTTGTCCCACTTCTCTGTTTAAGATAGCCAAGGAAACTGTTTCTAAGGGGAGATTGATTCCTTTTAAGATGTTTCTCGGCACGTAGAGTTTAGAAGTTGGAAAAAGAGTAATGGGGGAGAGAAACACATGTGTAAGGCTTTTTCACCCATAATTGAAAGTACTTTGGTTTCATACTGTATTCACCATTAATCATTTGGTTTCAAAACAATAGTCTTAACGTAGAATTTTCGGGCAATTGTATCAATAGTTGTTTTTTGGTAACAGTATGGGAGAGAGAATTACAGTGGGCAGATTTTTGTTTTATCTGAATTTGATCAAACAAAGTAAAAAGACATTGTCTATTGATATATGATATATCTCAGATTAGTGATTAGTCAAAAAGTTAAGATTACAACTTGCAAGAATAGGCCAAAAAACCATGGTGTAAAAATCATTTTGTTTTTAACTAAACTCTTTATCATCCTGTGCCATTGAACTTTATATTGTAACAATAATCTTTTCCGTTTTACGTTAGTTATTAAATTTTTTTAATAAATAATAATAAAGAGAACTTTATCTGCATAAAACTAAGCAAACTTTTACTCCATTTGATCATGCACAAAGAGTTATACTGTACTCAAAAGGACAACTAGTAAATTGTACCCTTAAAACTAGTGAAGTAATAGGCGTCTTCAACAGGAGAAAAGAAATGACAAGTTATAAAAGTGAGTAATGTAAAGCTGATACTGCCAAAGCTAGCTTCCCCACATACACACAAAACATGCAGATATGGGAAAACCTTCTTCCCCCACACAAGCATGGAAATCAAGATTCTTGGGTAGTTTCTTTTATATTCAAAACATTTTTTTGCACATGCACAATTATACTTTGTATATTAAATTGAGAGAGAGAGAGAGAGAGAGAGAGAGAGAGAGAGAGAGAGAGAGAGAGAGATATATATGAAAATATACATATTTCTTGTAGTATTCTTGGGGATGGTTACAAAAACAAAACCAGCTAGCTAAGTAAAAGAAAAGAGCAGATCAAAATCTACTTAGTAAGGAAATCAGATGGCTTTTCAAACAAAACAGAAGATCATAAAATCCCGGTTATGCTTCTAAGAGTACTTGTGCCAACCAAGAAGCATAGAGATGCACACCCTTATGATATAAATCTTGGCTCTCTGCTGCCTCACCATTCTCTTCCATTTAGCAAATCTCTCAGCCATGTTTCTCATTATAAGCAATCGAATAGCGCCTTAAACCGCGGTCTTTTGCTAGAACTAAGCTCAAAATTGTTGTTGGCTTTGGATGATCGAATTGTTGAAGATGTCTTTAGGCTTGTTCTTGCAAGATTACCATACTTATATTCACATATGGCCTTTCAATAGGCCTAGCCAAAGGGTCCACTTGCACATACAAAATACATCCGTGCCACGTGCCCTCTCTTCATCTAAATTTCAACTTAACCATCTTTATCAGTTAGTATTTTTGCCTGCCATTGGCCATTGTCGTTTGCGCTAAGTAAAGCGGGGTTTTAAGTACAAAACATGGACCTAATCTAATCTTCTATGGGGGCAACCCCACATCATATTATCCTGTTTTTGGCCAGATTTGTTCTTCTTTATTTAGTTAACGCGGAAAACAACCGAGCGAAGAGAGACTCACGTGGCATGAAACTTAAATTCAACTATATATAAAGATATTACAAATATGTGCACACACATTTTTTGAATTTATGGCTGCCATGTTTGGCTCTAAAAAGTAGAGATTGTGATATGAGAAGGGTACAAATTAGTTCCCACTCAACGTGTCTAATCATGTCTCATTGCCATGTAAAAGATTGACAAAGAAAAAGTCTCATACCTTATCCCTAAGCATAAGTATCAAGGATAAGATAATACATAGCAGTGTAAATCATGCTATTGTGGAGCCATTGAGATTAACCCACCGGTATGATCCAGCTAAGGTGGGGCCATGAAAAAGTGACCAGGATAAGTTGTGGCCCCACAAGAAAAAGGCTTGGTCTAGATCAAGTGGGGGTCATATAGGAGAGGCAGGGAAGGGGGTGTTTGAAGCGTTGGAGACACAGTTAAGAGTGTTGTGCTTTTTGCAGAACTTTGAAAAGAGAGAGAGAGAGAGAGAGAGAGAGAGAAAGGGAAAACTCCAAGCTTGGTGGGGAAAGACTTTTCTTTAGTTTGCGTTTTGTTTGCGTCTTTGGGAAGCGGTACAATAATGAGGGGGATTGAAGTGGATATATCTATTGATCTGCAGTTTTTGATGTGACTAACTGAGACACCACAAGCACAACATTCCCTCTGAAAGAAGCATCATGGAAGTAGCTATATTATATATAATATATATATATATATATATATATATTACATATCCGTGTGTGTAGGTACACATAAAGAAAGAGTCAAAGAAAACAGTCCAGCTAGATAGGTTGGTCACCACAATGAGATTGATCATGCTATTGGTTGATGAACATTCAACACTTATTGTTGCCATGGTTATTGAGTGCTTTCTTAACTGTAAATAGAAATCACACCAACCTCCTAGCAGTAAGGTAACAAACAAGTTCACTTATGTTTGTTGCCTTTGGGTGCTTTCTTAACTGGAAACAACAGAAATCCTTCCTCCAAAAAAACTGACGCTTTCAGATGTTAAAACAATCAGACACATGATGATATTGGATCTTGTCATGGTCATCTTGAATGCACACGTGTCAAAATTCGGTAGATTAAGATAACTTCACAAGTTATATATATATTGGAGGAAAGACGAAAAAACAAGTTACACCACCCTTCTACTTTGTACAGACTGCTCTTTTAGCTATAACATTAGTATTTCTCTCTCTTTCTTATTTTGTATATTGCTCTAACTCGTGTTATCTTTTGGCTATTTGTTGTTGCCCAAAGCTCGTTTGCGAAGCCACGGTTATATCTACTATTCTATGAGGAAGCTTCTTCGTAGCTCTAGGGATTACCCAGTTAAGGAATACACACACACACACACACACACAATAAAAGGAAGAAAAAAATTTGGAAAAAAAAAAAAAAAAAATTGTGTAAAACTAATCAGAGGCCATGGATTATTGGGGTGTATTATTATCTTAGCAAGTGTGAGGAAACCAGAATTGTGGTCCCAATCTAGACATTTTGTTGGTTTTGGGTTTTTGACTATCAGGTTACGTGAGAGCTGGAAATTAACTTTTTTTTCTTTTTTCTTTTTCGGTTTCATAGAAAAGTTTGTAAACGAGACGATCAATGTTAGCATACTCACTAAGTGTTACGAAATGAACGGTCACATAAATTGATAGGAATGTTCGTTGAAGGACTTGATAGCGGACCCTATACCCCTTGATGAAGCATGCGTCATCTTAATCTTGTGGAATATACTAGTGGTCAATTTATGTGGGGGTATGGTCCAAAGCAACTAACTTGTCAAGAATTAGAGTCCGTTTAGTTCGCTGATTCGAGTTGAGATGTGACTTTTACTGTAATAAAAAAATTAGATGCGACTGTTTTTTAGAGCTTTTTACTGTAATAAAACTCGAATTCTAAACTCGAATCAGTGAAATGAACGAGGCCTTAGTCTTACATAACTACAATAATTCTTTACTGTGAGGACACCACACACGGTGGTTGAACCGGAAGACTTGGAGTGTCGAGTGGAGTATTTTGTGTGTGTTTAGAACTCTTTTTGAAAATGGTTTCACGTATTTTGAGAAGTAAAAAATGAAAATGAAAACAATATGACGTTTGTTTAGCAAATATTTTGAAAATAAAAACAGTAAGAATGATTTTTTTAAATGAATTAAAAAACAGTTAAAAGTTATTTTTACTTTTCTGTTTTCATTTTTTAGTAGTTATCAATAATATTATAATATATTAATTCATAAACACGATTTCACTTCTTTATTATATTCAAAATAATCTATTAAAAATCAACTAAATACAATTTTAAAATCGGTCCCAGAATGATCCTCAAAATAATCTCATTTTTACTTTTTTTTTTTTTTTAAACAAAATCATTTTAAAACTAATTCTAAACGACTCTTTGTGTTTTGCGATGGAGGGGTCATGGATGGTGTGTCGTTTTCTCCTTCCCTTCTCTATACACAGTCGAGGACCAAAAAAAGTTCATAGTCCCAAATTTGATAGGAGTTAAGAAATAGGTTGCATGGACGACAACCTCAATGCGTAATAACTTTGACTTCTCCAACGTTGGAGGTGATTTTTTTTATTTTTTATTTTTTGGTGAATTTTTTAAACCAAAGGAAAATACAACAAAGTTGAAACGACAAAAAATGTATGCGAAACGAAAATATAATAAGGAAACGACAACTAGGTCAAAGCGAGATAGAAGTCAAGTGTAAACGACAAAGACAGAGGATTGGAATAAACGGATGTAGAATGATGAAGTAACAATCTCTAGAAAATGACATCTAATGGAATACAAGACAATAATCGACACGAAATCGAGTAAATAACAGTGTCCTTTAAGGCCTCATTTACTTCACCAATTCGAGTTTAAAATTTAAGTTTTACTACAGTAAAAAATTCTCAAAAACAGTCACATCTAATTTTTTTGCTACAGTAGAAAATTCTCACATAAAATCACATCTCAACTCGAATTACAAACTCGAATCAGCGAAGTGAACGGGCCCTAAGTGATGTGAAAAAAAAGGACAATTATAAATGAAAGAAGAAAAAAAAATGGTATAACATGAAAACGACAATCTTAGAATACAAAACATAAAAAGGTACGGTATGATGAGAAGGAAAATTCATGACAACATCGCATATAAATTGGACTAAATGCAACAATGGGAACAACGACACTGATTCACGGACGACAATAATGTGAAAACAACAGCAAACACAGTAAACGACAACAATAGAATGAATGAACACATAAAACGTGAACAGCAACATAAAATGGAATCAAGTCATACACTAAAAAATAATTAAGAAAATGACACCACTTTACAAACAAAAACACTAGAGAATTGGACGAAGCAACACTAATCAGGAAGCGTCAGTTTTTGAAACGACATGAAATGCCATACAGAACAACAAGGGCAAGCAAACGGCATTAAATAGAATAAACGACATGAAATTATAAAAGAAACAAAAAGGAATAGACGACATTGAACTACAATCGGAAATAATGTGGAATAATGAATAAATGACAATACCATGAAAAACAAAATAATATGGAAACGAAACCATAAGATAAACAACACTAATTTCGTAAGTTACAATAACGTCAATGACAAAAAGTGGAATAAACGACTTCAATTGAAAAACAAAACTAAAACATAACAACCTTTGACGACAATATTGTGAATAAACATTAGAGTTAATCATTTTTGAGTTATGCGTTCAATTTTATTTTGGTCATTGACTTTTAAAATGTCTCATTTTTAAATCCTAATCTATTACTTTGTTTCATTTCGACCATTTCGTTAGTTAAGTGTAAGATATTTGACGAAATTTTTGAAAATAAGGATTTAAAATTTTAAAAAAAATCTAAACTTTAGAGAATATTTGTGAAAATTAACTTTTTTTTTTTCAATTGTTTCAGTCCCTAAAGTTTAAAGCAATTGACAAAACGACAATGGCATGTAAAATCACGACTAAAGAATAAACGACAAGTGATAAAAATAAGTAAAACAAATCACAACATCAATTAGATGCCAAAAAACGACATCAAATTGGAAAACGACAAAAAGTTAGAAGCAACATATTAATTGATAAAACGACACTAATGTGAGTAACCTGAAACCGCACTGAGAAAACGATAGTTGAAGGATTAAGCAACGAAACAAAAAATAAAATTAGAAAACAATATGCAATTAAAAAACGACAGTGGAAGAAAAGATGGCGCGTGTTAGATTGATTGCCTTGCCCTGTAAAATATAATCAGTCATTCTAATGTAAATTACACAAATTGTATGTTTGGTTCAAAAATTGTTTAAAACATATTTTCGTAAAAAATAAAAAATGTTGATTTTAAATTCAGTGCGTTTCCGGTTATGTTTTATATAAAGCATCATGAGTATTTCTAAAAGATAATTGAAATTTCAAAACCGAATCTCGCAACGTTTTTGGAAATTTCAATACACTTTTCCTACAAACGACATCTAAATATGAAGCAGTTTCTTTTTCTTGGAAAATTATTAAAAATAGGCCAATATGAAAAGTTTAAAAAAGTATATAAGTCAATTTTTAATTATAAAAATTAATAGGTCATAATTTATTAAGTTATGATTCATAACCAGATAAATTATAGATAAACTTATCAAGTTATGATTCATAGCTTGTCAAGTTATAGTTCATAATCAGATAAGTTATGGACAAAAACAGTAATTTAACCTATTTATTAACTTATGTAAACTATTGACTTATTAATTTTAATTTATCTCAAATCTTGATTTATTTCCTCCTTTCTCCTCCTTTTCTTTTCTTTTTCTTTTTCTTTTTTTTTTTTAAAGGAAGTTTCAATTTTATTTTGAGTAACAAACTAAAATTCATTCTCAACGAAGACATATAACCGAATTCTCTGGAATAAGAATCCTGAGAACAGCTAATTTGTATTAAAAAAAAAAAAAAAATTCTCTGAAATAAGCAGAACCAAGTTTCTTTTTAATTAATTAAGGCTATTTTTTTCAACTTTTGCTTAAAAAGAATTGGGTTTAAACTATTTCAAAACTGTTTCAAAAGTTGATATAGTTTAAACAGTCTTTTGTTAAGTTACAAGCTCTTTAAACATTTATTATGATTTTACGCTTTTAGAGATTAAAAAAAAAAAAATTACAAGAGCCCCACATTAGTGAAAACTTATTCTCCCAACTACCCTATTTAAAGAATTAAAGATTTTCTATTATCTTCGCACTAAAAGATATTCTACCGAACTAGCCAATTCTTCGTTTATTTTACCGAATCGAGTTTTCCGTTCTAAGTTTCTATAATAAAAAACTCTCAGAAAATATAACATCTAACATTTTCTGTTACAATAAAAAGTTCTCATAAAATATCACATCTTAATTTAAATTAAAATTTTAAATCTGCGAAGTGAACGAGGTGAAAACCCTTGTCAATTACATCTTTTAAAAAAAAAAAAAAAAAAAAAAAATTCAATACACGTTAAAAGTAAATCAACTTTTTTATAAACCATAATTATGCAATCCGAGTATTTTCAAGGAATTGTTATCTCTATTATATAGTGGTAACGTGCGTCTTTGCCATGTTGATACCAATAAGATGCAACTGCATCAAACATGGTGAAGTGATGTTCAAGTTTCAACCAGCTTTAATATAGTAAATTCGAGTTTTCAATTTTAAATTTTTACAAACACTTCAAAAATATCACATTTAATTTTTTTATTACAGTTAAAAACTCTTAAAAAATATCATCTCAACTTAAATTTATAAAACAAACAAGACCTAAGTAACATTTCTAAACAACTCAAATCAAGAGGTCATAAAAAAAAAAATATGCTTGCTTAACTCATTAATAATAATAATAATAATATAGTTTATCTTTATTTATTCTCTTTAAATTTTATGTCCATTCTCATGTGAGATTTTAATTTTTAAAAACGCTTACTTAATTTATTTAGATCTGTTTTAATTTACAAATTTAAATTTTTAATTTAAATTAAGAGATAATTTTATATATTATAACATATAAAATTAAATGTAATTTTTATAAAAATTTTTTAATTATAATAAAATTAAAATTAAAAACTTAAATTGATAAAATCAACACTTACTTCACCTGTCAAAATTTCGATCGGAAACAAATGAAATTTACCAAAAATAGAGAAGCTATACACATATTTACCAATACTCCCACCATAAACAAATTTGAACCACAAAAAATATGAAGAGGAAATTAGGCTCCGTACCACTTTTAACAGTGAAATGGTTTATGTATTCTTCTTTGACACGCACCATCTCTCTGGGTTAGAATGTCTGTATTACCCTTAATTTCAGGGAAGTAATTAAAAAAAAAAAAAAAAAAAAAAAAAAAAAAAAAAAAAAAAAGCTGCTTCTTTCTTCCTGTTCTTATTTTTCAGCCAAACAACAATACTGACGGTTGCAACATCACCGGGATTGGAGATGCCTTGAACGGAGGAGGTCCAGCGAAGGCGTGACGGCACGTCAACGGCAAGATCTCTGGAGAATGTGCTAAGCTGCTGCAATCTCCAACCGTCGTAATTGTTTGAGAAATCCGGTGATTGTGAAGAGGATGGTGATTGGAGAAGGGGATTTGGAGAGGGAGAGAGTAATGGGATTTCTGTTTGGGAAGCAAGAAAGTTGGAAAAGAGGAGTGGAACATCGTGGAAATGAGTGAATATGCAGCCATCTGTTTGTTTGTGTTTTGGGACAGTTTGTCACGAGCTGCACATAATTGTTGTTGAAAAAACTTGTTTGAAGACTCTAAAATTATCTAAAGTACTCTTTGTGGGTTGTATAAGTGAAATTAAGGACCCATTTATTTTACTAATTTAAGTTTAAAATTTAAATTTTATTACAGTAAAAAATTCTCAGAAAAAGTCACATTTAATTTTTTTTATTATAGTAAAAAATTTCACATAAAATTACATCTAAACTCAAATTAAAAATTCAAACAGCAAATTAAACGGACTTTTAAGACACTTTAAAAGATTTTTTAACATTTTATCCAAAAAAACATCCAAAACAAGGGAAACGTGGGACATGCAGGAAAACGACATCCAAAAAACAAACGTGAGACCAAACAGACAAATCTAAAAATCAAACTTCAACCATGCATCTGTACAAATCACGACCAACATTGCAGAACGACATCCAAAAACACATACCATGGGACCAAACGACAAGCATCGCATTCATTAGAAATGAAAAACGACAACCAAACAAGGGAAATCCACTCAAAACGACAAAGCATATCCAGTTGTTTGGCGCTACATCGACTGAAGATCACAGCCAACGGAAGACGCCAATAGACGCGCGTCGGATCGATCTCCCCCGTGTTGAATCTCCGAAGAAGACTGCTAACAACTGAAAAAAATACCAACGGGAAGAAAAGGGGATGCAGCTGCCTGGGTTGTGCTTCTTTGGGGATGGGTAATGCATCGAAGAATTTGGGAAATTTTTAGGGACCGAAGAACGAACGTGGCTTTTACTCGGATTTTGTTGGCTTCTTGGAGAGTGGAAGCTTTCACGTGACTGAGGAATTTGAGAAACGTGAAGAAAGGGGTCGGAGGCTGCTGGATTTTGTTCACCGGGAATGGGTATTAATCTTCAGGAACCACTGAGTACGAAGCAATGGTTATTTAGGGGGACTTTGCTTTTGGCAGAAATGGGGAAGCTTTCTCGTAAATGGGTGCAGAGCAACGTGAAGAAAGGCTCAACAGGAAGAAAAATGTCAGGAAAAGGAATCTAAACACTGTACATATTAATTCGAGTAGTTGGGAGTTTGAGGGGAAGGTGTATTCCCTTACTCGAATTATTACTCTAATTTTGAATTCCAATTATGTTTGGTGAACGCAATATTCAGCCCAACTTTTAACTGGAATTGGGCCTACTCGAATTTAATATATGAAGTGAACGCCCCCTTAGAAAGTTCTACTGCACTCTATAATATTTTAGAAAGTTCCAGAAGTGTTGAGATCTTTATAGAATTTTCTAAAAGTTCTTAAAACTCTTTAAAAGTTTCACAATACTTATTTATAATTTATGAAAAAGATTCTAAAAAGTTCTAGAAAATAGTGTAAATTTAAATGTAACTAGGTAGCTTATTAGAAGTTTTTAGGCTTGTAAAATTTTATAAAGATCTAGATAATTCATTAGGAGACCTCTTAACCTATAAATAAGAAGAAGGTTCTTCATTATATCCATCCAAAACAACTTCCTCATTTATACTCCTTTTCTTGAGTTAGTAGCGTTATCTTCCGGTAAAACTTTCATTATCTGTTCTCTTGCTCTTTTCCCTATCCATTTGCTTATTTGTAAGGCTCACTTAGCATCAGAGAAGTGCTAAGTGTTGCACGATCGAGTTGTGAAAAGATCAGATCATGACAAGTCTTTGAGAAAGGATTGAAAAAAAAAAAACCATAATTATCACACTAATTTTTATTATAATTTATCAGTGATTTAACTTTATTATATCGATAAAACAAGAATTTGTAAGTGATAAATCATAATTTATCAATGATTAATTTAAGTTTATCTGCAATTAATTTGAGTTTGTAGTAATTAATTATATCTGATTTAGAATCAATTTTATTTTTTTTATCCTTTAAAAGTAGTATATTTTAAACTTTTCACAAAACTAATATACTTGAATAATAGTACCATAAAAGTATATTTATCAAATTCACCAAAAAGAGACGTAGACGTTTAGTTTATAGGTTTAGAATTATGATTAAGAATTATTCAAAATTAACGTGTGTTAGCATTGTCCGTCGAGATCTAGGGTGGGGTTCTATGGGTGTTAAAATTCTTTTAGCTAAAGGAGATAAAATCATAACAATTGATTTTATTAATGTTTTTGAACTTTAGAGTCATTCTTATTTTTTTAAAAAATTTTGAAAACTCTCACTTTGCTTATTGAATTTTAAATTTGTCTCATTTAAGTCCTTTTATAAAGAAGTATAGAGAATTCAAACGGAAAAAGGGATTAAGTGTTGTTATGTTATTTTTATTTGTTTATTTTTAAAAGAAAAATTTAAATAGAAAGACTATGTGACTACATATTCTCTTTTTTCTATTTATTTTTAACATAAATTATAACAAAAGGTGTTAAGTGAGAAGAATTTAAATTTTAAGAGGTAAAATGAGAGTTTTTAAGATTCGAGTGGCAAATTAAGAATAATTTTAGATTCCATTCATTTTACCGATTTGAATTTAAAATTTAAATTTTATTACAATAAAAATACTTATAAATAATCACGTCTAATTTTTTTATTATAATAAAATACTTTTATATAAAATTATATTTTAACTCAAATTAAAAATTTAAACTAACGAATTAAATGGCCTCAATTTACGAGCAAAGATTAGTGGGGGCAAAATTAGAACGATCATAACGTCGGGGACACAAATCTGAATTATTTTTGCAAGTCCAACCGACCATTCCTCTTTCAAAACTACGAGTCCTACTCTTGAATAGCTCGAACAGGCTTACCAGACCGTACATCGTTCAGAAACTTGAGAGAGAGAGAGAGAGATGTCGTGCCTCGCTTCTTGCTGTGCGGCGGCGACGTGCGGTCTATGCACGTCGGTGGCGTCTGGGATCTCCAAGAAATCGGCGAGAATCGCTTACTGTGGGCTTTTCGGTGTCTCCCTCGTCGCTTCCTGGATTCTCAGGGAAGTCGGAGCTCCTCTCCTCGAGAAATTCCCATGTCAGTTTTCATTTCTTCCCAACACTTTTTGTTTTTTTTTTTTCGAGTTTCGACCTGGTTATTGTTTAACTAATTGGCCGTCTAGACTGATGATTATTCTTCGAGAATTTCGAATTATGATCTCTTCCGATCGACCTATTCCGCCTTCTTTCTTGGGACAATTCGTTTTTGAATATTGAAATTACATCCTTTGCGTTTAATTCTGCATATTCCGTGTTGGTTGGTTTGGTGGTAAAAATGCATACTTTCTGGTATTTCATTTTTTTTTTTTTTTTGGTGTTTTTGTATCGTTTTCTCTGGCAAATTACAAAATTGAGCTAAAATCAGTCGTTTCATAGCTTAATATGGAGATTTGGAAATACGGGTTGTTTTATATTCGAATTTTTGCTTGGAATAGTTCGGTAAATAGTAAAATTACAGCCTTTGCGTTTAATTCTGATTTTTCCGTATTGGGTTTAGTGATTCAAATGCAGATAGTTAGAAATTTAGCTGAAATTGATGGTTCTTTGTAGCTGAATATGGCGATTGCATTACGATGTAGTTGAAAATGGAATTTATTTTTTCTGTTTGTTTGATCATAGGGATAAGCAAATCCGAGACTCACACAAAGGAATGGTATCAAATACAAGCGGTTCTTCGTGTGAGCTTGGGGAATTTCTTGTTTTTCACAATATTTGCTCTTATAATGATCGGGGTAAAGGACCAAAATGACCGGCGTGATTCATGGCACCATGGTGGTTGGATTGCAAAGATGGTGATCTGGCTTGTGCTTGTTGTTCTCATGTTTTTCATTCCAGATGCCGTCATCTCATTTTACGGTCAGTCATTACTTAGGTCTTGGAGAGTTAATATTAATTCAAGGCAATTCTAAGTCATCAAGGAAGTAAATATTAATATTTTTTCTTACATAAAATTTTGTCATTAATTTTATGATATCAACATTGATATTGGTATTCTTACCTTCTAATTCATCTCTTTGATATGGTATAATGGAGAAATGTTTGAGCGTGGCTTGATATATTTGTTTGCTTCTCATTTTGAAGAGAGAAGTAGGATACCTCTCTTTTGTTTTCTGCTTTTGTGAGCCCTGATTTTTGCGGTTTCATGAGTGGACTATACATTTTTTTGATGAAAAGTGGACTAAACATCTCACCCAGGGAAACATGAGTGCAAATATCCTTGTACCCGTAGAATTCCGTTGTTGCTCGGATTGTCTTCTGTGGCATAAATACAGAGATATTAGATGGGATCAATATCTGGGAGTTCTGTTTTCTGTTCTCATGAGTGGGTTTCTAGTTTCTTGTCTTATTGTATTCTACATTGACGTGGGTATTTGTCAAATTATACTTCTGTTTCTTAGATTTGGTGTTTTCTGTGCAAAATTATATGTCTTGCAGGAACTTTATCAAAATTCGGAGCTGGTCTATTTTTACTTGTTCAAGTGATTATCTTGCTAGACTTCACTCACTCGTGGAATGATGCTTGGGTTGAGAAAGACGAACAGAAATGGTTGGTTCAAGAAGTTAATCATATATTTCACCATTGTTTTCCTTAATTTCTGCCCGTATTTGGTCCCTAACCAGATAACTGTATATGCTTTAGGTATATTGCTTTACTTGTTGTATCTGTTGGATGCTACCTTGCGGCATTTGCATTCTCCGGAATTCTGTTCATTTGGTTCAATCCCTCTGGTCAAGACTGTGGCCTTAATGTTTTCTTTATTGTCATGACCATGATTCTTGCTTTTGCATTTGCGATTATTGCCTTACACCCAGCGGTAAGTGCAGAACTGTATTATTCTTGTTTCACTATCATGGTTGATTTAACTTCTCCACTGTTCTTCATATACTATCAAGCTTTTTATTAATTGCCATATTATATTCTACAAAAGCTCTCTAATATCTATCTTCCTGTTTCTCTCTAATATCTATAAGTTCATACCCTGTCGTACATGAGCAGGGCAGCACAGTACAAAATTCATATCATATATGACGCTAGTTTCCATGTTACATGAGCTGATGTACATGGGGTAGTTTTTAGGCTATCATCTTTTTATGTGTTTTTCCAGAGAAAAGTAGCAGAAAACATTTGCTAAAAGTGATATAAGGTTAGATTATCTGCATTACTAGATAGATAGATAGACTTTAAAGTCATCTGTAAAAGCCACAAATCCCTTGGCTAATAAATCAGCTATTTAAACTTTCGCTCGCATAATGGGGTTGGTTTCTGTAATTAGTGTTGTAACAATGGCTTGACAGGCCTGCGGTTATGGGGTCTCACACTTTTTTTGCTGAGCTTCAAATATAGTAGTAATTTTGACGTGTGATGATAACGTGTGGAGACAGGTGAATGGCAGCCTCTTGCCTGCATCTGTGATATCTCTTTATTGTGCTTATGTTTGCTACACGGGGCTTTCCAGCGAACCTCATGACTACGAATGCAATGGTCTGAACAAATCCAAAGCAGTCTCCATAAGTACTCTTATTCTTGGGATGCTCACAACTGTTCTCTCAGTTTTATATTCTGCACTTCGTGCTGGATCATCGACAACTTTTTTATCACCACCATCTTCACCCAAGTCAGGTATCCAAAACCAAACTTGATTATATTGTTAAAAGTAGTTAACTTGACCAGTTGAGTTCTTGGTTGACAATTTCTTGCTCAACAAACAACCAGTTTCTTATAACAGTTTTCTCCAATTCCCTTTATCGGATTTTAAAAAATTTCAAATAATACTACCGTTATGCTCCATGAGTCTAACCTCATGTTACTTGGTTATTGCGGATGAAGTTGTCAACTAATATCAAAAACCATCACACAGGTGCAAAGAAACCTCTTCTTGACGAAGAGTTGGAAGAAGGGAAAGAAAAGAAGGAAAAAGAAATGCGGCCCGTTAGTTATTCCTACTCATTCTTCCACCTGATATTTGCTCTGGCTAGCATGTATGCGGCAATGCTTCTTTCGGGATGGACCAATTCATCTGAGAGCTCGGACCTAATAGACATTGGGTGGACGACTGTTTGGGTCCGTATCTGCACAGAGTGGGTCACTGCTGCGCTATTTGTATGGTCCATTGTGGCTCCTTTGTTTTTCCCCGATCGCGAGTTCTTTTAGGTCAGTTGTTCATAATGTGTTTGGCAATCAGTGTGAATATGTTATAGTTGTTCGTTAGTGGACCCTGCAGTTGATTATGTAAGTACCAAGATATGTAAGTACCAAGACTAAAATCTGCTTGAGCTGGTTGGTATGCATATTTCTAGTCGATATTCCACAGAATGATGCTTGAATTTTCTGAAGGCCTTGCCTTGTTATTGAGGAGGGCAGGGAAGGAGGCCAAGAGTGTTATGAAGATAGTTTTAGCTAGGCTGGGAATGTGCTGTGTGCATATATAACGTAATAAATAGAATGAATCTCTTATATTTGAAACTTATATATATACATATATATATATATATATATATGGATTTGTGTTATTGTATTTCATTATTTATAATCATTATTATTGATATTCTTGTTTGTCTACATTGAATTTGTCCTATTCAATTTTGTATATTGATACTGTGATGGGAGGAATCAAGTCTTTTTCTTACTTATAACTATGACTAGACAAAAAATACACATATTTTGTGGATATACACGCGCACACATATTATATTATTTGAGAACTGTGGATGGCACCTGTAATAGCTGTCAAATTGAGAGCAACACAAGAAAGCTTATTGCCAAATAAAAACGGCCCAATTGAGGACTAAATACAAAGTTTGATTTCACTTCCTACCTAACCTATTTATCTTGTCTCTGATGAAAAATGTTAGGCAGCACATTTGGGTTAAGTACTAATCATCAGAGCTTGCTACTCCTTACATTAGTTGCGGCTTAGATTAATTGCAGAATGACCCACCTGCTTATGCTTGATAAACTCCAAAATTGCTATATTCATAATGGATTTATGATTTATCCATCCTTTTTTTTGTTAATAATTGATTTTTCAGTCCGTTTTTTCCTTTAAAAAGACTATATCTAGGGGTGTGCGACAAACCGTTTAAACCAACCAAATCAAACTAAACTAAAAGAAAATTAAACCAGACTAGTTAATAATCGATTTAAAAGGCTTGATCTTTGAAATTGATGTTTTTGGGATATTGATGATGGTTTTTTACTTTTTTTTATTTTGTTATTACAGTGAGAAGAAGGAAAGTGATGAAGAACATGAGTCTTGGGTTTAGATAATTTCTAAATTTTTGCGGAGTGTAATTTAAGTGTAGTTTTTAAATTAAATTTGAATTATAATTTGAGTTAAAATTAAAATTTAAATAAAATTAAATAAAATTAAAATTTAAAAGAATGTAAATTTAAATAAAATTAAAATTAAAATTTTTTATTTTTAGTTTTTTAAACAAAAAAATATGCTTTATATTGTTCAGAACAAAATGAGGGTCATGTTAACGTTAAAATTTAACAAAGAGAATAAATAAAAAAAATGCGTCTTAAATAAAATTAAATAAAATTAAAAATTAAATAAAATTAAAATTTAAGTTTTTTTTAAAATTTTTTAGATAAAAAAATATATTTTATATTGTCTAAAATAAAATAAGAGTCACGTGTTATTAACGTAACATTTAACGTTTAAAATTTAACAAAAAGAATAAAAAAAAATACGTCTAAACGGTGAATTTTTAAAAAAATAAAATTTACTGTTTTTAAACTTGAAAAGAAAATTTTACAGAACACTAATAACTCAAGAATATAAGTATAATTTGTCTAATTTTTATAAGAAAAACATTATAACAGACTAAAATTAAAGGCATATAACAAACAAATCTTAAAACATACAGAAAATAAAAGAAAAATAAAATAAACAGAAAAGAAAATTACTTTAGCACGGATCACAAGAATTCTTCAATCACATCCTCTATCAAAAGCGTGTGGATTTAGAGCATATTTTTTTATCTATAAAATTTTTTAAAAAATAATTTTAATTTTAATTTTATTTAAATTCATATTTTTTAAAATTTTAATTTTATTTAATTTTATTTAAATTTATAATTTAAATTCAACTTAAAAATTAAATTCATATTACACATTAAAAAAATAACTCCTTAATTAACTTCCGCCCCACGAGGCGGAGCGCACCACGCAAACGTGACTCACATTGCGGTTTAGTCCTGAGCTCACCAATTATAAAAAAATAAAAAGAAAATAATAAAATGAAAATGACTCACATTGCGTGCACTTTTTTATGTTATATTTTTTTTTGGCTTAATTTTTTGAAAAAGAATACATCACGTGACTTCCCGTGAAAATAAATAGCGAAAAAGAAAAAAAAAAAAGAACATATAAAAGTGGAAAATAAAATTAATAGTAGTAAAAGAAAAAAACCAAAATAAAAAGACAAGAAAAGAAAAAACTCTCCGTTATCAGTTTCTCTAACATGCGCCACCTGTTACTGCCGACCATGCCCGCGTCTTCTTCTCCCTCCTCTTCCTCCTCCGCCGTCGCATCGCCATCGCCGACCTCCTCCAAGTCCAAATCCTCAAACCCTAACCCTAACCCTAACTCCCTTCCCTGCAAGCATTCCCCTTCGGCCACTCTCGACCTCCTCATCCTCATCCTCGTCCTCTTCTCCGGCTCCTTCCTCCTCACCTCCTATTTTTCCTACATCTTCAACTCCCTTTCTCTCCTCCTCTCGTCCTCCTCCTTCCATGTCCACCACGTCCAACTCCACCTCCCCTACCTCCTCGGCTTCGTCATTCTCTTCGCCGCCGGCGTCCTCTCCGCCGAGTTCTGCTTCGGGGCGCGATCGCGCAAGTGCGACAGGCCGGGATGCAAGGGATTGAAGAAGGCGATGGAGTTCGATTTGAAATTGCAGAATGAGGAGTCCGTCAGGGGCGCGTCCAAGGAGATCGACAGGTTGCCGTGGAAGGGCGGCAGCGAGGCCAATCCAGACTACGAGTGCCTCAGGTCGGAGCTCAGGAAGATGGCGCCGCCGAATGGCCGAGCGGTACTGCTCTTCCGCGCCCGCTGTGGATGCCCCGTCGCCAAGCTCGAGGGGTGGGGGGCCAAGCGCGGTCGGCGGCACAAGAAGTGAGTTTCTTGGTTCTTGATTCTTGATTCCGAATGCGTTTGATTTTGTGCGATTTGTGATTGTTGAATTACTGGTAAAGCAATGGATTTTTGGTGCTTTCTCATTTCTGCGGATGATTCTTTGAAGTGGATTGAAAATGGTATTGATCTGGATTCTTAGGCTTTTTATTTTTCCTTGAAAGATAGATTTTAGATTTTTGGAGCAAGAGATTTGAACAGAGCTTCCTGGATGAAATTCTGATAGTTTAATTCTATAGCAGAATTTCATAGGAACTTAATTGCGAATTGCCATGAGTATTAGTATGAAATTTTTGGGAGAATTCAAAGATTTGATCCTGATTAGCAAATGGAACTTAACTGGTAAGAGTTTACTCTGAAGTTGAATTTCTGGGTAATATTTTCATGGTTTCTTGACGAATAAAGAGAAATGGGAGAGATTGTTGTTATAGAGGTTAAGGCTAGGTTTTGACACCCGAGTTCTCATCGTATTGAGAGATTTCACATTAGTTTGATCTTTATTGGCCTATCCCAAGAACACTAATCGGAGAAGGAACTTTTGTTCTTTTGCTAGAAAATTGGAAAAGGAACTTTATTTTTGTTGAGTATATTTGTGCTAGAATTAACTGCATTGGAAGAATATCTTGATAGATGCACTATTTTTGATATGCAGTCATACTAAAATTTAGGGTGACTACTAGTTTGTGCTTATCAATGTTTGTTTAATATTGGAATTCTACAGGAGTTAGTGCATAGATGTTGGTATTAAGATGCATATTCTAGGTAGTTCAATGTTTAGTTAAGCTTTGGACAAGATTTTCTTTGATTGCGGTCCTTATTTTCAAATCAAGTTGGTGGATGTTTTCTCATTTATACATTTTGGCTCAATAAATGCAATGGAAAGATTATCTGATAGGCCAGAAGTTCTGCTCTCTTTTCCTTCTTCTTTTACTTTTCAAAGGTCGCAGTTTGTCATCTTTGGCATTTTCTGGTTATTTTGTGGTGTTACCTTGCCAAACTAAAGAAGGTGAACTTTTCCCCTACTGCATATTCAATTGTATTAATTGGAATGTGATAGCACCAATGATTTCCCTGGTAATGATTTCCAAAATGATCTCTTTATTGTATGAAAAGAACAGCAGTAATACTTTTACTTCTTTAATGTTGTTCTGTCATTTTTCCTGTTACCTCTTGGTAATTGTATGGACCTTTGGTCCCGAACCTTTTGTTGCTATGTCTCTTTTGAGAGGTTATTGAATATATCACCTGCGAGCTTACGTATGATTCTCGTAATTAACATGAAATTTAGTTCCAAGTGAAGTAACATAGATGATATTCCAAATGATGATTTGATTCTGGGGTTGTGGCTAATGCAAGGTATAGCGCATAATATGCAATCGATCTTTAAACATTATTTTAGTTAAATTAGTCAAATCAGTGGATGTGGCTATCACTTGGTAAGCTATCTACAATGCTTATGTGCAGTGTACATAATTATAATGTCTTATCGTAAATAAGTGTTGGTTCCAGCATTTGTTTCACGTTGCAGAACTTGGACACTATCTATTTGTGGTGATGGCTTGCTCAATTTTAGTAATGTGTTTTGAGTTTGGTAAAATGCTTTAAATATTCATTAGTGACTGTAAGTAAAAGTTATGTTTTGCTCTGGTGTATAATTCTCGAGTCTGGTGCTTGCAGGGCTCTGGCTGGCACGGCACTGACAGGTGGTGATCATCGCTGATTGTTCATGATGCTTTTGTCTTCAGGGTTCCCTTTAAATCTTTTTTTCCCTCCTTAGATCTTAGATGTTCTTTCTTTCTTTGTACAAGACTTCATTCTCTATCAAAACAATTCTTTAAATACCATATTCCCCATGGAATACGTTTAGTATGACAAAAGAAGAACTTGTGTTGGTAAGCATCATCTCTGGAGCTTGCTTAACGTTTGTGGAAGGATATACCAACTTTAATGCAAATAAACACATCAAAACTTTCGGTTTCTACAGCAATATAGCTTCAGCAATTTGGCATCTCTTCACTTTTTTTGTGCTGTTTAACTGTTCATGCTATTTTAAGGGGTTGGGGAAGTAGTGTGTTTAACCAACAGACATTATGCAAAATATTTTGACATCCAACCACGTTGCCTTGCTGAGTTGAGGTTTGCTATGAAGTCTTGGGACTTGAGATTCTTACAAAAAGAAGGAAAATTTTGGATGTGGGAAACTGAGCATTAGGTTTTGAGCTCTGTTATTCATCCCCATTAAAACATCACTACTTATATGAGGTGGGTTCTATTAGGTGGGTAGGTGAGGCCTAATCTACCTTGTGATGAATGCCATTCTTCTTAGGTTTTTGTTGAGTTAGATCTCTGGAGGAGGCCAATGCACTTGATTGAACCGAGTCAAGTCAATCTGTTTTGCACATAAATGCTTAATGTTGCATGTATATCAATATGAAAAAATGTTGAGATCTTGCCACTGGACCACTCAATAGGTGTTATAACTAATTTAATATTTCGACATAAATATGTGTTATTTTTTCAGCCAACAAATAGTTATATTGTTTTTTTTTTTTAAGGGGAAAAATAGTTATATTGTTAATTTAATACAATTCGGATAATTATTGCCTTTTATTTTATAAGATTTTAATTTTGTAGGGATTTTTTAGGGTATTTTATAGTATGCAAATTAAAAATCAGCTAGTTGGCTGTCCAAAAAACAAAACAAAACAAAAAAAAAAACGGAGAAGTTTCAACTTGTTGGCTGGTAAAAGTGAGAATTAAAAAAATATATATATCTATATATATACACACACATATACATTTTAAATCTCAAGTACCCTTTAAGCCTTTGTAACCCCGATTTAAGTTTTTTTTGGTGTCCATAATCTTATACACACACCTAACCTCTCACTAAAATTAAACACAACCTAAAAACATTTGTGCCCGTTTACCATTTCTTTCTCATTTGTCCTTGTTTTATGAGGTTAATAATGTCAACGAAATCTAGTGAGAGACAATTTGTCAATAAAATCAAAATTAGTTTAAATGTGAGGGCTAGATGTGTAGTTTTCAAGAGGAGAGTGTAAATTTTACCAAAACCTGTAAATATAAGATGAACCATAATTGCAAACAAGTATTTACCCCCTTCCCTTCTTACCCTCCAACGACTTTCATTCTCTTCAAACGAGGCTTTTGTAAAAATGACTAAATAGAAAAATTTTATTAGTAAAATAATTTTCTTAAAAATTTTTATTTATAAAATGACTGCAGATCAAAAAATGAAAAAGATCTTGTTAGTTAATATGGGTGGCTCATTGTCAAAAATATAGGCTGTACACTTCTATTGAAAACCAAAAGAGAAAGTGAGAGAGGGAAAAGAAGAAGATAGAGAGCACTAAAAACGGCGCTGATTTAGGAAGTGAACCCAGCTGTTTATAATTGATTCACCCGTAGAAGACGAGACGAAGACTATAAATACAGGTTTTCTTTCACTTATTTTGCATTTTAAAAATTTAGAGTTTCTCCCCCTTTGTAAATTGTAAAAAATTCTTTAGATTTTCAATATGTGTGCTTTTTATAATTTTTATGTAATTTGTAATTTTTTTTTTAGTAAATAGAATAGTTTATGGTGCTAAAAAATATAAGTAATATTTGACTCAACTCCGTTATTAATTCTGATATAGTACTATTTATATGACATTATTCACGTGTACAGTATTATTCATAAATATAGTTCACGATGAAGTTATTTTTAAGTAAAAAATACCAGATTTTTTCAACCGGTCATTTTACTAATTTCACTTGTTTGGACATTCTAGCAAATTTCTCCCTTCAAATGGATCCAAATCCCAACTGAAACTCTCCAACGTTATGCAATGGTGTCATCCGATGTTCTTCTCATTCCGACCCAAAACCTTCCCTTTCTTCCCTCACTTTCCCTTCCCGCCGCCACATCTCAGATGGGTCTCCACCGGAACCACCAAAGCTATCCCCCAATTCACTCAAAACCCGGAGAACTATCTCCGAACCTTCTTTCGTCTCGGCACGAACCAAAACTGCTCCAATTACGATCTCGCTTTGGTATCGGCGTTGAAGTCTTGCTCTTCACTCTCAGCCGTCTTTCAGGGCCAACAAATCCACTCTCTCGTATTGAAATCCGGGCTCGGTTCCAACACTTTCATTGCCAACAGCTTGATTAGTATGTACGCGAAATGCGGGTTCATTTCCGATGCTCGGACGTTGTTTGATTCTTGTTCTAAGCTCGATACTGTGTCATGTAATATTATGGTTTCTGGGTATGTTAAATCTGGGCAGTTGGATAATGCCCGCCGACTGTTTGAGATTATGCCTGGTAAAGGTTGTATTTCGTATACTACTATGATAATGGGCCTTGCAAGAAATGAATGTTGGAAGGAAGCAACTCAATTGTTTAAGGACATGAGGTTTGAGGGTATTGCCCCGAATCAGGTGACGATGGCGAGCGTGATCTCAGCCTGTGTGCATATTGGCGGGATTTGGGATTGCCGAATGCTTCATGGATTGGTTATCAAGTTGCAGCTTTTGGGGTCTGTTTTTGTGTCAACTAATTTGTTGAACATGTATTGTGCTTGTTCTAGTCTAGGGGATGCCAAAACATTGTTTGACGAGATGCCTGAAAGGAATATAGTTTCCTGGAATGTAATGCTGAATGGGATTTCGAAGGCGGGGCTTGTTGATCTAGCTAGAGAATTGTTTGAAAGGATTCCTGTAAAAGATGTGGTTTCTTGGGGTACAATGATCGATGGTTATGTGCAAGCAGAAAGGTTAAGTGAAGCTCTAATGATGTGTTGTGCAATGCTGCGCGCTGGACTGCGAGCTAATGATGTTATGGTTGTTGATTTAGTTTCGGCATGTGGGCGTTTCATGGCGTTTGCAGAGGGTTGGCAGATTCATGGTGTAATTGTTAAGGAAGGTTTTGACTGTTATGACTTCGTACAAGCAACTATTATCAACTTTTATGCAGCTTGTGGTAGCACCAGCCTTGCGCGTCTGCAGTTTGAAGTGGGCATCAAGGATCATCTTGCGTCTTGGAATGCACTTATTGCAGGATACATAAAAAATGGGATGATCGACCAAGCAAGGCAGTTATTTGATGAGATGCCCGAAAGAGACGTATTCTCATGGAGTGCCATGATTTCTGGTTATACGCAGAATGAGCAGCCTAATGAGGCTCTGGAGCTCTTCCATGAAATGATAGCTAGTGGGGTCCAAGCAAATGAAATTACTATGGTGAGTGTTTTGTCTGCAATTGCTACTCTAGGCACATTGAAAGAAGGAAGATGGGCCCATGAATACATATTCAGTAAATCCATCCTTCTTAATGACAATTTAAGTGCAGCACTCGTTGACATGTATGCCAAGTGTGGGAATGTAAATACCGCCTTGGAAATGTTCTGTCAAATCCGCGACAAGATTTCCACTGTCTCACCATGGAATGCCATTATATGTGGACTTGCCATGCATGGAGATGCAAAATTAGCTCTCAAAATATTTTCCGACTTGCAGAGGCGTCACATAAAACTCAATGCAATCACGTTCATTGGGGTACTAAGTGCCTGTTGCCATGCTGGTTTAGTTGGGGCTGGAGAGGGATATTTCAAGAGTATGAAGAATGTGTACAACATAGAACCTGATATCAAGCACTATGGTTGTATGGTGGATCTCTTAGGCAGAGCTGGGCGATTAGAAGAAGCTGAAGAACTTATAAAGAGCATGCCAATGAAGGCAGATATAGTAATATGGGGCACGCTATTGGCAGCATGCAGAACTCACGGGAACGTTGAAGTAGGCGAAAGGGCTGCACAAAATTTAGCGAGGTTGGAACCATCCCATGGAGCAGGTAGAGTTCTTCTGTCCAACATATATGCAGATGCGGGTAGGTGGGAGGAAGCATTTTTAGTAAGAAGAGACATGCAGGTTCAAAGATTGAAGAAATCTCCAGGGTGTAGCGGTGTTGTATGATGGACTAAAGGTCTTGGAAAATACTCTTAAAAAGTTTTGTGACATTGAAAGATAATTAGTTGAAACTTAAAAAAGTTTTGTGACATTGAAAGATAATTGAAACTTATTTTTCTCTCAAGAAAAATGGCTTACATGATCAAGATTTTGAATTTCCTCTCTTGTTTTCACTAGTGAAGATTGGAATGACAACAAAAAATGGCCTGGGATGAAAAAGAGCAAGAATGATAAGTCGAATAACAGCGATTTCTCCAAGAACTTCCATGCTAACAACTGTTGTTTGCAGGCAAACCTATCTTCTCATTGATTAAAATTTTGCAACTAGACTCTGCATTGTCTATATTTCAGAGGCTTGCAAGGAACCATGCTTGCTTAGTGACAGATTATGATATTGCAGTCCGAAAGGGAGACAAAAAATGGCCCGCAATCATGAGCAAGGCAGCCTTCATTACAAAATTTTACCAAAAATTCTCTATTTAACAACTTAAGGACCTTTCAGAAAAGAAAAAAAGGGCTTTGTTACTAATTACAACTAGATTTCTACATTACCCCCGTGAAACAAAAATTCAAAAAGAAAGGGTAAAAAGAATTTACACAAGATTATTCTCATTGTCAACTATTAGTTCAGCGGCCGCACCCATCGCACCAACCCCCAACAAAGCCAGAGCAAGTTCTACTTCATTCCACTGCTTTAGTCCATTACTCAGTCTCTTCAACACATCCACATCTACCTCAAGCACCCAATTCGGTGTGCAACCCACCATTAGGCTCACAAAGCCCGAGACATAAGCACGCCATGTGGCATCATCACAGCCAAGAGATATCTTCCCATCGAGTGCACTCGCCAAAAACTCCAAGTGGGTCCCTAGGACTTTAGGACGTCGTTTTGACGCTGCTGATAATGAGTCAACACCCCATGCAAATGCTCCACAGAGCACTGCGAAGTATGCAAGAGCATAACCCCCAAGCATTGCCACCATCCCTTCTGACCCTTGTTCGTTCTCCGACCTGTGATTGGATATAAACCAAGAAGGCAAAGTTTCTTTGATCAATGACTGAACCAGAACTAAGCCTCCTGTTAGCCATACTAAAGAAGCACCGAATGACGCCGCTAGTTTCACCCTAGTCATTGCCGCAGCAAGTGAAACCTGTCCATATCTAATTCCATTCTTGGTTTTCTTCAACTTCTCTGACCTCTCTCTGGGAAGACCACTAGATGCTATCTCTTTCACGGAATGCATCATGATGGCGACAATTTTTTCCGTCATGAACACTATGTCTCTCATTGATCTGTAGACACGTAGATAAAGAATCCCAGGGGCCACAGGGGACATTCCACCACAGAAATGTGTTCCAAATCCATGGCCAAGAAGGGTTCCAACACCTCCATTGCTCGAGACCGGAGTGGCATTCAGGCCGAGTGTGGCAGCGAAGCAGCTTTTAAGAAGCTGAACCACTGCGTCACTGTTGTGGAGGAAGACGGTGCGAGATGCAGAAAATATTAGGAAGTCGCTCCATCGTTTAGCCTTTTGGGTCCATAGGGACGCCACAATTGGCATGCAAGGCCAGGGGCAGCCAGCTGCAAGGATCTCCAAGGTAGGGCCAGCTAAATTTAGAAAACGCTCCGAGGCTTTGTCAATCTTATAGGTTATTGTTAGGCTTACAAAGGCAGCCAGGGGAAGTGGAAGTGTAGCAGGAGAGGTTCCCCCTGTGAAAGTAACAAGTCAGAAACTCAGTCAAAGTGCTCAATTGGAAAAACCAGCTCTTTAAAGATGAGGGAAAAGAAAAACGGAAAAACTTTTCACAGATACCAATTTAATAAAACCAAGCTCATTCTAAAACAGCAAGCAGGCATGCCATTGAAGTCAGGAATACAACTTTTCATTCTACCAATGATCCTAGCTCCCTGACCTTTTCCCTGAGGCGTCCACAGACAGCCAGTGACATGCATACTCAAAAATCAAAATATAATAAAGCATCTTAAACTCATATATATATATATATATATATGTATATGTATATGTATATATAAATATAAAAGAGATGAACCTGCAGCAAGGCTAGGGACATCAACACCAGTAGCAGCTAGGATCTTTTTTATTTGCTGCTCAACGTTGGACAAATTTGCAGCAGGGCTTGGCCAATCTGTTCCATTCATAAAAGCTGGTTTCCAAATTCCACGAGTGACTTCAGCAGAGAAGTAGCTTACGATGCCCGCCAAAGATGCGGGAAGAAAATCAGCTAAATCTTTAAGCCCTGAGATAGAAAAACATCTCTAGTTAGCTGAACCACATTAACATAATGGTTCATTCCGTTTTCTGTCTCTAAAACATGAAATTAAATTTACAATCAGAAAAAAAGGTGACCCTTAGGGGTTATGACTACTGATTTGAGAAAGACACACTGCTGAAAGAAACTAAATGATTGTTGTCGTGAGTTATACTTGAATTTTGGTCCTGTTTGTTAAGAGTGCCAGACTAACCCGTAGCCAGCTCGCGAGGTGAAAGTGTTCCATGGGCACATGCTGTTAGAGCAGCGTCAACAACAAAAGGGACAGCTTCCAAAATATCCCAAGCAGGAAATTTAGGTCTCAGTGAGTTATCTTCAGTTCCAGGTCCAGAAGAACTACTACTCCCAGAAGTAGCAGAAGTTAAAGACTGGCTTCCTCTATTAATCTTTCTGAACATCATGTTAAGAAGTCCGTCAACAATCTGATGAACTGGGGTTCCATGAACAAGACCAGAGAGGGTTGATGCTATACAGGCTTGGTGCTGCCTATACCAGGCTTTTAATTTTGGAAATGAATCTACAAACACGGGTTGAGGAGACGATGAACTAGCAACAGCAGAAAGTCTCCTTTTGTTTCTGTCCTTGAAGGTATTTCCAGAAGATACTAGCAGAGAATTACGCACGGATAGGAGGTACTCGGGAGTAAGTTGGGATCCAACTGTGGGTACATCTCCCACTCCATGCTCAAGAGGAGGATGATTGAACCTCCATAGCTTCAAAAGAACAATAAATGCATTGGAAAACACTGCGTGGGCTGAGATTTCTTCTCCTGTTGTAAGAGTCCAAGAGGTATTAGGAACACATGAACCAAACACCTCGCATATCGGCATTAGTGAACAAGCAAGTTGTGGAACCTGGCAAGAATTTCGAAAAAAAAAAAAAAAAAAAAAAAAAAAAATTAGTACCAACTGCATCCTTCAAAGTTCGATACCGTTCCTTTTCTAGTTCAAAAGTGCTCATTATCACCAGTGGTGATCATCACCACCAGTTTTTTAACCAATTAGAGATCCATATGTAAGACGTTTCGGCCCCAGAGTTAACATGTTAATCTCTGATCAGTTGAAAAGGTATGGTGATGATCATCAGTGGTGATAAATAGCAATACTTTTTCCAATCATGATGATATGAAGGTTATAGTTAAGCTTTGTGTAAAAATCTATGTACATACCAAGCCAAGTAGAGAAAAAATTTGAACGCAGTCAACCGATGCTATTCCAACAATGAGCACATTCAGCATGGGAGCATAACCAATTAAATGGCTGTCAGCCCCAGAACAATCGGCAGGAACTGGAGGAGACAATAATCTGATTATAAAATGAGCCGTGTGTTCCTGCATCAAATGGGGGGGAAAAAAAAAAAAAAAAATATTGAAGAATTTTCAGTCTATTGAAGTGCAAATAATTTTTATGCCTTGATTAATGGGAGCCAGAGTTCCAAACATGTTTTAAAGTATTACAACTCAATCTCATTACCTGTATATTCCACCCCTGAATCAGCGAGGCTCCACAGAGAATTGTAGCAGCAGATATCCTCTCATCATCCGATCCCTTGATTGCTATCTCAAATACTTTCTCGAGCTCTGCTAAGCTTCCATCAAATCCATGAGCTTAATTTCAGTGGCTTTACCTTTGAGTAAATTTACAAAAAAGAGCATCTGATATACCTGGCTTCAGAAAGAAAAAGAAGCAACTGAAGACCAGGCCACAGCAAAAGAAAGAAAATATATCTAAAATTTATTATGGATTTTCCTTCAAATCTGTGGAACATAAGACCCACCAAAAACATTGTGAAGGCCTCGTACTTAGTGACCGAAGGTAAAACCATACACCAACAATAACAACAAGCCTTAATCTCAACTTAATTAGGGTCAGCTATATGAATTTCACTTTTCCACGAAAGTAAAACCATACATATCCACAAAAATAGACGCAAAACAAACACGAGACTGACACACCTTGAGGCAACAAACAAATTGTGATTTGAAATATTTAAACATGTGTCACAGAAAAGGATTCTATTTTCTGTTATTGACGTATTACATGGTGTTATATAGCTAATTACAGGAGCGAGAATAGGAAATCAAATCATTCATGAATCAGGAAACCAAATAATCCTGCCTAACCCAAATCCCTGAAATCAAGGGATTTCTAACTAATTCTCCTAATCTATTTACAACTCATTTACATGTCAACAATCCCCCTCAAGCTGAGGAATAGATATCTTCCATTCCCAGCTTGAATACAAGATCATGGAAACTCGAACTGTTCAGTCCCTTTGTTAGAACATCAGCTAATTGTCATCCTGATGGAACATAGGACACAAACACTAATCCTTCCTCCATTTTCTCTTTGATAAAGTATCGATCGATTTCAATATGCTTTGTCCTATCATGTTGTATAGGATTATGAGCAATATTGATGGCTGACTTATTATCACAATAGAGCTTCATAGGACCTTCCCATTTGATTCTCAGATCATCTAGAATAATCTTTAGCCAATGCAGTTCACACAATCCTTGAGCAATGGCCCTGAATTCTGGTTCTGCAGATGACCTTGCCACCACGTTCTGCTTCTTGCTTCGCCATGTTACCAGATTGCCTCCAAGAAGAGTACAATACCCTGTAGTTGATCTTTTATCCATCAGGGAACCTGCATAGTCAGCGTCAGTGTAGGCTTCTAGTGTAAGGGTATGTTTATCTTGAACAAAATTCCTTTCCCTGGATTGCCTTTCAAGTAATGTAGTACCCTGTAAGCAGCTTGAAGATGAGGTTCTCTTGGGTCATGCATGAATTGACTGATTACGTTCACAGAGTATGCTATGTCTGGCCGAGTGTGAGCAAGGAATATGAGTCTACCAACCAACCTCTGGTACATTCTTTTATCGACAACTGGTTCTTCTTTAGCTTCTCCCAACTTATGGTTCAGATCCATTGGAGTAGTGGCTGGCTTACACCCAATCTTCCCTGTTTCTGCTAATAGGTTAGTCACATACTGTTGCTGAGATATGAAAATCCCTTGTGTGGAATATGCCACCTCAATACCGAGGAAGTACTTCAGTTTCCCTAGCTCCTTTATCTCGAACTCTCTTACTAATCTTTGCTTCAGTTCATGCTTCTCTCTTTCATCATTTCCAGTCACTATGATGTCGTCCACATAGACTAGAAGAGTAGTCACTCCCCCTGTAGCTGAGTGCCTAATGAAGAGAGTGTGGTCACCTTGACTTTGTTCATAACCGGACTCCTTCATCACTTTTGTAAATCTCCCAAACCATGCTCTAAGAGATTGCTTTAACCCATAAAGGGCCTTTCTCAGCTTGCATACTTTGTTATTTGTGTCCCCCTCAAATCCCGGTGGAATATTCATGTAGATTTCTTCATCTAAGTCACTATGGAGAAATGCATTCTTGACATCATACTGCTGTAGCTACCAATTGAAATGAGCCGCTAGTAATAGCAAAAATCTCACAATATTCATTTTTGCGACTGGAGCAAAAGTCTCCTGATAATCCACTCCATAAGTTTGAGTTGGCCACCAATCTTGCTTATATCTCTCCATAGATCCATTAGCCTTGTATTTCAGTGTGAAAATCCACTTGCAATCAACAACATTTTTTTCCCCTTGGTTTATCAACAATCTCCCATGTTATATTCTTTTTTAATGCACTCATCTCCTCTCTCATAGCCTCCCTCCATTCCCCTTTTGACAATGCCTCAGAAATAGTATTAGGGATAGCAATGGTGTTTAAACTCACAATATGGGCTGATGACAGGCGCTTAAGGGAGACATAGTGAGATAGTGCATAGATTAAATGTTTAGTACACTCTCAGGGACCTTTTCTAACAGCAATAGGAAGGTCGAGGTCATCTGTTGGATCAGTGAATGTTTCAACCGGTTGTGTGTGTAAGGGTGGATTAGATCTTACCATGATCTCATTCCCAGAGCCTGAGTTGGATTCTTGGACTTGTGGCAGTTCTGGAGCAACCTTTCTCCTTGAATACACTTGAGAGAACCTTGGAAAATTGTGAGTGACACTGGCTGGGATAGGAGGTGACACGGGTTCAGTGGCAGAATGGGGTGACTCAGAAGTGGTTGGCTCAGAGGACTCTGGTTCAACAACACGAACTAGAACATGAGGAAGATCAAGAGTGTTTAGGGGTTCAAATGACTCACAAGGACTATCTTCCATTATTGGAATCTCCCCCTGAAGAGAGGACTTGGAGAAGAAAGATTTATTTTCTGTGAAAGTGACATCGGTAGAGATGTGGAATTTTCTGGATGAAGGGTTGTAACACTTGTACCCCTTTTGAGTGGATGAGTAACCGAGGAAGACACATTTGGTGGCTCGGGGATCTAGCTTGCCTCTATGTTGGCTGTGGACATGGACAAAGGCAGTGCATCCAAAGACCTGTAGTGTGAGACCATTTGAGGTTCTAAAGTAAGGATATAAAGTATTGAGGATTTCTATGGGACTCTTGTTTTCTAACACACGTGAGGGAAGTCTATTAATCATGTATGTGGCTGTAAGAACTGCCTCTCCCCAATAGGACTTAGGAACATTCCCTTGAAAGAGTAAGACTCGGGTGATGTTTAGTAAATGCCCATTTTTCCTCTCGGTTACCCCATTTTGTTGGGGTGTGTTAACACAAGATAAATCATGGATAATGCCTTGTGACTGAAAGTAGGGTGATAAAATTTGATTGAAGTAGTCTCTAGCATTGTCTGTCCTAAAGCGTTTTATTTTAACCCCAAACTAGTTTTGAACCATTGAGTGGAAATTAGGTATAACAATACTCACATCAGATTTTTGTTTTAGAAGAAAGAGTCATGTCACCCGGGTACAATCATCAATCAAAGATGCAAACCAACGAGCCTCAGAAATATTAGGTATAGTTGAAGGACCCCATATGTCACTATGAATCAAATGAAAAAGATGAGAACTTCTTTTATTGCTAATAGGAAAAGATACACGAGTATATTTTGCCAGTTCACAAACATCACAATGAAACTCAGAAATATCTAATCCTTGGAATAAATGAGGAAACATGACTTTTAAAACTCTAAAAGATGGATGACCTAGACGTAGGTGATACAACCAAATGGCATCCTTATTTGAGGAACTAAGAAAAGACAAAGACATATTGCTCCTAATTTTCTGAGATGATTCAGGATGATAAAGGCCGCTCCTTTCCTTAGCAAGTCCAATCCTCCTCCCCGAGCTCTGTTCCTAAAAAACACAATAAGGGAAAAAAGTAGCATAGCATTTAAGGTCACTGGTAAGTTTTTGAATGGACACAAGGCTCGCCGACAGTTTTGGTACATGGAGGACATTTTTAAGGATAAGGGTAGGTGTGATATGGACTTCTCCGGTCCCTGCAACAGTGGCTAAAGAACCATTGGCCACTATAATTTTTCTGTTACTCGGGCATGGGGTGTAGGTGTGGAAGAGTTGAGATGTGGGAGTCATATGGTTTGTGGCACCTGAGTATTATCCAGGGGTTATCATAGAATGTTTATGAGGCATTCATGCAAAATGGAATGGAATGTTTACCTGAAAGAGCTAAGGAACAGGTCCCTGAAGGCTTATCAAGTGATCTCAACAAGCACCTCAATCTCTCAATTTCTTCCTTGTTGAACCCCCCGGTTGTTGAACTGTCCTCAGTTTTGGATTGCTTGGCTATGTGTGCTTGAGGCCTAAGCTGACCCCCACGGTTGCCCTCACGGTTGCCCCATTCTCGGCTTGGTGGCTTACCATTCAGCTTCCAACACGTCTCCTTTGTGTGCCTTGATTTCTTACAATAGGTGCACTAAAGATTGTCCTTGTTCTCCTTCCACTGATTTTCTCTATCAGGATGTTTAGGCGGATCACCCTTTCCTTTCTCCTGGTGATCTGTTTTTGCTACTAAGGCTGATCGATCAAGCTGACCCCCACGGTTGCCCTCACGGTTGCCCCATTCTCGGCTTGGTGGCTTACCATTCAGCTTCCAACATGTCTCCTTTGTGTGCCTTGATTTCTTACAATAGGTGCACCAAAGATTGTCCTTATTCTCCTTCACTGATTTTCTCTACCAAGATGTTTAGGTGGATCACCCTTTCCTTTCTCCGGGTGATCTGTTTTTGCTACTAAGGCTGATCGATCAATGGTTGGTTGTTCAAGCATAATACTCCTTCGGCTTTCTTCCGCTCGGATCAGTGAGATTGTCTCTTCTACAGACAGTGTGTTCCCCTTGCCAATGTGAACTTTCACTTGATCGAATTATGGATTCAATCCAGCCAAGAAATCGTATGTCCAATCTCTTTCTATGAAGTTCTTCAAGATGGCAGCATCCTCAGGGCTCTTCATCTCTATCACTTGGTAATGGTCCAGTTTTTGCCACAGATTTTGCAACAGGTTTGCATATTCTGTGACAGATTTGTCTCCTCGTTTAGTGGCTCCAGTTTTTATCTTAATCTCGTACACTTGAGCATCATCACGAGCCTTCGAATATGTGCGGTGAATATAATCCCAAATTTGCTTTGCATTAGTCAAGAACATACATGTGCCACTGATTGTTGGATCCATGGAGTCCCATAGCCAGGACATAATCATGGAGTCCTCCTCGTCCCAAGCTTCAAAGGCTGGATCCGTCATTTCTGGCCCGTTTCCAAGCAGGTGATCAAGTCTCCCCTTGCCCTTTAGGTATGTGCGAACAATTTGGGTCCATTTGAGATAGTTCTTCCCATTCAGCCTATTGGAGGCTCGGATATTCTGCAAGTCTCTAGTTTTCTGAACAGAATTGACTTCTTCGGAGGGGTTGCTAGAGATGGTGGTTTCTGAGGTTGACATGATGAAGGCAGAATAATGGCAGCAATGAAGGCTAAATCGCAGCAATTAAGGCTGACTGAACAGGGATTATTGACGGGAAAAATAAGAAGGAATGACAGCGATGAAGGCTGGAATACGCAGCAATGAAGGCTGCTCGAGAAAAGAAATCTCAGAAAAGAAAAAGCCCTACGGCTCTGATACCATGTCACAGAAAAGGATTCTAGTTTATGTTATTGATGAATAAACGTATTACATGGTGTTATATAGCTAATTACAGGAGAGAGAATAAGAAATCAAATCATTCCTAAATCAGGAAACCAAATAATCCTGCCTAACCCGAATCCCTGAAATCAAGGGATTTCTAACTAATTCTCCTAATCTATTTACAACTCATTTACAAGTCAACAACATGTTAATTCAAAATTTTAAGTACATATATACCTTGAAGCAGGGCTTGAAGTCAAAGCACTTATCATTAGTGGTGTAAGTGCAGCTCCTTTGAGAAATGATGACCAACCGGAAAATTGAGCCGGCACCCCTTGAGGTATTTGGCTGATACATCCATTCACGTAGCCCGGCCAGAAATATGCAGATGTGTCCAGCAGATTTCTAGCAATACAAGCCTCAACTATCAAATGACGCATGTTACCAGCTGTAGAAAAGGATACAGTATAAGTGTGGAAAGTCTAAAAAAAATAATTGATCACCCAGAAAATAGTACAGAATATCTCGTGGGTAATCACAATTCAAACCTTTTTCTTACATTGTTTTCTCTCACAAAAATACCGAATTTCTGTTCAAATTTTTTGTTCTAAACTATGAACCAAACGGCCTTGTTATTATGATGGTTCTAGCTTTCTGCCAACAATATTAGAGAACTCACTAACAAGGAAAATAGACGCTGGATATTACTTACAACAGTTGATTGGCACGTCTTCCACACTGAGGCACTCATAGTATGCATTCCCAACACCAATGCCTGAAATAAACAACATTGCTTTTGCAGCAGCCTGATTGGCCACGGAAACAACAGATTGAGGAGGCTCCAGCAGTCCCCGATAATCACCCAACATCTGCAGGCTGGAGACTAAATCGTTCCGGCGCTTTCCCGGAACCTCCTTTTCTTTCCAGTGATTGGTGGAGCCGCATTCTGTTTCATTAAGTAGAGCACTTTCCTCCTCAATTAGGTCAGCAACCACAAGAGTTGTGATGCACAATAGCATGCATAAGCGAGTATCGAGGTGAGGCACGGGGCCCTCCATGGGGTCCCTTTCCTAGCAACAAAGTAAAAAAACTGAACATGAGAAGACCTTCATAAGGCACCTATAAAGTAATGGTGCTTTGGTCTGATGTAAATTTGGTGCTAAAACAGCTTAGTGAAAAAAAAAAAAAAAAAGAAAAAAAAAAAGAAAAGAGGAGGTTATATTCACTGTTGCAAAAGATTTCAATAACATAGTTAAATCACAACACAAGTCACATAGTCTTACCCTTTGAATTAGACGAAGAGCTGCAATCCAAAGACCTAAAAACGTGTCATGCCAGGTTGTTCCATTTATTGCTTGGAGGGTCTTAATCAAGCCTGTAAAAATGGAAATTTTTAAATATTTATCCTCACAAGAATTGTCTTCATGAAAGAGATGACCGCCTTAAAAACTACAACAAGAGGCAAAAAAATAAACAGCTCTTTACCAGAAATTCTTTCTATGGCACTTGTTGCCTCAACTTGATATCCATCCATGGCATCTTCTAATACAAGGTCAAGAGGAAGCCATAGAGCAGAACGGCTAGCCCCATGGCAGAGACCAGCAGAAGAAGCCAGAGATCCAAAAGCCATAACAGCATGGAACTTCTGCAACGAACTTGTTTTGCATTCGCCAGACAAGACAATGCGAGTGTCTGAGGTCAATTGGAGAAGAGACTCCGGTGACAGAGTTTTCGAGTTTCTCAACGAGGATGAACTTGCTGCAAGTAGCCGTAATCTCCTAATGAAACTCGTCCAATGTGTTTGCCTGAAAGTGGAAGAGCATTCTTAAGCAATATCTACCATCCAAGACGAAGTCAAGAACGAAATGCAAAAAGAACTCTTCATATCTAAAGCTTGACAAAACGAAACATAAAATTTAATGAAAAGAACGAATTCATACATATGTTGACGAGCCAAAAACAGAATTCTTGATGTTACTATATTTTGTAGCATTTCTCCAATAATCTCGATGGCCATGACAGTGTTTGCATTCTTCAATAACTCATTATGTTCACTCCACTTCTCATCATAACCACCATGACCATCTATTTCCATGTCTTGCGGTTTAGTTAACCATTTTGAATTCTGCTCAAGAGTAAGGTTAAGCAACCCTTCATCATCTAATGATGCATCAAGCAACTGCCACGCCATAGAAAAGATAAACTCAACCACAAAAACCCCAGGCTCACTTGCTGGCAGACCAAATATTTTGGAAAGATGAAGAACACCATCTATTGATTTCGTAACCCTGAATGAAGATAATAGGAAAGAAATTGAAGATGAAAAAAAGAAAATGACCTTTTTATTAGCGTAATCATCGATAAAATGAAAGAAGATCAAGTTGAACGACATTGGCAAGAAAAAACGAAAACAAAAACTTGCGTTTCAAAATTTGGCCCGTTCATCTGAGATTTAAGGGTGAAAACACGACGCTTGAGAAGTTCCATATAAAGTCTATATGCTACTGGCTGAGAGCATCTATTAGGAATGACCCTGTAGAAAGAAAGTATGACATAACAAATGTGTCAAAGATTACATTTTTACCAACAAGTAGATCATTTCAAACCATAAAACTCAACACAACCACACATCACCAAATAACACAACATTTTTTTTTTAGACAGAGGGAGAGAGAAGAAAACTTTCAATAGATTAGGAATGACCAGTACAAGGTGTGACATAATAAATGAGTCAAAGCTTATGCTATTAGCAACAAGGAGACCAATTTCAAACCACGAAACTCAAAACAACCGCACATAACATTCTAGTTAAAAACAAGAACAACTTCCAATCTACTATGAATGACCCAATAGAAAGTACGACGTAACAATATGTGTCAAACATTATACTTTCACCAACAAGGAGACCAATTTCAAACCATGAAACTCGGCACAACAAACATAACAAAAAAGACAACATTTTAGTTCTTGAAAAAAAAAAAAAAAAAAAAAAAAAAAAAAAAGACCAGCTTTCAATCTACTAGGAATGACCCAATATAAAGTATGACATAACAAATGTTTCAAAGTTTATACTTTTACCAGCAAGAAGTCCCATTTCAAACCATGAAACGCAACACAACACACGTAAAAAAGTAACAAAACATTTTAGTCAACATAATAAAGAACCCAACAAATACAATCCAGCTTTCCTTTTATATAATAAAGAAGAACGAAAACTTTGAATCAAATTAAGACCCTTTTCCCAATACCCACAAGGAGAAATTTCAAGAAACACGCACAAACAAACCAAGAAACAAACCTGGTAGAGAGCAAAGCAAGGACGAGCAAAGGAGGGACGATCTTGAAGACCAATGCCTTTTCTAGAAACTTCCAGACGATGGGGACGTTGTTTTCCCAGCAAATGTAGGAGACCAATGCATTGGCGACCTCCACAGAAGGCAAAGAGACGCCCATGGAGTTCAAGTTGGACGACAACTGGATTGCCCACACCAAAGGGTCGCTGCCCTTTTGCTGAGCCACCTTCGTCAGCTCCAAAACACTGTCCCATACGCTTCTCTCCACGCAAACCGCCATTTCCGAGCCGCCAGATCCGACTGATGACGGTTTTTTTTTTTTTTTCTCGGGTTTGTCTGCGGGAGAAGATGGTTTAGAGAGAGAGAGAGAGAGAGAGAAGATAGGTGTCGTTTACGTCTTCTTTGTTATGTTTTGTTCGGCTTGGAGAGTTTATGTGTGGTCGATCAAAAAAGAAAAAGAAAAAAAAAAAAAAAAAAGAGAGTCAAACATGAGAGAGAAGGGTATGATAGCATTTTATTTTATTCTAGACTGTCATATTTGTATTATTTGTATTAGATTTTCTTAAGTTTTACATATGTTTTAGTTTTGGTAGGATTATGATCAATTTTAATTTTAACGTTAACATGCATTATTATTAAAAATTAGAAAGACCCTGTAGTCTGATGCGGGCTCTTTTTAAAGTTTCTCGTAGTTAATATATTTATGTTCTCTTTGTGATTTTATCAGAAAAAATAAAAAGACATTTTTTTGTTATGAAAATTTCTATATAGGACATAAAAAAATACACTACCGGCAGTGTTTTATTTTTTAAATCTATTGGGAAACTTTTTTTATATATTAATATAATTTTGACTAAATTCAATGTGTTCTATTTATATTTGTTCAAGGTTGAAAATGCCTTATTTTGTTTTGTTTTATTGGGTAAGGGAGGGTAGTGGTGGGGTTTAAACATGATTTTAGGGATGTTTTGGGCAAAACAAAATAATAAGCGTATCATGTGTTTAACGGTTAAGGGAATCTTGGATTAAGTTCACCTAGGCGCCCTTTTTTTTTTTTTAATAAATTCAAGTTTAAAATTTGAGTTTTGTTAAATAAAAAGCTCTCAGAAACAGTCACATCTAACTTTTTTACTACAATAAAAAGCTCTCGAACAACATCACATCTCAACTTAAATTAAAAACTCAAATTAGCAAACCGAACGGGCCCTAATCTTCTTGGCTATCTAGATTGTATTAATTTGCTCTCTAATTTTGAACTTTAAAAAATTTTCTCCATTTGCACTTTCCAAGTGTCCAAATTTTTGCAATGTTAGAGACTGTGGGAATTGAGAAATTTTGTAAAATTGGGGGTTAAAGATGCAATATTTGCAAATTGAAGCTCAAAATGGAAATGAAACAATTATTTTGTTGGGAGCATTGAAATGAAAAGGAAAGTGACATTATCCACCGTTCGTGTGGTCTCAAAACAACTGTTTTGTAATTGAGCGAGCTATTTGCTTGTAATTAGGGATTAGATGGAAAAAGTCAATGTTCTATCAATGTGTACTTGGTAGACAAAAAAAAAGGAAATGCCAACAAAGGGGCATTTTCCACAATACCAAGGCAGAAAAGTAATTTTGAAGTAATGCTATTCCTTTTTTAGCATTTTGGGTTTTTGGGACGTGGGACCAAAGTGCACACATGCATATGGTAGGGCCATGACTCAAAGGGTTGGCCACTGTTTGATTGAAATACATTATCCTTGATTCCTATTTTGGAAAATTTTAAATTAAATTCACCCGCCATGGGATTGAATAGGACCCTCTAATCCCTAAAACAACACCAATAAAATTTATTATTATTATTATTATTATTATTATTACTCGTACTAGTACTTATTGGACACCATATGTTACTATATGTGTTAGTAAAATGAACAATATTACAAGGTATGTGTGAGCTGCACACCAAATACTAATAAAAAGTAGGTTTCGCAACATGAGATTTATAAATGAGATTCACTTTCTACTAGTAGTGGTACTTGATAACTGCATAAAAATACACTCTAAATATTATTTTTAATTTATATAATATTAAAATATTTAAACTTTAATTAAACAATTTTATTATTTTTAATTAAAATTTGTCTAATTTTTACTTAATTATTTACAGATGAAAAATAATGTAAAAAACTACACAAGAAGATATCATTTTCAACCTATTTAGGCCACTAAGCCCAGCCACACAAGCCATATTAAGAGAGAAAGAAACGCGGTAGAGCTGGGGCCCACGTGGAAGAAAACGATAAGTGGCTTGGCTCGGCTCAGTGCTTAACACCAGAATTATTCTTAAATATTTTTCTAATAAAATAAAATTATCTTATCATAAAAGTAAAATAACTTAACACCACTCTTGACACTAATTATAATAAATAACTCTTTTTTTTTTTTTTTTTTTTTTCCCTCTTTTTTGAATTGCACCAAAAAAGACCAATGCATCTTTGTTCCCAATTATTTTTCACTTGCAAAGGGTGCCACAGAAACCTATAGTGGTTAGGAGTTGGTAGAGATGATGACAGGAGGGGTGGTGTACCCCACTAGAGTTGGTCCAACTCCAACACCAAGTGATGATGATGATGATAATATGGGCAACTTTTCTTTTGGAATTTATTAGTAAGGAAAGGTAAAGAGTCACTTTTTTCCCACTTTCCCCAAGTGAGGACAACTAACTTTATCAAAAAAATAAATGAATAAATAAAACCTTATGTTTGTATTCCTTTCATGGCAGGAAATATGGGATGGACATTTGGGTAGGTACGCACTAGTGCCTTATTTAGTTAGAACGATTAGTAGCATGAAAAGACATGTTTTGGGAGAATTAAGAAGATTAATTTTTAACTGTTAAATTATATTAAATTAAAAAAAATGTGAATATACAGTTTTTGTCGTTTAATAGTTTATTTTTTCATGATCTATTAAAAAACTCTCCATATCATTTATTTATTTATTTTTTTGTCATTATTGTCAATTTTTTTTCAACTACTATGGTTCAACCTCCCACAAATGTTCACTTAAAATATGAGGGGGGAAAAAAGAAGAATTTGTTGGAAGAGAATCTAATCTCTTTAATCTCAAATAAATAATCTATCGTGATCAATTGGTTGGTTAAAGGTACGAAAAGGGAATCACTTTAATCATGGATTGCTTAGGATAATAAGTTTGGTTGATTAATGATTCTTCTCTAACTGTCTACCAATAACAATGATAATTAATAAGCTAATTGTGTTGAAGTATGATTTTATGAGCCAGTGCCACTTTGCATGGAAAAATATTTGAATTTGTGAAGAATCTGTATGTGGAGTTAGGTGAAATGGGTGAATCACCCCACAAGTACTAACTGCTTCATTTGAGAGGTTCAGAGTTGTTAGGAGCTGATTTGAGGTTGGTGGGAGGGGAAAAAGTGGGAAAGGTTGAGAAAGATACATAGTTTTTTTTTTTTTTTTTTTTTTTTTTTTTTTTTTTTTGGTGGTGGTGTATTTTCAAAGTCATTGATGAATTAACATATATATATATATATATATATTTTTGTAAAAAATAATCATTTCTTATCCTAGCTTTTTAGTTTTTGGCGTTTCTTTATGTGCACTTGATTAAGACGTGTCTCTTTAAAGAGAGTGGCTTACTACCAAAATCAAGACGACCAAAGCAAGCAAACATGATTTTGATTGTGAAGTCCACATAAAAACGTAGGAACATGCTAATGCATAATTAAGAAAAATTTAGATAAATAATCGTTTCTCATGACTTTAATTATAGGTCGCAATGCCTAACACATTTTGATTGCTATTGCAAATGCCATGACACATTTTTCATAAGCTATAACTATATGTGACAATCAATAATTAGTTGGAAAATATAATGAATGAAAGATATTTATCACTTTTTAACAAAAATTTTTAAATTATGTGTAACTTGGCACGCATTATATGGCCATCTAAGTGTTAGACCTTAATAAAGGAAAATATGAAATATATTACATTTGCAGAGAGAATCACTTGCAAAAGCATTGTTAGACTGTACATACGAGTTCATTTATTTTTACCAAATTTAAGGCTATGTTTATAATTGATTCTGTCTTTATTTTTTATGTTTTTTGAGAAAAAAAAATAAAAATGTTTTTAAAACGGTGTTTGGCAATAAAGATAAAAAATAAAAATGAAAATAATTTTTTAATTTAATGTAAAATGAGATAAATAATTTTTTATTTTCATTTTCTCTTCTCTCCAATAGAGAAAAAAAAAGAGAAATATTAATAGATTTTTTTACACTAAAAATAATCACATAATAAAATTACTAAACGTATTTTTAAAAATAATTTCTGTCTAAAATTAAAAATATTTTTATTTTTATTTTCATAAAAAAATAAAATTATTTTAAAATAAATTTTAAACGCACCTTAAAAAATATATATATAAGCATGAATTTTCAGCAAGTGGGTAAAGAGATAATACTGCTTGTGAAGCCATAATTGATAACTAGTACATAACTAGATGATAACGTGTGTTATTATGACATTAAGTTGATATTTTAGCATGTCATAATTAATGAAATGATGCCACATCTTTGTCAAGAACCAGTTTTGCTTTGATTGCTACCCCACGTTTTTCTCCATGGGGATAACGTGGCCTTCCCTAATCGGACCACACACTTGGACTCCTTCATTTGGACACTCATTTTACCTTTACCAATGAAATTCCAAAAAATTAATCTGTCTTTTAATTAATAATACAATCTATTATCTAACAAGTACTTGTACAGTTGTACTGGACAATATTCTTCTTTCTTATAAAGACAAGCAATAAAATTAGTATCATGTCCTCTCTGTAAGGCTTTGCGCACCATATTGCCAATCACAGGCAGGTACTTCTAAATTCAGTATGTATTATTATTCTCCAAAGAAGGTCCCACAATGAGTTAGAAACAATCCAATCCATTATTATATAGTAAAAAGAAGGGTATCTAGTACTGTAGTAGAATACACACCTTTTGAGCTTGATCTAGTGGGGAAAACAAGCAATTATAGAGTGAGGACACATTCCATTTTTTTTCATGATGTATCTCTCTAGTACAAATATTGGTAATGAATGAGGCTCACAAACAATCTTTAGCCGTCGAACTTTTTTCGGTATTTATCAAGTGACAGCTAGCTGACAGTATTTTTATTTCAACATCCAATTGCTGAAAAGAAAAAAAATGCTATACAACGATTCGTGTCACATCTCGTATTCATACTGTATTTTAATTGTCTCTTTTTAAATTTATAATTAATTTAAACATAATTTGTGATACGAAATTTTTTAAAAATCACAACATGAATATGACACGATCACTTTACAGATTGACACGACACGACACGAAACGAAAATAATCCGTGAACTTAAAATTGACACAAAAATTGTATACTTTTATTTAGTTTTTTACATATTAAAAATAACTTCAAATTCATAACATACTAAAATATAATAACATCTATTGAAATTAAACAAATAATAGTATAAGATTTTGAATATAACTATCATGATATCACAAGTTCATAATAAAAAAAAAATATGTAATGAAAGATATATGTATTTTTTATTTTTTCAGGAGTTTCGTGTCGTGTTCGGGTTAGGTGGGTCTAATTCGAAATTGACAAGTGTTTTTCGTGTTAATTTTAGGTCGACCTAATTCTAACCCGAATCTCTTTTTTCTCAACCATAACCCGTAAAATTCGTGTTGTGTTGTCGTGTCGTGACTCATATTGTCAGCCCTAGTTATGGTCCCGTCAAATACAAGTTAGTGAGGTCCATTAAACACATTTGTGCACGTCCATATTAAAATTTACATCACGCCACATAGAATTACTCATACCATATATCTAACTATTAAAAACTTAATCTAATGGTATAAAACAGTTGCTACCGGTAGAGCAAAACTTGCTCTACTGTAAAGACTTATTTTTTTTTAGTAATGGTCACCTCAGTATGGAAAAACTGCCATCATAAAATTCACATATATCTCGAGAACTGAGATGTAAATCTATGATTTATTTATAACAAAAACTATAGTGACAAATAAATAATGTCTCCCCAGTAGTTGAGGTGATCATTGTTGTCAATAATGCTATTGCCATTTTTTTTTGTTATGGTGAACAGATAAAATGTAAATGTTCTCTCCCACTGACAATCGGATTCCATAGAGAAAAGCCATGGATATACCTGCAATTCTTTGAAAGCAATGCACCGCAACTAATATTATAAGATGTTTAAAATAAGTGGTCAGTGTTGCACCAGTAATGCCACTGCCACAAACAAGTTAATATATCAATGTATTTCCTTTCTATTTCATGCACTATATCTAAGATTACTACTTTATGTTGAAAATTGATTAAGAAAAATTCTAATCAATTAGCTTACGAAAGCGACTGGAGAAAAATACCTTCTACAGTCTTTAGTTATGGCATAATCGTGTTGGCTTATGTCAGGTTGTGCCTAAACATTCCGTCTTGACACCTCTAACTTTATACTATTGAAAATTCCACATTCCCACCCAAATTCCATCCATATATATAAATTATATATTTATATAATTATAATATGTAGATACAAAACATCTCCTCAGAAATACAACAAAGAAAGAGCAATGCTATTAGACACCGGTGATGCTCAACACCACTCACTAATAGAATGTGGTCCCGTAATATGAGGCCCACAGATGGGATCCACTTTCTATTATTGGTAGCACTTAGCACCGACGGTGTCCTAAGCATTTTTCACAAAGAAATATTATAGTTCATATGAAATAGTGGTACGGATAAAAAAATAATAATAAAAACTGGGTATATGACTAGTTTAAGGACGGCCCCAACATAACAAATGATCACTTCATATTATGCCATGAGACCTTGGCATGGCTTGGATATGGGGTAGGCTATATAGACATTAGACAAAATATTGTGTTGCCATAAAGAATAGTAACCAAAATTTGATGCTCAGTTTGAGCATCTCAATGAAAGACTTGTGGAATTAAGAGTGGTGATTAAAAGTCCTCATCCAACTTGAAGACAAAGTTCTTTCCATCATCTTGAAGGCTTGGCATTACAGACGCCTTCTGGTAATCACCCACTCTTCTCTCAAAGAAGTTCGCCTTTCCTCTGCACAATCAAAGAGAATCGATTTACGAGCAGGTTTGAGACCAGTAGGAGGACATCATGATCAGAAGTTTAGCACCCAACTTGAGCAGGTTAATCCGGTTCAGAAGGACAGACCAAAGACAGAATGCAGTCAACTCAAGGTGGGGAAGAGAAACCTTCACTTGTTTGTTCTTCATCTCAATGTCTTTCATGTGTAATAATTTGAGAAGAGGTAGGGACACCAGTGGTGTCTAATACCACATACTAATAGAAGGTGGATCTCATAGTATGATCCCATAGAAGGGGGCTCACCTTCTATTACTTGCACAGGTGGACACCACTAGTGCCCTCGAGCTTTTTCTAACAATTCGTTTTTCTAATAGAGATTGATGATCAATTATTGCACAACAGTTGGGACATGGGTATACAACGAAGGATGGCGAAAGGCCTTGAAATCTGTCATTTTCTATAGTGCTTGTAAAAGTATTAATCAAAATAGTTGAGCTGAATTCTTATAGAAACTTACTGCAAAGAAATGAACTCCATCCAATCGAAAGGATTTTCCACATTATACTTTCTTTGGCATCCCAATGAAACCTGGAAGCACGAAACACCACTTCAATGAAAATGCAAAAACCAAAGCAAAACAAAAAAGGGAAAATGAGTTTTTAGAGATACCAATAGTCGATCAGCAACAAATTTGATGTACTGTCTCATTAGGTTTGAGTTCATCCCAATCAATGCACATGGAAGGGCCTCACAAACAAACTGTGTCTCAATTTCGACAGCTTCGTCCACAATGTGATAGACTTTTTCACGAGGTAGTTGCTTCCGCAACAAACTGTTAGCAACAACATAGAACATAGCATGTACTTATTAGCAAACCAAAAAACAGAAAGGGACAAATTCTTTTATCCAAGTTTTCAGAGGGAAAAAATAAACCAGATTCAGTCAAGAAAAAGATATAAGAGTACCAGGAAGCTTTCCGCTCAATTTGTAGCAGGCACCAAATACGAAAATATATGAAGAATGAACTCCAAAACAAGAGCAAGAGAAAGGGACTAGAGACCAAAACAAAAGGGCAAAAGTTACCTATATAGAAGGCAAGCAAAATCGCAGTGGAGGCCTTCATCTCTAGAAATAAGCTCGTTTGAGAATGTCAAGCCAGGCATCAATCCTCTCTTTTTGAGCCAGAATATTGCACAGAAGCTGAGGATGGCACAATAAACAACAAAAACCAAGGCAAATTATTGAAGTATAGAAACTTGATACATTGTAGAGTAAAGCAAGTGTCAGAACTCTTTTTTTTTCACCCCTTAAAATATACTACCTTCCGGAGAAAAAGATTCCTTCAATGCAAGCAAAAGCAACAAGTCTCTCCGTAAATGAGGTGGAACTGCAGGTCATGAACATCAATGAATTGTGTACGTGAAACTATAGAAGAGACTGACTACTGCAATACTAAAGATTCAACAAATTTGAGCTCCTTTAGACAAAAAAGCAGCAAGAATCTAGTTAAAATCTGCCTAATATTAAACTGGGCAGTAATTTAAGAGCCCTTAAATACTAATACGGTAATACCTCATAGAGATTCAGATGAACAAAGAGATTCGAGAATGCTAATGATAAAAAATCACACACTTAGATAATGTAATCACATAAGCAAGTGACTAAAAATAAATGCATTGGTACCTCTTTATCCAATCTAAAGCCCACTTAGCCTTCCTAGCGATACAAGGAATGTTTTCAATTGCATTGAACAACCTGTGCTTCTCTCTTGAATCCTTGATATATGTCTCCAAAAGCAAACTGTACATTTCTGATAGGAAAAAAAAAAAAAAAAAAAAAAAAAAAAAACCACCTAATCAAGTACTGCAAAATGCACCATAAAAGCATAAAAACTACAGGTATCATTACACAAAGCTCCACCAGAATGAATATTCTCCATTGCAATCTGAAAGCCGTAGAATGCCCGAGCCTGAGAGAAATGAGTACTACTGATGTTAATAAGTTAGCTAAAAAGTATAGAATAGATGTCAAGCCAAAGCAGTGATGAATCTGAGCTAATTGAAAAATAAGGGTGAGATGGGAAAGGGCACAAAGGGTAAGCTAGATATTGCAACTTTTAAGAATAATAAATTCCTCTTTCTGTTATTAGGCATATACGTCATAAATTGTCTTATATATATACCTAAAAAAAAGCAAAACAAACTATCCCTTCGGACTGTGTGGGATAGCTTGTGCTTGTGCTTTTAAGTAGTAGAAGAAGATAAACATAAGTTGGGGCTTTTTAATTAGTGTTTGGATAGTGCCTGAAAAAGTACTTTTATATCTAAGAAGAGCTTTTAAACCTGTTTAGGTTAAAAAGTCAAAAGCACTTATTGTTATAAAAAGTAATATAATAAAAGGATATAGATGGAATATTTAATTTGTTGTTCACAATTAAAAGGTTAAAAATGTATATAAAAAACCTTTTCATAAGCACTAAGGAGATGACTTGTTCTAAAAGTGTTTAAAAAAGCTAAAAACACTTTAAGATTGTCCATCCAAACAGGTTCAAAAGTGGCTTTTGGACTAAATAAGCCAATCCAAACGGGCCCAAAGAGGATTCCAACAACTTGCTTTAAAAAGGCAGAGCAAAGTACTTTATCAAAAAAATCAGGCAGTCTTATATTTCTTTTAAGAATACTAATCCGGAGAAAAATAAAAATATACCTTTTGCAAAAAAGATCATAGACTTGACCATGTTGTAAAATTTGACAAGCAATTAACTGGAAAACATATGACTCTTCAGTAGAATAACTTTAACTAGAGGTAAACTAGTCAAAGCAATATGCAAAAAAAAAAAAAGAAAAAAAAAGGAGGATATAATGAACATCAAGCCTTCAAATATAGGTACTGAACACTCAAATGCCTAAAGAGAGAAAGAAAAACACCATATTCTCCTAAAGAAAAGAGCACAATAAAGAAATTCACCTCTGGAACTTGAACATCGTTCAGAAATCTTGCAGCCAAATTCTCCAAAACAATCCCATCAGACGCAGCAAAAAAAGCCAATACATGGCTTATGAAGTGTTTCTCCGAGTCAGACAGACCCTCCCACTGTTGGACATCCTGAGAGAGGTCAACCTCTTCAGCTGTAGAATAACCCCATCAACACATTAATCAGAAGGAGAATTCTCCAGTAGGAAGAAAAGATGAAGTAGCGATAGGCACTGAACCATAGATTTTCACCATGTTCTGTTAAACGCTTTACTTTTCTTACTTTGATATGATTCTAATGTGACCTGATGGTTCATAATCGTGTCTTAGTTGTAGGTTTTCTTTTCTCATACCCAACATAGAATTCTCCTAATTAGAATAAACAACAGAAACAAGCCAACTTGTGCACATAAATTCTAAGCAGTAAAGCACATGAAATCAGTGTGCCCGGAAAATTTTCAACTTTTTTGGGGGACATTTTTTTTTTTTTTCGGTATGATGTGGGGCCTTTGGTTTCCACTTTACTATAAGAAATGAAACCATCAGAATTCAAACCCTGGTGGACGCATGCACTCACTCACTCAACCAATTGGGCTAGCCTCAAGCAGCTGTGGACAAAATTAGATCCTAGTGCTTTTACTTGGGACCAAAAACATTTAAAAAGACCTTTTTGTTAGCTCTTAATCATACCATAAAGATCACGATTCTCCAAATTATCACTGAAAATCTAGTTCAACAATCATGTTTTCCATCACAATACAGAATCCTTTTTTTTTTTTTTATTTTTCAGGAAAAAAAAAATCACATTATATCAGACAGAATAAAAACTACATTTCATGCAATTCAACAACTGATTAGAGGTGGAAAAACCCACAAGTACCAGAAAAAGAAAAATGTAATTTTGACCCTAAAAACAAAATACATTTAAATATTAATTTTAGCTCGGGAAAGCAGACACCATAGGCCCCGTTCATTTCGCTAATTCGAGTTTAGAATTTGAGTTTTGCTACAGTAAAAAGCTCTCACAAACAATCACATCTAACTTTTTTGCTACAGTAAAAAGCTCTCACATAAAATCACATCTCAACTCGAATTAAAAACTCGAATCAGCGAACTAAGTATATCATCCGAAGCAATGTTCTGGGCCCCAATAACTGAAAAGAAAGCGAATGCTTTTTCAACTAAAGACAACTGAAATTCAAACCTACAATCCTAAACAGAAACAGAGCAATTCCCAACTTCCATTTCCTTCGGAATAACGAGTGTAAACCCAAATCAACAACTAGGAAAACAACAACAACCAAAACAACAGCATTTTCCAAAAACATCCCAAATTAAGAAAGTTAACATCTTCAAAAACCCAAAAATTAACTTGTTCCAAAATCCATTAAGCAAAAAGAAAACCCAAGTGACACAAAGCTTTTTTAAGAAAAACAATAATATAAAGAGAAACACAGAGAGAGAGAGAGAGAGAGAGAGAGAGAGAGAAATGAAACAGTTATGGAACTTTATTTACCGGTCCAAAAACTGGCTTCAGCTTTCTTGTACATCTCCCAAAGCGGTTTATATTTGATGGGAAACATGCAGAATCTCTGGGTTTGTTCCATTAATATTGGCTCTTCTTCTTCTTCGTCTTTTTCTTCTTCCTCTTTTTCTTTCTTTTTATGTCTTTCTTTCTCAAGCCCATTTGTCAAAGACCCCATTTTTTTGGTTCTGTCTTTCTTCTGTGGCAACGTTAGAGAGAGAGAGAGAGAGAGAGAGAGAGAGAGAGAGAGAAACCCTTCAAAAACCTCGCGAACAAGGGAAGTGGGAAAAAAACAACACCCAAGGAAAGGAATGAAAATCACACAAACCGATGCTTTATGATTAGAGAAAGATTTTTGTTTGTCTTTCGGTTTATGATTATTTTATGATTTGTTTTTTGGTATTTTGCACATTTACTCTTATGGCAACTTATTCTCTAAATTTTAATTTTGATAATTTATCTCTTTAATTTGTAAAATTATTGTAAACTGTATTTATTACTATCATGATTCTAATGAAAAAGTAGGTTGTATAAAAAAATTATAAAAGTCTCATTCATTTTATCGATTTGAATTTAGAATTTGAGTTTTGCTATAGTAAAAAACTCTCAGAAACAGTCACATTTAAGACCCGTTTAGTTCGTTAATTTGAGTTTTTAATTTAAGTTAAGATGTGACTTTATGTGAGAATTTTTTACTGTAACAAAAAAATTAGATGTGATTATTTCTAAAAGTTTTTTACTGTAATAAAACTCGAATTCTAAACTCAAACCGGTGAAATAAACAGGGTCTTAACTTTTTTGTTACAGTAAAAAACTATCATAAAAATTTACATATCAATTTAAATCAGCGAACTAAACGGATATTAAATTTCAATACAAACCGTAATGCAAAATCTTTTATTTTTTAATTCTTAATCCTTTAAAATTTGACCAAAATAGTTACAAAATTGATAAAATAAGGCGCATTGTAAAATTTGTAATAGTTTTTTAGGTTAAGGGTAAATAATTAAAATTAAAAATTCATGGGATAAATTGCTAAATTCTACAAGTTTAGGGGCAAAGTTCACAAAATACAAATTTCTTTTTTTTTTTTTGGTTGGAAATGTTTCGTTTGTGATGTCGGGGTTTGGGAATCTACGCGATGGATTCGGAATTCGGAAATTCCTTGCAACGACGACGTATGTGAGTTGATTTATGGGCTTATTAAATGACAAATTGGGCTTTCCGTAGTCAAAGTTTGGGCTTCGAATCTGGCCCAATAGTTGCCTAATTAACTGGGAAATAGTCAAAGTTAGGGAGGTAATTTACTCTTTAAAAAACAGCCAAATCTTCGGACAAATTTTTAAATAAATTATTAATCAGGAAATCTCATATTAACTAACTAATTATTCCAAAAAATTTTACATTTAATAAATAAATACAATATTTATTGGCTAATTTAATTATTAAATTTCATACTTAATGAGTAAATCCAGCATTTTTATTATCGATAAATGATGAATACATCCATTTACTAAAAAAAAGAAATATATATATATATATATATATATATATATATTGAAAAGGTCACTTGCTAAAATTTGAATTTTAAACATTGTAGTCATTTTAATTTTTAGCTACAACGATGAATTCAATAAATCCTCCAACAAAAGTGTCATTGACGTTTGGCACGAGAGTTTTAGAATAAGAATCATTGTTCTGGTTTAAATTAGTGTTTATTTACAAAAAGTAAAAAGTAATTCTGATTTGACTTAATAAAATTAGTATTTAATTTAGATAGTTCTGATTCAAGGTTTGAACCCTGATGTAATGTTTTAAACTAGATTCACCTTTGATTCTAAAACTACCCCCTATATTAGTTTTGGGTGGTTCAAACTCCTGATTTTAATTATGATTTCAGAACCATGATTTGAACCCAAAATTATGAATCATGGTTTTAATTTGAAATTTTAATAAGCACCCTAGTTTGAACCCTCATACCAAACAGAGCATAGTAATTTTTTTTTTTTTTTTTTCCTTTTAAAGGTGTTAGCTTTGTAATTTGGATTTTTATAGGTAATACCGGTACTTTATGAGGTTACAAAAGTTTATGTTATTTATCAGTTTCATTTGAGTCATTTTTGCCTAGTGCACTTCTCTGTAATTTCAATAATTACCATAATTTATTATTTCTTTTAGGTTACATCTACTTGAGTGCAAATCATTGTTATACGTCAAATACTATTAATTGCCCTAATTGTACATACATATACATATTAAAATGAGTATATCCAGGTGTACAATATACTCTTTTTTTCCATTTTCCTTTTTAACTTGAAGTGAGGAATTCGAACTCTAAAGACCCGTTTAGTTCGTTGATTTAAGTTTTTAACTTGAGTTGAGATGTGATTTTATGTGAGAGCTTTTTACTGTAATAAAAAAGTTAGATGTGACTGTTTTTGAGAACATTTTATTATAATAAAACTTGAATCAGTAAAATAAATGAGCCGCCATACATTATGCCAAATATAATATATCTAATGCTCTCCTATAGTACTACAAAAAGACGAACCTTCACATAATAAGTTGCAGAACATTGCCATTGCTAATTTATATATATATATATATATATATATATATAATGTAATAATAATAACGATTTATTCTATGCAGTATATTATAAATTATAAAGGAGCTTAAATCAATAATTTTTAAATTTATATCAAAAAAATGTCCATTTTACACTAAATTTAATAATTAAAAAATTGATCCACCAATACGCTAACCCACAAGAGAAACTCTCCATTTATAAAAAGAAAAACGAACTGATGTCATATTGGTCAAACAGACAAGGGAATTTTTTTTCCTTATTTTACTCGCCGTAGCGCGCTGTGCGAGGCTCCAATGTGTGTGACGTAAGAAGTGACGCATTGGCTAGCTTGGTCCAGTTCTTTTTTTTGGGTTGCCATAATTATCTGCCATCTGATATATCTTTGTACTTCAATCTCTGAACCAAGTAATCTAGTTTAGTACTAGATTGATTCCAGTTCCACAATCTTTGGAGATCATCATGTCAAGTTCTCAGTGCTTTGAGAATCCACCAAACTTCAGCTCCTCAACATCTGGATTGGGATCTGTCCGACAACTTGGGGGCCTCAAAACATACATCACCGGTCCTCATGATTCCAACCGGGCAATCCTTCTTGTCTCCGATGTTTTTGGTACCTTTTTAGCTTCTCATTATTGTCTTTTTTTTTTTTTTTTTTGTATTGTTTGCAACAAGAAAACTCAAAATTGGAGAAAGTCTGAAAGTGGGTGTTGACTATTGATTCTTGAGTGCATATATTTTTGGTTTTTCCTTTGGTCTCTCTGTTTGCTTTGTTTTTTTTTTTTTTTTTTTTTTTTTTTTTTAAAACCTTTTTCTGTTTCTTAGTATAAAAAAAAAAACACTTGAAATTGTTTTTTGTTCATATGAATTGCAGGATATGAAGCTCCAAAATTAAGGTATTTTTCTTCTTGTGATTTAACTTGTCTTGAGAAGTGGTTTTGAACTTGATGTACTCTAGAATACCCAAAATAGGATTTCATGGGCTTTAGATTCATAAATGTCTGCTTTAGTCTGATTTTGTTCTTGAGAAGTGGTTTTGAACTTGATTTAATCTAGAATACCCAAAATAGGATTTCATGGGCATTAGACTCATAAATGTCTGGTTTTGTTCTTGAGAAGTGGTTTTGAACTTGATTTACTATAGAATACCCAAAATAGGATTTCATTGGCTTTAGACTCATAAATGTCTGGTTTTGTTCTTAGTATATGGAACTTCCTTTTCCTTTGCAAAATATATAGTTACAAAATGAGGCAATTGGAGAGAACAGAAAGTCCACAAAACTCTAATGTCTGTGAAATTGCCAATTTAGTGCTTAATTAGCCCACTTTTAAGCTAATGTATGCTTAACTTACGTTAAGCTTTCCTAAACTATGGAGGACTTTCTCCTGAATCCTGATATGTAAAATCTCTAGGCCAACTAAATATCAATCAAAATGTAGTGACTGAAATAAAATTTTGCAATTTTTTTTTTTTTTTTTTAATGTAAAGGAAACTTGCGGATAAAGTCGCGGAAGCTGGTCAGTTTTTGGTGGTAGTTCCTGATTTTTTCTACGGCGATCCTCTCGATCTTGGTAACCCTCAAATCGATCGCAATTCTTGGTCAAAAGCTCATCCCAAGGTTAGTTACTTTTCTTTACAAGATGCAGATTCAATCACTTTAGGAAGTCACCTATAAAGGATTATTCAAGAACCAAGAGAATGACAATGTGGAAACTTTTTTCTGCTAGTTTTGATTTATAATGACACAACATTTACCTTCAAGAAAAACAAAATGTACTGCTTTGGGATCTAAAGAGAATCGTAAAAACTGAATCACTTCATATTTGAATAAAGCCCTTTCCTTTTTGGACTGGTTTAAGCTCAATTTAGTAAGTTCTTGACTTGCAGGATAAAGGGTATGAAGATGCTAAACAAGTGGTTGCTTCTTTAAAGAGTAAGGGTGTTTCTGCCGTAGGAGCTGCGGGTTTTTGCTGGGGAGGTTAGGCAAAATCTGGTTTCAAAATTTTTTTCAACTCAAGGACTCTTTCACATAGAACTACTTAGAGTAGGCTTAGCCAACAAAATCGAGTCTCTTCGCATTTTTTCAGGGTGCGTTGTGGTGAAATTAGCGAGTTCTACCGACATTCAAGCTGCGGTTGTGCTGCATCCTGGCTGGCTGACAGATGAAGAGATTAATGGTAAGTTTTTCTATCATGTTTCATTCTCATGCCAAAAGTTTTTGGTGCTAACGTTGAACTCATCTTTCAGAAGTAAAAGTTCACATCACGATATTGGGAGCTGAGATTGACAATGCTACACCGCCAGAGCAAGTGAAACATTTTGGAGAGATTTTATCGGCTAAATCCGAGGTAAGGAACCAAAAAAATTTAAGAAGATCATCATCTCTTAGGAACTTGCTGGAACCAAGATGAGTTTTTTATCAGAGCAGTCAAAATATTCCTATAGGGAACAGAATGTAAAATTGAAAATGACTTTTCCATTAGATTCTCCTGCCTTAAAATTCATGAGTGATCTTTGATAGTTACTTCCACTGTGCCTTTGTATTGAAAATTAGCCTCACTCTTAGCAATTGCAATTTTTCAGTTTGATAGCTCTGTGAAGATATTCCAAGGGGTGGCTCATGGTTGGACTGTGAGGTACAATGATGAAGAGGAAGCAGCTGTCAAGAGTGCTGAAGAGGCTCATTTGGACATGTTAAATTGGTTTAAGAAATATGTCAAGTGAAGTTATGTACCCATATGGTCTCAATAGATTTTCAAGTGGTCATTGAGTCAGGGACGTGAGGACACTGCTGATCCATTTTTGAGGACTTGAGGACACCACTGATCCATTTCCTATGTTGGGTAAAATTATCACAATATTAGCCATACCAGAGTAAGTTATTGAAATGATATGTAAAGCATTTCTGTAGCTTTTCATGCTAGTCTTGACAATTATTCTTCTTTAAAGAATTCTGAATGATAAGCAACAGTGTTATCGCTAATTCAATCTAGTACAAAAAGAAAGCAACTGAATAGGAAATATCTTTTAAACAAATAAAATAAAACTGAACAGGAAATTATATCTTGAATTTGAGGCAATGGACCAATTTTAGATCCTTCTCAGGCCACAATTGACTCTCTCTCTCTCTCTCTCTCTCTCTCTCTCTCTCTCTCTCTCTCTCTCTCTCTCTCTCTCTCTCTCTCTCTCTCTCTCTCTCTCTCTCTCTCTTAATGCTGGAACGGCACAATTGAGTATACCTACCCACCAACATACTTAGCCTATTATAACATTGATTGCGATTAAATGATAAATGTCTTTTAAAGGTTGAATTAGATGTAGATTAAAAGCCTTGCCTCAAGTTAATAAAAAATTAATACTCTTAGAAGAACTGAGAATATATGAACAGAAAAAACTTCCAACGTATGTGCTGATGTTTGTATAGAATGCAACAAAAAGTCCTTGCTCAATTCAAACTCTAAAACTATACCAACTTAAATAAGAAAGATAAAACTGAAAATAATAAAAATAAATCGTAACCTAATAAAGATTCCTAATCTAGTCTAACTTGTTATCCTGCATCAGTTTCTCTAATGATATTTCCATTGGAGTGACGTGGTTCATCTTCACCAAAAAATTTCATCTAACTATAAAAAAAAAAACAAGCTAGGTTATTTGCATATTTGCCTCTCAAACTAATATTGGTTCGGCAACTTATTTCTTAGACTTTTAAATTTTGAAATATATTCTCCAACTTATAAAACAGTTATAATGTGTCTCATTTTAATGATGATTGTATTAAATTAGTGATAAAAAACACGTTTGACAAAAAAATTTAATACCCCAATTCAAGTTATAACACAAATCTCTCATTCCCAAACTCTCAACCCCTTAAATCTAACAAAAAAAGAAAAACATTAATAAAATGTGACATATTACAGCTCTTTTATAAATTAAAAGGAAAATTATGAAAATTAGAGGATCAGAAATAAATTACCAAACCCTTGCAAGTTCAGGGAAATGTGCCAAAAAAAAAAGTGGAGGAAACTGACTGTTCTAATCGTTTAGTTTATGGGTTCAAATCATGTGATTTAAACTATTTTTAATTTACACGTATTTTTATGAGAAAAAATATTGTAATAATTATGAATTATGATTCGAATCAGGAATTTGAATCTAGAAAAAAAAAACTTAGAAACTCGCCAGCCCCGGCCCCCCTAACATTATTTATTATCTTCGGTAGAAAGCCGACCGGTAGAAAGCCGACAAGTATTTTTTTACTCATATTTTTTGTTTTCCTTTGAAAGTAATCTGGATGTATTCCTTTGTCCAATTTGCAATTCATAAATAAATCTTCTCAAGTACCCAGATAGACACTTTGTGAGTTTGAAACTTTTGTCGTGTTCTACAAAATAAAAAATAATAATTAAAAAAAAGTGAAGAAGAATGTCAGGTCCTCAGTGTTGCTCAAACCCTCCGACACTAAACCCAAGCAGTGGAGAAGGCCATGTTGAGAAGCTTGGTGGTTTAGACTCCTATGTCACTGGCTCTTCAAATTCCAAACTAGCGGTTCTTCTTATATCAGATATTTATGGTACTTTGTTTTTTTTTCAGTAAAACTTTAGTTTCTCTTGTGGCGTTTAAATTTTAGGCTGTGAAGGTTGATGGGTCCTTTTAGCTTTCCCCTCTAGAAATTTACATGCATGTTCTTGTTTTATTTTTCTCTTGGAAAAAAAATTAGGTCTTTGATAATTTGATTTAGCGAGTTTTGTTCTATGAAAATAAGGGAGCATCTCTGTAAGACTTGTTCTTTTTAACCACCGGTAGTTCTACATTTTAAATTATTAAAAATTCTAAATTTTTAACTGTTAAAAATTCAACATTTTTAACTGTTGTGAGTGTCTATGTATAGGCCACACAGAAGTACTACAATCACAAATCTATTGAAAACATAATCAATAGTTAAAACAACAATATTTACGGGTAGTTAAAAGAACGGGTCCTATCAAAGAAATTCTCTAAAAATAAAAAAAAAATAAAAATAAAAATCCTCTTTTTCTGCTTTATGATTTGAAGACTTTGTCATATTCACTTGATGGGTGCAATTGATAACGTTTGTTGAGGAGTTAGATTTTTGCCTTCTTTTTGAGCATCTTATTCCCAACTTGTGATTTTTGGAATTGCTTTGAAACAAGTAGTGGAATTTATATGAAATAAGCGAAAATAACGAGTGTGGATTAATTTATCTATTTTACTTTGATCAGCACTACCATCTTCTAACTTTTAACTGATTCAATTGTTGCAGGATATGAAGCTCCAAACTTTAGGTAGTGTAGATTTTCTATACCTGGTTTCTGCTGCTACATTTCGGGGTTTTGCTTAATCTGCCGGATTAAAGTTTCGGAATATAAATTCTTTGCCAATTTAAGGGATGATTCTAGTTAACACATAGAAATTCAGATGGGCCTTGAAACATAACATCTTTATTATTATGATTATTATGATAGTTATTTCTATATTGCTGTATTCTCTCTTGGAAACTAATGGCAGCTACTTATCTGGCGTAAAGGAAGCTGGCCGACAAGATTGCGGCTGCTGGATTCTTTGTGGCTGTTCCCGACTTCGTACATGGCGATCCTTATGACTCTGAAGATTTTAGCAGGATAGGAATTTGGTTAAATGACCATGGAACGGTTGGTTGAGATTCTTCAACTGTTTTAAGTGAATGAGCTTTGTGGGGCAATAATCTCTAAAGTGATACTTGAAGTTGTTGCTGAATTTCACCACATATTAGTTTTTCATTTGTCTTTTATGAAAATTTTTCACATAAATGAGCTTTCTTTAAAGATGAGTCTGAATGATCATTTTTGCAGTTTACTGCTAAATTTGTAATTCATTAGAAGTTTTCTAAAAGTGGCCGGCCTAATATTATATCTGTTTTATTGGTTTTTTTTGCTTGAGTTTCTAATTATTATTGATTACATATTCATGTCGAAATCTCAAAGTAGCCTTTTACTTGGTTTGATAGGATAAGGCATTTGAAGAAGCAAAACCTGTCATAGAAGACTTAAAAAGCAAAGGATTTTCTGCAATAGGTGCTGCTGGCCTTTGTTGGGGTGGTAAGTTTAGTATTCACAAGCTTCTTTGTCTTATTGTTCTGGAATTTCTTTTGTATGCTTGTTGGCTGAGTTGAAAATTGCTAGTTCAATCAACGACTTCATTAAACACATAGCAATTTGTTGATTAACCTGACTCAGATAAATCCTGTTCTCAGCCAAGGTTGTAACTGAACTTGCAAAGTTCAACAACTTAATCCAGGCTGGAGCGCTTTTACATCCGTCCTTAGTCACTCTAGATGATATAAAAGGTATGCTTCCCACTATTGAGTATTTTAGAGTGTAGACATCTCAATGCAGTGTCAATGCCAAATTTAGCATTTGAGTAGGACAGTCACACTCTAATGCAAAATGTGGCATATGCTATACTTGGCACCACAAGTACTGAATATACTAAATTTTGGCTTTTGGTTGCTATTGGTTGATTTGCTGATCTTTTCATTAATTATGATATCATCATTTTCAAATTGTTTACTTAAAAGTTTACTTTTATAGGTTTCGGGCTTAAAAATTATGACAAAAAATTAGATATAGCATTTAAAACATCATTATGCATTAGAGTACAAAATAGAACAAGATATCAAATATGCCATTTGCACTCTTTTTTTGTGCCAAATATATAATTGCCGTTGGCATTTGCATTGGAGATGATCCTAGACATATACTTGGTGAAAATGCACTGTAGGTGGCACGTATTGTGTTTGAAACAACTTGAAGATATCATTCTGCAAATTTTTTCACTAAAACTGTAGTTGTTTACTTCAAGATTCATATATTCTCAAGTATGTTATTAATGTCGACATATGGGCATGTTAAGTTAGAGAACTTTCCGGTGTCAATGGTTTCAAATGCTTTCAGAGGTTAAGGTTTCAATTGCCATACTTGGAGCTGAGTTTGACCAGGCATCTCCACCAGAGCTCGTGAAACAATTTGAGAAGATCTTAAGTGCAAAGCCTGAGGTGTGAACATCTTTCATCACCCTAGTTTCCAACATGTTCTCCACATTTTCCTCTGCGTCTTTACCGAATTGTTCATGTTCATCACAGATGCCAATTCTCCCTAGTATGCCGCATTTTTTTTTTTTTTTTTTTTTTTTTTGGCTCTGATTGAGATTAGTTTCTGGTTCTCATTGATTGTTACTGCTTTTCGGTTTTCACTTCAAATCAATGATGTTTCATTATGTACAGATCGATGCCTTTGTGAAGATATATCCGGGAGTCGAGCATGGTTGGACCATCAGGCCGTCCAATGAAGCAGCTCGTAAGACCGCAGAGGAGTCTCACAATGACTTGTTGGAATTTTTTACCAAGCATGTTAAGTGAATGCCTTCATAACGAACTGGGTATTGTTACCTATGAGAAGCGCAAGTATGGATCTAATGGACTACTTCCTTTGGCACCCATGTTTCGAATAAATAGCCGGACTTTCTATGTACCTTAGTTTTGTTTGAAGGACTTGGGTATTGTTTAATGCTTTAAGAGTTTCAGGTTTGTATATGTGTGTATGTGAAGAATCTGGACAGCCATATCAATAATAAACTTCTCGTTAGGTTATGTTAGTTTGTAAATTCTCCCAATAGTTTTATTTTCTATATTGAACTCTTTCAGAAGAAAAAGTTAACATGCCACATCGAGGTATGAGATTGAGAAAGCTTCGCCTGCACCTCCAGAGCAAGCAAAATATGTCGGAGAGATCTTATTAGCTAAATCAAGGTAAGGAACAAAAGGAAAAAGCACTACAGGAAAATTAGTTTTCAGTGATGACATAAAAGGGGCAATCTTGTCGCTAAAAATTTTTTAGCGACGACATTTCATCGCCACATAAGCGTTGCTACAGACATGTCACTAAAGCGACGACAATACTGTCGTCGTTAAAATGCCTTATTCAGCAACGACAAAGTAGTCGCTGTAAAAATGTACCATAATTGTTAAAAAGTTGTCAGAAATTTGTTAGGATAATCATTTATAATATGTAGCGACGATAATATTTACTATTGTCGTCATTGAATGTGTCATTATAGCGGCGACTATTTTAAAATTACCGTCACTATAAATTTTTAATTTTTCAATTTTTTTGAAAAAAATTTACTTTTAGCGACGACTCGTGTCATCGCTAAAAGTTTAGAAATTATATTTTAAATAATTAAATAATTATTATTTTTTAAATTGTTGTTTTTTTGTTAATTTTAATAATTAAATTTGATTTGAAATGATTAATAAAAATTGTTTTGTAATAATAAAATTTAATATAATAAATTATATTTAACAAATAATAAAATACGATAAAAATTAATAAAAATCGAATAAATATTAATAAAAAGCAAATACTAAACATAAGTCAAAAGTAATAGTATTACAAGTTCAACTAAGGTACTGAACATGAAGAAAAATATTATATGTAATATAATAAAATAAAATAAGTGGTCTCTAACAACAAGAACAAAGTTGTCTAATGTCCGGTTGTTTGGTTAGAGTATTCGTAGCCTGATTCGAATCATGATTCGTGGTTCGCTACAGTATTTTTTCTGACAAAAAATACACGTAAATCGAAAATGGTTCTAATATAATAGTTTTAATCAATGAACCAAACGTCTCAAAATTTGCGGCGACAGTGTCATCGTCATTCTCGTCGTCGGCTGGTGGTGGGGGTGGTGGTCAGAACGCACTTGGCGGGGGAGGGATATTGATGGTGGCTTGGTTGAATTTGCTGTAGATCTGCTGAAACCAATCACCGAGCTCCTCATAATTGGGTTGCGGCTGCTGAAGGATTTGAATTATGTTTCTTTGAGACAGCATCAGAAGTTTTCTATCAGATCTCTCCCGTGTCACATATTAATTTAAAAATTTTTAAATTATGCGGATCCCTGATAAGTGGATCCCTTTGCTTTTATTTTTTTTTTCTCTGTTCTTCGAGTTTGTTTCCAACGTTTTCTTTAACATAAAAAGATACAAACATTTAAGGTAACATGTTTAAATTTATCAATCATGTTAAATAGAAAGAAAGGTAGAAAGAAAAAAGTAAATGACAGAGAAATACCAAAAAGGCTTCTGAAACGAATCGGTCGCAACACCTTTGCCATGCTTGATCAATGCTGACCATTGCGGGACGCTAGCGTTTGGCGAGCTGAATGTTCTCCTTACCTCCAACCTCTTTGAAATGGTCATACAAATCTGTTTTCCAATCTCGGAAGCATTTTTTTGCCTCCCGCTCAGTGACCGCTGTGTGCTCTGGATCCAAGGGAATGTTGAACCAGGACTTTAATTTGTTATCAATTTTCTCCATGGTCTGCTCACCACCGGATGCCCAGGTGTGTAGGTACGGTGGCAGGACATCCCACACGTCGATTCCAATGGCTGTCTCAAAGAACGTGCCATTACAGCCTAAGGCCGGTAAGCTTCCCCTCTTTGCTGACCACCATGTCTAAGTCCTAAAACATTAGGAATTTACAAAAAATTCATACATAAATACAAATAAACGCTGGTTGAACAATATGGAAAAATATGCAAAGATAAGCTTTATACAATAGGTTTATTCATCATCACTAATAATATCAATGCTAGCATTGGTTAGTTCGGTGTCATCCTCATCTTCTTCTTCATCCAAGACAGCTTCTTCTTCATAATCTTCTAGTGTATCGTCAATGATTTCATCATCATCAATGAATTCCAATTCTTCAGTCGACTTATCAACTAGTAGAGCTTTAACATCATGGACAACTTCAGCGCTGGCGCTTGGTTGATTAAAGGTCAGTAGGGCCCGTTTACTTCGCTGATTCGAGTTTATAATTCGAGTTGATATGTGATTTTATGTGAGAGCTTTTCACTGTAGCAAAAAATTTAGATGTGACTGTTTCTGAGAACTTTTTACTGTAGCAAAACTTAAATTCTAAACTCGAATCGGTGAAGTGAACGACAAATAAACTCATGAATCTCAACATTCAACTTAAAATTAGCTGAGTTGTTCTCTTGCATTACTGCAGCATCATTCACTTCTTCATCCAGAATATCCTAAATAAATATGTCGATGACCAAAGTGTTTAACAACTCTCCAACTCTCACCGTTGAACGAGTCGTCAAGATAGAACACTTGTTGTGCTTGAGTTGCCAAGAATGAAAGGGTCATTTTCGTACCACGAAGCGTTGATATAAATGCTAGTTTTATTTTTGTGTTCTTTTATCCGTCTCCTCTCGAGTCGCGTGTCAAACCATTTGCACTTGAACAAAACCACAGAACAATAACTTAAGAAATTAAAGTTAGTAAGTAGTCACGTAAGAAATTAGAGTAAGTTAAAGTTACAATTTGTGTTATTAAATTTATTCTTTTATTTGTTATTAGATTATTTTTATTTATTATTTGACATTTTATTTTCAACTCATTTTGAATGTAAATATCAATTCTTTACTTTTTAAAAAAAATTAATTTCTTAATATTTGTAATATCAATTCTTTTATTCTTATTCAATAATTACATCAATTATTTCTTCTAATTTATTATTTCTTATTCAATTTTAATGTAAATATCATTTCTATTTTTTTAATATTTTATTTTTCATCCTCTTTAATGTAAATATAAATTCTTTACTTTTTATTTTGTTCTATTTTTTTTTAATTTTAATGTAAATAACAATTCTTTACTAACTAATTTGTTCTAATTTCTTTAATTATTTTGTTATAATTTTATATTTTTATTCCTCTTTAATGTAAATATCAATGCTTTATATTATTTAGAAATATTTTCCTTACTAACAAAAAGAAAATACCAAAATCACGTAACCTAACATCAATCTCAAAATCAATTTCATTACTAACATAACCTTAAATCAAATTCACCATCAATTTCATTTCTAACATAAAAAAGGAAACTAAAATCACCTAAAACCATAACCTAATCAACAACCATTAACAATTTAAATTTAACATCAAGAAATTCACATAAACAACATCACAATTAACAATTTTCATCTACAATTAAAATTACTTTTTAATCTAATCGAACCAAAATAACACCACCAACAACAACAATAACAACATTCACAAAAACAACAACAACATTACCAATTTCTACAAATTACAACAAAAAATTAAAAAAAAAAATTAAAATTTCGTCAAATTACAAATTACAACAAATTACCAATTTCTACAAATTCACAAAAAAATTTCGTCATGGAATAAGTGCCACGTCATTAAAATTTCTGATGTGTCCAAGCAAACTTTTAGCGACGACAAAGGTTAACAAAATTCGTTTCTCCACCAAAATTTTCAGGAAATTTTGTCAGTCTGCCAAAATATTTTTTGACCACCTTTAGTGTTGAAAATATCATCACTAAAACGTTGACCAAAAACTTGTGAAAGTTCCACCACTTTTAGCGACGATATTGTCATCGCTAAAAGTAAGCCAACCAGTGCACTTTTTTCACACATTTTTTTTCAATTAGCGCCAATAATTTATAGCGATGACATGTCGTCGCTAAAAAGTTGACTGTTATGACTTACCTTTTTGCGATGACATGTCATCTCTAAAGTTTCTTTGATTTCGTCCCTAAATATTACACAGAAATATGAAACGACTTGTATCTTTTGTGACGACTAGTTATCGTGGAAATAACGTTTAGCATGACAAGGTTCATCGCTAAAGGACTCAAATGTTGTAGTGAAAAAAAAAAAAAAAGAGAAAGAACCATCATCAACTCTTAGGAACTTGATAGAACCAAAGACTAGTTTCTATCAAAATAGTCAAAGTATACCTATAGAGAAAAGATAATACAAAATGACTTTTTCATTGATTCTCCTTCCACAAAATTCACTTTTCCATTGATCTTTGAAAGTGACTTTCTATGTACCTTAGTTTCTTATATGTGACTATACTCACCAGTTTATCCTAAAAGTAATAATAATAATTGTGACTACACTTGAAAAGAAAAAAAAAAAAAAAAAAAAAAGGAGGGTTGTAGGAAATATCTTGAACTTGAGGCTGTGGATCGATGTGGTATCCTTTTCAAATGTCTTTTTAAGTTGAAAATTGATGTAGGAAAAAAAAAAAGCTTTGCCTAAAGTTGAAAATTTTGAATTTTACAAAAAAAAAAAAAAAGTTGATTAAATTAAAAACAACAATTTCTTAAAAACTGTTCAATTGAAATGCCATATTAAAGATATATCCTTACATTGAAAACTCAACAACGACATTAAAATAATAGTAATACACTAGTATTTTCTTTTTCAGGACAACGACGTAGTACATAGCAGATTTATGAAACTAAATTAAGTAAATAGTAAACTTTAAAAATAATAGAAGTAAATAGCAATTTATGACTGGTAAAAAGATTTCATGTAAGTTTTCTTTTTACGATTGGTAAAAAGATCTTTTTCTACGTAAAGAAATATTTTTTTAAGAGTTTTTACTACGTAAGTTATTTTTTACTAGTCATAAATGAATCGTTTATACAATAAATTACTATTTATTTTAAATAATTTTAAAATATGATATTTACTTAATTTAGTTTTAAAAATATGTTATTCACGATAAATTCTCATTTTTCAACTTTAAAAAGAAAGAAGGAAAAAAAAAAAAAAAACTAATAAGACTAGTAACATCTTTTGCAAAATTTTTATTGGATATTGCTTTCTCCAAGTGAATATTGTTTTCTTATCAGGTTCCACAAATGATATTACCATTGGACTAATGTGGTCCATTCCTCAAGATCAACCACTTGCTTGAAGCTTAGAGTTTATTTTTTTTATTTTTTATTTTTTTGGGTTAAATGTGAGGGCTTTGTAATTTTGACTTTTGTAGGTATTACCGGTGCTTTATGAGATTACCAAAGTTTATGTTTATTTTTCAGTTTCAGACGAGTCATTTTACCTATCGGACTTCAATGTATTTTCAATAATTACCATAATTTATACCTTCTTTTAGGTCACATCCGCTTAAAAAAAAAAAAAAAAAAAAAACATCCATGTTATACATGGATTTTTTTTTTTTTTTTTTTTTTTAAGTGCTACACAAAAAATTGACCCAAATTATACATACATATACATATTCAAATGAGTATAGTCACATCTATAATATAATTTATTCTTTATTCTTTTTAACTTAAAAGTAACAATTCGAACTCTAAAAGCTCGTTTAAAAAATATATTTAAATCTTAATTTTTTATTTTAATGTTTAAATTTTTAATTTTTTTAAATACTATAACAGAATTAATAATTTAAATTTAAATATATAAAATAAACGGAATCTAAATCTCAACCGTCACAAACACAAATACTTAAAATATATCTAATGCTCTCCCACAAAACAACTATCATTGCTAATTAGCTTAATAGGCACCGAAAGTATGATGAGGCTTTAATTAACGAGCGTAAACACTCAATGTATGCATAGTACAAAATGATATAAAAATAATAATAACTTTTTCTAAGCAGTTTATTATAATTTATGAAAGAAAAACGAATTAATATAAGACTCATTCAATTTATTAATTTAAATTTTTAATTTAAATTAAGATATAATTTTATATGAAAATTTTTTATTATAATAAAAAAAATTAAATGTGAATATTTTTTAAAATTTTTTATTATAATAAAATTTAAAATTTAAATTTAAATTAATAAAATAAACAGAAAATTATTGAGGACTGTGAGTCCCACAACCAATCCCACAAGATGGGACCCACAATTTATGTCTGATGCAGAGAAATCCTCGTTTGGACAACATGATATCACATTGGTCAGACTTCAGAGTCAGACGGACAATGGAGTTTGTTATTATGATTATTATTTTTTTATTTTACCGGTCAGAGCAAGCTGTACGAATCTCCAACGCCTGTGACGTAAGGAGTGACGCAAGTTTTTGTTATCCACGACGATAAAAACATCCTTTTAACTCTTTTGATGCCATATCTGTGTGACAAATTTTTGTACTACACTCTCTGAACCAAGTAATCTAGTATAGTACTAGATTGATTCCAGTTCCACAATCTTTGGAGATTATCATGTCAAGTTCTCAGTGCTTTGAGAATCCACCAAACTTCAGCTCCTCAACATCTGGATTGGGATCTGTCCAACAACTTGGGGGCCTCAAAACGTACATCACTGGGCCGCATGATTCCAACAGGGCAATCCTTCTTGCCTCCGATGCTTTTGGTAAAACTTCCCGTTTTTGTCTTTATATATTTAGACCTTATTTAATTTACTGATTTAAATTTTTAATTTTAATTTTTTATAATAAAAAATTTTTAAAAAATATCACATATAATTTTTTTTATTACAGTAAAAATTTTTTATAAATATTATATCTCAATTTAAATTAAAAATTTTAATTTACAAAATGAATGAGACCTTAAGATTTTATTTTTATTTTTATTTGGGGTATGTTTTGCAGCAAGAAAACTCAAATTTGGAGAAAGTCTGTCAGACTAGTTTATTTATTTTCTATTTTTAAATGTCCACAAGAAACACTGACAAGGGTTTTTGTTTGACATGAATTGCAGGATATGAAGCTCCAAAATTTAGGTATTTTTTTTCTCGCCTTTTAACTTTTCTTGAGAAAGTGTTTTTGAACATGATTCACTCTAGAATATCCAAAATTGGGCGTTAGACTCGGAAATGCCTGGCTTTGTTCTTTTTCTTTTGTTAGATGAAACTTCAATTTACTCTGTAATTGGAGAAAAAGAATTAAGGCTATATTATATCTGTGGACTACCGGATGTGAAACTGCTAATTTAGTGCTTAATTAGCCATCTTTTAAATTTATGTAGGATTTTCTCCAGAACACTGAAATAAACATCTCTAACACAATCCAAATGTAATCACACGTAGACTGCGTTTGGCATGAGAATTCAAATCAGGGTGGTTTTAGTTTTAAAATTGAAACTATATTTTATAATTTAAACTTAGGGTCAAAACTATAGTTTTAGAACCGGAATCAGTACTAGAAGTTTGAACCATCTAAAATCAAGGAGGAGGTGATTTTATTTTTAAAAGTGATTTTGGTTTTAAACATCACATTAGAATTCAAATTTTAAACTAGAACCATCAAATATTGATTTTTAAGAACCATTTTTTTTTTTTACTTTTTATAAACAAACAAATGTTTAAATTAGAATTATGATTCCGGTTTTAAAACACCCATACAAAACGCAACCATAATGAAAATTTTCATTTAACTTATGTAAAAGGAAACTCGCGGATAAAGTTGCGGAAGCTGGTCAATTTTTGGTGGTGGCTCCTGATTTTTTGTATGGTGACCCTGCTGATCCTAGCAACCCTCAATTTGATCGCGATTTGTGGTTGAAAGCTCATAACGCGGTTAGTTTTACTTTCCTTCTCAGGTTTGTTACTTTTCTTTAAACGATGCAGATAAAATCTCTTTTGGAATTAAGCACCTGTAAATGACTATCAAAGAACCAAGAGAGAATGATTAAGTTTGGAAACTATTTATGCTAGTTTTCAATTCACAAGGACAGACCTTTTACCTACAAAAAGAAACATTTCCTTCTTTGGGATCTAAAGAGAACATAAAAACTGAGGCCTCATTTAGTTCGCTAATTCAAGTTTTCAATTTGAATAAAGATATGACTTTATGTTAAAGCTTTTAACTGTAGTGGCAAAGTTAAATATGATTGTTTATGAGAGCTTTTAACTGTAACAAAACTGAAATTAAAAACTTAAATCGCTGAAATAAACGAGGCCTGAATTAATTTATATTTGAATGAAGCCCTTTTGTTTTTGGACTGGTTTAAGCTCAATTTAGTAAGTTCTTGACTTGTAGGATAAAGGGTATGAAGATGCGAAACAAGTGATTGTTGCTTTAAAGAGTAAGGGCGTTTCTACCATAGGAGCTGCAGGTTTTTGCTGGGGAGGTAGACAAATTCTGCTTCCACATTTACATCTCAAGAACTCTTTCATAGAGAATTACTTAGGCCCCGTTCATTTCACCAATTCAAGTTTACAATTCAAATTTTACTATAGTAAAAAGTTCTCATAAATAGTCATATCTAATTTTTTTACTACAATAAAAAACTCTCACGTAAAGTCACATCTCAACTCGAATCAGCGAACTAAATGGGCTCTTAGAGTTGGAGTGGCCAATAAAATTCTCACTCTCTCTCTCGGATTTGTTCAGGGTGGGTAGCGGTTAAATTAGCGAGTTCTATCGACATTCAAGCTGCGGTTGTGCTGCATCCTGGAAGGCTAACATATGAAGAAATTAATAGTAAGTGTTTTTGTTTTTTTTTTTTTTTTTTTTTTTTTTCCATGTTTCATTATCATGCTAAAATTTTTGGTGCTAACATTGAGTGGTCTTTCAGAAGTAAAAGTTCACATCGCGATATTGGGAGCTGAGTTTGACCATCTTGCACCAGCAGAGGAATTGAAACATTTTGGAGAGATTTTGTCAGCTAAATCCGAGGTAAGGAACAACACACAAGTGTGCGCGCGCGCGCACACACACACACAAAAGAGAGAAGAAAAGACATCAACTCTTGGGAACTTGATGGAACCAAGATAAGTTTTTATCAAAATACTCAGCATATTCCAATGGGGAAAGGAGACTAGAAAGTGACTTTTCCATAGATTCTCCTTCCACAAAATTCATGAGTGATCTTTGAAAGTGACTCTCTTTGCCTTTGAATTGAAAGTTAGACTCATTCTTACCAATTGCATTTGTCCAGTTTGATAGCTTTGTGAAGATATTCCCCGGGGTGGGTCATGGTTGGACTGTGAGGTACAATGATGAAGAGCAATCAGCTGTCAAGAGTGCTGAAGAAGCTCATTTGGACATGTTAAATTGGTTTAAGAAATATGTCAAGTGAAATTCCGTACCCCCGCGGTCTCAATAGATTCTCAAGTGGCTAGTGAATCGAGGACTTAAGGATACCACTGATCTATTTTCTATATCGTGTAAAATTGTCACAATAATAGCCAATACCAGGATAAGTTACTGAAATGATATGTGAAGTATTTCTGTAGCTTTTCATACTAGTCTTGACAATTATTCTTCTTTAATGAGTTTTGAATGAGAAGCAGCAATGTAATCGCCAATTCAGTCTAGCACAAAACGAAAACAACTGAATAGGAAATGTCTCTTTAAAAAATAAAATAAAACTGAACAGGAAATTATATCTTGAATTTGAGGCAATTGAGCAATTTTAGATTCTTTTCAGGCCACAGCTGAGTTTTTTTATTTTATTTTTTATTTTATTTTCTATATTCTTTTTATATGCGGAGTCCGTTTGGTTTATGGATTAGAACCATGTGATTAGAACCATTTTTTATTTATGTGTATTTTTTATGAGAGAAAATACTGTAACGAACTAAGAATCATGATTCGAATCAAGGAACGAATCCCTCTGTCAAACATAAAAGCCTTGCCTCAAGCTGATAAAATTAAAGACAGTAATTGCTTAATACTCTTAAATCGAATTACGAAATTCAATAGATATACTTATATTGAAAACTCAACGTACAACATTAAAATAACAGAAAAACACCAGTTTGTTTGTTTGTTTGTTTTTTTTTTTTTTTTTTTTTTTGGCCACTTATAAAAAGAAGAAGAAACTAAAAAGAGTAGCAACATCTTGAGAAAAAAATTATTTTCTATTATTCAAACCAGCCATTGAATAATAATAATAAGAATAATAATAATAATAAAAGAAACTATTCAAGTAATTTTAAATTTTTTCAGCTTTTGTTTTGGGTGAAATTGCCATCTTTTACTCGACCGTTTAGATCCTTCTTTTAGCTTTTAATAAATACTGGACAGTAATTGCTAAATAATCTTAGGGCCCGTTTAATTCGTTGATTCAAGTTTTTAATTCGAGTTAAAATTTGATTTTATGTAAAAACTTTTTACTGTAACAAAAAAATTAGATGTGATTATTTATGAGAGTTTTTTACTGTAACAAAACTCGAATTCTAAACTTAAATAACGAAATTCAAGAGATATCCTTTGAAAACTCCACGCACAACATTAAAATAACAAGATTCTCTTAGATTTAGTTTGAATTTCTCCACATTTCCATATTGCTTTCTTATTAGGTTCCTCATACGATATTTCCACTATTGGGGTAACGTGGTCCATTCTTCACCACAAAATTTCAAGTAACACTAGAAAAGGACTTATTTGCATATTTTCACTCTGAACTTATAGTAGTTTAGAAACTTGCCCTTTAAACTTCTGATTTTAGCAATTTGCCCTCGGTACAACTTATAAATTATAAAACAGTTAGTAATGTGCCTTATTTTGATGAAGAAAGAGCACGTTTGACGGGATATTTTAACATTCTATTTCAAATCATAACATAAATCTCTTAATTCTCCACTCTCAATCTCTTAAATTTAATAAAAAAATCAGAGCAAACATGATAAAATAGGATACGTTGCAATTTTTTTACAAATTTGAGGGATCAATTGTCAAAAATAGAAATATAGAGGGTAAATTACCGTACCCTTATAAATTCAGGGTGCAAATGTGCAAAATACTAAAAAATGTGGAGAAAACTAACGGTCAACTACCATTACGAAAAACTTGAAAATCGCCAAGCCCACAATATTTATTATTTTCTCCAGAAAGCTGCCATTTTTTTTCAATCTTTTTTTTCCTTTTTTTTTTTTTTTTTTTTTTGTTTTACTTTGAGACATTTGTGGATCTATCGCTTTGTCCAATTCATAAGCACACAAATTGAATCTCTAAAATCTTCTCAAGTGCTCAGATAGTCACTTTGTGAGTTTGTGACTCTGCTTTTTTCTAGAGAGAGAGAGAGAGAGAGAGAGAGAGAGTGTGTGTGAGTGAAGAAGAATGTCAGGTTGTCAGTGTTGCTCAAATCCTCCAACTCTAAACCCAAGCAGTGGAGCAGGGCATGTTGAGAAGCTTGGTGGTTTAGACTCCTATGTCACTGGCTCTCCAAATTCCAAACTTGCGGTTCTTCTTATATCTGATATTTATGGTACATGTTTTTTACCTGGATTTCAGTAAAATTTCTTTTTTTTTTTTTTTTTTTTTTTTTTTTGTGGGTTTTTGATTTTGGGTTGTGAAGATTAATAGGTCCTTTTAGTTTTCCCGTCTCGAAATATACATGCGTGTTCTTGTTTTATTTTTTTTCGGAGAAAAAAAAAATTGGGTCTTTGATTATTTGATTAGCTGGTTCTGTTCTATAAAAATAAATAAATAAAAAATGCTCTTTTTCTGTTTATGATTTGAAGACTTCGTCATATTCACTTGATGGGTGCTATTGATAACGTTTCTTTAGGAGTTAGTTGTTTTGCCTGCCTTTTGAGCTTCTTATTCCCCAACTGAGATTTTTTGGAATTTCGTTTAAACAAGTGCGGGAATTTATATGAAATAAGAGAAAATAACGATTGTGGATATTTTCTTTTTTCTGGTTTACTTTTATCACCACTACCATCTTCTAAACTTTAAATGTTTCAAATTATTGCAGGATTTGAAGCTCCAAACTTGAGGTATATGGATTTTCTGTACCTGTTTTCTGCAGAAACATTTCTTGGTTTTCCTTAATCTGCCTGGATAAGTTTTTGGAATATAAATTCTGTCAATTTAGAATGTCAAATTCAATAAGGTATAATGCAAGGAAGGGGTGATTCCAGTTGATACTTAAGGCATTTAGCGCCTTCCTTGAAACGTAACCATTAGTAACTCTTCCATATATATATATATATATATATATATATATATATATATATATTTGTTATATTGCTGTATTCTCTCTTGGAAACTAATAGCAGCTGCTTGTCTGGTGTAAAGGAACCTGGCCGACAAGCTTGCAGCTGCTGGATTCTTTGTGGCTGTTCCCGACTTCTTACATGGCGATCCATATGCGTCTGAAGATTTTAGCGGGCTAGGAATTTGGTTACAAGACCACGGAACGGTTGGTTGAGAATCTCTTATATGATACTTTATGTTTTTGCTTAATTTTAATCAAAAATTCGTTTTTCAGTCGTCTTTTGTATAAATCAGCTTTCTTTAAAGACGAGTCCGAGTTCATTTTGGAAGTTTGCTGCTGAAAATGTAAATGATGAAGTTTTCTAAAAGTGGCCGGCCTAACATTATGTAATGACTGAGAAAATCCTAGACTTTAAATAATACAATTTATTTATTTAAGCCAAGGATTTTCCTAGAAAATATTATGTGACTGAAGGATTTATGGAATCAATATCTGTATTCCTAAATTCTATAGCAGATTTCATGTTAAGTTCATGTTTCGATCAAGTAATTCGATCGATAAATTCTCGCCGTATTTTAAGGCGTAATAATTTTCAGTACAAGTATAGCTTGAGAATCTTAATTTCAAAAATCTCTAAACACAGCATGATGTTAGCAGCGTATAAAAAAACACACTGACATTTTAAAAGAGGAAAAAGATCCTTAATTGCCAGACAGTTAGGTTAAAGTCACAAGATAAATACCCATAGCAGAAGGGTACAATGTGAGCTCGGGAGTTGACACCGTCAGAAACAACGTCATTCCCGAGATAGAATACTGAGAAGTTAGATTTTGAATTTGTTCAGTCTAGAATTAATTTCAAGACTTGAAACAGTTCGAAATATTACGCGAGTAAGAATATAAAACAATATTAAATTATTCAGAAATTAATATTAGACTGTAAGTAATAGATTAATTTACGTGAGCTAAATTAATTGTCTCTAATCAGTATAAATTTAATCTGTTTAGAGGAAATATTTGAGGATAAAATCAAGCATGTAATCTTGTCTTAATTAGACACTATATATAGTGAAATTTTTAGGCTTCTATCATTTTCTCTCTCTTGCTCACGCTCCCGCTCACTCTCTCTCTCTCTTCTCTCACGTTTTCTCACAAAACCCTCAATGGCCAAATACTCAAGTTGAGATTCCGACCTCCGTTTTCGACACCGCCGGTGTCAATAGAAAGATCTCGACGAGCTGAGTTCAATGACATGCGGCACGACCTCTAACTCCGCCGGAATCAGCCGCAATCGCCGGCGGAAGTTCCGAAATTACCCATTTCTTCCCGTCGAGATATCTCCGCCATCCGACCTCCGATTGAGGTGATTTCAGTCCCTATGGACTCAGTGCAGCGAGACGAAGAAAACCCATCCACTTTCATAGCTCAATGATGGCCGGAGCACCGCCGTCTGTGGTGACCGGAATCACCTCCGCCGCCGCCGTTGTTCCTCTTTCTCCAGGCCGTCGTGGATGCCACCGCCCCCACCAATCGACTCAGAAGCCGACGCCCAGCAGATCCCGACCAGCAGCCACCGTCACCGTCGCAGTTTGGCCGGAAAACGGAGCTGTTGCCGTCGTCCGTGGAGGGAGGAGGTGGTTCCGACGATCTAACCGTTGGATCGTCGTAATTTTGGTGTCACAACACTCAGAAGGAAGTGGGTAAGAAAACCCCTAAACCAATTTTAATAATTGATGGCCGGAATATTGAGATTTGGGTCGCCGGATTTTACTTACGTTGCCGGTCCCGATAGGTACTGTTACAGGCCGAATTGTGTGAAATTGACCGCACCAATAGACTCAGAAGGGTAAAGTTAGGGGGGGTAGGACCCAAGTCCGCCGCGGAAAAACTCTCCGGGAGCCTCCGCCGCCGCCTCCGCCGCCGTACGCCGGCGAGGTGTCGTTTCTCAGGCTATCGACCTCCGTTTGATGATCCGAGACCATATCCCGACTCGTTTCGACGTGCTGAACGCAATGGTGGTGTCCGTTCAACCAAATTCAATTCTGATAAGAATGGTCTAGTGCTGGTTGCACGCGGATCGAGGTGGTTCAGACTAAACAAGTGAAGATCAGAATTAAGTGTTTAAAGCTACGATGTTCCTCAGGGATCATTCATAGTGCTTGCAGCTTTTCCCAAAATTAGTTTTGAGGAATACGCAGGAGGACACGACAAGCGAGATACTGTCAGAACCGATTTGCTCGGAATCCAGGCAAGTACAAACCTTGCTTACAGTTTAATTAAGATAGTCATATAAGGCGTATGATCTTCACGAAATACGTTAATTATGAGATTCGTGAATTAGGTTTATATTTATGTTAAAGCGTCGTATGTAGTTTTTCAATAAAACTTAACGATTTTCAAATAAGCATGTAAGCGAAAATCGTAAAGAAACGAAACGCTAGACCCTTAATTTTACGACGGTAAATATGGACCTCAACACTATCATGAGACCATCAAGTGAGGTAAAGTAAAGTTTATTAAAAGTGTATTATGGATGATAATTTAATTAATTATTAAAACTAATTAATTAAATTATCTAAGACTTAGAATATGGTTAAGGGAGTTAATTAATTACTAAGATTAATTAACTAACTTATGTAGACTCAGTATATGAATAAGAGGGTTAATTAATTACCAAAATTAGTTAACTAAATTATTAGACTTATTATAAGGATAAGATAATTAATGAATTATCAATTTAGCACAAATTTGTAATGGCAATTAAGGAAAATAAAATTTTGAGGATTTAATAAATTGATCCTTATAGTGGATTATCCTTCAGTAAAGGAAAGGAATACAAGCCTTAAGAAAAGGGTTAGATTCCTTCATAAGTTGCTAAAATAGAATAGCAAACGACAGAAAATCTCACACTCTCAGTGGGTGGTTATTTTCAGAAGTAAGCAAATAATGAGAATAAATTTGTTTTGGCGAAAAGTGGATTCCAAACAGAATCGGTAAGTAGGAATCTACTTCTCTGATATGAATAGATTTTAAAGAAAAAAAAAGTTACACATGTTATATATGTATGTTTATGTTTTTAAGTATTATGCGCGATGCTATGTTATCTTTGCATACACATAAGCAAAGGCACATGAATTATATGTGTTTAAATTAATTTAATGTTATAGTATGCTATGCTAGGTCATATTGCATACACCTTAATAAGTCAAGAGGAACTTATAAGAAGAAACTCGGTTGAGTGCCGTACCGACCTCCGACCTAAGGGAGGTAATCGACTCCACAAGGGAGATAAATGAACAAAAAAAAGGGTCCTTCGCAAGGGAGGCACTCGGTTCAATTTAAATCACGGGTCGTTGGGGACCTTTGCAAACCCTTACGTCCCGATGATTGCGCCGCAAGTGGTACGTGAGCACTCGGGCCCATCAAGAAGAAAGATAAGATAAGATAAGATAATAAGACTATGATAAAACATCATAATCAAGCATAATCGACTCATGCATATTTATACATGTGTACTTACAGGTTATTTTGTGAGATATAGTTCCTACTTGCGAGCGAAAAGCTCAATCGATATGTTCATCTTTGTGGGTAAGAAACCTATCAGCAATTCTTGAATGGCAATGGTGAGCGGCGGACGAATGGTGGAGATGAGAATGGATACCGCTTACGCAGTTATTTCCGCAATAAGTTTAAGAAAAATCATGTATATGTCTATATGATTCAAAGGTTTTAAGTATGTATGTTTAAAAAGTATACGTACATATGTATGTTAAGAAAACCAAGGTTGCAGTTAACAACCCTAGTTTTGAGAATTTAAGTTTTAGAACGTTGCAATAGTTCATGCAACAAATAAACGAATTTTAAACATAACGGTTTAAATGATTGATTTTGAAAGGACTTTAAAATGTACTTGAATTTAAGATTTTTCACGAAAATCGGTTTTAAAGTCAAATGAGATAACCCAATTAAATTGGCTAGTTTTAGAACCGCTTTTAAAGAGTATGTGAATCAAGAGTTCAAATGTCACTCAATTCGAAAGATATTTTTAGAAGTTTTATCTTAACTAAAATTAAGAAAAGTTTTTAGTAATTGAGTGATTCATTATTTTTAAATTATTGTTACGAATTATGAAAGTATTCATTCTTATGTTTAAAAAAAAAAAAAAAAAAAAAAAAAAAAAATGTTCCGCAGATTTTAAGAAACCACAGTAAGTACAAGTTAATAGTAAGTTACGGTGACGGCCTGAAAGGAGGGTCGTCACAGTTGGTATCAGAGCCGGTATCCTGCCATCCTACTCCACGTCGTCACGTGTCTGCTTCACCATAGTCCAAGTAAGTTAAAGTATGTTTATGTCAATTAGATTATTGTAGTTAAAAGACGCGAACACTTATTTAACGAGCAATGAAAGGTTCATATGTTTGCACGATTAAGATCGTCCTATTAAGGACCATTCAAGTCGAACCGCCCCATCATTTTACTGTGTTGTATTCCCTTGGGCTGACAAGATGATATCTCGAGAAGTGTGATCGTTTGAGGTGGCCTCTTAATGATCATTGTTGGGCTATGAAGCCAAGTAAAGTATTGAAGCCAAGCAAAGTATTGGAGCCACGTGCAGCTGTTTGAAAAGCAACAACTACCGAGACTCTTTTTGAAGAAGCATTGACTGTGTTGCTAGCCGTAGCTTTTCAGCATGGATCCATGAAAAGGATATGACTATGTAGCATAAAGACGATGTTAATAAATAGATGGACGATGTAACCCCGTCAAGCTAGATGTGGGCCACGTTCGACGACTATATATGTATATCAAGATACGATATAGGAAATAGAGCTTCAACATTAAGCAATAATAGCTTATGGTAGACGTTAAGCGACGCACTTAAGATATGATACACGATGATTGCTAGCCTTAAAATGTTTAGCAATCTCATAGTAAGTACCTATATGTATGAATGTGAGGATAAATAACTCACAAACACTATTAGTTAAGACAAATGCAAAAGGGGTTCAAGATGTGGAGAATCTCATTTGGGTATAGGTACAAGAACTAATGCAATGAGTTTAAAGGTAAGAATCAGTTTAAGTGATAAGAAAAGAACACCGAAGGTCATGGACAAATTGAAGGATGTTGTTATAGGTTAGTTTTGACCAAACTAATCCCTCTATAACGATCTCAATGGGAGATATTCTTACCTTATTTATGATTAAAGAATACAGTTACGGATTTGTTTAAAATCCGCTAAAAGAATTAAGATTGCATTAGGTAAAGATGTTAAAGGTAAAAGTTGCCTTTACGGTGAAAGTATTGATTGACAGAAAATAAGTGATGACATAAGATAGTAGGCAGTTAGGGTATGACAATACACTGTCATAACCTTATCCATTAGAAAATCATGGATTACATGTGCTAAGTAGGCACGATACTAGGATGACCTCGAATAGAGAATGTGATATGAATAAAGTAATAAAGGTGCTCATCTATGTTTCTACCAAGAGATTAACTTGAGTGTGTGAAATCTCTTGATAAACGGGATTATAGCTTAAGAAAGCTAAAAACCTAGAATCAAGTGAGAAGCATTATTAGATATTATGAAGCAAGGAAATAGAAATAATATGATTTCCATGCCAATCAAGAGGTGTTGTAAAAAGGAAATCACAACAAGAGTGGAGCAAACCAATTAAGGATAGTGTTTATCTATTAAGAAAATTTGGTTGTGATGCCAATCTAAAAGTATTTATTAGGACTTATAATTGAAACTTTGAGGACGGAAGTTATGAATTTATAAGTCAAACTCTTAATGGAGGATATGAAATGTAATCCTTTTAAAGGAGGAGATCTCTTGCATAAGTAAAGGAACAATAAGGACTAATAGTTTAGTCAGTATGATAAGTATGTTAAAAGTAAGATAATGGGGTATCAAACGTAGCAATGGTTTGAGGACTTTGTTTTATATATACCATGCCCAATGATAAATAGGGGAACACTATTATCAATCTAGGAATATAAAGAAAATGGAAGAAATTTTTTTAGTGTAATCATTTTTACATTGGGAGGATGACCTTATTGAGTTTAAAGGTCGAGGATTAGGTTATGAAGGATGAATGTATAATCATTAAGACTATGATCTATGCTCTGAAAGGTACAAGGATCGAAAGATGGATGATCCTACTTAAGAACAAAAATGTCAACAAAAGGTAATACTTCGAAATGTACCTATTTTAAGGAGAAATTATTAGAATTTTTCCAAAGTCATAAGTTTAAAATAATTGTTCTTTGAGGAAAGTAAACGCGAGATGAAATGAGAGTAAATTAGAAGGAAGAATGCTAAAGTACGTAGATGGTATCTCCTTGAATAAGTTCATACTTTCGAGAGTAGTTTGAACTCGACACTAGATAAAAAGGAAAAGGGTAGACCCCTTAAAAAGACTCATAAAGCCTAAGAAACAGAACAATTGAGGAGTATCACATCGTTAAAGGGTACATTGGCAACCCCAAAGGAAAAGGTGATGTAGCTAGTTGTGTAAGCAACAACTATCCTTCAAAAAAAATTGAAGGAGAGTTATGAATGGTTTGTGATAGAAACATAAACAGTTAGAGCTCCAGCAAGAAGATAAGAATGTCAGATGAGGTTGATACATGTATTTCTTAAGGACTTAAGTATTTGAGGAAACTAGTTATTAAGTCTGATGATTATAAGACAAATATAAGGTCGGTAAACCTCAAGTAGTCATTTACAGACTCAGGAATATCTTGTAGAAGTATGTCTTACACTAGTTGTACGAAATTTAGATTCAGAAGGGTCTCGCTACTCTATGAAATAAGGTTTAGACAGAAAAAAGGTGCCTAAACAATCGTGATATGATACGATGTTTGGCCACAAATTCTACAATAAGTTAGAATAAGAGAGTATTACAATACAATTTTACATGTGAGAAAGGATTTGAGGTACCTTTGAGTTAGTGCGTCATATGAACTATTGGTCAGATGATAGGTGAAGCTCCAACTTAAGTATATATATATATATATATATATATATATATATATGGAGAATAGTTAAATTGAGGCCCCACAGTTTTGATAAGAAACTGCTTGGTGATTATGACAAACAAAGTAGAGGTGAGGATAGCCATAATCAATGGGGAAAACTATTAGAACAAAGTAGAGAGCTTCTATAAGTATGGACAGTAAGACTGATCTTTCTTCACTCATACTCCAAGAGAAAGGCGGAGTACCCCGAAGAAAAATAGAGAAAGTTTAATTGAGGAAAGATGGATTCCCCAAAGTATCGTAACAAGTATATAAGTAAGCTATAGTTACTACTATTGCTAATGATAACGATTTGGATAATGGGAACCCATTAAGAAAATGTTAAGATGATAGATTCTTGAGTCATTCCATATATCAAATCAAGATCCTGATAAAGAAATGCAGGAGTTAAGAGTAGAGAGCAAGTTGAAATCATGGATTAGTAGAAAAGAGACCTCATAGAAAGAAAGGTCAATAATCTTAGTAAGATCCTCAAGAGGCAAAAAAATGCCAATGGAAGATGCTCTTCACATGAAGAATGACGAAAAAACATTACTTTTCCTCGGCTTCATTATAATTTCGAAGATCAAATTTATATAAGCCTAGTGAATTGTAATGTCGAGGAGAATTAGTAGATAAATAAGTCTACTTATTTATGGATTTTTCCATAAATAAGCCATGCATTCTTCAGGTTTTAAACCTCTCAGTACACGTGTTCATATTAGAATGACGTGTAAAATCTCAGTATGACAAGATATACTATGAAAAGCCTAATAAGTATATATATGTTTAAGAGTACCGTGAGACATGAAAGAAATGACTTAATGGTACACCATGTCAGATAATGATTGAGAATACTGGCTATGAGAGTGAAAGTTCAAGTAAATTGTTTGACTTCAGATAAGTCATCACATTCTTAACGGTTCAGACAAATTGATGAACCAATAAGTGAGCACTCGATTAGTAATAACTAAGAATATTTTAAGATCTAAGCAGTATTATGAGAGGAGAATTATAGAATCATGGAATAATCTAATGATTCAATGTGTAGTATTACAGTTTGTACTACGCAGTACCCCCAGAAACCACAAGGATGAACATTTTAATTCAAGTTATACGAAAGTAGTACATCACACTCAGAATTAGAGAATTTTCACACAGTTGTATCAACAGGATATTACGATAACCTAAGACCAAGATCAGATAAATCTGATACTGGAGTCTTAGCCGAATCAAGGATAGAAATGTATAGTCTAAGTTTATACTAAGTTAAAAATAGTTTCGAGATCAATCACGACTCATACTAGGCAATTGATTGACTAATCCTAAAGATTAATTCGGTTGAAGATTGAAAAGACAATCGAGACTAAGAAGAGTGATTAGCCATTTTGGAGACAAACTATCACATCCAAACCATTCGTTACTCTAATAGAAGAATGATGTTGTTGAAATTGCCTTGATTGATAGGAAGTTAAAGTAGAAGAACAACATCTAGCAGGAGAATTGCAGAAGATCTACATTCTAGAATAGAAGTGTGATCAAATCACGACGGATTTTGTGGTAGAGTTGCCTAGAATATCCGATAGTAACGATGCGATTGGGATAATCGTTAGATCGATCGACTAGATCAGCACACTTTTTGCCGATCAAACTCAGTTATTCTATTGAGAGAGCCATTTCACGAGTGTACATGATGCAATGGGGTCTAAGTTAAAGTTTAGTACAACTTTCCACCACAGACAGATGGCCAATCTGAGAGAACCATCCAGACCCTAGAAGATATGTTAAGAGCATGTGTCATGGATTTAAAGGGAACTGAGATAGAAAGTTGCCTTTGATAGAGTTTTTCTATAACAACAAATTATCGCATGTCAATAAGAATGACACCTTTCAAGCTCTATACAGAAGAAGATGCATGTCCCCAATTCAATAGTATGAACCTGGGGAGAAGCATCTAGAAATAGTAGACTTTAACAGGAGAGCCACAGAGAATGTTAGACGTATCACAAAGAGGTTTGATACAGTTCATAATCGCCAGAAGAGCTATGTGGATAAACGCCGCATACCTATAGAGTTTCAGGTAGGAGATTTAGTTTTCCTGAAGGCGGTACCAATGAAAGGAGTAATAAGATTCGGTAAAAGAGAGAAACTCAACCCAAGATACATCAGACCGTTTAAGATCCTTAAAAGGATTAATAAGGTCGCATATATACTAGCATTGTCGCCAAAATTGGCTTATGTACACAATGTCTTTCACGTATTGACATTGAGGAAGTATGTGACAGATCCATCGCATGTATTGCATCAGGAACCTGTCGAAGTGCACGCAGATCTCACTTACAAAGGGAAACCAGGTCAGATCCAAGCTAGCAAGGAGAAAACCTTAAGGAATAAAGTAATTCCTCGGGTTAAAGTCTTGTAGTAAAATCATAATATTGAGGAAACTACTTGAGAACGCGAAGAGAATACGAGGAAAAGCTACCCCGAGTTGTTCTAATTTTCGGGACGAAAATTTCTTAAGGGGGGTAGATTGTAATGACTGAGAAAATCCTAGACTTTAAATAATACAATTTATTTATTTAAGCCAAGGATTTTCCTAGAAAATATTATGTGACTGAAGGATTTATGGAATCAATATCCAGATTCCTAAATTCTATAGCGATTTCATGTTAAGTTCATGTTTCGATCAAGTAATTCGATCGATAAATTCTCGCCGTATTTTAAGGCGTAATAATTTTCAAGACAAGTATAGCTTGAGAATCTTAATTTCAAAAATCTCTAAACACAAAGATGATGTTAGCAACAGATAAAAAAACACACCGACATTTTAAAAGAGGAAAAAGATCCTTAATTGCCGCATTACGCTTAGGTTAAAGTCACAAGATAAATACCCATAGCGAAGGGTACAATGTGAGCTCGGGAGTTGACACCGTCCGAAACAACGTCATTCCCGAGATAGAATCTTTGAGAAGTTAGATTTTGAATTTGTTCACCTAGAATTAATTTCAAGACTTGAAACAGATTCGAAATATTACGCGAGTAAGAATATAAAACAATATTAAATTATTCAGAAATTAATATTAGATCAAAGTAATAGATTAATTTACGTGAGCTAAATTAATTGTCTCTAATCGATATAAATTTAATCTGCTTTAGAGGAAATATTTGAGGATAAAATCAAGCATGTAATCTTGTCTTAATTAGACACTATATATAGTGAAATTTTTAGGCTTCTATCATTTTCTCTCTTGCTCACGCTCCCGCTCACTCTCTCTCTCTCTTCTCTCACGTTTTCTCAAAAAACCCTCAATGGCCAAATACTCAAGTTGAGATTCCGACCTCCGTTTTCGACACCGCCGGTGTCAATAGAAAAGATCTCGACGAGCCGAGTTCAATGACATGCGGCACGACCTCTAACTCCGCCGGAATCAGCCGCAATCGCCGGCGGAAGTTCGAAATTACCCATTTCTTCCCGTCGAGATATCTCCGCCATCCGACCTCCGATTGAGGTGATTTCAGTCCCTATGGACTCGGTGCGGCGAGACGAAGAAAACCCATCCACTTTCATAGCTCAATGATGGCGGAGCACCGCCGTCTGTGGTGACCGGAATCACCTCCGCCGCCGCCGTTGTTCCTCTTTCTCCAGGCCGTCGTGGATGCCACCGCCCCCACCAATCGACTCAGAAGCCGACGCCCAGCAGATCCCGACCAGCAGCCCACCGTCACCGTCGCAGTTTGGCCGGAAAACGGAGCTGTTGCCGTCGTCCGTGGAGGGAGGAGGTGGTTCCGACGATCTAACCGTTGGATCGTCGTAATTTTGGTGTCACAACACTCAGAAGGAAGTGGGTAAGAAAACCCTAAACCAATTTTAATAATTGATGGCGGAATATTGAGATTTGGGTCGCCGGATTTTACTTACGTTGCGGTCCCGATAGGTACTGTTACAGCCGAATTGTGAAATTGACCGCACCAATAGACTCAGAAGGGTAAAGTTAGGGGGTAGGACCCAAGTCCGCCGCGAAAAACTCTCCGGGAGCCTCCGCCGCCGCCTCCGCCGCCGTGCGGGCCGAGGTGTCGTTTCTCAGGCTATCGACCTCCGTTTGATGATCCGAGACCATATCCCGACTCGTTTCGACGTGCTGAACGCAATGGTGATGTCCGTTCAACCAAATTCAATTCTGATAAGAATGGTCTAGTGCTGGTTGCACGCGGATCGAGGTGGTTCAGACTAAACAAGTGAAGATCAGAATTAAGTGTTTAAAGCTACGATGTTCCTCAGGGATCATTCATAGTGCTTGCAGCTTTTCCCAAAATTAGTTTTGAGGAATACGCAGGAGGACACGACAAGCGAGATACTGTCAGAACCGCTTTGCTCGGAATCCAGGCAAGTACAAACCTTGCTTACAGTTTAATTAAGATAGTCATATAAGGCGTATGATCTTCACGAAATACGTTAATTATGAGATTCGTGAATTAGGTTTATATTTATGTTAAAGCGTCGTATGTAGTTTTTCAATAAAACTTAACGATTTTCAAATAAGCATGTAAGCGAAAATCGTAAAAAAGAAACGAAACGCTAGACCCTTAATTTTACGACGGTAAATATGGACCTCAACACTATCATGAGACCATCAAGTGAGGTAAAGTAAAGTTTATTAAAAGTGTATTATGGATGATAATTTAATTAATTATTAAAACTAATTAATTAAATTATCTAAGACTTAGAATATGGTTAAGGGAGTTAATTAATTACTAAGATTAATTAACTAACTTATGTAGACTCAGTATATGAATAAGAGGGTTAATTAATTACCAAAATTAGTTAACTAAATTATTAGACTTATTATAAGGATAAGATAATTAATGAATTATCAATTTAGCACAAATTTGTAATGGCAATTAAGGAAAATAAAATTTTGAGGATTTAATAAATTGATCCTTATAGTGGATTATCCTTCAAGAAAGAAAAGAATACAAGCCTTAAGAAAAGGGTTAGATTCCTTCATAAGTTGCTAAAATAGAATAGCAAACGACGTAAAAATCTCACACTCTCGGTGGGTGGTTATTTTCGGCAAAATAACGAATAATAATTTGTTTGGCGAAAAGTGGATTCCATTCTGTAAATCGGGGTAAGTAGGAATCTCGCCCTACAGATATGAATAGATTTTAAAGAAAAAAGTTACACATGTTATATATGCATGTTTATGTTTTTAAGTATTGTACGCGATGCTATGTTATCTTTGCATACACATAAGCAAAGGCACATGAATTATATGTGTTTAAATTAATTTAATGTTATAGTATGCTATGCTAGGTCATATTGCATACACCTTAATAAGTCAAGAGGAACTTATAAGAAGAAACTCGGTTGAGTGCCGTACCACCTCCGACCTAAGGGAGGTAATCGACCCACAAGGGAGATAAATGAACAAAAAAAAAGGGTCCTTCGCAAGGGAGGCACTCGGTTCAATTTAAATCACGGGTCGTTGGGGACCTTGCAAACCCTTACGTCCCGATGATTGCGCCGCAAGTGGTACGTGAGCACTCGGGCCCATCAAGAAGAAAGATAAGATAAGATAAGATAATAAGACTATGATAAAACATCATAATCAAGCATAATCACTCATGCATATTTATACATGTGTACTTACAGTTATTTTGTGAGATATAGTTCCTACTTGCTGAGCGAAAGCTCAATCAGATATGTTCATGCTGTAGGTAAGAAACCTATCAGCAATTCTTGAATGGCAATGGTGAGCGGCGGACGAATGGTGGAGATGAGAATGGATACCGCTTACGCAGTTATTTCCGCAATAAGTTTAAGAAAAATCATGTATATGTCTATATGATTCAAAGGTTTTAAGTATGTATGTTTAAAAAGTATACGTACATATGTATGTTAAGAAAACCAAGGTTGCAGTTAACAACCCTAGTTTTGAGAATTTAAGTTTTAGAACGTTGCAATAGTTCATGCAACAAATAAACGAATTTTAAACATAACGGTTTAAATGATTGATTTTGAAAGGACTTTAAAATGTACTTGAATTTAAGATTTTTCACGAAATCGGTTTTAAAGTCAAATGAGATAACCCAATTAAATTGGCTAGTTTTAGAACTGCTTTTAAAGAGTATGTGAATCAAGAGTTCAAATGTCACTCAATTCGAAAGATATTTTTAGAAGTTTTATCTTAACTAAAATTAAGAAAAGTTTTTAGTAATTGAGTGATTCATTATTTTTAAATTATTGTTACGAATTATGAAAGTATTCATTCTTATGTTTAAAAAAAAAAAAAAAAAAATGTTCCGCAGATTTTAAGAAACCACAGTAAGTACAAGTTAATAGTAAGTTACGGTGACGGCCTGAAAGGAGGGTCGTCACACATTACATCTGTTTTATTGGTATTTTTGGTTGGGTTTCTAATTATTATTGATTACATATTCATGTTGAAATCTCGTAGCTTGAAGCCTTTTACTTGGTTTGACAGGATAAGGGATTTGAAGAAGCAAAACCAGTCATAGAAGACTTAAAAGGCAAAGGATTTTCTGCGATAGGTGCTGCCGGCTTTTGTTGGGGCGGTAAGTTTATTATTCAAACACTTCTTTGTTTCGTTCCTCTGGAATTTCTTTTCGAAGGGTTGTTGTCGGTTGAGTCGAAAATTGTTCGAGTTCAATCAGCGACTTAATTAAACACCTATAGCAATTTGTTGACTAAGCTGACTCAGATAAATCCTGTTCTCAGCAAAGGTTGTAGTTGAACTTGCAAAGTTCACCAACTTTATTCAAGCTGCTGTGCTCTTACATCCTTCCTTCGTCACTCTAGATGATATCAAAGGTTCGATTCCAGCTGTTAAGTATTTTAGAGCAGCTCCACTGCAATGCCAAATCAAGAATGTTATTAACGTAAACATATGAGTATGTTAAGATAAACTTAACGGTGTCAATGGTTTCAAATGCTTTCAGAGGTCAAGGTTCCAATTGCCATACTTGGAGCTGAGATTGACCAGATGTCGCCTCCAGAGCTTGTGAAACAATTTGATGAGGTTTTAAGTGCAAAGGCCGAGGTACAAGCATTCTCCATCACACCAATTTCCAACATGTCTTCTGCATTTTCCTTTGCTTCCTTATCGAATTGCTCGTGTTCCTAATACGCTTTTTGCATTTCCCGTCTTTGAGATCAGTTTGTGATTGTCATCAATGGTTAACGCTTTTTGGTTTTCACTTCAAATTAATGATGTTTCATTATGTCCAGATTGATTCCTTTGTGAAGATATTTCCTGGAGTCGCACATGGTTGGACCGTCAGGTATGATGTTCAAGATGAAGCGGCTAATAAGCGTGCAGAGGAGGCTCACAAGGACTTGTTGGAAATTTTCACCAAGCATGTTAAGTGAAGGCAATTCAGAACCAACTGGTACCTTAATTTTCACTTTGGTGCTACCTACGAGAAGCACAAAGTATTTATCTTAGGACTACTTCCTTTTGTCCCATGTTTTGAATAATTAGCAATTGATCTCGACTTTCTGTGTACCTTGGTTTCGTTTGAAGGACTTGAAAATCTACATCAATAATAAATTTCTAATTAAAAGCTGTTAGTTTTCCGATTCTCCCGAAAACTTGTCATTAAAGGATCGACCAACAATTGTTTTATATTCTATGTTGAAACTCTTTCAGAAGTAAAATTCACATTGCCATATTGAGATGTGTGTGAGATTGACGCTTCACCCCCGGAGCAAGTAAAATATTTTGGAGAGATTTTATTAGCTAAATCTAGGTAAGAACTTAAAAAAAATAATAAATAATAATAAAAAAAAGAATTGTCAACTCTTTGGAACTTGATAGAACCAAAGATAAGTTGCTATCAAAATAGAGAAAATATTCCTATGGGGAAAAGAGAATATAAAATGGCTTTTCCATAAATTCTCCTTCTACAATAGTTATGAGGGATCTTTGAAAGTGACTTCCACTACTTTGCTTTGAAAAGCCTCATTCTTACAAATGGCAATTGTCCAGTTTGATGGCTTTTTGAAGATTTTCCATGGGTGGATATTGGACAGTTAGGTATATCAGCTGTCAGGAGTGCAGAGGAGACTCATTTGGACATGTTAAATTGGTTTAATAAATATGTCAATTGAAGAAGTTTGACAATATAGCCATGCTATAATTAATTTATCGAGTTTTTTAGTTTATAGGTTCAAACTAAAAAGTTTAAACCAAAATTCAAATTTTTGTAAGGAGAAAACACCGCAACAAAAAGATTTGAACCGTGGTTAAAACTCACGAAACAAACATAACTTGTATGTAAACTCTTGGCTGGTGGCATCTAGTTCTTTTGAATACAAACAAGAAAGGATTTTGTCATTGAAATTTTTTCAACTTGTGTTTGGGGGCAACTGACATCTTTTCCTTTAACTGTTTAGATTTTTTTTTTTTTCTCAATCATAAAAAAGAATGGAATGTGTTGTAGTTTCTAATGAAAAATTTTATGTTGCTTCTCATAAATACTAGTTGGAAAATTATTTTGTTGGGTATGAAAAGAATCGTCTCCCGGTGTGACAAGGTTTTAACTGTTAGATTATCGGGTCCTGCTAGATTATCGTACTTTATTCAATAATCTAATGTAATCTGATGGTTAAAAAATTGCACTTAATTTCATCTTACGGTTAAAATTTGATCCCTGCTACAAAATTCTCAATCCTAATTTTGGCTTCTTGTTGTCCTTGAACTGATTTGGCATTCTGTGATCAACACTGCCTGTAAAACATGTTTTAACTCACGGATTGTTCATTTCTCAACTATTTCTTAGTTGTTTAGAAACCGGTGACTTGGTGTCCTTTTAGAAGGTAACTTTGTGAAAGGAAATTTTAAAATTCAGACTCTTTATGAGATAAAAAAAAAACCCTGTAAAAAAAATAATAATTTGAGTTTGAATATAACTTCTAAACAACTCCTTGATAATTTTGATATTAAAATAAAAAACAATTAGAGATAAATAGCGTGACTATTTAGTAAATAGTCTTGTACCGCGTCGCGCCAAATCCAAACTTTTTCATGTCTTATCATCGTGTTTGTTGGATGGTCCGATCCAATTCACATCTCTATTTTATTATGCTAGCACAAGCAGCAATGTCATCAAAATACTTTTTAGAAAAAAAAAAAAAAAATACTGATCGGAAATGTATTCAAGTTTGAGACGGTTAATAGTCCACCATGCTTGACCAATTGTAACATTGAACCTCTTTTTTTTTAATATTATATATAATATATATGTATAATACAATATATAAGATATAACATTGAACGTGGACCTCGTGAAAATCTTATTATATTAAAATTAAAGATGATAATTGTTTAATACTCTTACTTGGACTACCAAAAGATATTCTGGCGATTTTGTGGTCCCCAAAATCATTTTGATATTCAACGAATAGACTACTATACGCATCCTTATATATAAAAATCAAAGTGCAACATTAAAATAACAGCAATAAACTATTTTTCCACTTTAGAAAGAAAGAAAAATAATTAAAAAAATAACAATAAGAATAAGATCTTTGAAAATTTTCTCTTAGATTTTAGTTTTAGGGCCCGTTTAGTTTACTGATTCAAATTAAGATGTGATTTTATATGAGAGTTTTCTTACTGTAGCAAAAAAGTTAGATGTGACTGTTTTTGAGACTTTTTTACTATAACAAAACTCGAATCGGTGAAAGAAACAGAGTCTTAGTTTCTCCATATGTGTATTTTGTTTACTTGAGAATCTTCGGAGTATTGCTTTTTTCTTTTATTTTTCTTTTTCTTTTTGATTTAGGAAGAATGATTTGAACTATATACCTTACTAACTTGCATTAAATAATGCCATTTTCATTTATTTAAACATTAATCAAATAAGTAAACTGAACAAGATAAAATTTAGGAAAAATTCATTTTAATACCATGTGTTTCTTAAATTATTACAAACATACCTTATGTTTTTCATAATATCAAAGTGCTACCATAATATTATAGAAAGCATCATTTTGATCTCCAGCATGAAACTGTCTTTAGACGTGAATTGTTTTTTTTTTTTTTAAATAAAAAAAATGTACAGAAAAGATTTTATGTCCTAAAAATAGACTTTATGATACCAAAATTAAAATTTTTAAAAAATATATAGCTGTCATTTTAAAATTATTAAAAAGAAAAAACACACGCGCACAGAAAATACCTTCGTAGTAATTATAGAAAATACAGGGTACTAAAATGTTAAGAGTCTAAAAAATTTGGAAAAAAAAAAAAAAAAAAAAAGTGTTACAATTCTCATCCTTGCGTGGCGGGACAAAACCCGAAGACTATTGCGTTCCCGCCGGCACTTAAAAAGGCCATCATGTCAAGCCCAGTTGGTTGTCGACCGGTCAAAGCTGTTGCAATTGAAAACTACAAAATGGACTCCAAAAATACCAATATCTCTCTCTCTCTCTCTCTCTCTCTCTCTCTCTCTCTCTCTCTCTCTCTCTCTCTCTCTCTCTCTCTCTATATATATATATATATGTATATGCATGTATGTACATATATAAGACCCCCAGACGCAACCCAATATCCAAAGAGTCCTTCATTTCTTCTTTAACATGGCAACTGCTAAGACCATCACATTCGTTTCCTTCATCTTATTTATCTCTCTTGCTCTCCACGCTTTTGCAGGTACTTTTTACATTGCTCCAAGTTTTCTCTATGGGAGTTCGACTTTCTTCTTTGTATTCCCAATATGAAAATATTGATGATCTTTTGTGTGCAATTGAATTATTATTATGTTTCACTTGTGCAAATGAATTCAGCTGAGATTTTGGTAGACGTTTTGATCTTGGTTAGATCTTGTTAAAATGTTATACTTCATTTAATTTTGATATGATTCAAATTTGATGTGACGGTTAAAAACTGTACTAAATTCAATTTCACAGTTAAAAATTATATGATATTGATCGGTATTTTTCCATATCTTACCACAAAATCTCATTTTCATATCGTGGGTGTGTGTGTAACTTTGTTTTTTCAATGGATCAAAAAAAAAAAAAAAAAAAGCAAAGCACATTAGGTCCTCACTGTGGCTCAAACCCTCCGACTCTAAACGCAAGCAGCGGAGCAGGGCATGTTGAGAAGCTTGGTGGTTTAGACTCCTATGTCACTGGCTTTCCCATCTCCAAGCATGCGGTTATTCTTGTGTCAGATGTTTATGGTATGTCTTTTCTTTTGGTTCTAAAGTTCACTAAAACTTCTTTTTCTCTTGTGGGGTTTTAGATTTTAGGTTGTTCTTTTTAGTTTTCTTTTCCCTATTCAAATATACATACATGTCATTGTTTGATGTTCTATGAGAAAAATGAGGTCTTTGAAGGAGGAAAGCTTGGTGGTTTACAATAAGGGGTTTATTTCATTATGGTCCCTGACATTGGAAACATTTCACAATTAATTTGTGATATATGAAATTGTCCTATTACAGCTCTTATATCAAGAATCCGTTAAAAAGTGGATATTTCATAATATGGATTGTCATGTGAATATCCACACTAAAATGTTACATTACATGACTTTACATGTCATTTTGCATCAACATTTTAAATGAATTCTTGATGGAAGGGCCCTAATGGGACAATTTTATGCATTGGTGACTAGTTGTAAGACGTTTTGAATGTCAGAGACAAAATAGGATTCACGTAAGTTCAGAGACCAAAAATGAGATTGACCGTTCATTATACTGTGGTTCTAACTAAGGGTGTACCTAGTTCTGTTCTACAAAATGGGGGTTCTTTTCTAACACTTTGTCATATTTACTTGATGGGTTCTGTTGATATATCTTTCTAAGGTAGATAATTTGTATTCTTTTTTGAGCTTCTTATTTTTCGACTTTGGATTTTTGAACAGCTTTGAAACAAGTTGTAGAATTCATATGCAATAATTAGCATGTAATTTTGGATATCATCTTTGACCTGCTCTGTTTATATATTTGTTGTTTCATCACCATTACTATCTCCTAACTTTCGAGTGTTTCAATTATCGCAGGATATCAAGCTCCAAACTTGAGGTATATGGATGCTCCTTATCTGTTCTCTACAGCAACATTTCCGGGTTTTGCTTAACGTGATGGATTAGATTGTGTGAAACACAGATGCTATGTTATATTGCTGTATTCCCTCTTCAAAACTAATTCCAGCCGCTTGTCTGTTGTAAAGGAAGCTGGCTGACAAGATTGCGGCTGCTGGATTCCTCGTGGCTGTTCCGGACTTCTTCCACGGAGAACCTTATGATCCCAACAATACTAGTAGGCCAAAGGACGCTTGGCTAAATGATCATCGACCGGTTAGTTAAGATTCTATACTTGTTCTAATTATTGGGGGATAAGGGATCCGTATGTGCCCGACTTATGATAAATATCTACTGCACATTGTGTGTTGAGAACTCAGATTTCAGGCCTTTTACTTGTTTTGACAGGAAAAGGGATTTGAAGAAGCGAAACCGCTAATCAAAGACTTTAAAAGTAAAGGGTTTTCTGCAATAGGTGTTGCTGGCTTTTGTTGGGGTGGTAAGTCTATTATTCAAACACTTCTTTGTATCATTGTCCTAGATATTAGTTGAATCTTATTGCAATATTATCAGCTGACTTTATTTTGTAAAATCCTTACAAGAGTTAGTTGATTAAGCTGACTTAGATAAATCCTGTTCTCAGCCAAGGTTGCAATTGAACTTGCAAAGCTCAAAAACTTTGTCCAGGCTACCGCGATCTTACATCCTTCCTTCGTCACTTTAGACGATATCAAAGGTATAACTCTTTAAGTATTTAAACTGTTGTACAACTTTCTTCATTGAGACCATAGTTTTTTTCCTTTTAAATTTTATAGGCGTGTTTGAAACTCGTTCCATAATAATTTATTTTTTGTATGAAAATGAAAAGAGAACGTTTTCAATCTCAGACAGTAATCATTTTTAAAAATGCGTTTGATAGTTTTATTAAGAGATTATTTTCAGTGTAAAAAAATTCATTAATGTCTCTCTTTCTCTCTCTCTCTCTCTGCTCGAGAGAGGAGAAAACAAAAAAAAAAATGAAAAACGACTAAAAGTCATTTTTTATTTCTCTCATTTTACACTAACTAAAAAATCATTTTCATTTTCATTTTTTATTTTTATTGCGTCAAACGCTATTTTAAAAACATTTTTATTTTTTTTCTCAAAAAATGTAAAAAATAAAAACATGATCAATTTTAAACACGACCTATATATTCTAGTACTTTATTAATGTTGACATATGAGTATTTCAGAGGTCAAGGTTCCACTAGGCGTATTTGGAGCTGAGCTTGACAAGCAATATCCGCGGGAGCTTGTGAATCAGTTTGAGGAGGTCTTACGTGCAAACAAGGTATGAATCAAACCAAAATCCAACATGTTTTCTACATTTCCTTACCGAACTACTTGTGTCCATCGTGGACGCCCTTGGTTTTCAGTATGCCCTTTGCATTTCCCATCTTTGAGATTAGTTTGCGATTGTCATCAATGGTTAACATTTTCCGGTTTTCACCTTAAATGATGTTCCGTTATGCGCAGATCGATCACTTCGTGAAGATTTATCAAGGAGTCAAGCATGGTTTTACATTAAGGTATGATGTTCAAGACGATTTGGCTCGTAAGCGCGCAAAGGAGGCTCACAAGGACTTGTTGAATTGGTTCACCAAGCATGTTAAGTGAAGGCCTTCATAACGAACTGGTACCTTAATTTTTACAAATTGTTACCCAAGAGAAGCACAAGTGTGAATGTCATAGAAAACTTCCTTTTCCACCATTGTTTTGAGTAAATAACTCGACTTTCTATGTCCCTTAGTATGTGTGTGATTAGCAAAAAAAAAAAAAGGTATACATATATGTGTGTAAACTGCAAAGGATATGAATGTTTACATCAATAAGAAATTTCTTGATATGGATACAATTAGAAATTCATATTGTGTCTGTGTCCTTGTTCCACATAATCTTATTATGTGAAATACACTCATTCAATATCTCGCCATATTAACAGTGTGGATAACACCGTTTCATTCTAAATGGGAAAGACATGTATTAATAATGTTTTAATTAAAGATTCTGAAGTTTAATTAAATTCATTATGAACACCGTTTTTAATTATTATCCTTAAACATTATCCTCTCGCATACAACACTTATATACAACGTTTAAGGTCACATAAATAATTATGGAATTTTCATTTGATATTCATAAAATATTCATAAATATATGCACATAAAATAATGAATAAATTTTTTTTATTAAATAAATAATAAATTCCCTATTACATCTCATACTTCTAGGACACCATTCCTAACAATAATATCACGAGAAAAAGTCTATGAGTTTGAGAGCTTTTACAGATAAATATTCAGAGTGACATCTGTGCTTTTGAGAGCCTTTGAGTGTTAATCATTACGCCTTTCAAGAGAGAGGCTTGTTACTTTTGGGAGGAAGCTTTGTCGGTTGAAAAGAGTTCACCGGGTCATGAATAGAAGACATGTGGTGTATGCTAAACAACATACTGTGAAGATTCGTTATAGCGGCATCATTGCCTAGGAAAGAGTCCTGTGTGAATAAGTCTATCAACGTTTGTAATTTCTGGAACATAGTGAATTATTTACTTGCTGGGCGTGGCCCCTTAGATGTAGGTGTGCGCAATGAATTGCGATACCATATTGTTGTTCTTTTTATTTATGCATTTTATTCTGCTCTAGAAACTGAGCATCATTAATCCAAAACTCAATTAATCAACTAGTGGTGCAGTGTGACGACCCTCCTATGAGGCCGCCACCGTAACTTAGTTTTCAACTTGTACTTACTGGCATTTCTTAAAATTTGCGGAACATTTTTTTTAAACATGAGAAGGAATACTTTCATAATTCGTATCAATAATTTCAAAAGAATAAATCACTGAATTTCTTAAAGCTTTTCTTAATTTCAATTAAGATAAAACCTTTTAGAAATATTTTTCAAATGGAGCTGTGTTTGAACTCTTGTTTCAAATACTCTTTAAAAGCCTTTCTAAAACTAGCCAATTCAATTGGGCCATTTAATTTGACTTTAAAACGGATTTCATGAGAAATCTTAAATTCAATTACATCTTAAAGTCCTTTTAAAATCAATCATTTAAATCGTCATGTTTAAAACTCGTTTATTTGTTGCATGCACTGTTGCAACATTCTAAAACTTAAATACTCAAAACTAGGGTTGTTAGCTACAACATCGATTTTCTTAACATACATATGTACATATATACTTATTAAACATACATGCTTGAAACATTTGAATCATATAGACATATACATGATTTTTCTTAAACTTACTGCGGAAAATAACTGCGTGAGCGGTATCTATTCTCATCTCCACCATTCGTCCGCCGCTCGCCATTGCCCTTCAAGAATTGCTGATAGGTTTCTTACCTACAACATGAACATATCTAATTGAGCTTTCACTCAGCAAGTAGGAACTATATCTCACAAAATAACTGTAAGTACACATGAATAAATATGCATGAGCTGATTATGCTTAATTATGATGTCTAATCATAGTCTTATTATCTTATCTTATCTTTCTTACTAATGGGCCCGAGTGCTCACGTACCACTTGCGCGCAATCATCGGGACGTAAGGGTTTGCAAGATCCCCAATGTCCCATGATTTAAATTGAACTGAGTGCCTCCCTTGCGAATGACCCTTTTTTTGTTCATTTATCTCTCTTGCGGAGTCTGATTTTCTCCCTTGCGGAGTCTGATTACCTCCCTTACGGAGGCTGGTACGACACTCAACTGATTTTCTTCTTATAAGTTCCTCTTGACTTATTAAGGTGTATGCAATATGACCTAGCATAACATACTATAACATTAAATTAATTTAAACACATATAATTCATGTGCACTGCTTATGTGTATGCAGCATAACATAGCATCGCATACAATACTTAAAGCATAAACATGCATATATAACATGTATAACTTTTTTTTTCTTTAAAATCTATTCATACTGTAGGCGAGATTCCTACTTACCTGATTTACAGAGCTAGAATCCACTTTTCGCCAAACAGTCTATTCTCTTACTTGGTTATTTCTGAAAATGAACACCCATTGAGAGTGTGAGATTAACTGTCATTTGTTATTCTATTTTAGCAACTTATGAAGGAATCTAACCCTTTTTTTTAAGGCATGTATTCCTTTCATTTTCTGAAGGATAATTTACTATAAGGATCAATTTATTAGATCATCAAAATTTTATTTTCCTTAATTACCCTTAACATACTTATGTTTAGATTGAAAATCATTTACCCAATCTAGTAACTTATTCTCCATAAAATTCCTCATTGGACTCATTATGATATTAAGGCCCAATTCGGCCTAGAAACTTATTAACGACATTCTAACTCTTAAGCCGCTGAAATTTAAACTCAGACAGAGTCTCTTAAATCAATGCGGGCGTTGGACCCACATCAAATCCTCAAAATCCTAAGGACCTATTGTGTTGGGCTTGTAGGTGCCCGTCAGGATGAATTGCTCGATAACCCACTAAGTTCTTTAAGGAAAGCATTTTTCTTGAAAACTTCCTTTATGAATACTTTCATTAAAATGAGGTTTAATTTCATTGTATTTTACTGAAATTCTATCTCGGGTTCTTTTATAACTTTTTGTTGAAACCGACAATGTTTTAATTTTGTCTCGTTAAAAACTGTGCAGTTTCTGAAATCTACGTTTTACTATATCTTCGAGTTGGATTTCAAAATTTTGTTCTTCATGAAAATTTCTCATCTCGTCGAGATCTAAAATTGTCATTTTTGGTGAAAGTTGAAATTCGGCCTCTAAAGGCCCCGTTTGGCTGAAAGTCGTAGCTGCTGTTTTTCTTGAAACTGTTTTAGTCAAAAACTGTGCCGTTTCAGGAATCTGTGTTTTAGTACCTCTTAAGTTCAGATTTTGAAAATCTTTTTTCATCAAATTTCTTCATCTCATCGAAATATAAAATTGTCACTTTTGTGAAAAATCGAGATTCAGCCTCTAGGGATCCCGTTTGGCTGTAGCAGTGGCTGCCAGTTTTTTTCGAAACTGTGTTGGACAGCTTGTTTGTTTTTGCAAAATGGCTTCAAACTTGGTTTTAGAGTTAAAATTAGGTTTTGTTATAGTAACTGAAAATGTTCAAAACATCCAGGGCTATAAGTTCAAGCTTTAAAACATTGAAAAATCTCGCTCTATGGTCCTCATTTTCGCGGTCAAAGTCACCGAAAATTTTTTCCTCTAATATGAAAATAAGCAACTTAGATCAAGCATAAACATATCACATCAAACTAACCTCATAACTCACAAAACCAACATAAAACTCACACAGTCTTATTACAATTTATTTCCTTGAGAATCACAATTTACATCAATGGATTCTCAAACTTAAACTTTGCTAGAAAATAATTGAAAAGAGTTCAAGAAGTTACCCTCGAAGAACTCTTTCTTGAGAACCTTTGAGATCCTTCTCTTCTTCTCCTAGATTCGTTAATGGCTTGGAACTAGAAAGTATGAGAAAATTTTAGAGGAACATTTCTACATTCAAACTTTACTAAAACATGAGAAAGAGAGGATTTAGAGTTTTTTTTTTTTTTTTTTTTTTTCCCCTTGGAGGAATGCTTGACTAATCTCCTCCTAGAATCCCTTGATCTCCTTCTTCTTCTTCTTCTTCTTCTATGGTTTTGCTAGTGGTTTAAGGTTGGGAGAGTGGGATTAATATTTGAGAGAGAGTGGAGGGTGTGTGGCCGGATTTTTGAGTGTGGGGAAAAGCTAGGAGAAAAAAATGAGGCCTAGCTTATGATGGCTCCTTTTATAGAAACTTGGAAATCATTTAATTTTACCCTAGGTCCACTCCATTAGTCAACCAAAATTTTGGTTTAAATCCCCCAATTCATGGCCGGTTGTGGAAGGAGAAAAGAAGAAGCAACTTTGCCATTAATTCCCCTTCAACCACTCCTATCCCATCACCTTACCATGTCATCCACTTGCACACTCAACTTGCCAATTTGGCTCTATTTTCCTATGCATGGCTGGCCAAGTGGAGAAGGAGAGAGAGAAAAATCTCACCTACCCCTTGTACTCTTGTCCACTTAAATTTCCCTTGAATGAGATAAAAATTATACTGATTGTAAGAAAGTACCTAGCCGACAGGAAATTCTAGTTTCTGACAATTCATTTTCTACTGCTCATTTACAGTTCAATATTAATTCCTGACTACTTTGACATCACATTAAATTCTTACTTGCGTAATATCTTGAACTGTTTCAAGTCTTGAAATTAATTCTAGACTGAACAAATTCTACATTTAACTTTTCTGCATCATATCCCAGGAATGACATTGTTTCTGATGGTGTCAAATCCCAAGCTCACATTGTACCCTTCTGTTATGGGTATTTATCTTGTGACTATAATCTAGCTGTCTTGCAATTAAGGATTTTCTCTTCTTTAAAATGTCAGTGTGTTTTTTTTTTATACGCTGCTAACATCATGCTGTGTTCGGAGATTCTTGAAATTAAGGTTCTCAAACTATACTTGTACTGAAAATTATTCCGCCTTTAAAGTATGGCAATAATTTATCGATCGAATTTATTTGATCAAAAACATGAACTTAACATGAAATCTGTTACAGAATTTAGGAATACAGATATTGATTCCATAAATCCTTCAGTCACATAATATTTTCTAGGAAAATCCTTGGCTTAAATAAATAAATTGTATTACTTAAAGTCTGGGATTTTCTCGGTCATTATATGCAAACAGTGTTCCAACACTATATATGACACCTGATGTAAAATTTGTGGTACCATATTGCGTGTTCTTTTTATTTCTGCACTTTATTCTACCCTAGAAACTAAACGTAATTAATTTAGAACTCAATTAATCAACCAGTGTTTTAGACAGTGTTGGGTGTTCCGACACTGTTTGTGGCACTCGACGTAAAATCATATCTAATAAAATGTCTAATGATGATGTGTGATTTTAGCAAAAAAATGGTACATTTTTCCAAGCGGATAGGTGCGAACGAGTGTGAGTAATACTTGTTGCTTAGAAAAAAAAAACCTAGACATTTTTTCAGCCAAATTCGTCGTTTAGGCCATTGAAAGGGCATTTACTTTTTTCTGACTCTAAAAGTTTAAAAAATTAATTCACATTTCAAACTTTCGAGTCTGAAAAAAATAAAAAATTATCTCATTCACTTTACCGATTTGAGTTTAGAATTTGAGTTTTGTTACAGTAAAAAAGTTCTCAGAAATAGTCACATCTAACTTTTTTACTATAGTAAAAGTTCTCACATAAAATCACATCTCAACTCAAATTATAAATCGAATCAGCGAAGTGAACGACCTCAGTTTTTATTTGAAATAACTTGATTTTAAAAGAGAAGCAAACGGTGAGAGTAAAAGAACGTAAGCGTCAACATTGGAAGAAAGGAAAAAATTAATATAATTAATAGGCTTTAACCAGTACTAACGTTTTCCCCTTTGTAAGAATTTGTTGCTTTGTTGAAGGGTGAGGCCTTAGCCAATAGCCTTAGCTTCCGTACCCTTCAGCCTTTCCTTGTGTGTTTGACTATAGTGAATGAAACATTTGGCACAAACCCTTTTTTTGTTTTTTTCTCTTTTCATTGTTGAAAATTAATATTAAGACTTTCAGCATACGTACAAAGGGATCATTATTTAAAGAGATAAGATCCCAAGGAGATAAGCTGCAAGTACCGGTCAATACAGGGGGAGTACAAACTAGTACACTTTCTTGTGCTTTTAAATAAAAACTGACATAAGACAATATTCCATAAAGCATAGCTTTCCTCATTCTCAACAGACCATAAAAGTCTTTATTAACTGGATTTATTCTGCAGCTAAGACTAAATTGGGGATGGATGATAATGATCAACTGGGATTAAGTAAAGATCCCCTTTTCTTCCAACCGTGACGCCAAAATGCTCGGTCATGTCTAGATTTTCATGGTTTATCCCATCGGGAAGTCTCCAATCAAAATGGAACAGTAACGCTGCCAGAGGAAACTCAATATCAGCCATAGCAAATGTTATGCCGGGACACATCCTCCTGCCAGCACCAAATGGGATGAACTCAAAATTAGTCCCCTTGAAGTCAACCGGACTATCGAGAAACCTCTCCGGGTAAAATTTCTCGGGATCAGTCCAATGGTTGGGATCTCTTGCTATTGCCCATGCATTGATAATGACTTTAGTCTTGGCAGGTATGTAGTATCCATTGATCACACAATCTTCTTTTGCTTCTCTAGGAAGAAGAAGGGGACTAGGAGGGTGCATTCTCAAGGTCTCTTTAATAATTAGCTTTATGTACTTCAATTCATGGAGACATGTTTCATCAACTTTCCCTTTGCCTCCATAGACTTGTCTCACCTCGGCTTGTGCTTTCTCCATCACTCTTGGATCTCTCAACATCTCCAACATTGCCCACTCCAGGACTGTAGACGACGTGTCACTCCCCGCGACGAATATGTCCTGAAAAAAATTGTATTTGTGGAGCTGTCATTAGTCATGTGTATATAACACGACACATAAATTGAGGTAAAGAGATATACTAACCAGGATAATAGCTTTGATTCTTTGGTCTTCCAATGGAAATTCAAGATCACCATTTTCTTGAAGATTGAAAAGGACATCTAATAAACTATTTGCCTTACCCTGACCGGTCATCGCCACCCTTTCTTCTCGCCAATCTTTGATAATTCTTTCTATTATTTCGTCGGTTTTCTTGAAATTTTTCTCTATTTTAGCCCCGAAGCCACTAATCCAACCAATACATTTTATGGAAGGGAACACCTCAGAAATACTAAAACCTCCAGCAAGTGTCAAAGCTTCCCTGACAACTGATATGAAAGCCTCTTGATCTTTGCATTTCCTGCCAAAGGCCGCCTTTGCTGTGATGCCATGTGTCATCGAATATATTAGACCGGTAAGATTGATTGGCGAGTCTATGCTTGCATGCAAATATCTAAGTAGATTGGACACCTCTTCTTCCCTGATTGATCGGAAGGAATGAACGCGCCCTGGACTCAGCAGTTCTTGTGTGCAAATTCTCCTAAGCTGCCTCCAATATTCTCCATACGGTGATAAAATGATGTTTATAGAACCATAGACGCTTGCAGCGAGGAGAAATGACCTCCCGGAGAAGTTTACATCATGAGTTTTTAGCATCTCGTGCGCGATCTCAGCCGAGGAAACAACGATATTAGAAATTTCTCCAAGCTGTAGATGCATAAGGGATCCATATGTTTTGGCCAAGTCTCTTAGGCGATGATGCGGTATAGAACCAGCAAGAAGGTGGAGATTTCCTATGAGAGGAAGTTTCCTTGGCCCTGGGGGTATCTTTAGAGTTGAATTAGCAGTCCTGAATTTCTTCCAAGCTACTAATTTTGGTATCATTAACACGAAGAGGAGAGAAGGAAAGAGAAGAACTATGATGGAAAGAAATAGATTCTCCATCTGGTAAAATTTGGATAAGAGATAGGGAAGTGAGACGCTTTGGGTCATTGATGAAGTTGAATATTGATATGATATGTACCCCCGTTTTATAGAGGTTTGTGATGGATGCTAAGTAGCATATCTACCATTTTTTTACTATTATTTCGGGTAATGACAAAAAATTTGAGTAGGAGAATAGTGGTGATATTATAGTAATCCGTGATGTCAATTGCTCACTCTTATTATTCAAAAATATTAACTAAATTATTATGATGTCACGTCTATTAATTTAATATTTTGACTAACATGGCATTTCAATTGATTTGGTACAATATTTTAATTGACATGATATTATGGTATTCAAAGAATATTTGAACAAGAGTATTATATACAGCAGTCAAATCTATCAATTTGTATAGTGTTCTGAACGTTAACTTTGAATCCCAATAGTTAATTGATTTTCTTCAACGATTTTACTTGTCTTACTGCAGAACAAAAAAAAAAAAAAAAATTTATTATGGTATTCAAAGAATATTTGAACAAGAGGATTATATACAGCAGTCAAATCTATCAATTGGTATAGTGTTCTGAACGTTAACTTTGAATCCCAATAGTTAATTGATTTTCTTCAACGATTTTACTTGTCTTACTGCAGAACAAAAAAAAAAAAAAAAATTCTTGTATTCGAGAAGCGTCCACTTATATATTGTTTATGTTCAATAGTCGAGATTCCAAGCAATTTTTTAGATTGAAATTGATTTACAAAATTGATGCCTCCAGATGATTGTATTGAGAGATCAGTGGGAAGTAAGAGACTTGGGGTCATTGATGAAGTTGCATACTATTCATTTTACTAGTTTAAATCACAACTCAAATATTTGCTACAATGTTTTTTCTCATAAAAAATCAAATTTGAACATTGTTTTCTGCTATATAGAGTATTTTCTGTTACAGTATTTTTTTTTCACATAAATTCTTTTTTAACTCTAGTTCTCAATTCCAATGAGCAAAACGAACGGGGTAAATATCACTCAGTTTTATAGTGGTTAATTTCCTAATTTTCAATAATGCTAATAATGCAATATACTATTGATCAATTTTGTTTTAATTCTATTTTATTTTGTTGATACCAAAGTAAAAAAGATTATATCATCATTTGTAAAATCTGTGTGCTTGAGAGAGAAAAACATGCCGTGACATTTATTCACGTAAAATACTGGAAGGTGGAGCCTAAATTTATTTTCAAGAGGAGTGTAATACAAACTGGAACTATACTATAACACAATAATCTTTTTACATTCATTTATATATTTATATCTTTAATTTTTTTTTCTAAATGAACTAAACTTGTTATGAAGCTTAATATTAACTTCAAACTTTAGAACTCAAAATTTGCGAATTTATATAGTTGTATAGTTGATTTTTTTTATTTATTTATTAGAGATTTCACATTTGAAGTGAGAGTACTTAAAAAAAAAAACAAAAAAAAAAAAAAAAAAAAAAAAAAAAAAAAACCAAAACTTCATCAATCAACCGGGTGGATCTATATGATCTGGAGTGAGGGGAGACGATATTGTTGCTATGAATTTTCTTTTCGAGTTATGTTAGGAACAATAACTTAAATCTCAACTTTTTTATGTACTTATTTTTGTGACATTTGAGTTATCATTTTCTTTTATTAGTATATGCAATTTATTTCATTAATTGACGTGATAACGTTTTAAACATGTACTAATATAAAAATGACAACTTATATATCACATTAATTAGTATACAAAAATTAAGATTTAAATTCGTGTCTTTAGCATTATTCTTTTCTTTAAAGTATGTATGTGTAAAATTTCTAACACAAATTACAATAAAAATTAGCCCTCGCATGTAACATGATCTCTCAAAACAACAAGTTTTCTAACAAGGAAAAGTGGTATTTACTTGACTCCGTTGCCATCTCACCTAAGAAAAGGCGCTAACTTCTCATTTCGAATTTGGATAAACCAATGATGAGAGATTCAACTGGCAAGGCGGAGCCGAGCCACCTTCGGACGATGATTGGCGGCTGCCCCACCACCATAACATTTTTTTCTAGGATTTTATAATTTTTTTTTCCCTCTTGAAATTTTATATTTATTTGTCATCTTATTAGTTCAGGCACGCACTGCTCCTCCTCCCAACTAATTTTTCTGACTCCACTTGTGGTAGCAACCAAAGGAAAAGTCCTGCTTTAAAGTTTAAGAAGTAAAACATGTTATGTCATCAGAGGTAACGGATAAGATATACAAATTTTGGTGCGATATTTAAATGTCATTAACTTTGCAAAAATGTCTTGCAGTCAAGGTTCCAGAATAGATGATTATATAATGTAACTATCGAGTAATTTTACTGAATCAAATATAACGACTAATCAACTCTATGAAGTCATACGAATAGAACAATTTTGATAATTTTATCTAATGCAAAAGCTAAAAACCAAATCAGATGAGAAAAACGCTACTAGGTGTCGTAATTGTCAGAAATAAAATTCGTGAAATCTCATTCAAGGCCAAGATTTAAAATTTTTGGGAGAGTAAGATCTCATTGATGACGTTGATTTAAGAAACTATTTCAAATGCGGAAACGTATATTTAGCGGATCGTGTAACAAATTTTTTCATAAAAAACTTTGAAACACACTATAGAAAATATTAATTTATACCCGAATAAATTAATCTAATTAATTTATTAATTTACTTAACGAATGATTATACCGATAACTTGAGTTCATTGACCACAAACAATTCTTGTTCCATTATACCTAAAACAAGCCACTATATGCAAGGCAGAGAAAGAAATGTGTTTTTTAATTTTCTGCAATCTCCTAGATATTTATAGAATAGCTATTAAACTCCCAAAAACAATCCAATCTTTATCTCTAAGATAAAGATTAATAATTATCTGCCACCTTTAATTTATTTTGGAATAAAATTCTGTCTCTATTATCCTTAACAAGCCAACCACCACAAGGATAACTCCCCTGTGGTTGGCGTTTTTATCAGATAGGGGAAGGAAAATTTTTTTTTTTCTTTATCTTATAGTCTAATTTTACTCAAATTTAAATTCTAATTAAAGTCAAACTCTAATTTATTTGAATTTTAATTGGATAACTTATCAAAATAAGTTAATTGGATAACCTAAAGAGCAAGCAACTGAATCCTAGAGAAATTCTCACAGTGTTGGGCATGTGGTACTATGTGGACCCCTCCACATGTGTGTTCAAAAATTCAAATTAAATAATCACATTATTTGATATTTAATAAATTCTCAATTAATTATTTTTGAGTGTTTTATTTAGAATTTCATAATTTAAAAATTCTCATTTTGTCCTTAGTGTTTTGTAGAATAACAAGGATGTCGCGGGGACTTATGGACCTATAATTTGGAACTCTAATAAAATTAATAATTAATTACATAATTTAATTAATTAATTAATTCTATTAATTTCAAAGTCCACTATAAACTTGGAATTGCACTCTCGTAATTATAGATATAATTTACTTCCAAAACTTTGAAGTGTCCATTTAATATAGTCATTACATATAGACCAATCATCGATAAATAATTTATAATTAGAGTCAGGTGAAATCCGTTAACCTTTCTAATTACATCTTTATCCTTGAGTATCATTGATTCTCTAATGAATAATATATTCATAATACAAATTCATGAATATGACTCGTTATTTATTCAAGTAGCGAATCAATTCTCAAGAGAATTATTTATCTACTTTTTTATTTAAGAATGAATGGATTTCATCCAGTATATTAATATTCCCGGCTACCCACTTCATCATGTCTCCAAGTTAGAAGTAATAGGATTTAGAATCTCGAAATCAATACTGAGCAAGTCAAAAGACACAAATCTATAAATCGGAATCTGCTAATAACTCAGGATTAAGATTATTGCATAGATGACCATCAGTAGACTCGATTTGAATTTTTATACTTAACGAAAATTATCAAAAATTCAAATTGTATACGCGTCCCGGTTCCACATAATTGCATTATGTGTAATACAACTATTCAATATCTCTTCATATTAACAATACAGATAACACTATTTCATTCTTAATAAAAATAACATGTATTAGAAATGTTTTAATTAAAAATTCTGAAATTTTAATTAAATTCATTACAAACACGTTTTGATTATTATCCTTAAATGTTATCTTCTCGTATATAACTCTTATATATAATATTTAAGGTTACATAAATAATCACAAAATTTTTAATAATATTTATAAAATATTTAATAATATATACACATAAATGAATAAATAAAGTATTTTATTAAATGAATAATAAATATCTTATTACATCTCATACTTTAAGAACGTCATTTTCAACAATGGATGGCACTTGCGGCGGTGGTAGGCATGACAGAGGCATAAGGGTTGGACCTGGCACTGGAGGCGGGTTGAGCGGCGGCACATAGGTGACTGTTGTAGAGAATCTAAGGTCAACAGGCTGTGGGCTGCGAAGCGGCGGTGGCAACAAGCTTGACGGCCATGGCCATGGTCATCGTGCTGGAATGGGTGATTCACCGAAGGGGGTCTCTGTAGCGAGGTCCAAGGTTCGCACACGGATAAGGGAGACAGAGCTTTGGTTACATGGCAGTAGGGCGGCTAGGTCAAAGGGCTTTATAGGGGCGGCAAGGCCTGGATTTTTTTTTTCCTTTTTTACATATCTGGGTATGTTTTTCACATATATGGGTTTTTTTCTTTTGAAATTCAAGTTTCTCTAAATGTTGTGGTGTCTAATAAACTAAAAAAAAAAAATAGTAAAAGCATCCTTAACACTGTTTATCTTCAATGTCTGCCGTTATGAAGTTGGTTCCTCTTCTTTAACTTCGACAATGAAGCCTTGGGTAGAATCATAATAAGAAATCTCATTGTAATAAAATTGTTATTTAGCTAAAAGGTCAAATGTTGCTCGCTTTTAAAACAAGTGAATAAAAAAGGCCACACAGCTGAACTTTTTTTTTTTCTTTTTCTTTCAAATTCTATGTTTTTTAATATATTTTTAAAATATGTTCAAATTAAAATAGTATAAAAGTCATATTATGAATTTTTTTAACCTCTTTTTTTTTTTTTACTTGTCACGTAGGCACTTCAGTTAGATTCATGAGTAGAAGTAGACGAAGAAGTTAATTGAACTGTTTTCTATAGATCACAGAGTGTATTGAATTGTTTTAAAAGAATATGAGCACTTTAAAATATGGTACATAGTTTGGAGAGCATTTATGAAAATAATATCTTTTTCACACTGGTAATGACGCAAAACTTGAGAACCGGAATGGCGATTGATAACCGGAATAGCTATTGATAACCGAAATAGCAGTTGATAGTAAGTGCTAATATAGTTGATATATTCTAATAACCCGTGATGCCGATTGCTCTCTCTTATTATTCAAAAACATTAAGTATATTATGATATTATATCTATTAATTAAATATTTTAACTAACATGTATATATTTATTAATTGAATATTTTAACTAAGATGGTATTTCAATTGATTATTACAGAATTTTAATTGACATGATATGATATTATTTAAAGATATTCGAACAAGAGGACATATACGGGAATAAAATCTATCATTGGGTGCAGTGTTCTAATTGGTAACTCTGAGTCCCAATAGTTACTCGATTTTCTTAACGATTTTAGTTGTCGTACTGCTGGACAGGTTTTGTTTCGTGTATTCGAGTAGTTATGTTCCCTTTTTACTTTCATTTCAGTGAAACAAGTTGTAGAATTCACAAGCAATAATTAGCATGTAATTTTGGATATGATCTTTGACCTGCTCTGTTTATACATTTGTTGTTTCATCACCATTACCATCTCCTAACTTTCGAGTGTTTCAATAATCGCAGGATATCAAGCTCCAAACTTGAGGTATATGGATGCTCCTTATCTGTTCTCTACATCAACATTTCCGGGTTTTGCTTAACGTGATGGATTAGATTGTGTGAAACATAGATGCTATGTTATATTACTGTATTCCCTCTTCAAAACTAATTCCAGCCGCTTCTGTTGTAAAGGAAGCTGGCTGACAAGATTGCAGCTGCTGGATTCCTCGTGGCTGTTCCGGACTTCTTCCACGGAGAACCTTATGATCCCAACAATACTAGCAGGCCAAAAGACGCTTGGTTAAATGATCATCGACCGGTTAGTTAAGATTCTATACTTGTTCTAATTAGTTTTGGGGGACAAGGGATCCGTATGTGCCACACTTATGATAAATATCTACTGCACGTTGTGTGTTGAGAACTCAGATCTCAGGCCTTTTACTTGTTTTGACAGGAAAAGGGATTTGAAGAAGCGAAACCGCTAATCAAATACTTAAAGAGTAAAGGGTTTTCTGCAATAGGTGTTGCTGGCTTTTGTTGGGGTGGTAAGTCTATTATTCAAACACTTTTTTGTATCATTGTCCTAGATATTAGTTGAATCTTATTGCAATATTATCAGCTGACTTTATTTTGTAAAATCCTTAGAAGAGTTAGTTGATTAAGCTGACTTAGATAAATCCCGTTCTCAGCCAAGGTTGCAATTGAACTTGCAAAGCTCAAAAACTTTGTCCAGGCTACCGCGATCTTACATCCTTCCTTCGTCACTTTAGACGATATCAAAGGTATAACTCTTTAAGTATTTAAACTGTTGTACAACTTTCTTCATTGAGACCATAGTCTTTTCCTTTTAAATTTTATAGGCGCGTCTGAAACTCGTTCCAAAATAATTTATTTTTGTATAAAAATGAAAATGAGAAATTTTTCAATCTCAAACAGAAATTATTTTTAAAAATGCGTTTGGTAGTTTTATCAAGAGATTATTTTCAGTGTAAAAAAACTCATTAATGTCTCTTTTTCTCTCTCTCTGCTCGAGAGAGGAGAAAACGAAAATAAAAAATGAAAAACGACAAAAAGTTATTCTTCATTTCTCTCTCATTTTACACTAAACTAAAAAATCATTTTCATTTTCATTTTTTATTTTTATTGTATCAAATGCCATTTTAAAAACGTTTTTTTTTTCAAAAAATATAAAAAATAAAAACGTGATCAATTTCAAACACGACCTATATATTCTAGTACTTTATTAATGTTGACATACGAGTATTTCAGAGGTCAAGGCTCCACTAGGTGTATTTGGAGCTGAGCTTGACAAGCAATATCCGCGGGAGCTTGTGAATCAGTTTGAGGAGGTCTTACGTGCAAACAAGGTATGAATCAAACCAAAATCCAACATGTTTTCTACATTTCCTTACCGAACTACTCGTGTCCATCATGGACGCCCTTGGTTTTCAGTATGCCTTTTGCGTTTCCCGTCTTTGAGATTAGTTTGCGATTGTCATCAATGGTTAACATTTTCCGGCTTTCACCTTAAATGATGGTCCGTTATGCACACAGATCGATCACTTCGTAAAGATTTATCAAGGAGTCAAGCATGGTTTTACATTAAGGTATGATGTTCAAGACGATCTAGCTCGTAAGCGCGCAAAGGAGGCTCACAAGGACCTGTTGAATTGGTTCACTAAGCACGTTAAGTGAAGGCCTTCATAACGAACTGGTACCTTAATTTTTACAAATTGTTACCCAAGAGAAGCACAAGTGTGAATGTCATAGAAAACTTCCTTTTCCACCATTATTTTGAGTAAATAACTCGACTTTCTATGTCCCTTAGTATGTGTGTGATTAGCAAAAAAAAGTATGCATATATGTGTGTAAACTGTAAAGGATTTGAATGTTTACATCAATAAGAAATTTCTTGATATGGATACCTTTGTTGAGGATCTATGGTGATTGCCTTGTTGGAGTTCAAAACCTGATATGTGATGGACACCTGTTATAGGATGAATCATCATGCAAGTTTCGGATCGGGTTGAGTAAGACCTGTCCAATGGGCGCTGGATGAGCCGAGCAGCCCAATGGAAGGTCTAGTTTGTTTGCCATATCAAAGAAATTAAATGGAAAACCGACAAGTTAAGAGAAATGTCAACGTCACTTTTTCTGTCACTTTCTGTATTGACTATTTGATACGTAGATTATTTGATAGTTAAGACGAGGGCATGTTAATGGGTTTTAATGTAACGTAAAATTGTAAAAAAATAATAATAATTTATAAGTTGATGAGGGTATTAATAAATTTAGTTGGTGCAAATATAATTATTAAAAAAAAGGATTGCAACATTAAAATGGAAAATAAGTGCTTCTCACTTAAAAATGATATATAAGAGATTCAAAAATCATTCCTTAAATACATATCAAGTTTTTAATCCCTTTACACCATAAGTTGGTTTCTGAATAAAATAGATATTTTTTAATATTATTTTTCCTGCTAACATTACTCTTTTGTCCCTTATATGGTGAGAAGGAAAGAAGTAAAATTTATATTGGAGTCAAACTCCAAACTTTAGCATCTCACAACTATTGAACATTTTTTTTTATCCACCTTCTTTTTCCCTTGGTGTCTATTTTCTTTTGTACCCCCAATAATATTACACCGTGACAAAGAAAATACTATATAACGTGTGTTTACAAGTTATGTTAATATGACATTTTAATTAAGCTTAAGCCATATATGGTATTTTATCTTTTTTTTCTTAAAAATTATATGGTATTTTAATTGACATGCTATTGAATAAAGACATAAAAAGAAAGGATTTAAAGAGAAGAGGACAAGAGAATGGAATCCATTATCTTTGGGACCATTAAACAGAATACTGAGAGCATATTTTCTTCAAAAAGAACTTTAATAGTATCCGAGTTTCTCTACTAGGATTGCAAAAACAAACAAAAACAAATAATTGACAGTTCCTATTTTTTAACTATTAAATTTATATTAAAAATTATTTATTTTATATATTTTTTAATATAATATAATTTTAATAAAATTTAATAATTAAAAACTAATCTTATTAGCATGCCGATTTATTAGAGAATAAAGTGACATGGACACTTAATTTTAAAACTTTTTTTTAGTGTTTTTTAAAATAAAAGACTCACTTATTTCATTTATTTAAGTTTTTATTTTAAATTAAAATGTAATTTTATATAAAAAAAATTTATCATAATAAAAAATTAAATATAATTATTTTTTAAAAAAAATTTACTATAATAAAATTCAAATTTTAACTCAAATATAATTAAAAACAAAAAAACAAAAAAAAACAAAAAAAATCTCCCGAGTATGGACAGTTATAGATGATGCAAATTGCAAATCCGAATCTCCTGCTGGAATCCGCGAATCTCCTACTTTTACCCAAGACAAAGATATTTCTATCATATATACCCCCAAAGCTCGCACATTTTCAGTGCTCGGTATAATCTGGTTTTCTCAAGTGCCCAGATAGACACTCTCAGTTCGTGACATCTGCTGTTCTGCAAAAAACAAAAAAAACAAAAAAAAATAAAAAATGTCAGGTCCTCAGTGTTGCTCAAATCCTCCAACTCTGAACCCAAGCAGTGGAGCAGGGCATGTTGAGAAGCTTGGTGGTTTAGACTCCTATGTCACTGGCTCTCCAAATTCCAAGCTTGCGGTTCTTCTTATATCTGATGTTTATGGTATGTGTCCTCTTTTTTTAATTTTTTTTTGGTTCTGGAATTCGGTGTAATTTCCTTTTTCCCTTGTGGGTTTTTTGATTTTGAGGTGTGAAGATTAATAGGTACTTTTAGTTTTGGGGTTTTTCTTTTCCCTCTTGAAATGTGCATAGATATTCTTGTTTGATTTTTCTGAGAAAAATGAGGTCTTTGAAGAGGGAAAGTTTAGATAGTTTAATAATTCTCTCTCTTGCTTGTGCTGTATCCTTTTTTTTGGGTGTTAGATGTCTGCCTTCATTTTTTGAGCTTCCTATTCCCAATTTGGGATTTTTGCTTTGAAACAAGTATAGGAAATTTTCATAAATTAAGTGATCATGCGATTGTGGATACCATCTTTAACCTGCTCTGATGGTAGCTTTGTTGTTTCATCTTCTAACTTTTAAATGTTTCAATTATTGCAGGATATGAAGCTCCAAACTTGAGGTACATATGGATTTTCCTTAACCTATTTTCTGCAACTACATTTCTGGGTTTTGCTTTATCTGTCAGATTTAATTGTTGGAATGTAGATTCTTTGTCAATTTAGACTGTTGAATTCCATAGCTAAGAATGTGGGGAAGGATGATTCAAGCTGCCACTTAGATAAGCCTTCTTGAAATACAATCTATTTAAATAAAAATAAAAAAGAAAGAAAATTGTAAAGGATGATTCATTTCAAGCTGCCACTTATATTGTTGTATTCTCTCTTGGAAAGTAACGCCTGCTGCTTCTCTGTTGTAAAGGAAGTTGGCTGACAAGATTGCAGCTGCTGGATTCTTTGTCACTGTTCCCGACTTCTTACACGGTGATCCTTATGTGCCCAACGATGCTAGCCGGCCTATATCAGTTTGGATTAAAGACCATGGGACGGTTGGTTGAGATTCTTTAGCTGCTTAAACAATTTTTGGGGGAGTGAGGGAAAAATCTCTAGTGTTATACTTGAAGCAGTTGCTGAATTTCATCTTAAAATAAAATTTTTTGTTGTCTATGAAAATTTTTCACACAATTAGCTCTCTTCAAAGATGAGTCTGACTTCAGTTTTTCTAAACGTGTCAAGACTAATTTTTATCTCTCCTATATATTTTTGCTTACATTTATAATGATTATCTATTGCACTCTCATATTGAAATCTCGGAATCTTATGCCTTGTACTTGGTTTAATAGGATAAGGGATTTGAAGAAGCAAAACCAGTCATCGAAGGTTTAAAAAGTAAAGGGTTTTCTGCAATAGGCGCTGCTGGCTTTTGTTGGGGTGGTAAGTTTATTATTGTACGTGCTTCTTTAGTTCATTGGTCCGGAATTTCTATTCGAAGGGTTGAGTCGAAAATTGCTAGTTCAATCAGTGACATCATTAAACACATATAGCAGTTTTTTGATTAAGCTGACTCATATAAATCCTGTTCTCAGCCAAGGTTGTAATTGAACTTGCAAAGTTCACCAACTTTATCCATGCTGCTGTGCTCTTGCATCCTTCCTTCGTCATTGTAGACGATATCAAAGGTATGCTCGAGACTCTTAACTCTAAAAGTATTTGAGAAGGATACTTACTGAGAGACACTTTTATAGGCGGCACACATAGCCATTTGAAGCAACTTGGAAAAAGATATTCTTAATTTGAAATGTTGAACAACTTTCTTTACTTAAATTATAGTCTTTTCTCTCAACTTTCATAAATTCTTGAGTACTTTATTAATCTTGACATACGAGTATAAGAGGACAGAGAGAGAAAGAAAGAGAATTAACGTTCTCGATGCTTTAAAATACTTTCAGAGGTCAAGGTTTCAACTGCCATACTTGGAGCTGAGCATGACAACCTTTCTCCTCCACCGCTCGTCAAACAATTTGAGGAGGTCTTAAGTGCAAAGCCAGAGGTATGAACATCCTCCGTCAAAACAATATCCAACATGCTTTCTACATTTTCCTTTGCCTCTTTACCAAACTATTTGTGTTCGTCGTGGACGAATCCTTTTCATTTCTTGTCTTTGAGATTAGTTTGTGATTGTCATTAATGGTTAATGCTTTGCCATTTTCACTCTAAATGGTGTTTCATCGTGTACAGATCAATACCTTTGTGAAGATATATCCGGGAGTCGCTCATGGTTGGACTGTCAGGTATGATGTTAAAGATGAAGCAGCTTCTAAGCGTGCAGAGGAGGCTCACAAGGACTTGTTGGAATTTTTCACCAAGCATGTTAAGTGAATGCCTTCATAACCAACCAGTACCTTAATTTTACCCAAAAGAAGCACGAGTATGGATCTTATGGACTACTTAGTCACCCATGATCTGAATAAATAATTTGAACTTTCTGTGTACCCTAGTTGTTTGAAGGATTTGGGCCTCGTTTGAGAGTTTGAGGTATCTGTGTATGTGTAAAGGATGTGGATATGTACTTAATAATAAATTTCTGATATGATGGCTTAGTTGAGGATTATATGGTTACCAGAGTTCCAAGCCTGGTAGGCCCAATGGACTGTCTGACTCCTTTGACATCTATGAGGAAAGTGAATAGAGAACCAAGAAAAAATTGTCGTTGGGTTGCCTTTATGGACAATATGGTTGGAGTTCCAACACAGAATGTAATAGCCACCTGTCATTAGGCTAGCACTCCGAGTAGCGACACGACGATACGATTTGAAATTCACAATGTTAACGGGTTTGAGTTTACTATAAATGGGTTTAGATCATATTCGGGTTGGTACGCTTAACACGATTAATAAAATTAGTTGGGTTAGGATTGACCTCAAAACAGGAAGTGACATGAATTAACATGTTTAATTATATGTGTCATCTGTAATCTAATGATATATAATATAACATGAAAGTTTATATCACATATTAAATTTTATTTATTTTTCATAAAGGAAAAGATAAATGGATCAATAAATATGTTAAACCTGTTTTAATCGTGTTAAATAAGTCATTATTATATTAGTTATTTATTTAATATATTAATTTAAATAGGTTATACGGGTTGACACGATTAACACGATTAATAAATGGATCGTGTTTGGGTTGACATTTTTAACACGTTTAATAAACATGTCGTATTTGAATTGATATTTTCTAATACGATTAATAAATAAATTGATACGAACGCGACTCACTAAGACAAATTACCACCCTTATCTGTTGAGCATTCCCAACAACCGGTCCAGCTCGTTTGCCAAGACAATGAATAGAGAACCGAACAGCACATGGTTTTACCTTGACGTATGATGATGTTCAAGATGAACTAGCTCGCGTGCAGTGGAGGCTCACAAGGACTTGTTGAATTGGTTCACCAAGCATGTTAAGTGAAGGCCTTCATAACCAACCGGTACCGGAATTTTAACTTACTGTTACACTAGAGAAGCAAAAGTGTGGATGTTATGGAAAATTAGTTCCGTTCACTTCACCTATTCGAGTTTAGAATTTAAATTTTATTACAGTAAAAAGTTCTTAAAAATAGTCACATCTAACTTTTTTATTACAGTAAAAAACTCACATAAAATTATATCTCAATTTAAATTATAAATTTAAATCAGCGACGGTTTGTCACTCATGTTTTGAGACTTTCTATGTACCTTAGTTTTGTTTGAAAGAAGACTCGGGCATTGTTTAAGAGTTCCAGGTAAAGGGTCTGTAAAGGGTCTTGATATTTACATCAAATAATAAATTTCTGATCGATACATTTGTTGAGGATTATATGGTTGTGTCCAATTGGACTAAGCCAAGCAGCCCAATGGACAGTCCAGCTTCGCTGCCATCACTAAAGAAATTGAATAGATAAATGAGTACATTACAGATTTTAAGCGTAAGTGTTTAAAATTTTTATTATTTATTTTTTATTAATATATTTTTTATTAATATATTTTTAATTAATATAGTTCTTTGAGTAAAAAATATTGATTAAGAGTGGGATAAAAATTTAAAATTCGTGCATTTTAAAGAAAATTTGTCTCATTTTCCCTAATATAAATTGATAAGCCAATGACTGCTAGGTCAATGTTATGGTACACAATGGGTTTTGTCAAGATATATGTTTATGAGACCATCTCCGGTACAAATGAATATACCATTTATATATTTGGTATCTATAAGTATAATATGGTATATTATTTTCATTTGTTCTCTAATGTTAATTGAAATACTAAATATATATATATATTATAATGGTAAAGTTTTGAAAATTATAAAAGTAAATTTTTTTAAAAAATAATAATAATTTAAAAATATTAAAATTACAATGATTACATGATAAAGTAAACATTTCAACAAATACTAACTGTTAAATTTGTAATATACTATATTTAGTAGAAATTGCCACAAAATATACAATATAACAAATTTAGCACAACAAATAGTATTACATTAAATAATATTTTTTATATTTAAATAATAAATTTATAATTAACACATTAAATATAACATTAGATACTTTTATAGAGTTTCAAATTTAATACGTGACAGCCACCACATGTCAACTGTTAAGGACTAAGTCACCAGGCAAGTCTAATAGGGGACAAACTAAGCGGCGGCCCAACTCGTTTGACATCTATCAATAAAATTAGTAGGTGACCAAGTAAAAAGAAAATGTGACTGCTTTTTTTTTTTTTTTTTTGGCTGATCAAGAAAACGTCATTGCTTAATATTGTTGATTGAACTACCAAAAGAGATATCTTTACGAGTGCGTTTAGTAGATATATTTAAAATTATAATTCTATATTCTGGTTTAAAATTAATATTTATTTACAGTAATTTTGAATTATGATTTTCATCAGTATTTAGTTTTGATGATTTTAAATCGTAATTCAGAATCTAATGTGATGTTTTAAACTAGTTTAAATCATGATTCTAAAATTACTCTCCTCTTAATTCAAAGTGATTCAAACTCTTAATTTTAAATTATAATTTAAACTCAAAATCATAAAATATAATTATAATTTTAAAATATAATTAAAATTATTCTGATTTAAATCTTCATAATTAAAAAATCAACGTGCAATCAATCATCAAAAAAAAAAAAAAAAAAAAAAAAAAAAAAAGGTGCAACATCAAACAACAGTTCTGTCGTGGTACAATTTAGAACGCCAAGCCAGCTAACACAATCCATTATTTTCTTCAAAAGCGTCAATTATCATGCCTTTTCCTGTTTAAAACAGTGGTTATAGAAATAGATATAAAAGATTCAAAAATTAACAAAAGTAGTTTTCTTTTAACATTACTTTCCCTGTTAACATTTCTCTTTTCTCCCTCTCAAAAAAAAAAAAAATTATCTTTTGTCCTTCATACAGTGAGAAGAAAAGAAGTGAATTTTATATTTGAATCGAACTCAAAACTTTGGGGTTGTTATTTTATAGTGTAATTTAAGTGTAATTTTTGAGTTAAATTTGAGTTATAACTTGAGTTGAAGTTAAAGAACTCATTCACTTCGCGAATTCAAATTTTTGATTCGAGTTAAGATGTGATATTTTCTGAGAGCTTTTTACTGTAGCAGAAAATTTTAATGTGACATTTTCTTAGAGCTTTTTACTGTAGAAATTTAAAACTAAAAACTCGAATCGGTGAAGTGAACGAGGCCAAAATTTAAATAAAGTTGAATAAAATTAGATAAAGTTAAAATTTAAAAGAACATAAACTTAAATAAAATTAAAATTTAAATTATCTTTTTTAAAATTTTTTAAATAAAAGAACGTGCCCTTCATATCTTACGACAATTAAACAGATTTTCTTTGGATCCACCTTTTTCTTCTCTTCTTTTGTGTCCCTGATAATATTATGTTATGTCAACAAAATACTACATAATATATATTTATCTTATTTGGCATTTAAATATAACATTTTAATTGACATTATATATTAAAGAAAGAAAGAAAGAAATATATAAAGAGAGGGGGACAGGTCACAGGAGAATGGAATGGACCATCTGTATTTCTTTTATGGTGACACCTAATTTTAACAACCTTTTTTGTTTTTTTAAATTTTGGACTAGGATTTAGGAAGTTCTTTTCTTAAAATAAATTTAAAAGAGTAATCTTAATAAATATCACTTGAAATTATATAAGTCTCAGATTCTTACTCTTTACTCTTAATTTATAACTTTTTTAATTAAATAATTACACTGATAAAAGGATATTTATCAAGAATAAACGGTAAAAGTCTAGACTCATACATTTTTAAAGATAAATTCTCTATTTTTTTCAATTTATAAAATCCTTAAGATATCGAGCTTTCTTAGGGTTAAATTAACTATTATGACTTTTTATATATATAACACGGGATCGAACTCACAACAATATCTTCAAGATATTTTTTTATTATTCTTTTTTTATGTCTTATGTGTGTGTGTGTGTGTGTGTGTGTAAGGATTAGTAATGGCTATGTTATTATGTGGTTATCTATAAAATATAGAAATTTAATAACCTAATGTAATAAAAATCTAATTTTATTAATTATTATTGTTATTTTTAGAAGTATTCAATTTATTATAATTACTGGATCAATAACTTATAGATAAAATAATAATACTCATTAATGCATAAATATTAAAGTAACCATTAAAATTACACTATAATATATAAATAATATGTGAATCAAATGTATAATTTAGAATTCGTCTTCGTTTATTAACAAAAGAATATCTTACATCCGAATAAATAAAATAAAAGTATAATGTATTTATCGTTACAACAATTATTTTAAAAAGTATAACATTAATCTACACAAATAAATTTTTATCGTTAATTTTTTTAATTATTGGATGAAATAAGTTTCATATTACACCCTTTATTTATTACAAAACCCTCGAAGGACCTAATCGGAGTATTTGTTTAGTTAAAGGAAACTCTTTCATGAAATTTTTATAATAAGAATTTTACTTATTGATAAGAAGTGTTGAATTAATTTTTTAATTGTCTGATTTGTAATAGTTATAATTATGTATTATCCGTTGTAAAACTAATTCAATAGTTAAAATGGCCGTCTATTCCGGTCATGAAAGTCCTTTTAACGGGGCAACGTTACAGACGATGCAAATTGCAAATATTTACTTCTGCAGTGGAAACTGCTGGAATGTCTTGCTTTCCCAAGTCACATATCCATATTCCTCTCACGCATAAGTGTGTGTGTGTGTGTGTGTACATATATATATATATATATATATATATATATATATATATATACCCACAAAGCTCACATTTTCGGAGCTGGCTATATAATCTTCTCTAGTGCCCAGATAGACACTTATGTGAGTTTGTGACTTTTGTTGTTCTGAAAAAAAAAAAAAAAAAAAAAAAAAAAGGGAGTGAAGAAGAATGTCAGGTCCTGAATGTTGCTCAAACCCACCAACTCTAAACCCAAGTAGTGGAGCAGGACATGTTCAGAAGCTTGGTGGTTTAGACTCCTATGTCACTGGCACTCCCAGTTCCAAGCTTGCGGTTCTCCTTGTATCTGATGTTTTTGGTATGTCTTCTTTTTCTTTTTTTTTTACTTCTTTTTTTTTTTTTTTTTTTTTTTGTGGGGTCTTGTGAAGATTAATGATACTTCTGTTTTGTTTTTTTTTTTTTTTCCCGCTCTTGAAATGTACATGACATAGATGTTCTTGTTTGATTTTCTCTGAGAAAAATGGAGTCTTTGAAGGTGGAAAGTTAGATGGTTTATTATGCCTTTCATTCTTTGATCAGCTGCTTCAATGGTGTAGGCGTGTAGCTAGTTAGATGGTTTGAAACAAATGTTGGAAAAATTTTATAAATTAAATGATACATGCGATTGTGGATATCATCTTTAACCTGCTGTGATATTAGCTTTGTTGTTTCATCTTCTAACTTCTTAGAATTTTCAATTGTTGCAGGATATGAAGCGCCAAACTTGAGGTTTATGGATTTTCCATACCTGTTTCCTGCAGCTACATTTCTGGGTTTTGCTTAATTTGCCAGATTATATTCTTGGCATATAGATTCTTTGTTTATTTTTAGAATATCGAATTTGATAACAATGATGTGGGGAAGGGATGATTCCAGTTGCTACCTAGGCATTTAGATGAACTTTCCTTGAAATGCAATCTATTATTTTGTTAGAAAGAAAATAAATTAAATTCTTGTATTCTCTCTGGGAAACTGACGCCGGTTGCTTGTCTGTTGTAAAGGAAGCTGGCCGACAAGATTGCGGCTGCTGGATTCTTTGTGGCTGTTCCCGACTTCTTTCATGGTGATCCTTTTGTGCCCGGCGATGCAAGCAGGCCTTTACCAGTGTGGCTAAAAGACCATGGAACGGTTGGTTCAGATTCTTTAGATGTTCTTATAAGTTTTGGCAGACGAAAATCTCTAATGTGAATCTATGATACTTTAAGTTGTTGCTGAATTTCATCACAAATCAGTTTTTCTGTTGTCTTTCCAAAGATGACTCTGAATTTAGTTTGACAGTTCATACTCTATTGCTAAAGTCGTGAACACTAGAAGTTCCCTAAAAGTGGCAGTGCTAATTTTTATCTGCTATTGTATTTTTGCTTAAATTTATAATGATTATCTATCGCGCATTGATGTCGATAGGATAAGGGATTTGAAGAAGCAAAACCAGTTACCGAAGATTTAAAGAGTAAAGGGTTTTCTGCAATAGGTGCTGCTGGCTTTTGTTGGGGTGGTAAGTTTATATTTCACATGCTTCTTTGCTTTCTTGCTTGGAATTTCTATGCGAACAGTTGTTGGTTGAGTCAGAAAATTGTTAGTTCAATCTGCGAATTCATCAAGCGCGTATACTCATATATATCCTGTTCTCAGGCAAGGTTGTAGTTGAACTTTCAAAGTTCACCAACTTTATCCAGGCTGCTGCGCTTTTACATCCTTCCTTCGTCGCTGTAGATGATATCAAAGGTATGCTTCCGGCTCTTAAATCTAAAGTATTTGAGAAGCATACTTACTGAGAAATGCACTTTCAATATCTGGCACATATTGTCGTTTCAAACATTTCAATTTAAAATGTTGTACAGCTTTCTTTACTGAATTTATAGTCTTTTCCTCTCATGTTTTATGGATTATTGAGTACTTTATTGATCTTGACATGTAAGAGTGATAGGCAAAATGAAGAGAGGGAAGTTAACGTTATGAGTGATTTAAATTCCTTTCAGAGGTTAAGGTTCCAATTGCCATACTTGGAGGTGAGCGTGACCAAATTTCTCCTCCACCGCTTGTGAAACAATTCGAGGAGGTCTTAAAGGCAAAGCCTGAGGTATGAACTTCCTCCCTCAAAACAATATTGTTATAACCATGGGTAAAACTCATCCCTAAAAGCTAGCTTATAAGGAAAGAGTGTCCAAGTGGTTATAAACCCACATGTCAAGACTAGGATCTTAACATACCACCACACTTCTAACACCGACGTCCACGGCGGCCTACTCTGGATGCCTTTTCAGGTTGCCCCTCCCCAAGTCACCCCTTCCGCAACGTGAGCCTGAGGTAGGGCATGCTCTGATACCAATTGTTATAATCATTAGGTAGAACTCATCTCCAAAAATTAACTTGTAAGGAGAGGGTGTTCAAGTGGTTATAAACCCACATTCTAAGCCCGTATTTTATCTTTACCAAACTATTCATGTTCATCACGGACCCCCCTTCATCCTCAACATGCCCTTTTGCATTTCTCGTCTTTGAGAATAGTTCGTGATTGTCATAAATGGTTAATGATTTTCGGTTTTCACTTTAAATGATGTCTCATCATGTACAGATTGATTCCTTTGTGAAGATATATCCGGGAGCCGCGCATGGTTGGACCATTAGGTATGATGTTCATGATGAAGCTGCTTGTAAGCGTGCATACGAGGCTCATAGGGACTTGTTGGCTTGGTTCATCAAGCATGTTAAGTGAAGGCCTACATAACCGAACGGCACCTTAATTTTACCTAAATGCCTAGAGAAGAATGAGTATGGAGATCTTATGGACTACTTAGGCACCCATTTTCTGAATAAATAGTTTGGACTTTCTATGTACTAGTTTTTCGTTTGAAGGATTTCGCCACTTGTTTGAGAGTTTCAGGTATGGATATGTGTATATGTCATGTGTGAAGGATCTGTATTTCCATATCAAATAATAAATTGCTGGTGATCAGCTAAAAAAAAGAGAGAGAGAAAAGAAAAAAAAAAAAAAAAGTAATAAATTGCTGATATGATACCTTTGTTGAGGATTCTATGGCTATTAGAGTTCCAAAACTGGTATCTAATAGCCACCCATTATAGGGGTGGAGCCCCCACGTGGGTTTTGGGCGGGGCCAGGCAAGTCCAACTGAAGATGGACTTAGTGGGAGTGGCCCAATGTGACAGTCCGACTCCCTCTACATCTCTAACTGAAAAGTGAATAGAGAACAGAGCGAATTTCTCATTGTTATAGCAACACTGATGATAGCAATCTGATGATAGCAACATTGATGGATCCATTGCTTTGTCCAATTCATAACCACACAAATTGAAGCAGTAACATTTTCTTTTTTTTTCATTAAAAAAAAAAAAAGAACTACTTGAAAAGATTCAAAAATCATTCCTTAAATACACATAATGTTTTTTCATCCCCTACACACAGGTTTCTAAAAACATTACTCTTCCTATTAACATTTCTCTTTTGTCCCTCGTATGGTGAGAAGGAAAGAAGTGAACTTTATTTTTGAGTCAAAACTCCAAACTTAGCTTACAACCACTAAACAGGTTTTTTTTTTAATCCACTTTTTTTCCTTCACGTTCTTAGGAATGGCAATGTTATTTACGGGTACAGATACTTGCCCTTCAATGTGGGCACGTTTGATTAGGGGTAATGGAAAGGAAAGAAAAAGCAATTCCTTTAATAAAGTCTGTTTCTTATGTTTGATTGAGAAATTCACATCAAAAAAGTCTTTCCAATGAAAAGGTCATTCATCTATTTTGGTGGAAAGGTCATTCATCCAATCAAGAGTGGAATTGCAATTATGAGGCTGGTGGAATCATTTTTTTTCCCAACTACCCTCTTCATCTTCTAAACACATTACTCCAAAATCAAAACCATCAATATCTTTTTCAAATCCAGCCTGAAGTTACGGCGAGACTCCATCTCCGATGCTTGCATCGAGCACTGCCAGGCCGCCGTGCCCACATCTAAAGCCCACGTCAAAAGCCGCCATACATCGTCGGAACTTGCATCCACCGCCAAAGCCCATTTCGAGCGCCGCCAAAGATCGTCGGAATCACATCATTCTGGAGCTCTCAAGGCCACTGGAAGTCATCAGAGCTCGTGTCACGCTCTTAAACAGGGATTAGTGACGTAGAGGCTTGCTTGGAAATTTAAACCTGATTAAGAGGGTGGTTAAACCATTAACATTTTAAAATTTGATTTCAAAACCAAATCACTCAGGTATTTCTAAACAAGCCCCTCTATTTTAATGAAATCGAGTTTTTAGAAAGGGTGAGGCGAACTCTAGAAAACACAATCACTGTTAAGATCGGCTTCAAAAGTCAGCCTCTAGCGTCCACAGGGTTAAAATTTGTGCACACATAATTAAATACATAAAAGTAAATAACTGGCATCAACCACAGTCTAGCTATGTTTAAAGTTTACAATCCATAATTAATACATACCTTTATAAGTCTAACAGTGAAGGACAATGCTTCCCTGCTTCCTTTCTTCTAGAATTGAATTCATCACCTATTCTGCGTTACTTCTAGAGTCACCTGGGTGGAGTTAATACATTTTGAAACATAGAAAAAATGAGCGAAAGATCCAGTAAGATAAGAGTTATAAAACTAAATAAATAAGTAAGGAAATAAAATGAGATAAATAGACCCGAAATAATCAATCGGAACCAAATGACCTTTTTTCTGAAAGGTAAATAAACTAAAATTTCATATTATAGGCAACCAGCAAGTAATTTAAGTAATTAAATTACTCACGACCAAAGCAAAGCTAAACGCCACCGTAGTGGCCCGTACGGGTTTCAAGTTCTACCCCCAAAGACATGATTTTCATATCCTATCTAGGTTATAAGAGGGCTTACCAGTTTGTAAGGTATTATCTTACGAAAGTATTTATTAAAACTTGAAATCAATCCATTAGGAGAACAATAGCGAAAACCAAGCTATTGTCTTGAAAATACTTTTCTTTATCAACATGTTTTTATCTTTTGAAAACATTATTTGACCAAAACACTTTAAAACAGGCTAACAAGAAAATATATAAGAATATCTTACTTCTCGGATATCAAACATGTGGCTAACTTCTCGTCACCCTAACCTCCGAAAGCTTTAAAACTTTAATACTCGATCTTCTCCACTAGTCTTATCACAAAAAACAGTGTCTTAGAATATATTTCTCCTTTTAAAAACGAATTAAGCTCAATCATGTTTAATTATTTTCTATTAGTATGCATTTTCACAAATAATTTTATAATTTAGTTTAAGAGTTCTTTAAAAATTTAAATTCAAATATAATTCATGGGTTTAATTTCTATTTAATTTTAATTTAAAAACAAGTTTTTAAAAAAATTTCAACAACATACTGACATAAATAAAAAAAATATTAAACTTGCAATTCAAATTTAATTTTAAAATAATTTTTTTAAAATTCATCAAAATCAATTTTTAATTAATATAATAAATTTAATAACTGAAAATCTTTTAATTTAATTTAATTCTAATAATAATTGTTTAAATTAAAGAGTAGGTTTCAAAAGATTTTACTTCAAATTAGTTGATGGAACTTGTTGTCCTCGGTTTCTCCCGTTTTTGTTTTTTTTGTTTTTTTGTCTCGGCAGCAAGCCGGAGAGAGAGAGAGAGAGAGAGTCAGCGGGAGAGAGAGGGCCCGGAGGTGGTGGCCGGCGGTGGAAGAAAGGAGAGAGAGAGAGAGAGATGGCTGGCGATGGAAGAACCGGAGGAAAGAAAGAAAAAGAAAGAAAGAAGGAAAGAGAGAGAGGGGTACGTGCCTCTGTGGGCTGTGCTGCACGGGAGGGAAAAGAAGAAAAGGGAAAAAGAAAAGAAGAAAAAAAAAAGGGAAAGGAAAAGAAAGGAAGAAAAAAAAATGAAAAAAAGGGGAAAATACATTAAAATTGAAGTGTATTTTTTAAATATATTGAGGTGAAATTATAAATATTAAAAATAATTTAAAGTTCATTAATTAATTGTGAAAATTAAATTAGTCATATTAATAATTTATAATTTAGTATAATTAAACATATTTAATTTTAGAGAGCGTTACAACACGTTTTGAGTACCTTTAGTGATCCACTGTCAACATTGAAGCTCACAATCAAACTTGAATCTTTCCATAGTTTTTTTTTTCTTCTCTTGCTCTTCTTGTTCATGAAAGAAGAAATTTTTGATAGCATAAAATAAATTCAAATGCTAAAATAAAACTAGAAACCAATTACTTCAATTGGTGGGTCTTTTAGATTTTTTTTTTTTTTTTTCATATTTGGATATGTTCTTATAAATCTAGAGCTCTTGGAGTTGTTCTTTTTTATGATTGTAATGATTTCTTTTTTTTATTATTTTTTTAAGATTTAGGTTGCTCAGAACATTGTATTAGTTTTTCAAGTTTGTGATAAACTTTGAACAATACTTTTGAGGAATATGTGTTTTCAAATTTAGGTCTTGTTGAGAACAACGTATAATGGTTTTTTCATATTTGGATTGTTGCTTCACTTTTTTGGTTAAATATTGTTCATAGGTTTAAGAGTATTTTTGTCAAAAACATGATTGATTTCATTCTATTCTAAATTCATTCCATAACTCTAACCAAATAAAAGATATTTGTTTCTACTGTATTTTTATTTCATTCTATTCTCATTACTGTTATCTTATTATCATTTCATCACTATAACTAAATACACTAAGAGTAAGAATTAGCCTCCATTTGAACCATTTCACTCCGATACTCTTGCTTTAGATTTAGTTTTTAAGGTTTAGTTTGTTATTGTTAGAGTTTTGATTTGATATTAATATTTATGTTGTTTAATTTCTAATTAATTTAAGGTTTTTTTTTTTTTTTTTTTTTTTTACGGATGCTTTTTGAACTTTATGAATTTGGTACTTCAACCCCTAAATTTTTTATTTTGATAATTAACTCCTTAAATTTTAAAATTCATTACATAACAAGTTCAATTGATAACACCGTTAGATAGTTGGATGGAATTACAATGTGTCCCTCGCGTGCACAGCTTAATGAGGAGCAAATTAAAATTAAACAAAATAAAACATTAAAAAAACATATAATTTGAGATTAATAAACGTTTAGGCCCGTTCATTTCGTTGATTCGAGTTTAAAATTTAAGTTTTGCTACAATAAAAAGCTTTTATAAATAATCACATCTAACTTTTTTACTACAGTAAAAAATTTTCACATAAAATCACATCTTAATTTAAATTAAAAATTTAAATCAGTGAATTAAATGAGCTTTATTAACAAAAGACAATCTTGGCCAGATTATTTGTTGTATAAAAAAAGGCCATTATTCTTTTTCTTTTAAGAATTATTAAATTATATACGGAGAAACTGTCTTTTCAATAACTTTCAATAGCAGTAATTTTATATTGCGTGCGATGGGTTTATAATCTAACACAGATCATATCAATAATAAATTAATTCAACAATTACAACAGCATTTTTGGGTTTTAATGTAAGATATTCCTTTTTGTTTCCAGGTATACCTGCCAAGTGACGTTATAGATGATGCAAATTGCTAATAATTTTTGATAATCAAATAGCGAATATTTACTTCTCCAGTGGAAACTGCCGGAATCTCCTACAATATTTCTATCATAAATACCCCAAAACCTCACACATTATCAGACCTGTGTATAATCTTTCTCAAGTGCCCATATAAACAAAATTCTACCAAAAAAAGAAAGAGAGAAGAATGTCAGGTCATCAATGTTGCTCAAACCCTCCAACTCTAAACCCAAGCAGTGGAGCAGGAAATGTTAATAAGCTTGGTGGAATTAACTCCTATGTCACTGGCGCATCCAATTCCAGGCTTGCGGTACTCCTTATATCTGATGTTTATGGTATGTGTGTGTGTGTGTGTTTTTTTTTTTTTGGCCTTTTTTGGTATGGAATTCAGTGAAATTTATTTTTTTGTCTTGTGGTTTTTGGAGATTAAAGGGTACTTTTAGTTTTTTTTTTTTTTTTGGTTGCTTTTTTTTCCCTTCCTCTCATGAAATGTACATGGATGTTCTTGTTTGATTATCTCTGAGAAAAAATGGAGTCTTTGAAGGAGGAAAGTTAGATGTTTTATTGCATATGTCATTCTTTGATCAGCTGCTTCAAGGGTGTAGCTAGTTCTGTTCTTTAATTTATTTATTTATTATTATTTTTTTTTTAAGTCTCTTTCTCTTCTGCCTTATGATATGCGTTGGAACATTTTTTTTTTTTGGGTGTTAGATGTTTGCCTTCTTTTTTAGAACTTTTCTATCCCCAATTTGGATTTTGCTTTGAAACAAGTATTGGAATTAATAACAACAACAACCTGCTCTAATGGTATCTTTGTTGTTTCATTACCACTACCATCTTATAACTTTTAAATGTTTCAATTATTGCAGGGTATGAAGCTCCAAACTTGAGGTACATGGATTTTCCATACCCGATTTCTGCAGCCACATTTCTGGGTTTTGCTTAATCTGCCAAATTAAATTCTTGGAATATGGATTCTTTGTTAATTTAGAATATTGAATTCGATAGCAAATAATGTGGGAATAGGATGATCCCAGCTGGTACTTAGGCATTTTATTTAGATGAGCCTTCCTTGAAATACAATCTATTCTTAAATATATGTTTGCGTGTATGTGTGTGTGCGTGTGTGTGTGTGTGTGTAGAAACTGATGCCGGCTGCTTGTCTGTTGTAAAGGAAGTTGGCCGACAAGATTGCAGAAGCTGGATTCTTTGTGGCCGTTCCCGACTTCTTACATGGCGATCCTTTCGTGCCCGGTGATGCTAGCAGGCCTATATCAGTTTGGTTAAAAGACCATGGAACGGTTGGTTGAAATTCTTTTAACTGTTTAAATGACCTTTCGAGGGGCAAGAATCTCCAATGTGATACTTAAAGTTGTTGCTGAATTTCATCACGAATTAGTTTTTCAGTTGTCTATTATAAAAATTCTCACGTAAATCAGCTCTCTTCAAAGACGATTCTGAATTCATTTTGGCAGTTTACTGGTAAAGTGGTCGTTGATAGAAGTTTTCTAAAAGTGGCTGGGCTATTGTTATCTCTGTTATTGGACATTTGCTTGAATTTCAAAAAGTTATTGATTGCATATGCGTGTTGAAATCTTGGAGTCTGAAGCCTTTACTTGGTTTCATAGGATAAGGGATGTGAAGAAGCAAAACCAGTAATAGAAGATTTGAAAAGTAAAGGGTTTTCTGCAATAGGTGCTGCTGGCCTTTGTTGGGGTGGTAAGTTTATTATTAATGTTAAGAAGTCCTAGTTGTATTGACTTTGCTTAGTCAGTTAGGAATTACACTTGTAAAGCTTTCATTGGTTTAGTTTGTTACAAGTTGTTACTTGTAATAACTTATGTATAAATAAGCTGTTACAAGTTTTTACAGTTATGAGAATTCTGTTTCTTTCTCACTCATCGAATATTCTTTATCTCTCTTAGAATCCTCTAGAATCTTTCTAAGCAGAATTCTTTACAATTAACTTGCTTTTTGTTTCATTGTTCTCGAATTTCTCATCAAAGGGTTGGTAGAGTTAAAAATTGCTAGTTCAATCAGCGGCTTCATTAAACACAAATAGCAATTTGTTGATTAAGCTTACTCATATAAATCTTGTTTTCAGCCAAGGTTGTAGTTGAACTTGCAAAGCTCGACAACCTTATCCAGGCTGCTGCGCTCTTACATCCTTCCTTCGTCAGTGTAGATGATATCAAAGGTATGCTTCCGGCTCTTAACTCTATAGTATATGAGAAGTATACTTACTGAGAAATACACTTTTATATGTGGCACATATTGTCGTTTGAAACAACTTGGGAAAATATATTTTCAATTTAAAATGTTGTGCAACTTCTTTACTGAAATTATAGTCTTTTCCTCTCAAGTTTCACATATTCTTGAGTACTTTATTAATCTTCACATATGAGTATATAGAGGAGAGAGAGAGAGAGAGAGAGAGAGAGAGAGAGAGAGAGAGAAAATTAACATTATTGATTGCTATAAAATACTTTCAGAGGTCAACGTTTCAATTGCCATACTTGGAGCTGAGCATGACAACCTTTCTCCTCCACCGCTCGTGAAACAATTTGAGGAGGTCATAAAGGCAAAGTCTGAGGTATGAACATCCTTCATCAAAACAATGTCCAACATGCTTTCTGCATTTTCCTTTGCCTATTTTGCCGAACTAATTCATGTTCATCATTGACGCCCCTTTTGTCCTCAGTATGCCTTGTGCATTTCCCGTCTTTAAGATTAGCTTGTGATTGTCATAAACGGTTAACGCTCTCAGTTTTCACTTTAAATGATGTTTCGTCATGTACAGATTGAGTCCTTTGTGAAGATATATCCGGGAGTCGCGCATGGTTGGACCGTCAGATATGATGTTCATGATGAAGCTGCTTCTAAGCGTGCAGATGAGGCTCACAAGGACTTATTAGCTTGGTTCATCAAGCATGTTAAGTGAAGAGCTTCATAACCAACCGGTACCTTAATTTTACCGTAATGTTACATAAGAGAATCACGTGTATGGAATCATGGACTACTTAGGCACCCATGTTCTGAATAAATAGTTTGGACTTTCTATGTACTAGTTTGTTGTTGGAAGGATTTGGCCATTTGTTTGATAGTTTCAGGTATGGATACGTGTATGTGTATGCGTAAAGGATCTGTATTTGTATATCAATAAAAAAAAAAAGGAAAAAAGTAGAGAAAATGATTTGCTATGGTTTTGTTCAGGCTTATTATTTATGTTATTCTAAATAATTAAGTGCCATCGCTTTCTTTTATTTTCTCTTTATTAATTGAATGGCAATTGTTGATTTTTTAATGGAGTGGCATAAATAATAGGCTTTTACCATCTAGAGTTCGAAATTGTTATAAGGGTGGAGCCCCACATGGGTTATGGACCAGGGCAGGCAAGTCCAATAGAAGAAGGACTTACTGGGAGTAGCCCAATGGACGGTCCGACTCCTTCCACATCTCTAACTGGAAAGTGAATAGAGAAACGAGAAAATTTCTCATTGAGGATCATACGGTTGTTGGAGTTCCAACACTGATATGGTAGCCACCTGTTAGGCTGCAGCCTGCAGCCCCACACAGCTTATGGGGCAGGTTGGGTCTGCCCAATGGACGACCGACGATGGACTAAGCCGACGTCCCAACAACGGGTCCAGCTCGTTTGCCATCTCTAGAGACCATGAATAGAGGATCAAGAAAATTTCTCATTGAGTTGCCTTTATTGAGAACCATACGGTTAATGAGAGTTCCACACCTGATAGGTGATATAGCCACCTGCAGCCCCACATGGGTTAAGGACCGGATCAAGTTAGTCCGACAAGTCGCCCAAAAGGACGCCCTGATTCGCTTGTTCTCTCTAAATAAAATCATTAGAGAACCAAGGAAAAAAAATTTGCTATACCAATCTAGTAATCTCAGTATGTTACTCGTGATGCTTATTGGGTTCTGTTAAAATTAAGAAAAACTCTTGGTGTGCTGTCACTGTGGAAAACAAATGTTGCGACTGGGGGTAGAAAGTTGAAAACCAGCAAGATGGTGATTTGCTTAGTGCCGTCTATTTGGTGGCCATTTTTTAGCTTCTTATCACCACACAAATGAGGTGGAGAGGGACCTCTTTGTTCTCATGTTTTATTGTGCATGTGGTTTTAATAGTTACTCTAATATATTATTGGGCATTATTATTTTAATCGTAAAATATTAATTGATTGGTTATAATAAATTATATAGTTAACCAAAAAAATTTATGACAATTAATAAAATTAGATTTTTATCTCGTTACGTCATTAAATTTTTTTATTAACCACCGATTAAAACATAACTATTGAAAACTCGTCGATATATATATATATAATATACACATACAAGTATATCCTCCACATAAATTACATTAAACAACTAATCCCTCAACATTACTTTAATGAACGTGGGGAGTTCTGGAATAGAAATTGGTCATAACTAAGATTTGGATAGGGCACTAAATAAGTGGATGACAAACAATATTGCTTATTGTTCCCTATAAGTGGGGATCTAAATCAATACATTTCCTATTTGGCTTTCCAAATCAGTTTTTTTGGTTCTTTTTTTTTTTTTCTTTTTTTTTCTGAATTTTAAAAACCACAATCCCCTTACGAAAATAAGCTCTCCAAAATCAAGACGAGTCGGTACACCAACTTGCAACAATATTGAGGAACGCAATCCATGTCTATGTTTTTTAACCTTTTGCCGGTTTGACATAATTTTTGTTTTTGTTTTTACATAGCAGAATAAGAGAAATAAATAAAATGGAAGAATGTAGTAAATTAAGTAATAGCATATTTTAAAACATTTTGAAGTAAATGACAGTTTATTGTGTAATTCTTTTTTTCTTATAATTGATAAAAAAAATAATTTTCATAGTAAAAAATTTGTATTTGCGTGAGAAAAATATTTTTACCAGTCACAAAGAAAATTTACGTAGAAAAAAGATCTTTTTACTAGTTATAAATAAAACATTTACATAATAAACTACTATTTATTTCAAATAATTTTAAAATATACTATCTACTTAATTTAGTTTCAAAAATCTACTATTTACTACATTCTTCCTTTATATTTTTGGTATTTGTTTATTGCATAGGATATACTAAAATGTGGTTGCACCTTGCTTTACATGGAGCTGATGCTCATCTGTACAATGAACATTTTAAACATTTTGTTTTAAAGTTCAATAATTTTAAAGTAAATAGCAGTTTATTTACTCTCTTCTAAGAATTTTTAAAGTAAACATTTTAAACATTTTGTTTTAAACAGTTATTTTAAAGTCAACCTCTTCAAGAATTTTAAACATCCTGTTTTCAGTTATATGGTGGCTCTTTTTTAAAGTTCGATATCGTTGTCTTTTATTTATTTATTTATGGAATCTGGTCGCATTATGCAGATTATCAACAATGGCTTTGCATATCCTGTTGATGGAGATGTATTCTTTGCTGTTGGTAAATTTCCAAATTACGGTCAATTTTCTGGACAAAAGTTGGAAAACATTAGAGCTGCTGAACGAGTAACTGTTGATTCAAGAAACCGTAATCCAGCTGATTTTGCATTGTGGAAGGTCTTAAAAATTCCATCAAGTTTCTTATTTCTCATCTGGTTAATATCTTACTAAATACTATATTTTATTTTTGCAGGCTGCAAAGCCTGGTGAGCCTAGTTGAGATAGCCGGTGGTAGAGCTGCAAATTTAAGTCGAGTTAAATGGGCCGATCTGAGACAGTCTGGTCTTAAATTTTTTGGACTTAGAATCAGGCTAGGTTAACACTCTCTCTTTTATGATCGGGCTAGCCCAAACATCATATTTTTAAATATTTTTTTAAAAAAATACCTTATAAAATTTTAGGCCGGCTCTAAACTTTTAGACTTAGAGCCGAGCTTAACCGATCCCCTCTCTTTTAAGATCAACTCGGACCGACCTGAAATTTTCTTTCAAACAAGATCGAACGGCCCAAACTTACACCTAGAGACTCCTGGAAGACTTGGGTGGCATATTGAATGCAGTGCTATGAGGGCCCCATATTTAACATTCAAGTTTGATATTCATGGTGGTGGAATTGATTTGATCTTTCCACATCATGAAATGAGATTGCCCAAAGCTGTGCCGCATGCCAAGAGAGTCGTGTGAGTCACTGGATGCATAATGGACAGTGTTACTAATAACAATGAGAAAATGTCAAAGTGCTTGGGCAATTTTTTCACCATTCGCCGGGTAAATAGTTATCTTTTGTATGGTTTAGGAGCTTCAACCTGATTTCAATTATATATCAGCATTTAACTCTTTTTTTTTTTTTTTTTTTTTTTTTTTTTTGAGTAGATAACCGAAAGATATCATCCACAGGCTTTGAGACACTTTTTGATAAATGCGCATCATCGGTCACCTCTGAATTACAGTCTCCCAACTGGATACTGCCTCATTTGAGTTTGACGCATTTGAGTTTACTCTTTTTTTTTTCCATTTTTTTAAGAATTGTTTGGAAGCTATACTCAAATTCAAAGCATATTTTTTATTTCATAAAGAGTTTTAATTTTAAAATTTTTTCTCTTATAAAGTTCCTATTAATAAACTTAAATTATGATTTGAGTATATCTTTAAATCGAATTCTTAATATTTTGGTTTGAGAGGCTGTCTTTAGGCTAAACAAGCAGCTCAATCTTACATGTATGTGCCACACAATACAATAATTGGAGATTTGTATCCCTTTCTCACTATATAATGTTGTCGAAAGAAATCCATACTTTTAACCTTTTTTCCTATTAAAATCATTGACAATCATCAACAAGAATGCTTATTTTGGAGTCTAAAGGTTAAAATAACTTGATGTAAGTTTGTCTCCATAATCAGGAACTCTACTGTAGGAATGTCCCAAGTAAGTAGTAACAATGCCGGTAAAATATGAAATAATAAACATGAAATGTAATTTTAGGAGACCTTGTAAAAAAAAAAAAAAAAAAAAAAAAAAGCAATAAATGTAAATCTTGACTTCTTTTGAAAAAGTTTAGGTTTGTTGAGAACTCGTTCCAAAATAATTTTGTTTTATGTATGAAAATAGAAATGAAAACGTTTTCATTTACATTTTGGAATCATTTTTGAAAATGAGTTTGATAGTTTTATTCAGAGATTGTTTTCAGTTTAAAAAAAAAAAAAAACTGAAACTGCGTTTGGTGTTTTATTTTTTAAAAACATGTAATATTATTTAAAATAATGATATATTAAATAAATAATAATTGAATCCCAAATAAAAACACTAATAATTAATATAATAATTTAAATTACATTACAAATAAATAGTAAATAATTTAAAATAAGATAACTTAGTGAATGATTAGTAAAAACTTTGACGGCTATATGTGCATTCATTGACCATTGTTGAGTAGCAATAGTCCCAGCAAAAATCTCTGAAAGTTGGGTAAAGTTGTGTAAAGCCCCTTTCTTGAATTTCTTAGCATCAAGATGTTTCTAACATTATAAAGAAAATAATAATAAATACTCATGTGCAATCTAAACTACCAATTTAACTATTTCATATCACATAAGATGGTTATGATCAAAACTTACCGCCACATACGAATCCCACACTTCTTTTTCAGCCGTGACAATGTTAGCCTTAGAATTCCAACTAAACCTTATTATTTCAATCAATCCCTGAAACTCTCTCGTACATGAGTGTTAGAAAAAGAACCAGGTTTCAATTTGAATCCCACCTTTGATCAGTCACAACACATTTTTTTGACCAAAATATCATGTCTAGGGTTCATTGATTAGGATTGTCACCAAATGCATAAACAACAAAAAACGGATCCAAAACCAAATGCAAAAACGTTTTTAAACCACAGAACACACATAAAAACACACATATTTCAAACGTTCAGCATACATCATTAACTCATGCCTAAAAAAAAATACTCAGGAATGTCACCATAAATAGCAATTTCAGATCCAAAACCAAATGAAAATAGAGAAATATACCCCAGAACACACATAAAAACCCCAGAACACACAATCTTCAATCTCACATAAACCATAAAACGTAACATAAACAACAAAAACCAGAACAATGTGTTATGTGCATCTCACAGTCTGAATCTCAGTACAGATTCCATAACCAATAAAGTCTAATTAAAATATTAAACTCTTGCCTCCAATAATATCCCAACACTCCACTACACTACGTTGCCTAAGCGGATTATACCAAAACTAACTTAGGCCCAAAGACAAGCTGCCCACATTTAACCATGTTCATACGATAAAAATAAAAAATAAAAAGAACAAAAAAACATATCAAACTCATTTCAACTAACCACGTTCATACTGATGCCTCATTCTTGTTAAACTGTGTAAGCCGATCAAACTCATTTCAACTAATTACAAGATTTAAACATAGATTTTGATGCTTCATGATGATTTTTCAAGCATCACCTATTAAGCATACTAAAATCAACAATTTTAAAAGAATTAAACAAATAACCTGTAGGATTAATGAAACCATATAAACCCATCGTTATAAAATCAAGCAATAGGACTACAGATCAATAACAAATTTCCTTCACAATCACAGACTAAGTATTGGGGAAATCAATAACAGAAAAAATAACTAAAAATTTCCTTCATAATCACAAACCAAATCAGATCTATTAGTTGGGAGAATTTATGACCAAATGATCTGAAAAACAGAAAAAATAACCAATTAAACACCTGGAGGAGGGCCATACCTTGGTTAATTTGGGGGCGAAAATTACCGATAAAAAAAAAAAACCATCAACAAATTCACGATCATATCAAGCGAGGAGAGAAGATAAGATCAGGCGACTTCAACGTGAGAAGAGATGAGCTCAGAACAGCAAATGTGGAGAGAAGATGAGAGGGAGATTGACGATTTCGAAGAGGAGTCGAAGGAAATCTGGTGGAGAAAATGAAAACAAGAAAAATGAAAACGATAAATGATCATTTTTAGAAACATGAGATAAAAGAGAAAATGAAAATGGATGTTCTTAGTTTTGTTTTTGGAAAAATGGGTAATCAAATGGTAATCTTCACAACGTTTCGGTTTTTGTTCTTTGAAAAACGTGAAAAACGTTTTTAAAAACGAAAACAAACACACTTTTTATGGTAGGCAAATAAAAATAGCTTTTTAGTATTTTGTTCAAATATCTTTGAAAGCCACTACTAAAGTAGTAACAAGTTCTTTTAGCATTCTGAATTGTATTTCTGTTTTTCTCCTCTATTCTCGCTGATTTCTTCCTTATTCTGTTATAACAACCTTTGTCCTTTACCTTTGCTGAGCTGGACCTGCGTGTCCTCGAGACTGATGTAAAGCCTCTGCTGGCTATATATAACGATTGTATCTCTGGTTGCCAAATGAGGAAATATGAGAATCAATCTTTTTCTTCCATTTCTCTTCTGTTTCTGATATGGTATCAGAGCTATTTTTCTCGCTGCTTCCTCTGTTTCTTCGTGGTCCTTGAGTCATGGCGCGTGGAGGCCAAAATACCAACAACAATGCCAATCGATTTCAGGCATTAACCCCTCCTTCCTCTTCTTCTACTACTGCACCTGCTGATCCTTCCTCCATGGATAACATCCATAGTCCACTCTTTCTCCACAACGGGGACCATCCCGGTTTGTCTCTTGTTTCTCACATTCTCACCGGTCCCAACTACAACACTTGGAGCCGAGCCATGCTTATGGCACTTAATGCAAAGAACAAACTTGGTTTTGTTGATGGCTCCCTTTTGCAACCTCGCGCAGAGGATCCTTCTGCAAATGTATGGTCTAGATGCAACAGTATGGTGACCTCCTGGCTGCTTAATGCTGTTTCTAAGGAAATCACCGATAGTCTCCTCTATCTCGATAGTGCTCACGCCGTTTGGACAGATCTACACGACCGTTTCCATCAGAGCAACGCGCCTAGGATTTTTCAGATCAAGCAGCAGCTGCACGGCCTGTCTCAAGGTTCCTTGGACGTCAATACCTACTACACTAGGTTGAAAATTCTTTGGGATGAGCTCAAAAATTTTCAGCCGATTCCCGTCTGTCAATGTGGTGGTATGAAGGCCTGGATGGATTATCAACAACAAGAGTATGTGATGCAGTTTTTGATGGGTCTCAACGATTCTTACGCCGGGACGAGAGGGCAGATCTTGATGCTCGATCCATTGCCCTCTATTTCGAAAGTTTTCAATTTGGTTGTTCAAGAGGAACGACAACGATCGATTGGGCCAGTGTCTCCAGCCGCTACTGATTCGATGGCTTTCAGCACCTCCTCTGCTCCACCCATCTTGCCTACTCCAGGGGCTCCTTTTACGGTGGCTGCCATTTCTCCGAGCAAGCCAAAGCGAGATCGTCCAGTTTGCTCTAATTGCGGTCTCACAGGACACTCTGTACACCGCTGCTACAAGTTACATGGTTTCCCACCGGGTTACAAGCCCAGGCCCAAATCACAAGCCCCGGCCCAACAGAGCCCCCTTTAATCCATTCCTAACCCTACACACTATCCTCAGTTAGGTCGATTCTCTTCTCCTACAGCTGCTGCCACGGCTTTCTCAACACCAACGGCATAGTTCTCACCGACCGGGGAGTTCTCTTCCTCCACCGCGACTCTCACACCGACCGGGCAACTGTCTTCGGACCAGGTCCAACAGCTTCTTGCGTACCTCAGCACACAGCTCCAACACCAACGCGTTTCACCGCCTGAGTCTCAATCGGTACCGAATCCTTCAGTTTCTCAACTCACCGGTAACATCTCGTTTGCCCTTTCCTTTTCTCATCCTTCTATTCCACCTGATGCTTGGATTATAGATACTGGTGCTACACATCACGTCTGTCATAACCTTTCCCTGTTTTCTCACTCTGCGCCTATCGCAAACACCACGGTCACTCTTCCGAATGGTCACACTTCTGCTATTACTCGGATTGGCTCAGTAAAATTGTCTGATACATTGATCTTAGATAATGTGTTTATGTTCCCTTGTTTACTTTCAATCTTCTGAGTATTAGTGCACTTACTCTTAGTCATAATTGCAGTGTTAATTTTCTTCTGAATTCATGTGTGATTCAGGACCTCACTCTGGACTTGATGATTGGGAAGGGTAGCAGACAAAACAATCTCTATTTCCTAGACCTAGGGGATGAACATTGTAATTCTGTTTCTGTTTTTTCTAATTCAGTAATGAGCAAAGGTGATATTTGGCATTTTCGCCTTGGTCACCCGTCGAATGTAAAACTTCAACTCTTACATAATGAATTATGCATTCCCAATTCTATGTCTCATTTACATACTCACTGTAAAGTTTGTCATTTGGCTAAACAGAAATGTTTGCCCTTTATTTCTCATAATAACATGTCTGCTCATCCTTTTGATTTGGTTCACATTGATATTTGGGGTCCATTTCATGCCCAAACACTGGCTGGCCATAGATTTTTCCTCACAATTGTAGATGATTGCTCACGTGCCACTTGGGTATATCTTTTGCATTCCAAATCAGATGCTCTTACTGTGTTTCCAAACTTTTTCACCTTTGTCTCTACTCAATATAACACTGCAATCAAATCAGTCCGTTCGGACAATGCCCCTGAGTTAGCTTTTCAAGAATTTTTTCGTTCAAAAGGTATTCTTCCTTATCATTCATGTGTTGACACCCCTGAACAAAACTCCGTTGTAGAACGTAAACACCAGCACATACTTAACGTAGCACGTGCTTTGCATTTCCAATCGAGTGTTCCTCTTTGTTACTGGGGTGATTGTGTGTTGACTGCGGTTTACTTGATTAATCGCACTCCTTCTCCATTATTGTCTAATAAAACCCCATTTGAAATATTGAACAAAAGGAAACCTGATTATAAACACCTTCGCACATTCGGATGCTTGTGTTATGCTTCCACCTTGCCTAAACACCGTACCAAGTTTACTCCTCGTGCTAGGGCCTGTGTGTTTCTTGGTTATCCCCTTGGGTACAAAGGTTACAAATTACTTGATTTGGAAAATAATTTGATTTCCATTTCTAGGAATGTTGTCTTTCATGAGACTTTTTTCCCTTTTGCTAATTCTGTCACCTCATATGATGACTATGATTTGTTCAGCCAACGTGTTCTTCCCATTCCACTTTCCTTGCCATTAGGAACCCTTCCTAGCGTGTCTTGTCCAACCTCTTGCTCTAGTCCCGAGTCTCCCTCATTACCACCTTGTGTCCCTACTTCTCCCGGATCTCCCTCATCACCACCTTGTGTCCCTACTTCTTCTCGTCCCCTTTGTGTCCTTAATAAGCCGGCGTATCTATCTGACTATCATTGTTATTCATCCAATCATATTTCCTCCAAAACCACTCTATATTCCATTTCTTCCTGCCTAAGTTATCACAAGCTCTCTCCATCTTACCGATCTTTTGTCCTTGCCATCAACTCTCAAACTGAACCCACATCTTTCAGTCAAGCCGTTGAGTCTCAGGTATGGCGTGATGCAATGACTGTTGAGTTGCAGGCTTTGGAAGGCAATGGCACTTGGTCCATTTGTTCTCTCCCTCTTGGCAAACATCCGGTTGGCTACAAATGGGTATACAAAGTGAAACATCGTGCTGATGGGACAGTGGAAAGACACAAAGCTCGTCTTGTGGCTAAAGGATTTACACAACAAGAAGGTATTGATTATCTTGACACTTTCTCCCCTGTTGCGAAACTAGTTACTGTTAAAGTTTTGCTTTCATTAGCGTCAATTCATGGTTGGTCACTCACTCAACTTGACGTCACAAATGCCTTTCTTCATGGTGATCTTGTTGAAGAAGTCTACATGAGTCTTCCTCCTGGCTACACTTGTCGTGAGGGGGAGTATTTGCCCACTAATGCCGTTTGCAGATTACACAAATCCATTTATGGCCTGAAACAAGCTTCATGACAATAGTTTCAGAAATTTTCTAGTACACTGCTATCCGAAGGCTTTGTTCAATCTTCCAGTGATCACTCTTTATTTACAAAAGTTTGTGGTGTTTCCTTCTTGGCCCTTTTGGTCTATGTTGACGATATTATCATTGCTAGCAATGATCCTATTGCTATGGACGCCCTAAAAGGTGTCCTTAATAACAGGTTCAAGATGAAGGATTTAGGTTCCCTTCGATATTTTCTTGGCTTAGAAGTGGCTAGATCAGCCGCTGGTATTTCCATATGCCAGAGAAAATATGCCCTAGAGTTACTCTCAGACACTGGTTTTTTGGGCTGCAAACCAGCCACTATACCCATGGATCCAAACTTAAAATTATCACAGGATGATGGTGAGTTGATTGAGGATCCTACCAGCTACAGGAGGCTCGTTGGTAAGTTGCTGTATCTTACCATTACTCGTCCAGACTTGAGCTACTCAGTCAACCGTCTAAGTCAGTTTCTAGGGGCTCCTCGTACATCACACCTTCATGCTGCTTTTCGCATACTGCAATATATCAAACGAACACCAGGGCAGGGCCTTTTCTTTCCAACCAACTCTGCAATTCAGCTTAAAGCCTTTGCTGATTCAGATTGGGCTTCATGTTCGGACACTCGCCGATCCATTTCAGGTTTTTGTGTGTTCCTTGGATCCTCTCTCATCTCCTGGAAATCCAAGAAGCAGTCAATTGTCTCAAGATCCTCTGCTGAGGCAGAATACCGATCCATGGCCAACGCTACTTGTGAGATAACTTGGCTACTCTCTCTGCTTCATGACTTGAAGGTTCCTCATCCCAATCCTGCTGTTCTTTACTGTGACAATCAAGCATCCCTCCATATTGCAGCAAATCCAGTTTACCATGAGCGCACAAAGCACATCGAAATTGACTGCCACATTGTTCGCGAGAAGATACAAGCTGGGTTGCTGAAAACTTTGCATGTTTCTTCCCAAAACCAACTTGCTGATATACTGACTAAAGCTCTTCATCCTTCTCTGTTTCACAGACTTCTGTCCAAGATGGGAATCAATGACATCTACTCTCCATCTTGAGGGGGAGTTTTAGCATTCTGAATTGTATTTCTGTTTTTCTCCTTTATTCTCGCTGATTTCTTCCTTATTCTGTTATAACAACCTTTGTCCTTTACCTTTGCTGAGCTGGACCTGCGTGTCCTCGAGACTGATGTAAAGCCTCTGCTAGCTATATATAACGATTGTATCTCTGGTTGCCAAATGAGGAAATATGAGAATCAATCTTTTTCTTCCATTTCTCTTCTGTTTCTGATAAGTTCTTTATAAATATATATATATATATATATATATATATATAGGGAATGAGGATGTTTAATAGAGAGATTTATTTTCTAATTTGAATCATAATTTATAATTTATTATAATATTTTTTCTTATAAAAAATACACGTAAATTAAAAATAATTTAAATCACACGGTTTGAATTATTCAAGTTTAAATACTTGATTAAGAATAACTATTCTAATTTCTAAAGAAGCTGCAATGATAAAACTTGTGCTATCACATACGACCATGATTATCAAGGGTGGAGGGGGTCCCGCAAGTGAACGGTCAGGATCATTTGTTATGATGGCTCGGGAAAAGTTTGTGCGCTATCACGATCATGTCAAGGAGGTGGGGTCCACGTGCGTTCCCGTGCATGTGGAAACACGCTTGGTTTTTCCCAAAAAAAAAAAAAAAAGGTAATGTTTGGTTAGACTTTAACGCAAACGCGGCTATTTCGTTTGGCTTTGTCAGCGCATGGGTCCCCACTGTGACAATGCCCCTCTGTTACATCACCAGCACAGCGCGTGGAATTAGCGGTGCTTTTAATTAATAATTATCCTAATAAAAAAATATTAATTAATAATGAGGGTTAAAAATTTAAATTATGTACTTTTAAAAATAAATTTTATAATTTTCTCTTATATATAATATATAATACATAATGTATATTATAGTTTTTCTTTGTAATAAGCTAATCACAAATTTTTTATCTAATTTTAATTCTCAATTAATATTTTATTAATTATATTATACAATATCTAATAAAAATATTAAATTACTTTTTAATTATTTATTTTATATTTATTATAAAATAATATAACGTGATACGATTAATTAGATTCAACAGAATATCTAAATTTTCAACGGCTTGCCAACTTTTTTTGCTCATTAATCACCCTTCTTTTTTTGTTTATTACAAATATGCATTTCAAATTACATATTTTTCACAATCAAAATTAAGGATAATTTTTTTCGCATGGCACTAAAAAAGGGTATTTTAGACCCTAAAAAAAAAAAGGTATTGTAGAGATTGTACAAAGCTTGATTACTTTCTTTTGTCATTTTATTTCCGTTAATAAGTATTGTCTTAGTGTTAGTGATAATATTCTTTTTCATTATAAAAATTAGTTTTTACCAAGCAGTTTAGATTATTAATTGTGTATTAACCATGTCCAAATAATGCGTGTATGCTACGTATTCTTAAGCAATCGCATCATTTGATCTAGCCAACGCAATATATTGATTTCATTGTGTTTATTATCATGCAAAGTTGAACATGCTTAATTAGCTAAACAATGCGTCGGATATTATCTTATAACTCAATCAACGTAATTATCACAAAAGACATCTTTTATTATTATTGTTGTTGTTGTTATTTTTGCTAATCAAAAGGCATCTTTTATTTAGTTGTTATAATCACACAATCACTAATTATGCCCGACATATTTTGCTTGCATATGTTTGCACCTTGTGATAACTTGGACAAATCAAGTGTTGATTATAGAAGTTTGTATTATTGATGGGTTTACTTCACCAGATTAGATATACTATAAAGACTACATTCTTAATTGTTGAGAAAAATGCATGTGTGTTGTCTCACATAAAAAATGAATGAAGATGTGACATGATTTATATGTATAGAAAGACTCAAAACCTAATAGGTTAAGTTATGATCTTAAACTGTGTTGGGCCAGTTTCACATACATGTGAAGTCTCCCCAACAAGTGATATCAGAGCAAGCGATCACACTCGATTGCAGTTGCAGATGCAAATGGTGGAGCATTTGGTGGACTTGTATGATTTCGGCTCTCTTCCTCATGCTCGAGTTGGCTCCCATTTGGAGTGTGATGCTTAGATGTGCAGACTACTAGAAATTTTAGTTCGAGGGAGAGCTCGGTGAATATACACATGAGGGGAAGATTATTAAGAAAAGTGCATGTGCGTTGTCCCACATGGAGAATGAATGAAAATATAAAATGATTTATATGCATGAAATGATTAAGACCTAATAAATTAATCTTTTGGATCAAATTGAACTCCTGAAATGTGTTAGGTCAATTTCACATGCACGTGGAGTCTCCCAACATTAATTATAATCTTTAAAATATTTAGATAGAATATGCTTGTGTGTGTGTGTGTGTGTATTGTGCTCTGAGTGCATATTTATAGGTTCTTCTATTCTATCATAATGGAGAGATCCCATGTGATGCACATGCATAGCAGGGTTACAACTTACAATGAATGGTGAATGTTTAATTTGATTTAGGTGCATTACAATGAACTTAGTTTTAGAAACTCCTATCTCCGAGAACCAATGGATAAGTACTAATCTTTTGCATCAAACGCTACATTAGTTTTAACAGTTACTCTGCCCAACATACAACACAATCTGGAGAATTATTCTACAGGAAAAAAAAAAAAAAAAAAACTATTGGGAGAATTATGCGCCAATTCATTTATATGTGTAATGTGTTCCCCTAAAGTCATTGTTGAAAAACCAAACGCCAAAAAAAAAAAAACATACATACATAGTGCCAGCCTGGATCAACCTCAAAACCATGAAGGTTTTTATTTTTTTTATTTTTATTTTTATTTTTTTTACAACAATATATTATTTATCTATAATACATAAGATGTCTATTCACTCCCCTTCATATACATGTCTATTCACTCTGTTAGGGGTGTAAATTGGCCAGATAAGGTAAGATTGAGTTAAAAAATTGAGCCCATTCGATTAGTGCAGATTAAGAAAATTTTAGGCCGCAATACTCTCTTAAGTCTACAAACCCGCAACCTTTGAGGTGACCTGAGGTAGGGTCGGGTTACTTGGATTTGTGATCTCAAGGACTACATGATCATTTTTTAGTCAATTAATCTGTGCTTGTTACATAAGAAATCATTATCAAACAGAACAGAACATGTCTTCCTTCAAAAAGGGGTCTAAATACAAGGTGAACAATTAAAATACTCACTTTGAAATCAAACATTCCAATATAAATAAAGAATGTCCTAATTCAACAATTATGGCATACAAGCATTTTTTATACAAACTATAAATCCAAACATAAATAAGTTAACAGTTTAAATGCATAAAGTTCATAAACTTATGAACGTAAGAATTTGAAGTGTTAGACATTGTTTTACCTACTTTGAACATGTTCGGACGAGTAGGGTTACCTCAAGTTCATGTAACCCCACTCCGCATCCCTACCTGTGCAGTGCCAGTTAGGTATAATTAAAATTAAAAATTAAATAAAAAATTTAAAACCCGTAATTTTTGAATAGGCTCAGCTCGACTCGGTCAGATTTGTCGGGTTCGGAGTGATTTCTTAGGGCCTTAACTATTGTCGTTGTTTCTTTTTCTTTTGTTTTTTGTTTTTTTTCCTTTAAGATGCTTTGTTGTTCATATAAATTATGCAAAACGGAAAAAATAGAGCGATGAAACTTTTTACCGATTTTTGACTTATGATTTGACATATTTGAGAAGATAGAAATTCTAGTGCCCCTAGAGTCTAGACCATAGAATACAAAATGCTAGCGTAAAAGTAAACGTCTAATGGCCCTCCTAGTTAAAAAAAAAAAAAAAAAAAAAAAAAAAACAACAACAACAAAGTTCAATAGATGTCTCAAGAGCATATCCAAAACTTTTATAAAATCTTTAATTTGCATTGTGAACATTAGGGATATCTTTTTTTTTTTTTTCCTACTTTTGCTTCCGTGGGATCCGTCCGTCATAGGGCTGGAATGGATGAGTGCTAACGGGGTTTTGGACAAGAATGAGAACAATTTATTATTCAGAATTATAAACATGAATTAGTATTAAAAATATGGTTTGTATTAACTGAAATCCTAACGTTATATATTTTGTTGAATTTTTCTTTATTTCGTGAAAATATTAATGGGAATCAGGACTCTTTCATCGCTTCTCTTTTAAAGGGATATGGGTGATTTTGGGGGTTAGAAATGGAACACAAGAATATCCTCCATTTTCATTCCGCCTGTAGCCATCCCTAATTAGTGTTAGTATTATTTGCCTTTAGTGTTAGTTACCACAAATAGTGTAATGCCATTCGATTTGTCTTGAAAAAAATTTGATAGATGGAAGATTAAACCTGTTCTTTTAGAGTGTAACTTGAGTGTAGTTTTTCAGTTGAATTTGAATTATAACTTAAATAAAGTTAAGTAAAGTTAAATAAAATTAAAACTTAAAAGAACATAAACTTAAATAAAATTAAAACTTGAATTTTTTTTTTTTTGAGTTTTTTAGACAAAAAAAAAACAACTCCTAAGTTTTATATAAAGCATCCGATGCTAAATCTAAGTTGCTGATTATATTTATTAGTGTACTGTTTGGTGATTTGCTTCATCTCCTAACACCTTTTTTATTACACTTACAGATAATTGCAGTTAGCCCCTCTTCTCTATACTTTTTGCCTTTTGGCATAAAAAATTACCCCTAGTGTCGTCTTAAAAAAAATATTCTTCTTAAATGTGTGCTTTAAATTTTAAAATCATTCTTTCTTTACCGGTTAACTTTAAAAACTCCCTTTTTACCTTATACAATTTAAATTAGTCCCATTCAACCCCTCAAATAGAATTTATGTTAAAAATAGATTAAAAAAAAAAAGGATAATACAATCACAGTTTTCCTGTTATAATTTTTGTTCAAAACAAATAGAGATAGATCATATAATTATACTTAACCCTCTTTTTTTGTTTGTTTCTAGCAGAAATTCTAACAAAAAAATCTTTCAAAAAAAAAAATTCTAACAAAAAATGTCAAGTGAGACTAATCAAAAAGGATAGATTGTGAGAATTTAAGGATAACCTAGAAATGATTCTAACATTCAGGGGCGCACATAGAATTAACTCAAAAAAAAAAAAAAAAAAAACTACGAATCTAGGATTGAGTGGCAGAGAAGTCATTTCATAAATTAACCCCACTTAAAATTAATTAATTTTTTTAATAAAGTAACTAATAAATAACAAACAATTTTCGTCCATGCTTTGTCCTCTCTCTCTCTAGAATCTCTCTCTCTTCTTTTTTCTGTGGTAGTGTCTGCTCCAAACCTCAGAAAGTATCAAACTTCAAGTACACCGTCCGTCCTGGATTCTCTCTCTCCTCTCTCTTTCTCTCTCTAACTGAGATCCAAATGCACTTTCGCCCATAATCTTCTCTATTCCGATCTCAATTTATCAAATTCCCAACTTCAGCTAAAAAAAAAAGAACAAGAAAAAGAATCAGTTCTTTTTCTTGTCTGTTCTTTCCTCCGGAAACTTTAAAGTTCCTCGCATGTTTTTATAATATAACTATAAATAATAACATTTCTCATCTACTTTACTTTACTTTACACGTTTGTTCAAAATAGTTCGTTAGATATTATCGCCTTCTTAGATCCTCCGAAAGCAAGTTAAAAAAAAAATCTTCTGCTTCCAGCTAAATTAGATTTTGGGACTTCCGTCAAAATTTCTTCCAAGGCCGACAAACATAAAATAGGGTGTTTCTCTTTACCGAAGCGAGCATTCTTCATTTCAACGAAAAGGGTGTCATTTTAGTTCCCAAAACTCTATTGGGTCTTTTCATTTTAGTCCAAGTCTGGATTTTTTCTTCTTCTTCTTCTTCTTCGTTTTTATAGGGTTTTGAGGCTTGTTTTGGTGATCATAGCTTGGTGATCTAGACGTGTTTAGTCTTGTTTGATCTTCTTGAGGTGATTTGGGCATCTGGGTCATTGGATTTCAGTTGAGTTTGCTTTGGATTTTGTGCTAGATGCACATATTTGTTTATCGCTTTGAAGAGTTTTTGATGCTTTGTTGCTAAGAAAGATGCAGCCTGATGACAGAAGAAAGGTGATTTGATTTAAAAATTCTTTTTTCTTTTCCTTTTTATGTGTGTGTTTATTTGCTAGTACCTCTTTTGTTGTTTAAGCTTTGAACTAAATGAAGTTGGTGTTTAATATTCATAAAGTGTTTTGGTTATTGTTTAGATCTCTTTTCTAGAGCAGATTTTGAAGTTAGCGTCTAAATTTTCTCTTTTTTTATTATTTTTTGGGCCGTTTGTCTTGGAATTTTCTCCATGGTTTTAGTAGGATTTCTTCATTATGATTGCCATATGGCTATGTCTAATACACTCTGGCGAAGGTCCCACTTATAATGCTCTTGGATTGTAAATGAGAAGAATCTCATCTTTGTTGGTCTAGGAAGTGAAAGTGAAACATCTCATCTTAGTAGATAAATGGGATAATATTTAAGGTGGTTTGACCGGTTAAGTTGGTATCTATCCAATCCGCGTTAACTATTTTTTTAATGTGGAGTTTAAATCATATACTTTTAGTTATCATTATTACAATTTTCTTTTTTCCTTATTGACTTGGTGGTTATCCACTTGGTTCTTTGGATCGTTTATATTTCCATAATGAGACCATCTTGTTGATTAGAAGACATTTTCTGTGGTTATGATGCAGTCAACTGCAGAAGTCGATTTTTTCACCGAATATGGCGAGGGGAGCAGATATAGGATAGAGGAAGTTATTGGCAAAGGAAGCTATGGTGTTGTTTGCTCTGCGTATGATACACATACAGGAGAAAAGGTTGCTATTAAGAAAATCAACGATATCTTCGAGCATGTCTCGGACGCGACTCGCATCCTTCGTGAGATTAAACTTCTTCGACTCCTTCGTCATCCCGACATTGTGGAGATCAAGCACATCTTGTTACCACCTTCCAGAAGGGAATTCAAAGACATCTATGTTGTTTTTGAGCTTATGGAATCTGATTTGCACCAGGTAATCAAAGCGAATGATGATTTGACACGGGAACATTACCAGTTCTTTCTTTATCAGCTTCTTCGAGGTCTTAAATATATACACACAGGTGAGAGTCTCACGCTGGGGTCTTTATCTAATGTCCAAAAAATTGAACCTCTGAGTGGATCTTGATATAGAAATCCAGTTCTAATTTTCATGTTCTAATATACTTGTAGCAAATGTCTTTCACCGAGATCTGAAACCCAAGAATATCTTGGCAAATGCTGACTGCAAACTGAAGATCTGTGACTTTGGTCTTGCAAGAGTAGCTTTTAACGATACCCCTACAGCTATATTTTGGACAGTGAGTTTCTTCTTAATCTAATAACTAAAAAGTCAACTTGATTTACATGTGATTAAGATATTTTAGAATGTGTTGTGATTTGATTATTTCACTTTCTCATATTCACAGGACTATGTAGCAACAAGATGGTACAGGGCTCCTGAATTGTGTGGATCATTTTTCTCAAAGGTACATAAACTTTTACTTCTTTTCACCCCTTTGGAAGTAGTTTTTTTCTCTCCTTTTATGAATGTTTAGACAAAATGAAAGGCTGATTTTCCACCAAAGTCATCCTACACATTTTACTTCATGAAGACTACTAGGTTTATTTTTCTGTGGCTGTGGAATAGAATAATCTAACACATAAGTATGACTTATTGTTGTATGGGTGTCATTGGTGATACATTTGTTCTCATATCAGATGCAGATTCAGCCTCTTGGCTCGATCTTGTCCCTTTTTCCTTTTCCTCATTTTTGTGAACATAGAAAAAGTAAAATTCATTACTAAGAATATTCCTTAATCCATTTTCAGTATACACCAGCAATAGACATATGGAGCATTGGGTGTATCTTTGCAGAGCTTTTGACTGGAAAGGCTCTTTTTCCTGGCAAGAATGTTGTCCATCAACTGGATCTAATGACTGATATGTTGGGAACGCCATCTGCTGAAGCCATTGCTAGGGTCTGTTTCTTGTGATGCCTATATTATCATACAATGGATATGGTGCTTTTAGTTTTTTCCTTTATCTTCGGCTATAATCCATCGAGTATGGAACTGTTTCCATCATATTGGTAATGAAGTTTAAATTTTTTTTTAAATAGGTAAGGAATGAGAAAGCCCGACGATATTTGAGCAGCATGCGGAAGAAGAAGCCAATTCCTTTCTCCCAAAAATTCCCAAATGCAGACCCCCTTGCACTTCGTTTATTAGAAAGAATGTTGGCATTTGAACCAAAAGATCGGCCTTCTGCTGAAGAGGTATGTTTTATGTGAAGCCGGTTTACTTTGAATCATGTATATTGTTTTTTGACGCAATTTTTTTCTGCTTTTAGGCCCTTGCAGATCCCTATTTTAAGGGGTTGGCAAAGGTTGAGAGGGAGCCTTCTGCTCAACCGGTCACAAAGATGGAATTTGAATTCGAGAGGCGAAGAATAACAAAGGAAGATGTGCGAGAGCTGATTTATCGTGAGATCCTTGAGTACCATCCAAAGATGTTGAAGGAGTACTTGGAAGGATCTGAGCCAACGGGCTTCATGTATCCAAGGTATTCACATCCTAAGTTTGACATTGTTAGTTTCCCCCTTTCTTGTATGACATGGTATCCATATATTGCTGTGGCAAGCACATTTTCTCATGTTGATATCTTATGTTCTATATGAGAGAGTCCATTCCTTGTTCAACTTGCAGCACAATATTCTATTCTGGCTTTATTGACTTAGTCAAAGACCCTTTGTGCCGCTAATCTGATTTCTGAAGGGAACAGCTCCATTACATTTTTCTTAAAATTTTTTTTATTGAGTTTTGCTCCAATCCAGTGAGTAGTAAAGCCAACAAAAATTTGTTGGGGATGCCATTGAATTTTATTTCTGTGCGGAGAAAGGGTTTACAAATGAAGTTTCACTAACATATGTAATTGCCTATCGCAAGAAATTACACTTATTCAAAACTCTTTTGTATACAGTGCTGTTGACCATTTTAAAAAGCAATTTGCTTTTCTGGAGGAGCACTATGGGAAGGGCTCAAATGTTGCTCCACCTGAGAGACAACACGCATCACTGCCAAGGTTTGATTTCTGTAAAGCTATTGCAGTTTGTGCTCAGCAGCAGTGCATCTTCGGTTTTGCGCTGCTCTTGATCCGTTTTTGACATTGTTGGTTTCCTAAATTTGCGTGTAGGGCGTGCGTGTTATATTCGGATAACAACTCAGTACAGACCTCAGCTGAAGTCACAGGCGACCTCTCAAAATGTTGCATCAAAGAAGTGGAGAAGCCACAAGTAGACCGGAGTTGTGGAATTCCTATGACTAGGCTTCCAATTCAAGTTCCTCAAAACATCCAAGGTCTCTATTGTTTCCTTTCTTATTTCCTCCAATCGTTTTTCTTAGATTTCCTTTCCTTCTCAGTTTCATTCTCTGGCCAAATAGTCTCGCTGTTTTTCTCAATTTTCCCTTGAAGCACCCAGTTTAGCCACGTTCTGGTGTACCCATTTGACAAATCTATCTTATTTTCTTATTTGGGTGCAGGAGGAGCCGCAAGGCCTGGAAAAGTTGTTGGTTCGGTATTACGTTACAACAACTGCGGTGCAGCCGCAGCAGCAGAGGCTCTTGAACAACGGAGGGCTTCCAGGAATCCATCGGTTCCAAATCAATACGCCGATACTGGGGTTTCATATCCTAGAAGAAACCCACCCGTCTGTAAAAATGAAAGGGGGGAAGACCAAGGGGTTGAAGGTTCCAATGGGATGCGACAAAAGCCGCAATATGTCATGGCAAGGAAAGTTGCTGCTGCGCATGGCGGATCTGGAAGTCAATGGTACTGAGTACTGAGTACTGACTTGGTGAAGGATTTCATTCTCCTTGACATTACACATTGCCTATGATAAGAAAATGAACAAGAGCCTAGCCAGAGATCTGTTACATGCGTGAACCAATTAACCATCTAAATTATGATTCCATCAAATTCCGTGACATCGATGGAGAGACTCGAGGCCGTGACCCCTGTTGGTGGATGTTTAGCTACAAGCTGTATTCTGTATTACTGATTCTTAAGCGTAAGAAAAGGATTTAAAGAATCCTTCATAAACCAGATCAATACAAACGGGAGGGGGAAAGGCTAGACTGTCCATGACTTGTCAAGTTCTTTCCATTTCCTTGGCATTCTTTGCAAATTAACTTAAGTTATTTTTTTCTTTTTTCTTTTCTTGGGCATAACATCAGTGGTTGTATCTGTTTATCATGTTATCTTTTACTTTAAAAAATAAGAACCTCTTCATTTTCCTTTTTGCTTGGAAATCTACCATGATCTTTTAACTCATGATTTACCAAACTCAACTCTCGGACTTTGAAGTAATGTACTCTTGCTCCCTTCAACTGAAGAGATGAAATGAGCCTTGTAAATAAAAATATTGTAGTAAAAAAGTTTCAGAGTCGTGATATGCACGAGTTGTGATTCAAATTGCAAAAAGAAGAGTTCTTTATTTACTTTCACTGCATTGGAAGCATTTGTAAGAAAAAAAAAAAAAAAAAACCTTTCTTTAACGACAATAATTAGATGGTCCTATGTAGACAAAATGGCAGCAACTCATAAATGCAACAAATATTTGAATGAAATACAAGCCACGATTGCAGAGCTATAAATTTGTGGTCTTAGTAATTGAACATGACGTGCTATCAATTTAGAGAGTTATATGTTTAAATCACAACTCAAGTCTCTAGTGTATGAGAGAATTAAACACTCTTAACAAAAAAGTAAATTTGAATTTTTATAAAAAAAATATTGTAGTAATAAAACTTAAGTTGTTATTTGAATTGTGAAAATAGAAACAGGAAATGAAGGCAAACATGAAACATAGAAGTCATTAACTACAATGAATGATCAAGTCTAACAGCATAAACTGCACACAAATTTACGAAGAAAAAGAAGATTCACAGCTTAATACAAAGCAAAACAATACTTCACAATTAAAAAGAAAAAAAAATACTGGAAACCCATACAAACCACCTTTCTTTCCACATGAATTAGTCAGTTAGTAGATTGAAAAATGTCTAGATCCTAGTGCGCTCTCTTTTATTATCAGCGAGTGCGACTGATGCCATTGTGTCTCGCAATCAATCAATACAATCTTGGCTTCACCCGCCTTCTGTTAACATCGCTGCCGTCTAACAAAGTTACCTTGCCGTACCCACTGGCAGTGACAGAATGCTCCCCAATCCTTGCGACATATTGAAGCAGCTCAGTAAGGACAGAAGGGCAACTCTCCTTCAAGTATTGAAAGCCCTCTGTTTCCATCACAGCTGAAAATAAACCAGAAACCACGTCATTTACTGCGAAGTTATTTCTCCACGAGTGAAAACAGAATAGAATAGGAAGAAAAATATAGAAAGACGGAAGGAATGGTTAGAAATAGAGAAATATTTTAAGGAACCGGCATTCTTAGAGAAATGGTGTGTGTGTGTGTAACAAACACCAAACTTCACATATGCTACAATACTTAATCAACATAGTTATGAAACTGACAGCGATTTCTTCGGATTCTTTTGTTTTCTATTGTTTACTACTTGAGAATGATTTAAAAGTAGATAGCACCTTACGTACAATTGGCTTTCTATAATACAGAGTGCTTCTTGCCATTTCATAGAAACAGCCTTTCCCAAACTATTAGTACAAGAGCATATTGGTCTAGAAAACTCCACCTTTTAAATTTTCAGGCAACGCGATGAATTTAAGACACGCATCTTTCAACTGGAAACAGTGGTGTTGCTCTGCCAAGGCTAATGTTGTTGCAACAGTGTTTATTGAAATATCCTCACTAAGTTTACCCTCACAGAGCAATCTGAGCCTCTCAAGGGCATATCGGTCTGATGCTGCAAGGAGATGCTGAGCCATCATTGTAGATGCGCATTTTGAGTTCATACCCACAAGCTCTTGCATGTCTGGAAGGGAATCCCAGTATATATAATGAAGTAATGCCTGCGAATAGTAGACCATGGAGAAAGTAGAAGATACATCAGAGCAGTCTTACTCATTCACCAAGATTGAAAAACTGAATGAACTTTCAGCAAGAGATTTCTTTTGCTAATAATGGTAGTAACAAGGCATCAACCATGCTGCACTGAAATCTCATGCCCCTTAATATTGAGAACCAACAGGGAAGTTACGGGAATGATATCAGCAGGGATAATTTGAAATGCCAACAAAATCAACCCTCTCTTTCTTATATTCCAGATCATAAATGTGGCTAAGGATAGTATGAATACAATTTTCCGCGAAACACAAATAAAACTTATGTATAAGAAAATGTTAAAACAAGACAAACTAAACAGATAACTCATATTATTTGTGTGAGTGCACAATCTAACAATAAGAACATATATGTATATAGAGAGAGATACAATAAAGAACCTTAAACACCGGAGCCTCCATGTCTTCTATTTTTATGCACCGAGTGTTTTTATCCTTCAATGGACCAAAAAGTTGTGCTCTGAATACTGGTGAGCGCGCTGCAAGCACCAACTTGTGAGCAGCAAATACTTCTCCATCAGCTTCAAAACTCACATCACTTCCCTTTCCACTTTCTAGAATCTTTCCAAAATCATTACTGATATTTGATGATGGCACCGTAACGGAGTATATCTTAGGTCCCTCTGTATTTGACCTGACAACCCCAACACAACATTTGATGGAAAGACAATCATCCTTGAGGTAGTCTGATGTCTCCAGAGCACTTCTCTTAAAGAATCGTTTATAACCCCTAGAACATTCAATAACAATTAATGTTCAATTACATTACGTAACGACCTCCCAAAACATAAACACAAGAAAACAGCTACCTCTATTATGTGATGACAAGACAAATGCCAAAATTTCAGAGTCCAAAAGAACATCCTTTACTATTGATCCCACTAAATAATGCAACCTGAGGCTTCGGAAGCTCACAACTGAATTCATTTATTTTTGTTTTCCAAAGACAAGAATAGAACAATTATACTTGTTTAGACCATAGACCATAATGACAATAGAAACAACATATTCCATGAGATTTCTCTCCCGATATATAATGCAATATAAGGCATTGACAGGTCATGAAAATACGTAGTACAGTTCATAAACATACATAGTACATAAACAAAAAACGACGTCCCCAAATTCCAAACCCAAAAATTAAAGTTTTCAACTTGGAAAATCTGAACTACTAAGCCAAACAAATAAAGATCAGCACAATAGTCAATCCCCTAGCTTGACAATATAACATATTCCAATTCCATGAAATTTGTCCCGCTAATAATGTAACATTAGGGACTGATAGGTCAAAAAGATACCAGCGAGCATATCCATTCAAAACACAAAAACAAGAAAACAAAACACTGAATACCAAATAAAAATTTAAAACTTTTCAACCAAGAAACCTCTACAATACTAAACCCATCAAAATAAACATCACTACACTATCCAATTTTCTATCTTGACAAGAAACTCTACCTTCAAAAGAATATACCTTCTACAAATCAAAATTAAACAAACAAAGGGGAACTTCCAAAAACTCAATTCCAATCCCGAAAATCAAAACTTTCATCACCATAGAAACTCCGTAGTAAACACCCATCAAATAAACATCACTGCACTATCCAATTTCTTATCCTGACAACTTTCTCTACCTTCAAAAGAATATATCTTCTACAAATGAAAAAATATTGAACAAATTTCCAAATCCAATTTCCAACTCCAAATTCAAAGCATTTCATCACCCTACAAACTCTAAACCGCTAAAAAAACCATCAAAATAAACATCAAAGCACAATCCAATTTCCCATCAAATTAAAAAACAAGTGAGAACTTCCAAAATTCCAAATTCCAAATCCAAAATTCCTGAACTACTAAAAACCCATCAATTAAACATCACTGCACTATCCAATCCCCCAAATTCAAAACTCTTTATACCTTCAACAAGACAAATTAAAACGAATTTCCAACAAACAAAACCTCACAAAATAAGCAACACGCACCACATGCTTCCTCGGTACTTGAGCGTGTACGGACCGCTCTCGAGCGCTCGGTCGAAGTGGCTATGGACCTTGTGCCTCCCTCGGTCGCTCTGGTCCAAGAGCGTCAGCTCGAACAAAGCCCGAACGTCGGTGCCGTCGCTGGCGAGCGCGATGAAGAGCGAGACGTAGGTGGCGTTGTCCTCCGGGCTCTTACCGTCGGGATAGAAGTAAATCGCCCACTCGTAGCCGCCGACCATGAACGTATCGGAAGCTATGTATTTTCCGATCCCCATGCCCTTGGCGAGCGAGAACCCGCTGATCCTAAACTCGTGGGACCCATTCACCGTCTCGGTGCGCGACGTCGATGCCGTCGTCACCGGCGAGGAACCGGAGGAGGAATGGAGGAGGGAGATGGATTTAGGGGCTTCTCTCCGCCCCTTGATTGTGCCCATCCACGACCGGGAATTCGAACAAGAATTCTTCTAGGGTTTGATAAATATTTGGGTGGAATTTTGGGTGCGAAATTGAACGGCGGAACAATTGGGGAAAAGGGGTTTGGGAATTGGGGATGCTGAAAATTGGGATTGGAAGAATTTGGAATTAGATTTGTTTGAGATGGGAGATTGGGAAAATTGATGAAACGAGGGTTTTTGAGGGAAGAGGGAAAGTGGGGGTTTTTGATTTGGAGAAAGGGAAAGGAAATGTGAATGGTGGTGAATGGTTGCAACGGTGGTGCGCTGTTTTTTTTTTTTTTTTTTTTTTTTTTTTTTTTTTCGTCAAGTGGGCTTAATTTATTTTATTTTCTTTTATTTTACCTCCTCAAAATAATAGTATATATTTCCTTATATGTATGGTTGAACATTGTGATTCAAGTACGTAATTAACAAGAGTTTTCTCTCTTTGGAAAAAAAAAAAATAAGGGTTTTTCTAAAGAAATCATAGATCTCGATTTTTCATATGTAACTAATATATCTTTCTTGAAAAGTATTTAGCGACAATGCTTGAAGAATTATTCTTTAAAGTATTTAAATAAGACATCATCAATCTTATTATCACCGAGTCATTTTGAACAATTATAACTTGATTTGATTTGTTTAATAATATTTTTAAAATAATTTTATTTTGAGTATAATAATGAAAACGTGAAGATACTTTCTCCGTATTAAATCTTTTTATACGAAATCGACCCCCTCAAACTTCCAAATCGGACGCCCAATGCTCGACAAAAGAATATTAGGGTGGTTGTTCTAGTGATTGTGTGCTTAACCAAAATAACAATGAGAGAAGAAAATTTACTCAAATCTTCTTTTTGGGTAGGATTTTGATAATTTAGTAGGTTTTTCTTTTTCACAATTATTTCATATTTTAAAGTCGAACTAGGGATGAACAAACTTAAAAAAAAAAAAAAAAATTAATATCTATATATACTATGTATATATATATATATATATATATATATATATATATAAAACCAAATATATATCCATATATAAATATAATATCTATGTATATATTAGAATTAAACACCCACAAGAAGTGGTCTACAACCACAACCCTATAAATAAGTTCTCTAGAATTGTGACAATCAGTTTGATCATCAACACGGGATTCTGGAAAAACAATAGCTCCTTTTTCCCGACCATATCATTGAGAACATTCTCTCGAGATTGCCCGTCAAGTCACTCCTCCGCTTCAGGTGCGTCTCGAAACCATGGCGGTCTCTCACCTCCGATCCCGAATTCGTCAAATCCCGCCTCCAACGCTCCTGAAAAACCCCTCGCCATCACAAGCTCTTCTGCTTCTGCGAGAGCCCCTAGAAGTGTGCGACGCCTCTTTCGCGCTGACCTACTGCTGCGAATCCGCCGGCTTCACCGCCGCAATCGACAATCCCGGTGCCTACAATAGCTTCGAAAGAATCCCACTTACGTACGACTATCCCCACTATCGCAACCGCAAATGCGGTGTGGAAATCCGTCGGTTCGCCAAGGTCTTGGGCGGCACTTGCAATGGCCTATGTTGCTTGGCGACCAAGAAAGGCGAGATCTTTGTATGGAACCCCACCACCAGACAATGTAGCAAGTTCATGAACCATTGGAATGCTCAAGGTTTGGATAAAGTTGCAGGGAAAGTACCCGTATATGGCTCCGGTCATGGCTTCGATGATTACATGCTCGTAAACGTATCTCTCCCCGTCACCGGTGCCGCGATGAGATTGGAAGTCGCGACGCTGAAATCGCAACACAAGGAGAACAAAGGTACAAGAAGTCAAGAAATTCTATACTTACGTAGAGTGCAAAGGCATTTATGTGAAAGGGTTTCATTACTGGAAATTTGGGAAATGGGACATGGATGGAAAAATTAAGGCACGTGTTTGAAACTTGTTCTAAAATAATTTTATTTTTTATATAAAAATAAAAATAATTTCAGATATAAATTATTTTTAAAAATGCGTTTTGTAATTTTATTAAGAGATTGTTATTAGTATAAAAAAACCTATTAATATCTCTCTCTATTTGAGAGATGAAAAAATAAAAATAAAAAATAAAAAAACAATTAAAAGTTATTTTTCATTTCTCTCTCATTTTACACTAAACTAAAAAATCGTTTTTATTTCCGTTTTTTATTTTTATTGCGTCAAACGTCGTTTTAGAAACGTTTTCATTTTTTCTTTCTTGAAAAACGTGAAAAATAAAAACGAGATTAATTCTAAACAGGGCCTAAGTTTCTCCCTCGTTTCTTTCATTTTAAAATAATTTAAAATAATGAAATATTTTTAAAAAAATTAATACATGAGAAGTGGTCTTCATTGCCACTATTCTATAAATACATACTCCTATAATATTGTTAGTTAGTTTCGTGGGATTTGAACTCATTTTCCAAGCTAACATCATCTCTAACGCTTTTTCATTTCCAACAACAAATCCTCCAACGATGATCCTAAAAACAATCAGCAACTCCAACCACCACCACCACCAACACTATCGACTAATAATCATCTTCTTCCCGACCATATCATATAGAACATCCTCTCAACCTTGCCCGTCAAGACCTTGTTTTCTCCTCTGTGCGCTTTAGTTTGTCGCTTTTTCCTGCAATTCTTTTGTCTCATCTTGTGGTATTCTATCTTTCTAGCTCTTTTAGTTTCTCTCAGTTCATGTATGTGTGTGTGTGTGTATACATATATATATATATATATATATGTTGTGTTTTATTATCTATATGATATATTTTTTAAAAGAAATTGAGTACTTGAGAAGTGGTTTTCATTATTACCAATTCTATAAATAGATGCTCCTATAATCTTGTCAGATCCATGTGGGATTCTGTAAAAAGAACTCCTTTTCCAAAGTGAGATCATCTCTATACGTTTGCATTTCCACCAAGTCCTACAATGATCCTAGAAACGACATGTTTGTGAACGATTACATAATGGCCAAAGACATGTTTGTGAACGGGATTCCTTAGTGGGAAGCTGGGAATTCTTAGCTTGATGGGAATAAAGTTTCCCTGATTTCTTTCGACTGGGAAAAGGAGAGACTGAGAGAGATATTGAAGTGCCATTTTGTTCCGATGTTGGAATTACGTAGATAAGGGTCATAGAAGGATGTGTCAGCTTCACTTGTTTTAACATGGGAAAGTGAATCGGAGACGTGGGTGATAAAGGATCTAGACCCAGAACTGGTCAGACCAATATGTCGGTAAAAGTTCAAATATTTCAGATCGGATTTTGATGATATCGTTGGGTTTTACTCTGTGGACGATGAAATTGTATACGTAAAGCATGTTTAATTCGTTGATTTAAATTTTTAATTTGAATTAAAATATAATTTTATATGAAATTTTTTTTATTATAATAAAAAAACTAAATATAATTATGTTTTAAAATTCTAATAAAATTTAAATTTTAAAGTTGAATTAGTTAAATAAACAGCGCCGTAAAAAATTTAGTTTCTCTCATAGAAAATTAGAATAGCACTATTAGCTATTAGGACCCACAAGATCGGAATGTTAGAAATCAAAGATTTGATGAAAATTACCGTCTAAAAGTCAAGAACATTCATATTAGATCATTAAGAATTAATAAATCTGTAAGCGGAAGCGTACTTGAATCTATATTGCTTGATTTCTCTTTAGAGTCGTGCAGTTTGTTTTCTAAATCAACACGTTTTCCTAGAGAATCTTTTAACTTTCTCTCTGTACTCTTTTGATGATGGGATGTCAGAATGAATGAAATAATACGTGTGATCTGGGTATCATAACTGTCATTTATTGATTACTTTCATGTTATCTTTTAGTATTTCTATTTTAGCACATTATAAAAATAAAAATTACCCTCAAGTTTTTACACATTAAAAGTTTACACTCTATTGGATACATTAAAGTCCAAAATACTTAAATTTTAATAAATTACTTTTAATTAGACTTAATTTTATATGATAATTCGTAATACATAATTATTCGTATATAAGTCTAATATTGAATTAAGAATCCAACACGAAATCCATCTTATACAAATTGGTAGGGCTCACTAGTGGAACCCATCTCTCCATTAGTGGGCCCCAATCAATTTGTACTTGACGGGTCCGGCATGATCGAATTCTTAACATTTTTCGAGAATTTAGCCTCATTTTTACTGCAATATTGTGTCTTTCGAACTTGAAATTAGGTTATAGCATCTAGCTGATTGTGTCTCAGTGATTAATAAGACTGGCTATATTACTAGCCAATTAATAAACTGAATAAATCAACTAATAGTAACATGATACTGTATTTTATGAGAAGATGTAAGGTTCAAATCTCTCACCTCCAAATTAATATAAAACAATAACAATGCACACAATAGTTTCCAGCATATTTGTAGAAATTATTTGATGTCACTCACTAATATTCATGAGTTCTTTAGTGTTTAGAGGATGTTTGGTTGAGAGATTTGTTCTTTGATTCGAATAATGATTCGTAGTTCATTATAGTATTTTTTCTCATAAAAAATACACGTAAATAAAAAATGATTCGAATTACATAGTTTAAAAGTATTATTATTTTTATGATCCATAATTGGGTATTTTCCAATACTCTACCGATAAGATTATGTTAAAAATGGTATCAAACTCTATCTTAGTTGAATACTTTTTTATTTCACTATTACTATAATTTCAATTAAATTTAACATTGAGAAGCATAAACTAGATAAACTAGAGGGTAAGAAACCACAAAAAATCCCATAAAAAAAACCTCACAAAAGAAAACAAAAAAGAAAAATATTCGAAGTGAACACACTGATAAAAGTATCCAATATAATTTTTGAAAAGACTAAAACTAAAGTTTCTTTTACTGTGCAACTTAAAATTATGAGTGTTTTAACATTAGATTAATTTTTTAATTAAAAGTAATTTTGTGTGACGCACTATAAATTTTTAATGTTAAAATAAAAGATGCAACTTAAAGTTTCGTTCATTTCATTAATTTAAATTTTCAGTTTTAAGTTTTTACAGTAAAAAATTTTTAAAAAAGATCACATCTAACTTTTTCTATTACAATAAAAAATTTTTAAAAAATATCACATCTTAATTTAAATTAAAAACTTAAATCTCTAAAATATTCCACAAAGAAATCTTATCAAACCTCACTACCGTTTTTGCCAAAAATGGGAACCGGAACCAACCAACAAGACCCCGTTTGGAAACACCTCAAAACGCGAACCCAAAAAAAGCCACACTTCCGTTTTCGCCGACAACGAAGTTAAAAACAGAATCCAACCACCCATATCACTTCCCCATTATTTTTTTTTGCAGAATTATATATCACTTCCCCATTATTGCCGACTTTCAAAAGTTAAAAAAAAAAAAAAAATCCAAACTAACAACCAACTGGGACTCCGATCCCCTGCCCCACCTTCCCATCTCTCGTACGGTGCACCTTCACCCCCATCAAAAACATAATGCTCCGCAGATTTCTCTGCAACACCACCGCTCTGGAAACCCTAATTCGCCACCGCCCAAAACCCTTACTAAACCCTAAATCCCCAATCCAAATCCACGCCAAGATCCAATCCCTCCGACCGTTCTCCCAAATGTCCGATTCTCGGCGGTCGTTGCCGATCCCGGCCGTCGACCGAGCCGAGAAGTCGGAGCTTCTGCGAGCCCTGGAGTCCTCCCTCGGCTCGGCTTTCGGATCCGAGCCTCTGTGGCCGAACCCTAGCCCTCTGATCATCGTTGTGAGCGGGCCGAGCGGCGTCGGCAAGGACGCGCTGATCAAGAAACTGAGGGAAACGCGCGAGGACTTGCATTTCGTGGTGACGGCGACGAGCCGGGCGATGCGGTCGGGCGAGGTCCACGGGAAGGACTATTTCTTCGTGAGCAAGGAAGAGTTTTTGGGGATGGTGGAGAGGGAGGAGCTTCTGGAGTACGCGCTCGTGTACGGCGATTACAAGGGGATTCCGAAGCAGCAGATTAGGGATTACATGGCGAGTGGCTGCGACGTCGTTTTGAGGGTGGACATCCAGGGGGCGCAGACACTGAGGCGGATTTTCGGGAAGTCGGCGGTGTTCATCTTCGTGGCGGCGGAGAGCGAGGTGAAGCTGGTGGAGAGGCTGATTGGGAGGAGGACGGAGAGCAAGGAGGCGCTGCTGGTGAGGGTGGCGACGGCGAGGGAGGAGATGAAGCACGTGAGGAATTTTGACTATGTTGTGGTGAATGCCGAGGGGAAGTTGGATAATGCGGTGAAGCTCGTCAATTCGATTCTCGACGCGGAGAAGGCCAAGGTCCGGCCGAGGAATGTGGTGGTGTGATGAGTCTTGGAAATGGAGGTAATTGAGCTGAGAATTTTGGGTTTAAAGTTTGTTGCTTTTTTGGTTAAATGTGACTATGAAGTGGCCAAATGAGGATAAGTTCTTTTAAGTTATTAATAATCTTTTTGCCAATGTTTTAAATTTTGTTGCTCTTTGGTTAATGGTTTGAGTTTGAACTGATTGAATTGTGTGTTTGTGTGAGAGTTTCAAGGTGAATATGAAGTGGGCAAGTGAGGGAAAATTAGGCTGTTTAAGTTGACACTAGTTTTTGGCAATGTGTTTAAATTGTATTGCTTTTTTGGTTATTGGGATTAGGTTGAACTGAGTGAATTTGTGCATCTTAAGTGTTTGTGACTTTGTGTGGTGAGAGGTTCAAGGTGTGTGAAGTGCGCAAGCTAAAGCCTTTAAGTTGTCAATTTTTGGCAATCTGTATTAATTTTGTTGCTTTTTGGTTAAGTTAGTAATTTCTGGTAATGCATTTAGCAATTTGGAGTGGAAAACGTAGGTTTGTATGTGCCAGTCTGACTTTAAATTGTCACATCTCTTGTTTTGATGTGAGAACGGCTATTTTCCTATAAAGGACAATAGCCATTCAAAGCGGTTTCATTTCTTTCTAAGTGGCAAATAACTGTGGGGAATAAGAAGTTTTGTTCAGTTCAAGAGACTTCTTTTGCAGGGGCGGGGGAGGTGCAACTTAAGGAAAAATCAATTCTCCGAGTTCAAAGGTTCCACTTGTGCTGCCTTTAACTGTTTTCAAGTGCTTTTGAAATATCAAAACTTGTCCAACAGCAAACTGCATTTCATTTGTTCTGTTGTTTTTCTTTAGGCTTTGAGGCCCTAGAATTCCATTTGTAACATTGTCACAGCTATCAAGTGGCCTAGGAAGCTTTAGTGACGATTTCCGAAATAGAGTTTGACTTACAAGAATGAAAGATCCTTTTAATTACTGCAAGTAAATTTGCATAATACATTGGTTGCTTCTTTTTCTTTTCTTTTTTCTTTCCTCGGTCCCTTGTATTTGTTTGTTATTTGCTGCCTAGGTTGTTAATAGAAATAATTGTAGATGTCCACACTCTTATTTACTTTATCTGAGATCTTGCAGCTGTGTTTGCTGTGCCAGGTTTGTACGTATTGCTATCGATGTTTCCCCTGTTGTTGTTGGTGAGAACGGCTGCAAGCAGAGGAAGTGTCAACCTGAGTAAACTTTGTACACCGGCTTTTGTTTCCAATTCTGTATGAGATGCACGGACACTTTTTTTGCATTTGGTATTTGTTGATTCCATCAAAACAGATTTCATGTCAACATTGTAATTCCCCCCCCGGATTATATGAATACAGACATTGGGTTGCATGGAAAATAGGAGTTTTCTATGGGGGAAAAAAGGAAGAGAGATAGGTGGTTCGTCAGCTTCGAATAAAGGATGAGTTACCCTGGGGAAAATCTGTATTAGGATAGCAACATTCTTATGAAACTAATGTAGAAATTAGTTTCGCCATTTGTTTAATTGTTTGCTTGTTTCTCCATTTGTTATCCTTCTTTTTTGAATACTCCACCATTTGTCACATATCAAAGTGGCATTATATTGCTTTTCTGTAAGACTCCTAAGCCATTGGTTCATGATTGTCGAATATTAATCGCCTGTTAGAGCAACCATTTTGGACGATCTATGGTTTCTTAAAACTGGCAAAAAAAAAAAAAAAAAAAAAAAAAGAAATTCTTTTTTTTTTTTTCCCTCGATCCAATAAGGATTTTAGCTTGTAGTGCTTTCTGACTTTGTCGTTTCAGTGCTTGTGTTGGTCATTAATGCATTAAGGAGAAATACTAATCATTTTTTGTCTTTATTATTTAACACGTAAATTTTATTATCTCATTTTTTTATCATATTATAATAATAATATATTATGTTTGTGAAGTCTACGTATTAAATAGTTGTGAAAAACGCAATCTATTGATTTTGTAAATAGGATATATTAGAAAAGTTTAAAATTTATATTTTGTATCCCTAGAATTAAAGTAATCAGTTAGTTTTTTAATATCCCATGAATAATAGGATAATGTGTAATCTAGGAGATTTTACTTTTGTGTATAAAACTCTAAAAGGGCTAGTTGTATAGAATTAATTCAGAGAATAATAAATATTTTTTCTTCTTTTATTTTTCTGCATGGTATCAGAGCCCTAGGTTAAGTTTCCTAAGTTACTTTATTTTTTCTTAGGCCTTCATTGTCGTTTCTTTCTTGGCTTTAATTGCAAGCTTGATCACAGGGCCTTTATCACCCATATCCATCATCACTCTTTCCAAAAGCTTTCATTCTTTTTTTTTTTTTTTTTTTTTTTTTTTTTTTTTGAAGTTCCATTGATTCCCTGCTGCAACTTTGACTACTGCCACTCTGCATTTAAACCGCATTTTACACACCGAAACCGTTGCCTGCCTTCCTTTGTTGTCATGTTCTGATCGTGGCCTTCATCGGCAAGGGTTGTTTTTTTTTTTTTTTTCCTTTTCTCGACCATGTCACCACTGTTATCAGGACACTTTCGTAAGAGAGTGCTTGGATTGTATCAGCCTTCATCGCTGGTATTCTGTTTGACAAAACCGGCCTTAATTTCCTGGAGACTGCTTGGTTTGATTGAGGATGTCAGAGGTGGCAGAGACAACCGCTACAACATAGTCAGAGGATGCAAAAACTGTTAGGCCTCAAGAGGTCGGGGAATTGCAAAATATTCATGTCGCATATAGGCTGGATGGAAAAAAACTACCTTAAATGGTCCCAACTTGTTCGGACTGTGTTGAAAGGGAAAGGAAAAATCAGCCACCTCTTAGGGATATGATCAAAACCGGAAGATCCACGATTTGAAGCGTGGGATGAGGAGGATTCGATGATCATGGCTTGGCCGTGGAACTCCATGACTCCAGAGATTATTGATACATGTATGTTCTTAGCCACTACCAAGGATATATGGGATGCAATTCAATAAACGTACTCTAAGGCGAAGGATGTTGCTCAAGTCTACGAAGTCAAAGTAAAGACAATCGCTGCAAGACAAGGAGAAAGAACGATCATTGAGTGTGTGAATCAAATGAAGGCCCTATGGTAAGAACTCAATCATTATAGGGTGATTAAAATCAAGTGTTCCAAAGATGCTGCAGTTATCAAGACTTTTATTGAGCAAGATAAAGTCTATGATTTTCTTGTTCAACTCAACCCGGTGTTTGACGTAGTGAGAATTTAGATTCTTGGAAAGCAAGAGGTCCCATATTTCAATGATGTGGTGGCAATCATTCGGGAAGAAAAGAGTAGAAGAGAAATAATGCTTGAACACTAATGGCTCCACAATGTTGGCTAGTGGTGGTAGCAAACCAGCCATGACTGCAGAAAAGGCACTGGCACTTGAGAATGTCAAGGCTGTCAGTAGAAGACCCAAAACCGAGACAATAAAGATACTTTATGGTGCACTTTTAGCAGGAAGGCATGTCATACCCGTGAGAAGTGTTGAAAGCTGCATGGGAAACCACCAAGCCATGAGTGGGGGCAGAAAAAAGAGCAGCCGAAAAGTCATGGACATGCTCATGTTGCAGCAGGGCAACAAAGTGAGCGAACACTGCAAGAGATGAGGAGTCTCAGCCAAGAGGAAATCGAACGAGTAAGATCTCTTATAGGCAATCTCGACAAACCATCAGGTACTTGTTCATTGGCGTATTCAATTGAGTCTTCATTTTTCATTAGATTAAATGTCTCAGGTATAACCCTTACCGGCTCATGGGTCATTGACTCTGGTGCTACCGACCATATGACCCACTCACCAAATATGTTTGCCTTATATACCCTATGTTCAAGAAATAGAAAAATAACTACCGTAGATGGATCATTAGCCACTGTAGCAGGCATAGGAGATGTTAAAATAAGCCCATCATTGACATTAAAAAATGTTCTCGATGTTTCTCGATTGACCACAAACCTTGTTTCTGTCCAAAAGCTTATCAAAGATTCACATTGCAGAGTATTTTTTCACCATAGTTATTGTTTATTTCAGGATAAAGGTTTGGGGAGGACGATTGGACGTGCTAGAGAACAAGATGGACTCTACCTTCTTGAAACACCTAGTCAATCAAGCATTACCAAAGGCACAACATCTCACTCTTTTGTCTCATAAGTTCTCTCATCAAATAAAGAAAAAATTTAGCTTCACCACTGTCGACTTGGCCATCTATCGTTTAGGATTATCAAAGTTTTGTTTCCTTCCTTATTTAGAGGTCTAGATATTGAACATTTTCATTGTGAAGTGTGTGAACTAGCTAAACACAAATGTGTACCTTTTCCAATCAGTAATAAAAGAAGCTATATTACTTTTTATCTCATTCATAGTGATATTTGGGGCCCTTTTTTTATTCCTAATGTGACAGGGGCAAAATGGCTTGTCTTATTTATTGATGATTGTATTCGAGTCACTTGGATATTTTTACTTAAATAGAAATCCGATGTCAGTAATGTCCTTCCAAATTTCTGCTCTATGGTAAAGACCCAAATTGGGGTGAATATCAGGAGATTCAGATACAACAATGCTAGGGACTATTTCAATCAAGTCAACACTCCATATTTTCAAAAGGAAGGAATCATCCATGAATCATCATGTGTCAATACTCCACAACAAAATGGAGTGGCAAAAAGGAAAAATGGCCATCTTCTTGATTCCACCCGATCCTTTATGTTCCAGAAAAATGTGCCTAAATCCTTTTGTGGGGAAGCAGTTCTTACATCTGTACATCTTATAAATCATTTTCCTTCTAGGATTTTAGGTTTCAAAAGTCCAAGGTACGTGCTTTCCTCATTCTATCCAAATCTACACATTACAAATAATCTAGTTCCTAGGATATTCGGGTGTGTGGCATTTGTCCATATCCATACTCTAAACAAGGGGAAATTAGATCCAAGGGCAATCAAATGTGTTTTTGTGGGCTAACAAATGTTACCATCCTCCCTAAAAAAGGTTCTATGTCTCGGTTGATGTTACTTTCCATGAAGATAAATCCTATTTCAATGATCCTTATCTTCAAGGGATAATTCAATAGTGGAAGATAAGGATAGGAGGGATTTTCTATCTCTTGATCTTCATCCATCAAAACCTGAGTTTTCCCAGCCTCACTCTCCTGAACCCGAGCCTCACTACACTGAACCTGAACCTCACTCCACTAAACCCGAGCCTGACAACCTAAATTCTACCATTGAGAATGCAAGATTTGGCAAAGGCAAAGTGTTTTCAAGAAAGAAGAAGGCTATCTCGGAATCTGTGCAAGTTCAAGACTCCAACCCAAGCTCTAAAAATGAGGTAACAATTTCTAATCCTTTTTCTAAAACCTACATGAATAATGATGATCAAGATCTTCCCATTGCCATTAGAAAAGGAGTTAGAGAATGTGTCATCCGTACCAATTTGTTTGAGGCTTTAATTGATGAAAAATGAAGACATGCTATGAATATGGAGATGGAAGCATTGGAGAAGAACAAAACTTGGGAGCTTGTGAAATTGCGTGAAGGGAAGAAACTAGTGGGATGTAAATGGGTTTACACCGTGAAATATAAGGTAAATGGTTCAATAGAAAAATCACTTTAGTGGCTAAAATGAATCTGGTAAGAGTTTTGTTATCATTAGCAGCCAATTATAATTGGGAGCTACAACAGTTTGATGTCAAGAATACGTTTTTGCACGAAGAACTAGAGGAGGAAATCTACATGGAGGTACCACCGGGTTATGGTCATAACTTAGTTGCACACACAGTATGTAGATTGAAGAAGGCCTTGTATGAACTTAAGCAATCGCCACGGGCATGGTTTGGAAGATTTGCAAAGGTAATGACAGCTATGAGATATTGGCAAAGTTAAGGAGACCATACACTATTTGTCAAACACTCATCTTTAGGGGGAGTTACAGTCCTCTTAGTATATGTTGACAACATAATAGTGACGAGAGATGATGATGAGGAAAGGCAGTGTCTCAGTCGATATGTAGCTAAAGAATTTGAGATTAAGATGCTAGGGAGGCTGAAGTATTTTATAGGAATCGAGGTGGCTCATTCCAAGCAAGGTATTTTCATCTCACAACAAAAATTTGTTATAGATCTTCTCAAAGAAACCGGGAAGACCGCGTGCAAGCCGGCGAGCACTCCAATAGATCCAAATTTGAAGCTCGGAGAAGTAGAAGAAGATGTCATAGTGGATAGAGAGATGTATCAACGCTTGGTAGGGAGACCTATCTATCTATCTCATACTAGGCTAGATATAACATGCGCGGTAAGTGTGATTAGTCAATTCATGCATAATCTGAAAGAGGCACATCTACATGTAGCATACCAAGTATTTCATTATCTTAAAAGGACACCAGGCAGAGGTATTTTGTTCGAAAAGAATGAAGGAGTAGTGCTTGAAGTGTACACAGATGCAGACTATGCTAGGTCAGTGGTAGACAGACAGTTAACTTTCAGTTATTACACTTTTATCGGTGGAAACCTTGTGACGTGAAGGAGCAAGAAACATAATTTTGTAGCTCGTTCTAGTGCAGAGGCTGAATTCTGAGCGTTGGCTCAGGGCGTGTGTGAATTGCTATGGTTGAAGATTATTTTAGAAGATTTGAAGATTAAGTGGGATGGCCTAATAAGACTCTACTATGACAACAAATCTACAATCAGGATAGCTCACAACCCAATACAACACGATGAACAAAGCACATCGAAATCGACAAACACTTCATCAAAGAAAAGCTGGACAGTGGCCTGATTTGTACACCATACGTATCTACACAGGGTCAACTTGCTAATGTACTCACGAAAGGACTTAATAGTTCAGTGTTGTAGAATCTTGTGTCCAAATTAGGAATCGTGAACACCTATTCATCAGCTTGAGGGGGAGTGTGGAAAACACAATCTATTGATTTTGTAAATAGGATATATTAGGAAAGTTTGAAATTTATATTTTGTATCCACATGATTAAGGTAATCAGTTAGTTTCATGATATCCCATGAATAATGGGATAAGATGTAATCTAGGAGATTATACTTTTGTGTATAAAACCCTAAGAGGGCCAGTTGTATATAATTAATTCAAAGAATAATAAATATTTTTTCTTCTCCTATTTTTTCACAATAGTGAATGTAGTAAATGACAAAAAGAATGACAAAAATAGTGATGTTAGCATTTCTCGTACGTAAAAATACACCCATAAGAGAAAATTGAAAATACCGAAGCGGCGAAGCCATATGCTTTGTCTATCATGTTTGTTCTATTTTCTTTCTTCTTTCTCTTCCCATTTTCTTTTTTTCCTTCTCTTCCCCACGACGACTACAATTTTTCTCTTTCCTTTTCAAAAACATATTGCAAAGGTAAATGATTCAATCTCCAAAATCTCTCTTATCCTAGTTCAAAAGTGTTGGAAAAATAATGGCATCGAGTGCGCAGCGGAATTTAAAAATTTTAATCAACGTCAAAACCAAACAAGAACATGTTCATGATGCTATATAACATAAATACTAAAGATCTGAATCATACCTTTTAAGATTTCAGGAAACAGCACGTCTGACAGATCAAAGCGTTCCAAACAGCAACCGGAAGAGCCTCAACCAACTGGTCTTCTTTGCTATTCTCGTTTCCCACGATCGGTGTCTGGTGGGCACACTTCGTTTAATCTCCTCTTGGTATTCTTAATCTCCTTCCAATCACAAGAGAGCCAAAGAAAAATTGTTCTTGATAATTAAACAATTTTTCCTCTTGAATCTCTTATCAATAGCCTCAAAAAAGTCTCTCAAGTGATCTATCCGAGTAAAGTGACTTAATAGGCTATTTATACTGTTTAGGAAGTCATACTTCCGTAAACAATTAGGTTTCCCAAAGATTTAATCGCACTTTCGAGTCGATTTTGCCACATCAAGACGCTGCGTACGCGTTACAACCGGTCGACCGGGAGACAGACGTTATAACTCACCGGTCGACGGTCCTTCACAAAACCGGTCTACCCACCGGTCGACCTGACCGGTCGACCGGACCGGTCGACCTGTGACCGGTCTACCCACCATCAACCCGTCTGCGACCGATGAAAGTTGTTTTTCTAGTTTTTCAACATGGGAAACTTGCATAGAGCCTCGGTTTTGATTCAAGCAACCCAATAGAGAAATTGCCCGATCAAAACAAATATATAATAGTCTTCCCATATTAAACAACTCTTAAAATAATAATTCAACCAATTTATCTAGAATTAATTTATCAATTAATTCACCCGATAAATCACTCATGAATTAACTTTGAACCTCTTTTACGGAAATAACACAAGTTACCAATATGTAGGAAATACACCGTATCGTTACAGGAAATTAAGTGAGCTAGCAAAGAGACCCGATGGACATATATAAATCAAGCTCCTATAATCACAACGCTACTTGTAAACCAACAAGTCCGTCTCATGATTATAAAACTCTAGCGCTATTCCACTAAAAGCCTAGAGCTGCACTCTCGATTCATATAGCGTATTTACAAAGCTCTAATTAGCTCTAGTCCATGACTCAATATATTAGTATATCATCCCCATAGGATATCCATAATCGACTTGAGGTCAAGTTCTGTTTTACCTTCCCGATTACATTTATCTTATGTTCCATTATCAAACCATTGGAAAAACACTATTCATACTATTACAAATAGTAAACCATTAGATAACACAGAGTAGTCTAATGGCCGAGCGCTCGTATTTTCCAATTCACTGATAATGCATAAGAGGATATCATTGACTCTTTATAGGAGCTATGGATTCCACTATCTATGAATAACGAATCTACGCATACACGAGTCATATCCCCAATGCACCGGCAAGCGTACCTTTTCATAATGTCAGGATGTCTCCCTTTAGTACATCAAAGGATACAAGTCAAGTATACGGGTTCATCATCCATCTCGGGATTAAGATGACAACATATAATTAAGTCAAAAGTGAATTGTTTTATTCAAACAGAATTATTAATTAAAACAATTCATCTTTGGTCCGATCCAATATAGATTTCACCATTAGAAACTATATCAATGTCTCTACCCATGGAGTCCCACCTCCGACGACCAAGACAAGCCGTCTCCGTTAGGAAGTAGACAACATAACAATCTTAACATGAATAAAGCGCCCAACTTTATTCCCTCGATTGTGGATCATAAGATTTAGACTATCATCTTTAGATTCTTGTCTTCCGTATGTTCTTCACATTACATGCATGATCTAAAGATTTAGAATGACAGTCTCAGACTTTCTGTTTGCTTATCATACATTCAACTATTATGAACATAAAGAGGACAATACAAAGATATATGAAATAAACAAATCTTTATTAATAGTCAAAATGTCTCGAAGAAAATTGTTACATTTATTCCTAAGGGCATAAACGCTAACAAAAAGCAAATTGTAGATGTGAATGATTCAATCTCCAAAACGAGTGGAATATGCAAAATGTTAGTTCTTAGCCAAATCTCTACCATTTCTACAATGGCAATGTATTCAAAGGAATGAACCAACCTGAGTACAAGGAAAAATTGTTTGAAATCTCCCATTTTGTATGCTGTCACAAATCGTACCAAGAGAGGGTTTCAAAAAATTCGAATTCAAACAGCCAATTTAATGAATTCTTGTAAGGCTTCTTCAACCATCCTTACATTTTTTTTGCAAACAAAGAGATGAGCGTGAGAGTGGTTGTGATTTTATGAAAGTAAATATTGAGATACATAATGGTTGCAATTATGGAGAAGATGAAACCACGCTATAATAACATGTTAAACATCTATTAATGATTTGTTAAAAACTGATTGGTGAGACTCAAAATGTGATAGCTAAAGTGGACAGAGAATCTGAACGCAGAATTAAGAATCGGTATTTAGGTTAGAGATAATATTGAAAGTTAGAAATCAAACACCATTTATTTCACACAATTCACATATGTTCTATCTTATTTAGAAAGATAACCGTTGTCCATCAATCTATTCAATCACTGTTCATGTTTCGGTTAGGAATGAAAAAGGGTGTCCACATGTTTGTCTATACTCTATACAAAAGATGGGAAAATCCATGACTAAAACGCAACTATTGAAGATGTTATATGTTAGCAATTTATGAGGAAAGAAAGATTAAAGTTGAAAGAAACTTGGTTTTCCTATTAATACGCATGACGTATAGATAATGGTAATTGAGATGAATTGTCTGTTTGTTTTCATCATCAAGGAATAGAATATAGATTATGAACAGGAGTCAATTGTGTATAGTTAATGACATTGATTACAAATAAATGTAAATAAGGAAAGAGTAATAAGTGATATAGAAATAATTATGTCTTGATATGCCCCCACAAGACGGTGGGTCAGGTAGAAACACCGATCTTTGACCATAATAGTGTGAAGCGATTACGAGGTTGTGACTTAGTGAGAATATCGGCAAGTTGATCTTCAGATGAGACATGAGCGACACAAAGTTCACCTTGTTGAAGTTTGTCACATATGAAGTGAAAGTTAAGGGCAATGTGCTTTATACGGGAATGGAACATCGGATTAGAGCAGAGGTAGTGGCTCTGATATTGTCACAGTAGATGAGTGGCAAAAAAGATAGTGGAACACCGAGTTTAGTTATAAGTGATCGAATCCATGGAAGCTTAGCGACAGTGGAAGCAATAGATTAGTATTCAGCCTTAGTGGAGGAATGAGCAACAGTACATTGCTTTTGGAACTCCACGAGATCGGATTACGATAGAGGTAGACAATGTAGGCACTGGTGGAGGTGAAGTCATCTTGTTGCCAACCCAATCAGAGTCAAAAAAGGCATGAAGCGCAAGGGGTGAGTCACGATGGAAAAGAAGACCATGATCAATGGTGCCTTGTAAATACCGGAGAAGACGCTTGGTAGCAGCCCAATGTTTAGTAGTGGGATGATGCATAAATTGAGAGAGTTTGTTGACAGTGAAGGCAATGTCTGGACGAGTGAGCTTCAAGTACTGAAGGCTCCCGATAGTGACTCGATACTCTGTGGGTTCTGTAAGGCTAGTGCCTATCGAAAGGGAGAGAAGAGGGCTGGTGGCAACTGGTGATTGATGCTTGGCATCTCCCATATTGGTGCGATTAAGAAGATCAATTATGTATTTACGCTAGGAGAGAAAGAGTCCACAGGGATGAGAAAACACCTTAACCCCAAGAAAAAATGATAGATTGCCCAAATCTTTGAGTGAGAACTGTGCATCTAAGGATCTAATAAAGATTGAAAGATGTTGGGAATAGTGTCCTGAAAGCATGAGATGTAAAAGGATATTTATTATTTATTTAATAAAATAGATTATTCATCATTTTATGTGCATATATTTATGAATATTTTATGAATATCAAATAAAATTCCTTGATTATTTATGTAACCTTAAACATTGTATATAAGTGTTATATACAAGAGAATAATGTTTAAGGATAATAATCAAAAGTAACTGTTCATAATGAATTTAATTAAAGTTCAGAATCTTTAATTTAAACATTATTAATACATGTCATTCCCATTTAGAATGGAACGGTGTTATCCGCACTGTTAATATGGCGAGATATTGAATGAATGTATTTCGCATAATGAGATTATGTGGAACATGGACGCAGACACAATATGAATTTCTAATAATTTCCGTTAAGCATAGAAATTCTAATTGAGTCTATCGATGGTCATATATAGAATGATCTTAATCCTGAGTTCTTAATAAACTCCTATTTATGGATTTATGTCTTTTGATTTACTCTTGGCACGGATTCCGAGACCCTGAATCCTATTCCTTGTATTTTGGAGACATAATGAAATAGGTAGGCGGGAAATGTTATTATACGAGATGGAATCCATTCCTTCTTGAGAGAGAAGCAGATAAATAATTCTCTTGAGTGTTGATTCGGTACTTGGATTAGTAAGAGCGCTCTGGTTCATGAATGTGTTTTATGAATCACTTTCCATTAGAGAATCAATGGTACTAAAGGATAAAGATGTAATTAGAGAGGTTAACGGATTCTACCTGACTCTAATTATGAATTATTTATGGAGGATCGATCTATATGCAATGACTATATCAAATGGACACTTCACAGTTTAGAAGTAATTAATGTCTATAATTCTGAGAGTGCAATTCTGAGAGTGCAATTCCAAGTTTATAGTGGAGTAACTATTGGAATTAATAGAATTAATTAATTAATTAAAGTGTTTAATTAATTATTGATTTTATTGGAGCTCAGAATTGTAGGTCCATTAGTCCCCGCGTCATCCTTGTAATTCTACCAGACACAAAGAGCAAAATGGGAATTTTAGAATTACGGAATTCTAAAATTAAATACTCGAAGAATAATTAATTGAGAATTAATTATTATTTAAATAATGAGATTATTTAAATTTGAATTTGAACATATCTAGATTTATCCATTTAAACTTATTTGATAAGTTGTTTAATTTAGAATTCAAATTAATTTAAGTTTGACTTAAATTAAATTTGAATCAATTAAAATTGGACTCTTGGATAATGGATAAAATATCTTCCTTCCCTATCTTATTTAGGTGCCACACACAAAGGGATAAATCCCTAGGGCGGCCGGCCATTAAGAGGATAAGGGGAAGGGATTTTTTGTTCCAAATTCAAAATTGGAGATAAGGATTTGATCATATTTTTGAAGTTTGACTTCTACTCTTAAAATATGAGATAGATAGAAAATTGTAACAACAATTTTTGACATATTTTCAGCCCTAAAGAAGGTGTGGCCGAAATTCTCATATAGGGAAAAAGAGTGAAAAATATTTTTTTCTCCAAAAATTTCACATCGTGCATGCGTTGGTGTTTGTGAAAATTCGAGTGTTTAAGAAACCGTTTTGTCTCACGTGTGCCCACACACACGTCTACGTGGAATCAAGGAATTGACGTGGAAGACTTTGGTGTTCTAAACACAAAGCTTGTAGCTAGGACTATTCGTGGTCAAAGAAAATCAAGATATCATCCGAGTCGGCTACAAGGTATTTTTTCAGTTGATCCTTGAATCTTATAAATTAATGAGATTAATTTATTGGTGCATAAATTAATATAATCTATAGAGTATCTCAAAAGTTTTATGAAAATTTTTGTTATACACGATCCGCTATTCCGCTGCGTTTCCGCCGGCGAATTCAATTCGGCAACAAACAATTGGTATCAGAGCGGTCTATAGACGATATTAATTTATGCTTCGATTATTTGATAATCATAATTGATATTAAATATGTGATATTTAATTATGTATGTTTGTGATGAGTAGGCACTTGCATTTATGGATGTTTATTTTTTTTCATGATGATGAATGTATGGATGATGGATTTGGTCGTTAATTATATGGTTCCATGGATCGGTTATATTCATTCGTTGATAAATTATTTGTAATTTAATTCGGGATTAGAATTATTGTAATTCTAGGATTTGGGTAGAATTAGGGTTTTTGATTTTGAATCAAGAAGGAGGCCTTGAAGATCATGTTTGAAGCCTTCCAAGAAGCCCAGAAAAAGTGCCCGGAAATCCAGAAACGCGGCCCAGGCGCGTCCCGGACGGGGCCCAGGCGCGGCCAGACGCTGCCCAGGCGCGCCCAGGCCGCTGCTTCAACATAGCGCCAGGCCGCGACCTAGCTCGGGCCAGGCCGCGGCCACGCCTAGCGCCCAAGTTCGAGATTTGATCCCGAACGGGCCCGGGTTTCAAACCCTCGTAAAAGCGTGCGAAGAGCCCGAAAAGTTCCGGATCCCAAGAAAGGTGAAATCCAACCCGAGACAAAGAATGAAGCCAAGAATAAAGAATTCAAGAATCAAGACCCGTTGATGTAATGTAATAATATAATTATTGTAATTATTTATTTATTCGATTCGATTGAGTTGTAATTTATTTTTCCATGGGACCCGGTCAAATCCATCTCAATAGTTGATTGCATATATTTATATTTTATGTTGATAATTATATATTATATATGTCCATGCATATAACATGCGATGTAGATATAATGTGCCTACTCATATGTTTTTATAACATGTCATGCATACACGCGCAATTGTTATTGTTTATTTTATTTATTATAAAAGTGTTTTAGAAAAATAAAATAAAATAAGAACCATGCGCTGAAAATCATTTAATATGATTAAATTGATTTAAGTTGCAAAATTGATTTGCAAAATAATGTTACATGTGAAATTGAATTTAAGAGTTAAATTTTAGAATTTCACATATCCGAAAAATAAATTGTTTATTTTTCGAATTGAAAATCATGAGATGTTTTTCAAACAAAATACATATTTGCAAAATAATGAGTGGGAGAGGGTTGTATGACAATACGACCCACTGGTCTCCATCATTAGTTCAACACCGTGAGACTCGAAAGGGACTTCACGGCGGCACTGATTCCGCACTCCCTACGGAAAGTGTTCTTTCGGATCAATAACAAGGTTGACTTCCTAGCGATAGGATTCAAGGATGTATTTCCGGTTTGACCTACCCTACGGCGGCACTCCAGAGTTAAGTCTGTAGAATCTGAAATGATGGGTTGCACTCATGGAGATATAATCAAATTGTTGATTATATTTTTGACCAAAATTAGTGGTAGTTAATAAATATGAAAATATGAGATATTTTGATTATATTTATTAATTGAGAAGGTCTCGGTTCAATTTGTGATATTTTGACCTACCCTACAGCGGCACTATAATCGTGGTAAATTGAATTATCGTTGGCACCCAGAATTAAAACATGATTTATGTATTTTTCATGTGCATCATGCATCATATTTAATTGTGCCAAAATTAACATGCCTTGATATTCATGCACATAAATTGATTAGATGAATATTCTATTTATTCCCAGCAATATGTCGAATCCCATAATCACACTACTAGCGACTGAAAAATTAAACAGTGATAATTATGTTAAGTGGAAAAGTAACATGAACATACTATTGGTCTGCGAAGACTATAAGTTTGTCCTAGCGGAGGAATGTCCTCCTGAACCCGCGGCTAATGCATCCAAAACCGCAAGGGAGCCTTTTGATCGCTGGATCAAGGCCAACAATAAAGCAAAGTGCTTTATGCTGGCCAGCATGAGCGATGTGCTTCGCAAGAAGCATGAGGAGATGGAAACTGCTTATGAGATAATGGAGTCTCTAGAAGCCATGTTCAGCGCTCCTTCTGAAAAGGCTTGTTTGGATGCCGTAAGGGCTTTCATGAACGATAAGATGAAGAAAGGTTCTTCAGTCAAGGCACATGTTTTGAACATGATTGATCACCTCCACGATGCGGAGCTCCATGGTGCCAGAATCGATGAAGCCACCCAAGTTGGCATCATCCTGGAAAGCCTATCCCCTGACTTTCATGAGTTCGTGAACAAAAAGTCATGCTGTAAAAGGTCTCTTGGTCATTTTACCTTCCAAACAAGATTCACAGACTGGAAGCTCGCCAACTTTTAGCTCGCGCAAAGGACCATCCTTTACCAGTCTTTCAATCCTATTTAGGTTAATGTGACCAAGTCTAAGGTGCCACAGATATGTGTTATTTTCGTGAGAAATCTTTTGCTTTTTATTCTTAGGTTCGGCAACTCTGAACATTTCAGTGTTAAGCTGTGAGTTAGGTATTGGTTTTATACAATATAAACCATCATCCAGACGTCCAGAATAAATATTTAAACCATTTCGAGAAATATGAACAAATTCATTATCAAAATAAACTTTAAATAATTGTTCAAATAATTTGGCCACGTAAATCAAATTTCTGCGAATGTCCGGAATAAAATAAACATTGTTCAAAACTAAAAATTTATTTTCCCTAAAACGAAGTCTAACTTCTCCCAACGCTTTTGTCGAAACTTTTGCGCCATTGCCTACTTTCATCGTGTAGTCCCCATCATTCTCGATTGTAAGAACTAAGACTTTGCAAAGAAAAACAAACATGATTAGTTGCTCCCGAATCAATTATCCAGGCTGAGGTATCACCCTCTACTAAACATGTTTCAAGAACTAGTAAATCTGATTTACCTTGTTCTTTTTTCTCATTCGCTTTTCCCTGGTTCTGGTTTTTCCTTTTGTTTTTACCAGAACTTCCTGCAACAACAACATTTGCTTCTCCTCCCCTTCTTTTGTTGGTGGATTCGAAGTTTTGCAGGTCATTCATGAGTTCAGTGAGATTGCACTTCTTATTCCGCTGCGTTTCCGCCGGCGAATTCAATTCGGCAACCAACAAAAGAATGGTAGAGTCGTCACCTGTGAGTATGATATCATCAACATATACAAGAAGATACATAATATGACCTGAGTGCAGTGGATGAAGAGATATGTGCCCAAATGAGAGTTTGCGAAGCCAATACTGAGAAGAAAGGTACGAAGCTCATGGTACCATGCACGAGTGGCATGCTTGAATCTATAAAGCCAGGGGGTTAAGCCATGAAAATGTCTTCATTGAGATGAACTTAAAGAAATGCATTATTTACATCTAATTACCGGAGAGATTGACCATGACTAACAACAAGGCTGAGGATGAGACAAATAGTAAGCGATTTGACTACAGGACTAAAAGTGTCATGATAGTCAACACCGGGATGTTGACGGAAGCCCTTAGCCGTAAGATATGCCTTATACCTATCAATTGAACCATCAGAATTCCATTTAGTGCGAAAAATCCACTTACAACCAACTAGATTTTTTATGGGTGACGCAGGTACAAGATCCCAAGTGCCATTACGGACAAGAGCATCAAACTCCTTAGACATAGCATGCCACCATTTAGAAGCTTGCGTGGCTTGGGTGTGGCTAGTAGGTTCAAAGCCTGAGGTAGAGTTCAAAATGAAGGTGAGGTTAAGTTTTTGAATAGGCTTGTGGCTGTGGTTTTTCACGCAAATCATAATAGGGTGAGCATTTGTGTTTGGCAAGGAAATAGGGGGGTCTAATGAAGGAGTGGGGATAGCAAGTGAGGTTGACAAAGACACTATGTTAGGATTGGTAGTTATGGGAATAGAAGGGGTCGAAGATGCTGAAGGTGAATTATCGTGGGAGGGAGAAGCCACATGTTCAGCAGACGGTAGTGCGGTGTTAAAGTGGCTGAGCATAGGGTGAGAAGAAACTGATGAATTAACAAGAATAGAGTAAAATGGAGGAGAGTTAGGGAGTCAAGTTGAAATTGTGTCAAATGTAGGTCGAGGAAGAGTAGATTGAAGTGAGTGAAAGGGAAACATAGACTCAACAAATGTGACATGACGAGGTGTAATGATTTTGGTGGTGGATGGGTTGAGACATAGATAAGCGCTTTGGGTAAGTGAGTACCTAAGGAAGACACAGGGTTAGGATCTCAGCTTAAGCTTGTGAGACATGTAGGGTGGAAGCCATAGGTAACAAAGACAACCAAAGACACGTAGTTTGTCATAATTAGGGGAATGACCAAAGATGCGCTCGAAAGGAGTAGAGAGGCCAAGAGTAGGTGTGGGGAGTTTATTAATGAGATACACTGTTGTGCAAAAGGCATGTGACCAATAAGAGAGGGGAAGGGAAGCATGATTAAGGAGAGCAAACCCGGTTTCAACTATATGTCGATGACAACGTTAAGAGTAACCATTGTGTTTTGGAGTATGAGAGTAGTAAGATGAGAAATTCCTTGTGAAGCACGGTAGTTATCGAGTGATTGATATTTGCCGCCATTGTCAATGTAAAGGGAGATAATACGACAATCAAAATATTTCTCAACGATTGTTTTTAACTGAATGAATACTTCATGGACATCCGATTTGTATTTCAAAGGATATAACCATATGTGTTTATTAAAGTGATCGACAAAGAGAACATAGTATTTAAAACCGTCATGAGATAAAACAGGAGAGGTCCACACATAAGAATAGATAATCTAAAGAGGAGACATGAATTTGATAGTGGAAATGGAAAACGGGAGTTTGTGACTTTATGACATTGACATGCACTGCGGAGAAAATTTGATGAGTTGGGCGAGGACAAGGAAAGATTGTTCTTGGACACAATGTGGTTGAGAATCCTAAGAGACGGGTGTCCTAAACAATGATGCCATTCAGAATGAGAGGTTTTAACACTAAGAGAAAGCTAGAAGAGGTGCACTGGATGAGGAAGTTACCGGCCACTCATAAACATCGTCCTTTGTCCGTCCTTGTAGAAGGCATGCCCCCATACGAAGATCTTTCACAACAAAAGAGTTAGGTAAGAATTCAATAGATACATTATTGTTGTGGCAAAATTGAGATACTGAAATTAAATTCTTTTTCATTGATGGAACATAAAGAACATTGTTCAAGTTAAAAGTATAAGAGGATGAATGATGGGAAGTAGAACCGGTATGGGTTATTGGTAAACCTGTGCCATCACCAATCATGATTGTATCATTGACATTATAAGGAGAATGAGGTGATATATTTCTCTGGTCTGATATGACATGATGGGAGGCACCGCTATCCAAGAGCCATGGAGTATTAGCAGAGGTACCTAGAGATGTGTGACAAGCCAGATGGTACAAAGCAAAAGATAGTGCACTATTTGGTTGTGTGGCCTTGCTTTCCACAAGCTTGGCAATAGCCTCTGTAAGGCTTTGGCTGCAAAGAAATAGTGGACGATTTCGTCTCTCCTCTTTTTTTTTCGTTTCCTTTTGTTTTATTTTATAAATATGTATGACTTCAAGACAAAATGGCAGAAACTAAGTGGATGTTTGATTTATAGATTCAGAATTATAATTCAAAAATATTCTCAATTTACGTATGTTTTTTTGTGAGAGAAAACACTGTAACGAACCACAAACCATGATTTAAATCATGATATGAATTAACTAACTAAACGCATGCTAAAATACCTTAAGCAAATGAAATAAACGACAACACCTTAAATAAAAGAAAACGACAAGTATAAGTGAAATAAATGAAAGTAACTGTAAAAGCTAAGGATTGCAAAACCATGTTTGCTGTAGAGACGAGATTCTCACGATGACGGCGTGGTCAATGGTAGTTGGATTTGATGCAGCGGCGTTCCTCTTTGGGTCGTGTTGGAGGACAAATCGCGATGAATAGGCGGTAGATGAAACTCGTCGGAAGAGACTAGCTATGCGGTGATTGTCGAAATCGGAGATGGCGTGAAAGTAATGATTTTGTGAGAGAGATATGTTGAGAGATGAAGATTAGCAATAAGATTGCTGCTATAGCAAGAGGTTGAACTAAAATTTAGACCAGAATCCATGATTCTAGTTAAAAAGAAAAAAATAGTTCTTGAAAGTCAATATATTTTGGTTTGAATGGTTTTGGTTTTAAGGTTTGAATTTTGATGTGATGTTTTAAATTAAAATTATTTTTAAAAAATAAAATCATCCCCTCTTGATTTTAAATAATTTAAACCTCTAGTTCTGATTTCAATTCTAAAACCATGCTTTGGACCACAAATTCAAACCATGAATCATGATTATGATTCTAAAATCAAAACTACACTGATTTGAGCTGTCATACCAAACGCAACTTTATTGCTCGGGATTGTGGTGCTTGGCTGTGATTTGCGTTGATAGATGAGGAGGAAGACGATCGGCATGTCTATTTTGCAAAGAGAGATTTAATAGAAAGAATTTGGGTTTCTAGGCAAGGCTCTGATACCATATAGAGAATGGTAATTGAGATGAATTGTTAGTTTGTGTTGGTACCGGTTTGAGTCTTTTAATACTTTATAAGACAATATAAATAATGCACAAACATAAAATAAAAGAACACGAGAGAAATAGTATCGCGATTCGGTAATAACCTACTCCACTAGGCCACGCTCAGATGATGAACAATCCACTAAGAACTCTTTTACAATTCAATTGAACTTAATCTGCCTGAAACTCCTTCTCTAAAAAGACGCCTATGAACTTGCAATTTTGCAATAGACTTGAACAACAAGATCCCCTTGACTTTTTAACATTAGAATCCATCCAACTTAGTTTTTCTCCCGAAAAACACTCAAATCATCTCTCTTGAATACAAGTGCTCACATCTCTCACAACCCAACAAAACTAACCAAAAGGTCTGCAATAAACCGAGAGACTCTTTTAATAAATAAACAGAAAGTTAACAACTTTACAATCTCTTCAAATAATTTGTCGAACCAATTCTGTTATGGATCCTTGTTGCAACAATAATTGCAACATAGCTATCAAGGTCGTCTTTCTCAAAACTAGTCCGAATCAATCTGCTATATGCTGAAACCTTCCCGAAACTGTTATATGAACTTGGACATGTTCTTAGGAGACAGAAGAAGATCATCCAGTTACGAAATCTCCATCAAATATCAATCAAATCAATTTATCTTCTTTGGATCAATAGTTGATTTTCAAAAATATAAACTAAAATAAGTTTTCAGATCTTTTAGAAAAACTTTCATAAGGATCTTGCCAGCTGCACATCTAATCTCAAACACAATCAACCAGCCAATCTTTCTCAAAATAATGTCAATCATAAAACGATTAGAATCAATACAAAATTTGGAAGCAAACCCTAACAGTCTGTTTTCATTATCAAATTGCAGAATATATACAGCTTATGAACGAGAGTCTATCCTGGACAACTAATAAAAAAGGAATGTGCAGCTAATGAGAATATAATACATTGATTATAAATAAGGAAAGAGTAATAAGTGATATAGAAATAATCATGTCTTGATATGCGTACTTAGTTCTATGTGTATATATCCGTACACTCCAAGCTCAAGCAAAAGTCTAAATAGAATTTCTTTTTAAAGGAATATGTTAATCGAAATGGTGAATTCTATATTATAAGAGTGTTAATTCTTCATGCTAAGTAATCTTAAAATTTAAATAAGATGGTACATATCATATGAAGTTGAATATTATGATTAAATAAAACAGTACATATTACACGAAATTGAATGTTATGAGAAACGTTTTTTAGCAGTATTGTTGTACATACTTTATAAGTATTATCCGATTTAAAATCGTGTGGTTAACATCAATGAGCCCTAAGGTAAGATGTCAGCCAATAGAATTATATTTTGTATGTAAGAAAGATGAGACTCTAGAACAAGCTTTCCAGGCATTATAGAAGCCAATTTTTTGTCAACGAGAGCCACTACTTCTTGTGGAAAAACTTTGTCAAAGAAGGTTTATCCTATGTTTTACAACTGTATGCCACATTGGGCCCCTGAGAATAAGGAACCGTACTTCTGTAATTCCTTCACAAAGATTCGTTTTGTTTCCATCAGAAAGATATTCGTGTACTCAAAGCCAAAGGGAGATATATTAATTTAACTTAAGGTGGGGAGTTGGGGGCCCACTTGAGCCTTTAACTTAACACAATTAAACACTTCCTGTCACCCATTTCTGCAAGCCTCAACCAAACTAATTAGCCTAAAATGACACACTTAAAACATTTCTTTTAATATAGATAAGGAAGCAGTTAAGAACAATACAACCAAGAATCTCAAACTGAAAGATGTCAAGAGAATATACATATATATATATATGTAGGTATATATGTATGTATGTATTTTTTTCTCAAGAAACCTTATAATATGCGACAAAAATAATGCTGGTAAACGTGATTATTTAGTCACGCAAGATAAGTAGGATTAGGAGACGACTAAGAGGCCTTATTCCTTAATTAATGATTAATATGGACAAGTAGCCATATTGATTAAGATAAATCATTAAAACATTTGTCTAAAGAAAATGCTTAGTTGGCTCATTAGAGTGGATAAGGAGATTGATAATCACATCTCAAAATCAAATGTTTCCAAAGGAATTAAAAAAGAATGTAATATTCACATAATAACAAAATGAAATTAAAAAAGAATTAAGGAATTTTCCAGCCGGATTGAGGCGGGTGAGCTTAGCCATTTTCTCATTGGCTTTTGGTCATGTCTTTAAGATAAAGTAAAGAAAAATGAAACCGAATCGTGAAAAAGGAAGAGTAAGTTGGATTGAACTTTTTGGGAAAAGTAGGCTTTTATGCCATAAATTGGAGTTTACAAGAAATGTGAGAAGCAATAGACTTTAAAGGTGTTTCTTAGTCCTTCATAAAGCATCATCTTATAATACAAGGTTGTAACATGTAAAAATGAAAGACAAGACATGACATAACATTTAATCTATACGTTAGACAAGTGTAACATTTCTGTGACTAATATAAATAAATTCTTTATTGTTGCACCTTTTTAATGTCATTATTCAAAAAATAAGTGTCATGTTACACAATTCACTTACGGGCAGAACAATCCTTCCCGAAGAGAGAGGGGGAGAGCCATGGTTTTTTTTTTTTTTTCCCAAAGTGTGCCAAAAAGAAAAAATAAAATAAAATAAAAAGAATAAAAGAATAAAAGACTTGACTTACAAGAAAGATGACAGAAAGTGAAGCAACAAAAACGTTCCTCTTTCCTAAACAATCTCACAAAAGAAACGTGTTCTCCAAGGTGGCGTTTTATCTCTGTTTATATAAGTCCAATTCCAAATCTCTCTCTTTTGCACCGCTCAAACAAACTTTCACAACCCAAAACTCTTCACCATAGTCCCACCATTTCAAAGTCAAGAACAGAATCAAGAACCCCACAAAGACGGTTGATTGGATAGCGAGAAAAAGAGAGAGAGAGAGAGAGAAAAAAAAAAATGGAAGGAGGAAGCATTCACCTGCAGATTTCAGACCTCCAATACAGGCTTAGCGACACCTTAAGTCCAAACACAACAATGTTTGAGCCACAAAGCAGCATAGAAAAGAGAGACAGCACCAGCAATGAAAACTCTGTCAATCCAAGCTCAGCACCAGAAAAGAAGCTGACCCTCTTCGCGCTTCGCCTTGCAGTGCTGGAAAAGGCGGCAACTGGCCTAGGAACTCTTGGTTTCATCTGGGCAACGGTTGTTCTTTTGGGAGGTTTTGCCATTACTTTGGACAAGACTGACTTTTGGTTCATCACCATCATACTTTTGATAGAGGGGACTAGGATTTTCAGCCGCAGCCACGAGCTTGAGTGGCAACACCAAGCGACATGGTCCATTGCCGACGTTGGAATCAGCAGCTTTCGTGCCTTGAGGTCGAGCTCTAGCTTCCTGATCAGTAGCATCAGGGCGGCTTTTAGTCCTATTTTCAAGCGCCGCCAATGGAGTAGGGAGATAAGAGAAACCGGCGATGTGAACACCGCAGCAAACTGGGATTACCAGAGGAAACCAATTCGGAGATGGACAAGTTCAGAGGTTCCTTTATTGCCCTATGCCAAGTGGGTTTTTGTCACGAGGCACGTTAGTAGGCTTCTCTATTGGCTCCAGCTTTTGTCAGCAACAGCTTGTGTTGTCCTCTCAGCAGTGAAGCTTATCAGAAGAGACTATGGAGAGGTGGAAAAAGGTGATACCGATAAGAGAAATAGGAAATCTGCTTTGATTATCTTCTATTCCTTGGCCTTGGCTGAAGCTCTTTTGTTTCTGACGGAGAAAGCTTATTGGGAGTGGAAAGTCTCATATTGCAAATTGTTGGATGAGGTGAACAAAGAGTCTGAATTGGGGCCTTCGGGTTTGGTTTCTATTAGAAGGTTCTTCTATGATGCTTATTCAAGATGCGTAAATGGGAGTGTATTTGATGGCCTCAAAATGGACATGGTTACTTTTGCCATGGATCTTTTGGCCTCTAGTTCTCCTGATGAGCAGCTCATTGGGGCAGGAATTCTTTGCCATTTCTCATTTAGTGCGTGTTACTCCGACGACACCCTGCAGAAGATTGGACTGAACCTTCCTGTGATTGAAAAGCTAGTTGAGATGTTGAATTGGACAGATCCACAAGAAGAGGAGACCAGAAGATATGCTGCAGTGATATTGTCAAAGCTGGCGGGAAAGAAGCAGAACTCGCTCCGTGTGGCTGGAATACCCGGCGCGATGGAATCAATATCCTCTCTTCTCCAAACCAACAGAAACTTGGCTGGTGCAGCCGATGAAATTTGCGAGAGGAAAGTGGTTTTTGACCATCCTAGCTATGAGTTCTGGAAATTCAATCATTTAGGACTCCTCATTCTGAAGAAGCTTGCCCGTGACCATGATATCTGTGGAAAGATTGGAAACACAAGGGGTCTGTTGCCGAAAATCATAGACTTTACTCATGCCGAAGAGAGGCTGCTGAAGGATCAAAATGCCGCAACATCACAGATTCTGACCGTGAAACGTTCCTTGCAAGTAGTGAAGAGGCTGGCGAGCACAACAGGCGCCACGGGGAAGCAACTTCGAAGAGAGATTTCGGAGATAATTTTCACAATCAGCAACATCAGAGACATTCTAAGGCATGGGGAGAAACATCCAGTGCTGCAACAACTAGGCATAGAAATCTTAACCAGTCTGGCATTGGAGGAGGATGCAACCGAAAGGATTGGCGGTACAGGCAGGGTGCTTATAGGGTTGTTCAATATCTTCTTCAAGGAAGGTTTGCCACAGAGTCACAACCAAGTAAGAACCGCGGCCGGAGAAGCTCTAGCCATGCTGGCATTGGATAGCAAGAGCAATTGTCATAGGATGTTGAGATTGGATGTGCTAGACAAGCTTGTTGGGGCTTTGGAGGTTCCATTGCTGTGTGTGAATGCTGCTAGGATTCTTAGAAACTTGTGCACTTACATCGGTACAGACAGCTTCAAACAGCTCAAGGGGGTCACATCTGCAGCACCTACAGTAAGTGTTTCCTTACCATTCAAGAAACATATATTTCATTCCTTTCATTCAATCAAACTCAGAGAAATTCTACCGTGGGACACAAAAACAAAAAACGACAACTATCACTGATAATGATCATTGTCACTGGTTTTTAAATAATTTGATATTTGACATATAAGACTCCATGAGTTCCTATGGCGGGTCTCAGAATCGACATGTGAATTTGTGATTAGTTGAAAAAATATAGCAGATCACTAACGGTGATAAAGACATTGCTCTACCAAGAGAACAAAAAACAGTTATTAGTATTGCATATTTCTAAATTGTCACCGTACTTTTTCATTTTCATATGATACTTAAATTTAGAAAGAAACGTGCACTATTGACAAATACACCCTATTATAGAAGCACCTTTCAGAACAATTACTTACACTTTTTTTTCTTATGATAATGTCAGTTGCTTCAGGCAATCATGTCAGGAGAGAACAAACTGCAGGAAGTAATGGTCGGGCTAGCAGCACATGTATTCAAATTCATGGATCCTCAAGAATCAAGCCTCATGTTCGAGAGAGCCGGAATAACCGAGGCTGAACTGGCTAATGCTTTGGTTCAAATTCTGAGGAAGTACAGACAACCCCACATCAAAATTCCGAGAATCAGGAGGTTTGCCATAGAGTTGGCCATTTGGATGATGAGAGACAAAGCATCAAATGTTCTTCTCTTTCGGGATTTAGGGATGGAAAAGGAGCTTGAGGGTGTACTGGAGACAACAGCGGAGCTTGAGAGCTTCAATATGTTCTCTGGCACTGTTGGAATGAGCCGTCACAGCATAACAATCCACTCACTTGTTGAAACTGCAATGAATCTTCTAATGGATGGGTGAAAATCTACCACCAAAATGATGCAATGATTTGTAAATACGGCCTTCTTGCAAGTTTTTGGAGATTCATTGTCTATTAATATTTTTTTTTCCAAGTAATAATGATGCAAGTGTAAGCTAAGTTATATTCGTGTTTGAATAACATATTCAATTTATTATTTATAAAAATTATAAAAGATTTCTGTTGCCTTTTATCTCAGTACCATCTTGGCATTTTTTTTTTCTCTCCTCTCTTTTTCAGACCAAACTTTGCATTCAAGATTTTTAGATAATGAATTTCTCAAGTAGAATTGACAACAAGAACCAACCAACCAAACACTTTCAAGCCCCAAAAAAAAAAAAAAAAACAGAAAAATTTCCCACGGAAGATTAAGAGATACTTCGTTTTATTGCTATTCCATTGGATTGGAGTATATGATGTTTTTTTTTTTTTTTTTTTTTCATATGTGATTCAAAGACTCAACCATCCGAACCCAAGTCAAGTTTTGATCAAGTGCTTTTGATTCTTAAGCCATCCACAACTGAAAAGAGATTCTCATTCTGGAGGTCCCCAAAAGAGTCAAATTATTTTGCTGCAAAAAGCTATTTTAGATTGGAAAACACGCTGAAAGATTTAAGTAATGAAATCGGATTAACAAGATACACTACATATGTTTACACGCATTCACAATACCTTTTCTTTACCCTTTCCCCAATTGGGTCAATCATTCTACAAACTACTGTTCATGAAAAGATTTCTTACTGTTCATGAAAAGATTTCTTAGTTACAAAACAAATGCATCATATCGTTTGCTAGAAGAGGAACCAAGCAGGAAAAAAAAAAAAAAAAAAAAAAAAATCACCTATTTACTTTGATTGTTCCGAAAGAAGCTGAAATCCCAACGGCGAATCAAACCATCCATGATATTGCTAGTTGGGTTTCTTTCCACTGTCAATGTGGCTTTAGTATTTGCTGAGAGATCGGCTTCTGATGTGCTTTGGGTGCTTGATGAAGTAGCATTGTGAGAAGGCCCAGAGCTTCCTGAGCCCTTCGCAGACATGGAGATGTCCAACGCAGGTTCCGTCGATGGATTTCTTGCGTCATGAGTTTGATGCTTGTGTTCGGAAACATGGGTTTTGGTAACTGAAGCGGAAGTAGATTCTTCTTTTAACAAACTACTTTGCTGTACTGAAGTTGAAGTAGCTTCTGTCTTTAAATGCTCAAGGGGCTTAGTGGACAAAGCAGCTTCTGAATTATCATCTCTCTGTGTAGATTTCGAGGAATCAGGGCCTGTGCTTGCTGGCAGTTCTTCTGCCGGTGGTTGTGGATGTCTCATATTCAGGTCTTTCAACGACAACAGAACCGCTTCCATGAACATCTAAAGAATTTTGAAGGGAAGTCGGAAGGTTAATTCAAAACCCAACAAACACATCACATGATCAATGTGAAACATATTTTAGACCAACAGAACTTACCCTTTCTTCCTCATCCACATCGCTTGGAAACCCTGACAAGTCATCAAGTTCGTATTCGACGTATTGATCATCATCCATTGTGGTAGGAAGATGAGGCCCACATGTACTGCCATTGGTGAATTCAAAGCTAATCATTTGAGATGATGATGAGCAAAGATCGCCACCTTTTTGATCCTGTAGAATCAAGAAAGAAGTTCTCTTTAGTTTTGTCCCCCACTTAACTTTTGGGGCTCAATATTTTTACTTTTATTTTTCCCAAGCGCCCCATCCCTCTACCCACTTCCCGCCCTGCAGTGTATTCAAGGGGTTACGACTTTAGCTTTCAACAAACTTGTTCATCTTTAGTCCACAGTTAACCAGCAACGAAGTATTTTTATTATAATAATGCACAGCACACCGAAGCTTGAGCTCTAACATTCATGTACAGGGGTGCTCAACGAGAAACATACCTTAGTTTTGGATTGATCATCTTTAGGTGAAATGTCAGAAGGAACCTAAAGAGAAGCCAAAAAATGAAACAAAATGAATAGATGCTTAACTGGGAGAGAAAAATAGTTAAAATTCAGCACAAACAAGAAGTTACAGTTACTAACCTCTGTCCGACTCATAGGCCTTCTTGAACGAAGTCGTTTAATGTCATCTTGTGCACTGCCAGATGTGGGTTCTGCAAATAATGAACAAATTGACCAGGATTTAAGCAAAGAGGAGTTGCCAAATGAAGATACTGTAACAAAAGCATGCACTAGTAGAAGAGACGCCAAGTTTTCTTTAAGTCATGCCTGTGGATGGACTAGAAAGCTCGTGGTCATGGTCTACTGGACGAACCGTTCTCCACGCACCCTGAAGATAAAATGGTCAACTATCCAGAAGGGTTGAAGAACAAAAACTCGCAGTCTGATGGGAAAGAGAAATTGACCGTTGGTTTACTTACCTTACCGAAGTACTCATGCAAAGGGTCAAAAAAGGATTCCCCCAACTCATCCTCAGGAGGTTGTAAAACATTATGAAAAAAGATATTAATCGAATCAAAGTAGAACTGAGGCCGTGGAGAGTTGTGATCTCCCTCAAATTTGATGATATTTTTGTCTCCCTGCAAAAAAGTGCATAAGATGGCAAGCCCAACATGCCATTGAATTGAGTGCAGCCAATGCCAAAACAAAGATGGCCAAAAGTCGGAAACAAAATCCAAGGCACCTATATATATATATATATATATATATATATATATATATATAAAATTCTACCAATCTATTGCTAACATCAAAATATCACTTGTTCAAGGCAAAATTGAATGCTGTTTGCCAGTGTATAACACTTATACACAAGAATGCCACTTAGAATTGAGAGTTCAAGTTTCAAGTTTGATGAATTAAAGGAAAAGAATAAATATTGGACAAGATATCACGTGAGTGCTTTCATAATCCTATGCATATATGTAAATTCTTTTTTTTTTTTTTCCTAATCAAGAGAAGGTTATTTACCACATAAGCATCATATATACGATCTGAATGGTGAGGACGAATAAAATCATCGTCAGTGGCATGCCCAAACAGAACTGGAACAAAGCATGTTTTTGCCACCTACATCATTAAGAACTAATTAGATCACTTTTGTAAGTTTAAACAAATTGTAATATGATATAAGTGAGCTCCATGTCCAAATCAATCCTATCAATTATAAGGGTATCCTTGTTCAACCCCATGGGGTTAGAACCTGGGGATCTCACAAATGGTCAGCCCCACTTTGTGGGATCCATGCGGGCCCCACTTAGTAAGATCCATGTGGATACGACAAGTTGAGGCCCACATGGGTCCCACCATGTAGGGCCAATCATTGGTGAGATCCCCAGGTTCAACCCCACATACCAGATGGGGCCCACATTTGCAAGAGTTGGGGATTCAACCTCGTGGCTTGAGTACCATTTTCCCAATAAAGCTTCAGATGTACTAGCACCATAACCACCGATTCCATAATTGGAGAGCATAGCCGCAAAAGTTTTTATTTATTTAATTATTTTTTGCCCAGACATCGTGAAGTAATCAACAAGAAATTAAGTAAAATCACTGAAAGAATAAAACCTTAATAGTGTTCAGATCCGTTATGTCAAACTTTGCCTTTCTCTGGATAACTCTACGCATGTATTGGATCGCATACTTCACCTAGAACAAGCACATGGAGAAGTTTGTATCATAGAATGAAAACAATCATGGCTGGTTTAGAACATGCCTCTTTTGCTTTAACAAGAAACTTCTCACAGAATCTGCATAACAAGATGTTTTAACAGAAACACCCTTACTGTGAACTTTGGTAAGCGAACTCTATACGTATCTACCAGCTCCATCATCAAGTCAACCAAATCAGAAAAGGGACTGTCAAGAACCATTCCAGCAATAGAAGGATCCTCGGCTCCATACATAAGGCTGTGAACAATAATAAAAGTTGTTAGTGCCAGATACATGAGAAAAGGCCCAAAACTGGCAAGAGGCCTGCACTTAAGAGGGAAGAGGGGGAAAAGTAAATGGGATGTGTTACAGAGTAATTTGGTTGTCGTCAAATCAATACAAATATTCAATAATATTTTCTGAGCAAAAATATTCAATAATATTTGCAGAATATGGCTAACTTTCAATAAGATAAACATTTCAACCATATTCCATACGAAGACAATACATTTGCCTTGAAAACGAGAAAGAAGTCATATATCAATGATCTCAATCATGCATATGAAGGTAAGGATTGATGATGTAAATATATCCAATTAAATACAGTCTCCACAAGTGTGATGATTTCTAAATAAAAATTTGAGTGGTGAGCTTGGTACAGGATAGGTTTGCAAGAGGTTGCTAGTTTGCCTAGCTACTAGTTGCTCATTCTCTCCGTTTGATTCCAAAAAAAAAAAAAAAAAAGAAGTCTTGGCTGTACTCTTCGTTATGCTTACTCAAGGCATTCAATTAAACTCCAGTATAAATGTATAAAAAATGACTCCTCCAATACAGATATCGTTTTTAACAATCAATGCAATTGTGAAATGAGATTTTTATTTTTTGCACTACATATAAGCAAGACCAAAGAAAAACAGTAGAAAATGAACAAAACCTAGTGACAGCACCCATTGACCGGCCCCACAAGCCTATTAAAGAGACATTTCCATCTGCTCGCAGATATTCAACTATAGCTCTTAGATCATCCTTCTGCAAAAAAAAAAAAAAAAAAAAAAAAAAAAAAAAAAAAAAAGGAAAGAAACTTAAAGACTATCATATGCAATTTCATATTATAGAAAAGCAAATACCTACATGCATTTCACCTCCCTAATGGGTAAGGAACTTTTGAGTTATTTATCTGGGTATAATGGCATCTAACAAGCCTAGAAAAGGTTTGGGAAGCACCTTACGTGAATTTGACATTCTTCAGAACAGGCTCTCCCTCTTCCCTCCAATGCTAGACCCTCGATGATTTTATGCTACTCAAATTCAAAATACACGAAGGAACACTACATGGCGTATACAGGATGACATTGGAAAGACTCGTCAAAAGGCTCTAAACCTCTAAAGCACTATCCATTAAATATTCTTAGGCAACATTTTCCATGATGCGAATCTTATTTTAAACTTCCCAGAGAAGGAAAAAAAAAAAGAAAAAACATATAGCAATCCTCCCCCTAAATAATGATTGCCTAGGAGGGTGAGAGAAATAGAGATTTCCCGTAATTGGCCTCATTGCCTCTACTCTCCCATTTTGAACTCGAAAGGTAACCAGCTTTTGAGTTAAAAGCAACACAGTCAGTGGTCTCCATCATATCAAATTGAAAAACTTAGGAGAGATACAAATTATACTATATCATATCATGTCTTAAGAGTGTAGATAATGTTCTTGTTTGAGATAGTTTTCTGGACTTACTTCATTCCACCCTAGAGTGACATGCTGTCCTCCCGACAGTCCGGATCCTGAGAAATCAAGAGTGAAAACAGTAATATTTGAAGGAAGCAAAATAATAGCTGCTTCACTAGCGTCAGCTCTGCACCCACTGTGACAACAAAGGAACCGCAGTCAGTAAAGACAATTATAGACATGGTAAAGAATCATTTAGGTGACACAAACATAAACTTGGTATCACAAAGTGAATTTGAAGGTAAAAAATCAACTAAGTTAAAAAAAATTTATTGATTGATATCGTGAAAGCTTTGTCAAAATTTTGAAAGGTAAGTTTTTTTCATTTTTATTTTTTTTCAAAATGAAAGGTAAGTTCAAAGCAAAAGCCAGCTTGTGATAATGCAGTTTGCAAAGAGAAATCTTTCTGGCATTGCAAAGGTTTGCGATATGGGCAACAAGCAGCAATATTACTGATCAAATTATTTTTAAAGACCTTTTGACATCCGTATAGCAAAAAGAAAAAACTATTAATGCTATTTATAGTACAGAGAATAAATGTATTCCTTAGACGCATAATATGAGGTTTGAGCATTAGAAAGTTATAACATTTTCAAATCGTAACTAATTATCAAAACCTGAGTCAGGTAGTCACCTGTTTCCATGGCAGTATATTACACAGGGCAAAGGCTTTTCTTCAGGAGCAACAATGGGCACGTAATGACTACACTGAAGGACATCTCCCCGACTGTTCTTAAGCTGCACGATATTCAGAACCCTTTTAATGAAACAATGAAAATCACTTCAAAATTTCATTGACTCTCCGATTGAAAAATAAAATTCTTCCCACTCATAAAGCATGTATCAAAAAGGTGTTTATATTTTTCTCTTTATACAGCATATTATGTATAAAAACCAATCTTCCATTCTGTGATACCATACTTATGATCCCTCCCAGAAAATCGAATTCGGAAGGTTAAAGTTGATTGCTTTAACAATCTAGCCCATACATAAACCAGAAAACAACCATGTTAAATGAGACAAACCTCAATTAAGTGATGACACATAAAGTTTACACATAAAATAACGAAATTTACCTCTACATCATTTCGTTTATACCATTTTCCCCTCAGCATAAACTCTTCTTCCAATAGATCATGTTTAGGGTCATATTCAGCCCTGCAGCCCAAAAATGGATAAACTCGGAAACGGGTAATGAAAGTAAACTTCAAAGGTTCTAACCCTAAATAGCAAATTTATCCAGAAAAGTGATGAAACACACGTCAAATTGAGCAAATCAGCCTCTCAATTATATTATACAACAGAACAAATTATATTAGAAAAAAGGTTGAAAATAACAACAAAGGAGATCTCAGCTTTCTACACGAGGGGAAAAAAATAAGGAATTTGCTGTAAAAATCCCAGCTCAATCGCGAAAAAGTGAATAATTTTTTTACTTTTGTTTCAAGTGAAACTAGAGACTAACCAAATGAAATCATCAACCTGACCCCCTTTACTCTATTCTATTGAACCCAAAAATACGAAATGAATGAAACAATAATTCTACTTGGACAACAACAGAATTGGGCTCAGTCAAATTTGGGTTATTTCATCTACCCAATACTCAAAAACCTTCAAATCATAATATTCACGTCGACCCAACAGCCAAAAAGGAGCAGAAAGCCAAAACCCATAAAATAAAAAAAAATAAAAAATAAAAAAAATTTATAAATTCAAGTCATACAAACATACCCAAAATTCTAAATATAAATAAACATAGAGAAAGAGATGGGTTTGTAAAGAACATCTTACCTTGGAGGCCGAATGATAAAGTTGACGAGCTGCTCCATTAGATTCAAAATGATGAAGATGATCTTTCACTTTGCGCTCTCTCTCTCTCTCTCTCTCTCTCTCTCTAAGATGTCTTTAAGTTTTTTAAATCCAATACATATGAAGAGGCCAAAAAAAAAAAAAAAAAACTTTTTGATGTGCAGTGATAAATTCACCAGGAAAAAGGAATAAAGGAAAGAACAAGAAAAAAGAACAAGAAAAAAACAGGTGAGTTTGATGGCGTTGTTTTGTGTTGGTGGTGGTGGAGTTCTGCTTCTCTTTTCTTTTTTTCTTTCTTGGATTTATTAATTTAATTCTTTCCTTGTAAATAACCATGACTAAAGACTAAAAAAGATTATTTATTACTCTAATTCTTATTATTATTGTTATTTTCCTGCGCTGATGTCTCTTTCTCTCTCCTCCGGTAGAGTGACTTTTCACACGTGTGAGCCCCAAGCTCGCCACCCAATTGACCTCCCACACTTGTTTGCTTCTCTGTTCTGAAAGGTCTTTCTCAGTTTGGGTAATTCCATGGTTTAACCCCACCCCACCAAGAAAATTAGAGAATTTAGAATTTTTATCCCTCATTATTAATTAATATTATTTTATTAATATAGTTATTTAATTAAAAAGATTATTAATTAAGAATAAGTAGTAAAAAAAATATTTATCTATTTTCCCTGGCTTTTGTGGAAGCCCAAATCATGATTGGCTCATAGAAACTACTGTAAGCTGGGCGGTTATAATAAAAAATGAACCCCTAACTATAGGCTTTATGTCATCTTATATTAATAGATAGTGTTGTGTGGGAAAATGTGACCGCCACGTGGACGAATGATAATGCGACACGTGACCTCAATTACTCTCCTCCAAGTAACAACCCTCGACGTCTACGGCTCCCTCCTATTCTGCTGGAAAGCCCAAGCATGAAGTCCAAATTAGGGCGACAATTCCTTATGGCGTCGATAGATTGTGCCGTCGAGATTAAGGCACGAAGATCCCTCGACTGCAGAAAGGACCACCAAAGAGGACAATTGGGCTAAACAGCGCTGACGACGAGGGGAACGTTCTTTAGAGGACGTGGCAGGTTGCGTGTAAAAGTGGAAGAGGTCTGCAGGCATTAATTGCAAGCTCTCAAACCGCCCCACAAGGGACATGAGAGTATTACGGAGAAGCACAGACCCGTAATAAGAGACTAATTGGCTGAGTTAACAGTGCTGATTAGTGGGCTACGTCTGGGCCTACCAAGGGAGAGCACTTGAGTGCTTCTACCTACGAAGGAAACCCACTGAGCAAAGAAAGCCCAGTATAAAAGGGGGAAGACCCCTAATGAGGAAGGGGTTCAGAGATTCCAGTAAAGAAAAAAGAGAGTTAATAAGAGCAATTGTTGTAAATTGTTGTCTTCTTAAAAGAAATACAAAATCACAGCGGATGTAACTCTCATTTTATAGAGTGAATCACTATAAAATTCCTTGTGTTGTTTGCCTATGCATGATTTAGTTAACACACAAACACACATATTTAACAAATCCTCACACGTTCTCTACACACAAGCTGATAATCTAAAGGAAAATCAAAAGGTAACCCGACCGGTTTTTGTTGATAAAATTTGACCGTCAACAGATAGTAATACCGATATTTTTTACTTGAAAAAGAGACAAACATCTCTCAGTGAATCTTAAATTTTTATCCTTTACACTTATTATTGAAGGTGTCACTGTTAAAGATATCTTCTCCTTATTATCGTCTATGGATAACTGAGAATGCATAAATGTTAGGATCTCATAGGGGTTCATATGATCCCTCGTATTGTAGCTTCTGCAGCTATTGTCGACATGGCCAAATAATATTCAGCATCTTTCCATTAAAAAAAAAAAAGATTAATCAATAGTAAAAGTAAAAATCTTAAAAAAAGAGATTAATAAAAAATAAAAATAAAAATCTTAAAATAATATATTTAAATGTAAGTTCACTAATTTTCTCACTATAAATATTGTTCCCCTGAATTCTGCGTTATCCAACAGTGTTTTGTATTAATAAGGAAAATAATATTGGAGACAAAAGTTAGAATATTTTCAAAGTTATTGTCTGCAGAAGGGTGAGGTTTAAAGTTAGAATTTTTGTAGTAAAAACTGAAAAAGGAATCTGGGGAAATTTAAAAAAAAAAATAATAGTAAAAAGAAAATTATTAGCTAAGGAAGATGCACGGAAAGGCTAAGATAAATTCAAAAGAATAAATCAAAAAAATAGGTTAACAGATCTTGGTGGACATGAAAGGGAAACTGTGCATTAAAGTTGCAACAGGATAAAGCAAATGATATAATAATGTCAATGCACTTTTTTCTTAAGAAACTCATGATGTGAAGCATTACCAACTTTACCAAATGGTTTCACTTAAAAAAAAAAAAAAAAAAAAAAAAGAGTAAAGTGGTATTAGCATTTTTTCTAATTACCTTTTGTTCAAACTCACAAGGAATCAAAATGTCTTTCTTGCCTTAAATTACAACCCAACAAAGAACATAAATGAATAAATGCAATAGAAGACAATGTGGTTCCCACAATACTAAGAAAATCATGCCTTTGGAGGTCTTATGATAATAAAAAGTGTCCATTGTGGTAAATATAGAGTGAATATTATATGATAGCATAGAAGACAATTCGCATTTGTTTCCGTGAACCAACCAAGGAAATGGAGAAAAATAGACGCTCTACGCCGGTAAATCAAAGGAAAAAGAAATAAGAGGAATTCCTGAAAAATTAACTTTAGCTCTAAGTTAAAATCCATTGTCTAAAAAAATATGCTTTTACATCGAAGACTTTAAAGGACTGTTCTTTTGTAACAAAACTTAAAAAAAAATTTAAATTCGTATTATAATTTTATTTAAATTTATGTTTTTTTTTTATAAAATTTAAGTTTGAACTCGAATTTGGAGTTAAACTCAAGTTCAAATTTCCTCTTTAACTCAAGTTCATAAACTCGAACTCAAGTTAATGAACAGTAGTTTTTCTATTATTAAAAATGTCATAACTTTTTTATTTAAATTATGATTGAGATGATTCTTTTTTCTATGCATTCACAACGAAAAGACGAATAAAACCCCACCTATATATCCTATTAAAATTTTTCATCACCATTGAGTTTTTATTAAAATACTATCTAAATACAAATGTAAGTTTTGACTCACCCAAACACAAACTCAAAAAGATTCTCAATTTAAATCATAATTCAAATATGCACATCTAAACACACAACTTAAATTACAACTTCAACTCAAGTTATAACTCAAACTCAACTCAAAATTATCATTCAAATCACTCTAACTCAAAAATGCAAAAGAACAACATGTTTGCTGAAAATTTTGAACTCTATCGAAAATGACAGTAATCAGCAATTAAGTAAAAAAGTTCTTAAAACACGAAGTGCACATCACAAATTACTTTTATAAAAATTAGTTTAAACAAAAGTGAGTAACACATATTTATTTTATAAAAAAAAAAAAAAAAAAAAAAAAGACTTTAAACAGCTATGTGTTCACCAAATAGCGCATAGTAAATACATTGAATGACCATTTGCTTTCATGTATAAGATGTGATTATATGTTTATTTTATGTGTTTGGACTTTTCAAATGAACAAAATTTATTTTATATTAGATACTTGTTAAAATAAAATTATGAAACAGTTTCTTATGTAGAGTCATTAATTTTTGTCACGTTTTATGCATTCGATGCGAGACAAATATTAAATGAGATACATATAAACATACATGATATATTTTGAATTATTATCACTTATGCTCCTGAACTTTAAAGTTACTCTCAATTTACTTCCTAAACTTTAAAAATCTTATTTTACTTTTTAAACTTTAAATTGTTTCAACTTAATTCCTTTGTGATAATTTCTGTTAAATATAGATAAAAAAAGAGAATAACATAATCAGGTGATTTATGTAACAAAATGAAATTTATGTAAAGTAAATGAATACATGATTTTATGGTGGTTTCATTTTCAATTAAGTATATGTCTACAGGAGTGTTTGGGGACACTCGGTATTTTTCTATGAATTCTAGTGCTTACAATCGTGAGTGCCAAAAATAATAAAAACTTAAGGCTTTCTAATGGGACTCAATTCCACCTTATACGTCCTTTAATTAGAGAAAAATACAACAGATAATTAAATAAGAGTAATCTGTAACTTAATCCTTTTTTCCATATAACATGATTTGATTATCTCTTGTGTTTGATATTTGAGTTCCTCCAAGATATTCCCTCTTATCCCTAAATTAATTTTAGTTGCCTCGTTGAGATTATCTAAGTAGATTATTGTTCACTAAATAATGGAAAATTTATTTATACACAATTAAGTGCTTTTGAGTTTATTTTAAAAATTACCTTAATAATGAAAATTAGAAAAAAAGGTATTTATATATATATATATATATATATATATATATATAACAATAGTTACAAGTATTGTGCGAAAAAATGTTTAAAAGAGATGTTTGAGAAAAAAAAATTATTTTAGTGGGTCAATTATAAAATATATATTTATAAGGATCAATTTTAATATAAAATTCATTTGTAACAAATTATTCAAAAGGAGCACGAGAGGAAAGGAATTTTTTATAAAAAAAAAAAATTGCATCGAAAAAGAATTACAATATACACGAGCTGTTGGTAAAAATGAAAACATACAAGACAAAAAATGAAGGATATATTGGAAAGAAATTGTGTCGACAGACATAAAATGGGAAACAAGTATTTCAAAACTACACATTATAAAAAGAAATTAAAAAAAAAAACGAAAAAAAAGTAAAAAAGAAAGAAAAAGTGTGAAGAACTACAAACTTTGAAACATAAAAAACAAAACGTAAATGAAAAAGGAGAGATTGACTCGTGACTAAAGTCGAGAAAACATCCTTTAGTTATTTTATGTATGTAAAGATTCATGCAATTTCATGTAAGAGCACGTTTAGTTGGATAGAAAAGAAAGAAATAGAATGCAATGCAATCCAAGTATGATATTTAGTTAGATTTATAAGAAAAGAATTGTCATTCACCTATTTTAATTGAATGATTGTTCCTTCATGTGAGGAATAGTCATTCCAAGTTATTTTCTTTGTTTTTTCTATAATTATTCTTTAATATTTTAATATAATTACAATATATTATATAGTTGGTATATCTTATAATATGTAATATAATATAATATATAATAAAAATATTATAATAATATGATAATATGATATGATATGATACAATATAATTTATAATAATAATATATTTATTTAATATTCTATAGTAATATATTATATATTATAATATAATATATAATAATATTAAAATATACCATAATATAATATAATATAATAATACATATATAATATAATATAATTGTAATATTGTAACAAATAATAATATTATTATATTAATAATTATAATATTATTATTTTCTTATATAATATGATTTTATTAATTATTTTATATTATATTAATATAAGTATGTTTATTATATTAATAACAATAACAAGCTATGACTACATAATATATTAATTATAATACATTTATTTAATATAATAATAATATAATATATTATTATTATTATTATATATTATATTATAGTATAATATACTATATTTTTAATTTTTAATTATATTATAAAACATTATAGTTTCTTATATAACACTATAATATGTTTTATAATATTATAATTATATTAATTATTTTAATAATATTATTATATTCTATACCATATGTTATATAATAATAGTTTGGAATTTGCTTAATTGCTCTACAACCCAAGTCTTAAAAGAGAATATATGCTTGTCATTGAAAGTGCTTTTGTCTGAGTTGTCAATTACAGATCTGATTATTTTGGAAATTTCTTTTTCAGGCAGCTTTCGCAGTGTAAAGTAACTTAGAGCTAAATGAAGGGTTACATATATAGTACCTGAAAAAAAAAAAAAAAAAAAAGAAAAGCTAGTAAAGGTGAAGCTTGAAGAAGCTTAAGCAGATGTTCTATCGTTATTAACAGCTCAACCTCAATCCTTATGTCTGGTGTTTTCATTCTACAGCCTGACAGTACGACACGTTTGTTTTTATGAGCAGTGTCTTTTTTCAGAGGTGAGCGAATTAGCAGTGATGAACCCATAAGTTTTTATAAGGGGGACTAATAATTACAACAGAAATTTAGGGGGACATATAAACTTGTATTTTTAATATTTCTCTCAAACTATGATCATTTTAACATTTTTTTTTTTAAATTTTAAAAAATGACATCCGTTCTTCTTAGATTTTATTCCATTAATAAATTTTATCATTTTGTTATAATAAGTACCGAAAATCACTACGTGTCACTTATTTAATGAGAATTAAAAGATTAAATAGTTTTCTAATTGAACCTCCTAGTTTTCTCAGCACGGGCAATTTTCTCCTCAAGATCCCTCCCCAAAGACAACTGAAGATGTGGGTATTCAAGCTTCAATAATTGATTTTTAAGTTGAATTTGAGAAGCAAATATCATATCATCTCTATGCTCCTCTGAGATCCTCTACTCCTCAAACTAGATTGTCAAAGTCTTCCACACAAAGGAAAAGAAACTTCAGTTTAATTCTCTGAAAACAACATAAGACTAAGCAATCCTATTTGTCTATGTTTTTAGCAATCCTATAAAGGGCAGTGGCAATGTTCAAGGGAGTAAGTGGTGAGGGGCTCAAGCCTTTTCCTATGGCCATCATAGTGTGGGAAACGAGCTCCAACACTTGTTCAGGAGTCTGTGCTTCTATGATTGCTTTGTTGAGGTTGATCTCTTCTCTGCGATTTGTGGACCCCGCGGCGCCGGAGAGTTGGAATTGCGAAAGCTTGTGAACCAGCTCCTCCATGGTCCTCTCTTTCTTTTGTTCGAACATTTTGGGGAGCATTTTTTTTGGAGAGCAAATGTACAAATGAGATGAGAGAGTGAGAAGAAGAAGAAGAGAGAGAGAAAACATTAAATAAGTGACACGTGACGATTTTCGTCACTCATTGTAACAGAAAGATAAAATTTATTAACAGAATAAAGTTTGGGAGAAACAAATGTTACTTTTTAAAATTCAAAAGATAAAGTGTTAAAAGGGTTATAATTCAGGAAAATTTTTGAAATTAATCATTTTAATTTTTCAAACGGGGCTTTGTATAATTTTCTAAGGCTATACTTATATATACATGGGTAGAAAGGAAAGAAAAAAAAAAGTTTTAGAGGGGTTTGAGCCCCTCTTGATCTTGCATTGGCTACGACTTTGCAAATTAGCATAAATTAGGCTCGTTACTACGTATGAAATCTAGTTATTGATTTGTATTACTTTTATGTATAAATTAGACTCAAAGTTTTCACAAAAATGTTGCATTCGAATACAAATTCTCTAAAAATGGTATTCCTTTAACTCATCTAGCAAATTGTCTAATGTAATTGGATAATTATGCTGTCCAATCCAATATTGATGGGATATCCAATCCTCGTTGGATTGGACCAATTTCAATTTTAAAGTGAAATACAATGCAATGTATGATATACGTACATATATATGTATTATTAATAATTTATATACATAATAAAGAAATAATATTAAACATTGTTGGGGCGAGAAAACTGGAGTAGCATCATCAACGACCATCGGTTGTCAAAGTTTTGGTATCACGGAAAGATACTGGTGGTCTCCAACTAGCGAAGTATCATGCCAAGATGCCAAAACGGTCTTTAGTAGGTGACGGTAAAGTATCATGTAAGATAGTGATAATCATGTCACCTTTTAATATCATGGTAGGAAACCATATTTTTGATATGTTAATATGTTAGTGTGCATTCTCTGCAAGAATGATTTTTTTTTTAATTGCATAAATCAATCGAAAGCATGGAATTACAGCTTGAGAAATGTTGACGCCACTCTTTTTGTTACTCTCTTTATCAATTTTTACATTTATTATTTGACATGTAGATTCGATTAACACAATATATTATTATTTAAACAAAAAATGAGATAGTAAAGTTCACATATCAAACAGTAAATACAGAAAGTGATAAAAAGAGTGATGCTAGCATTCCTCTAGTGGCTATTATCTGAAGAGCCATACTAAATTTGTTCAATAGATTGGGCTGGGAAGGATGTTTACTCTTTCTACCATAAAAACCTGGTGTGGATCGACTTCTACCATGACCACAAAAACCATCACCCTTTTTGCCCTGTGGCAAAAAACTAAAATAGCCATAACTTTTTTTTCTTGATATTTCTTTTTCCTTTCTCATCTTCTTCTCTTTGTTCTCTATTTCACACATCTCTTTCTTCCTCGTGCCTATCGGCTGCCGCCATGGACGTTGCTTGTCGGAGCTTGAAGCCAAGGAGTTATCTCGATCTCTTTACCTCTTTGCCATGGATCTTTGATCTCATCATTGGTCACCATGGATCTTCGAGATCCATCTTCGCCACTGATGAAGATGATGTGATTATTGTGAACCAGATCTATCCTCACCGCAATGTTTTCTCAACGGAGTCCGATGCTGAGTAGCTCAACTCGAAGCTTCCCACGTCTACCTCTTCCTCCTTCAGAAGATGCTTCGCCAAACAGGTCGCTCTGAGGAGCCAATCCACTCCATCGTGGAGATTTACAACATGCACTAAGGCCGAAGACCTGTGGGAGATCTCTCTCATGGTCGCGCATTCAAGATCTGTTATTATTTTTTCATCATTTACATTTTTTTCTGATCTGGAATGTGATTTTTGTGATTTTTTCTGTGAATTGGTTTTTCAGTTGGCAGCCGCTTGTAACAGCGGTTTCTAGATAATTTTTAGTGGTTATTGGCCGGTGACTTGGTGGTTACTGATAAGTGCATGAAAATGCACCCTAAATATTGCTTTTGATTTATATAATATTAAAATATTTAAGTTTTAGTTAAACAATTACATCAATTTTATTTATAATATTTTTAATTGAAATTTTTCTAGTTTTTACTTAATTATTTACAGATGAAAAGCAGTGTGAAGAGCTATACAAAAAGAAACAATTTTCAGCCAATTTAGGCCACTAAGCTGAGCCTCACAAGCCAAAAAGAGAGAAGAGCCGCGTTAGCCAAATAAGCCACCAAGCTGAGCCAAGACGAGTGGACCCCACCATTCAGCCTGAGCCTTCCTTTCGCCCCATCTCGCGCCTCACGCGTCACCAGCACGCCACACTTCAGCGTGCACGTTCCTTCCACGCAGCCATCAACGCGCGTCTTCTCTTTCCTCCGTATGTCAGCATGTAGCCTGCTCCTCTTCTCCGTGCGTGACAGTTGGCTTCTGCGGACCCCGCGCTTGCTCACGCCAGACCTGCCGCTCACTCCGCACGCGCCACCTATCCAACGCGAGTCCTAACTGTCTCAACTGCCAACACACTTCTTCCACTTCGCGCGCGACACGTGGCAACTCTATTCCTTTCCTCCAATCGAGCTTTGACACTTGTCCAGATGAGGTGTTGAATCCAGATTTCTTCTTTGCAAGTTGCCAGATTTCTTCCTCAAATCATATATTTGATTTCTCCTAATTTATGTGTTATTTTATTTTGTTTACTTTTCTTTTGTAATTTTCTATTTTTATTGTTTGTTTTCTTATTTGACAGACAACCTCTAAAGACTATAAATAAGAGGGTTAGCCTAAGGTTTTTGTAAGCTTTGAATATTCAATTTTCTGTCGTCTTGCTATCAGTCTCATATTTTCTCTCTAGAACTTGTGAGAATGTTTTGCAAGCTAGGCTAGAGTTCTCTTGGTGAGGTTAGAGATGAACTTTTATTAAGTGACCTAATTCGGACTTTTGATTCCTTATGTTGTAAAATTCAATATTTGAATGAATTAAATCTCATCTATCTTTTTTTTTTTTTTTTTTTTTTTTCAAAAATATTGTGTGCCAATTTTTATATAAGTTCAGTCACACTTTTCTTATGTAATTCTGTCATGCATTGTTTTGTCATTCAAATTATTTTACAAATTGTCTTTTACTACAATATTGTTAAATTGATATATTGTCAATTTTGGATAACTTGTAATGATAATATTTTCAGAGTCAGCGCAGAGATTTAATTTATTCGATCCTTTTATTTTGTGAATCGAAACTTGAATTGGTGAACAAATCATTAGGGATTCTCGACACCTTACTGTTTTTATTACTGAATTTCTTTCATACAAATTATCTCCTTTTTATTTGCAACAAAGTCTCTAAAACTCTTCTTTTTTTATTAATTTACTTGTTATTTATTTTTCTCTAATGCTCTTATTATGCTAATCTTTCTTGTTTATTTTGTTACCTCTCTGTGGATATGACCGTCCTTCTGTGCTACAATTGACCGCTTGTGAACATCACTTTTGGGCGTTAATCAATTATCGACCGGTAACTAGTTTTTTAGAGGATACCAATCGGTATCTTGCTCAGTTGGTGCTGGTGGTTGGTAGTTGTCGGCGACTACTACCGCTAATGCTGGTGGTTGTTCGCCGGATACCACCGGGCATCTTAGTATTGTGGCAGGATATCGGCGGGTATCTTGGTTGGATATTGATATCGTTGTCAGAAACCTATCGGTATTCAAAATTATACTTAGTATTTTAAATATAATGTGATGATGTGTCTGTGATATTCTTTGTAAGGGTTTATGGCTTAGTTTGGTAGTGCTGTAGATTTTGAAAAAATTGCTTTTAGTTGTGCTAAAGGAAGAAGTAGTTGTTACAAAAAGCAACTGAGTGTTTGGTAAACTATAATTATAATAATTGTGCTGGTTCCAAAATCAGTATAATAACGTTTGGTAAATTATGAGGTTAAATTATTGTGGATAGTTAAAAATTATGACAATATTATATTATAATATATATATAATTATAATATAATATATAATTATTATTATATTTAATATAATACAATAAAATTATTATTAAATAACATATTATATAATTATTATATAAAATATAATAATATTATTAAATTGATTAATATAATTACAATATTATAAAACATATTATACTATTACATAAGAAATATTAATATTTCAGTTATAATATAATTAATAATTACAACTATATCATATTTTATTAAACAATTCTAATATAATAATATTAGAATTATAAGATTATATCAATATTTAATTATATTAATTATTATATTATTATTTATATAATAAATATAATTATATGTAATAATATTATTGTAATATATTATACAATAATAATTAAAATATTATATTATAATTATAATATTGTATTATTAAAATAATTATAATATTATTATAATATCATATCATATGATAAAATAATAATATTAGAGTTATTAATATAATTATGATATTATTTGTTATAATATTATATTATATTATATTACGATTTTAAATTTTAAATAAGAAAGATTATAAATTTTAAATTTTATTAGGGGTATTATAGGTATTATGAAAGTTTCATTAATTATATTATGTTGATTCCCGCACAATCTAAAAGTTAAAGTTATTTTTATGTTGCTTTTAATTTTAACTGTAGATTTTTAAAAAAAATTTAAAAAACACTTTTAAAAAAATTATTAAACACTTAAATTAACTTTTACTATAAATAAGGTTGATTTTTAAAAGAAAAAACAATACCAAACTAAACATATGTCATACGCGGCAGTTTTCTTAAAGCCCATTTGAAGAGCAAAAATGATAGAGCCCAGCTTATATAGCAATATGGGCTCATTGGCTATAACTTGGTCCGGTCGTCAATAACTAGGCCCTATGATTGATCCCAATCAGAACATGGAAAAGCTCGTCAATTTGTCAGCACCTGCACGCGGAATAATTTAGTGATATAAAATTGTGAGCCAGTAGAACTAGATTGTAGATGAACCTAATGAATGGCGTTTTGTAAACCTTCAAAAAAAAAAAAAAAAAAAAAAAAAAAAAAAAAAGAAGGCCATTTTGTAATATAAGAATCTTTATATACGTCAGGGAACCGAAAAGTGCAAAGCAAACATCATTGTCACGAACAACCATTCTAAAGCTTTTTTTTTTTTTTTTTTTTTTTTTTAGGGAAGGAATTATTTGGATAAAAGATTAACATAATAATAATCGCTCACTGTCAAATATACACAATTAACTTTAATTTTTTAATGAAACAATGTTCAAACTTTATATCAAAATGAAAATAACACTTGGAATGAGGAGATTAAGGCGTGCAATAAATAAATGTCTTTCTTGGTATAGAGAATTATAAAAACATGTTATCATAATCATAATTTAATTAGCGTCATGAGACAGAAAATGTCGCCATTAATTGGCATTATTAAGAATAATTAAAGTATGTTTAGACATAGATAATAACTAGATCATTGTTTTTCACACTTGTCAGTTATGAGCTGAGGGTGAGAGAGGAAGAAATAATTGCCCATGAAATTGAAACCTTATCTAAAATGTTACCAAGTCACAAGCTTTCTCTTGGTGCCTCTCAAAGGACCAAAAACTATTTTCCTCCACATATATCCCATATCCCTATCTACTTTGCAAAGGCCAAAACAATATTATTCTTTTGCCCATCATCAACCACAACTTTACTTTAAATAAATATACAAGTCTTCACTTCAAGACACTCTGATTTTTCTCTCTCTCCTTCTCTCTCTCTCTCTCTCTCTCTGCAAGAGGATTTCCTCCTTCAAAGTCCACTCTCTAGCGTACTGTTCCAGCCATTTTCCAGAAGTCCTCAGGTAATTTCTTTTCTTTTATTTTTTTGGGTGCTAACTCTTTAGTAGTTTTTTGTTGTATTATTGAACTTGGAAACATGAGAAAACTTGGTACTTGTAATGGGTTTGTAATGATTGGAAAGCTGTTAAGCATTGAGTCAGAACTCCGAAGTAACAATGTCTGACTCAGTTGTTCATTTCCTGTACATTTTGGCCGGAATCTGCCACAAAATGGTGCCAAAAGTTTTATTTTTTATTTTTAATTTTTAATTTTTAATTTTTTTAATTTCACTTACTATCTTGAAACGTTTACTCCAAAACGGCAAGTCGTTTGATGGCAGATCTGTCAGAGGCAATGCCCTCTTTTATTTTTTATTTTTTTATTTCACTTACTATCTTGAAACGTTTACTCCAAAACGGCAAGTCGTTTGATGGCAGATCTGTCAGAGGCAATGCCCTCTTTTATTTTTTATTTTTTTATTTCACTTACTATCTTGAAACGTTTACTCCAAAACGGCAAGTCGTTTGATGGCAGATCTGTCAGAGGCAATGCCCTCTTGTTGGTTTTGGTTTTGGTTTTGGATTTGGATTTGGTTGTGGTATAATTGTTGTTTTCTTATAATTAAATATAGTGTTCAACGTTTTCCCTTTTGTCCTACTAGATTAAAATTGGTCCTCGGCCACTTGGCCTTGTCACCATGAGAAGTAGTTAGGGCCGTTGGCCAACCAATCTAGCATCATGCATAGGTTAAGGTCAGTCCAGTTATTAACCGAAAAAAGGTCAAAATATCATATATTCTTTCATATTATATCCTTTGCCACTTGTCATAAACAAGGTGAAACGTTGACTTCTTTCTCTTGTGTCTGTTTTGTCACAAGAAAACTGTGAAACCAATAGCATTGCCACGTCTCTTAGTTTGTTTTATAATAAAATCCTTAACTAATGCATTTATTTCATCCTAATTTCTTAATATCAACTGATTCATCATGAATTGCCAATTTTTTATTAGCATGTGTTTAGAAAATTTCACATCAATTTGTATTAGAAAGTTCCTTTTACAAATGAAAAAGTAACTAACAACTCATCTTCACCATTACTGTGAATTGGTACTAAAAAATTGAGATCCCGACACTACTTCTTAGATTTACTTTACTCAAAGATCTTCGATTTATTTTTATTTTAATTTTCATTTTTTTTGGTTCAGTGAGGAGTAGGGAAAGATGGCACAGATTTTGGCACCATCTACACAATGGCAGATGAGGATCACCAAAGCCTCAACTGATGCAAGTCCAATGACTTCAAAGATGTGGGGCTCACTAGTGATGAAACAGAATAACAAGAAAGGAGCAATGAAGAGCTCTACTAAGTTCAGAGTGTTTGCACTCAAGTCTGACAATAGCACCATCAACAGGCTTGAGGATTTGCTAAATCTTGATGTCACTCCTTACACTGACAAGATCATTGCTGAATATATTTGGTATTATTATTACTAGCTTCTTTTTTGACATTTGTGTCCACATTTCAGCACTTATGTGTAACATTTTGACAGTGTTAAATAGGGGTAAATGTGTCAATTCACATGAATTTTGCCTAATTTAACGAGCTCAGGGGACGAAATTGTTGGAATATTTAAATTAAAAGCGGATATTTTTTTTTAATATAGGAAAATGATATACATATCATGAAAAATGTAATTTGATTACGCATCATGAAACTAAAATATAACTTGTTAAGGATAAGAAAAGCTAGGACAAAACAGTAATTTCAGGTTTGCATATTTATGCAACTTTGGCACTATGCATTCATGATGTTTATCATAAAATATTTAATGGCATGTCACAAGTATGCTAGCTCTTAAAATTATCACTTTTTTCATTGCACTGAAATGGAATTCCAATGTGAATTTCAGCTCATCTAGGCGATCAAATTGTCAAACGATTGCCCCTTTAATTACATGTGAATGCACATCCATATTATGATGATAATTTGTTATTTTGGAAACAGGATTGGAGGGTCAGGGATTGATGTGCGTAGCAAAGCAAGGGTATGATATTATACACTGTTGAAAATCCATCTAAAAAAAACTGAGATTTGATTTTTTTTTTTTTTTTTTTTTTTTTTTAAAAAAAACTAAGTTTAACTTTTATGAACTTGTGCAATATTTTAGACAATATCAAAGCCTGTTGAACATCCTTCTGAGCTTCCCAAGTGGAATTTTGATGGGTCAAGTACAGGACAAGCACCTGGTGAAGACAGTGAAGTAATTCTATAGTAAGATCTTGAGAACAAAATGGCATTGGATTTGGTGGATTTATTTAAATTATTATATACCAAATTTGATAAAATCTTTTTTTGTTTCTTTTACAGCCCTCAAGCTATTTTTAAGGACCCTTTCCGTGGTGGTAACAACATCTTGGTAAAGTATCATGAAGTCAAACATAAATAACTGGTCTATAAGTAAATCTTTTTTGTTGTACCAAATAACTGAGTTCTAAATTGGTGTACCATCTTCTTCCCGTTAGGTAATTTGTGATTCATACACGCCGGCAGGCGAGCCTATCCCTACGAACAAACGCCACAGAGCCGCGGAGATTTTCAGTAACAAGAAGGTTGTTAATGAAGTTCCATGGTAATATTTCCATTGTGATATGTACATGTGTACTTATATCCCTTACTATTTAGTAGACTTATAACTTATGATGAAATATTGTGCTAATATTTTGTGACCATTCAATTAGGTTTGGGATTGAACAAGAGTACACTTTGCTTCAGCCAAATGTTAGATGGCCTTTAGGTTGGCCTGTTGGAGCCTACCCTGGTCCTCAGGTAGTAATTTGAATAATTGCATTTATTATAGTCTTTGCAAAATATACTGTGATGTGGGGCCGCTAACCTCAACCATACAATTTAAATTAGACGGTGCTTATGAAATAGGTGTAACAGAGCTGTTCAAAGAATCATCTCATACTCATAGTATCGAGTCTCGTATAATATACAACGTTTAATTTAAATCTAGTTAGAATCCCCTCATTATTTTTGGATGAATAAGTATGAAATGTTTATATGTTTTTTAGGGCCCCTATTATTGTGGTGCCGGAGCAGATAAATCATTTGGCCGTGACATATCAGATGCTCACTACAAGGCTTGTTTATATGCTGGAATTAATATTAGTGGCACCAATGGAGAAGTTATGCCTGGCCAGGTTTTCCTTCTAATCATTTGCACTTTTGTTCTTCTTATGAAAACTAATATTGTTAACCATGGTTGTGCTCTTATATCACCAATAATTACTGTGACTATAATGCAGTGGGAGTATCAAGTTGGTCCCAGCGTGGGAATTGATGCTGGAGATCATATCTGGATCTCAAGATACATTCTTGAGGTAATTCATTCTCATCTATTATGATTATCCAAACCATTAAATTCTAATCTCTAGTGTTGTATTGGGCACAATTTCACATGAGATACCCCATTAAATTTGGTGTCCGACGCCAGTGATGCTGCGAAGCATTTTTCCTTAATATTCAATCTAGTCCACTTTTCACCCGAATATATATATATATATATATATATATATATATATATATAAATATAAAGGAGCGGGGCCAACACTACTACTTATGAATGGGTAGGTTCCTTAGAGCCTGCACCCCCATTCGTTAGGAGTTGCTATATCAAACACTACCTATGCCGAATAACACTATTCTTCTTCATCGACTCGAGTTAAAATCTTCTTCTTTAATATCTAATTTTCACCGGAAAGAATAAATGGCATTAGTACTGGTGTTGACACCACTACTTATAGATAGGTTCCATTGGGGGCCGGACCCACTCATTAGGAGTAGTGGTACCAGGCACTATTAATGCCGAATAGCACTATTCTTCTGCACCTATTGTGAACTAGTGAGGTGGCGGTTTCGTGCAGAGTAGTAGTATTTACGGAAATATTGTTTCTTTCATGTTCTGACAGAGAATCACTGAACAAGCTGGTGTTGTCTTGTCCCTGGATCCAAAACCAATTGAGGTAATCTATTGGGAAATCATAAGTTCATAACATACTTTAATGCGTTACATACAAACATTTCTTCTTAGTCAACGTTGCAGTTGGATAAAACTTCTTACTTATTGTCATCAACAGGGTGACTGGAATGGCGCAGGATGTCACACCAATTTCAGGTACTTGAAAAAAAAAAAACAATTTACTACAAGAAATTAATGATATAAATATAGGAAAAAACATGTCTTTGTCCTCTATAATTGTTTGAATACCAAATAATCACTGGTTTTGTAGTACAAAGAGCATGAGGGAAGATGGAGGATATGAAGCTATTAAGAAGGCAATTTTGAATCTCTCCCTCCGCCACAAAGAGCATATTAGTGCCTATGGAGAAGGAAATGAAAGAAGGTTGACAGGAAAGCATGAAACAGCAAGCATTGACACATTTTCTTGGGTATGTTCTCAAAGGATTCTAACCCTCTAGAATAAATTTAGCCTTAGTTTTTGGATTGATATAATCATATCATTTAAACGACATTAAAAATATCCATAGATGTGCAATAAGACTTACATTCCTTTTGATGAAACTTTAACATGCAGGGAGTGGCTAATCGTGGTTGCTCGATCCGTGTGGGGAGAGAAACCGAGAAGCAAGGAAAAGGTACCACCACTAGGCTGTTTTCAAGTTTTGGTTTTTGAAGTTTTTGCATCAATATTTGCTGACCCTTTTGAATGCTGTTTCTGATGTGTCAGGTTACTTGGAAGATAGGCGTCCAGCCTCGAACATGGACCCCTACATCGTGACCTCACTGCTCGCGGAAACTACTCTACTGTGGGAGCCAACACTTGAGTCTGAAGCTCTTGCTGCTCAGAAGCTGGCTTTGAATGTCTAGTTAATTTGTTGACAATAATCTGATGGACCCTCAAAATTCTATCAATTGGGATAAATCTGCCCGACTGTTTTGAAGCCTTTTCTTCTCACTTTCTAGATCCTTTAGGGAGTGTCCTTCTGTAAATAAAGGTCTTGAAGTGAGCGGTTCTTCATGTCCAAGTTTGTAAAATGGTCTCTCAGATTAGAGGAATCTTGCAGATTAGAGTGACTTCATTATTAAATTTCCCACTTTATGGCGATTTTATTGGCATATTTAATCCAATACTCAGGACCCCATTTAAGTTTTATTTTTTTCCCTTCACTTTCTCAGTCCATTTTTACTGTGTTTGCATTTTATGGCTATTTTAGCAGTTGCCTAAATTTGCACCTCAGACAATTGGGACAATTAAGTGACCAGGTGGTCCTGGTGTGATAAGAATGTCTTCCTAGAACATCATTTGCTACATCGCTATTTCCAAATATACCTCTACTTTTTTTTTTTTTTTTTTTGCTACTAAACAAAATAGAAATCGCCATTTGATTTTGTTATTTCTTTGCTTGTTATGCATGTTTCCATGACAAATTCAAGCTAGAATATCAAAGAAATGTAAAATGGAGTGAGATTCACGTTCGTTTTATCTAGAAAAACTCCAGCAATTAGTTCAAAAAAGAAAAAAAGAAAAAAAAAAAAAAAAAGGAACAAGAAAGGGGAAAGAAAAAACTCAGCAAACCTACGTACACAGAACTTTATTCTTTGCCAGAAAAAAAGGAAACCAAGCACTTTATTAACATTCTTTTGTGTTCTGTACTCGGCAAAGAAAATAGAAATTCTTGTTCGATGCGTGTACAAAACCAAGAGGGGTTCTTTTACTTCCCATGAAGCAACAAGCCTAAACATGGAAAGGAATATTTTCAGACGTTTCTTTGGCTTTCTGGCTAGGGGAAAGGAACAACTCCTCCTTGCTTGTATATATTCTTCCTTGAGTTCAAGAAGATTTATGTCCATATTCAGTTCTTCCTCTTCTTTCCATTTTCTGTAAGCTTCAAAAGGCCATGGATTCTCAGGGACCAAAATCAGCAGCAACCATACTCTTCATCCTCAATCTTGTCCTTTATTTCATCGTAACCGTGATTGCTGCATGGGCTGTAAACCACGGAATCAAAAGGTCGCAGGAAACAGGTAATCTAGGAGGATACAGAAATGAGCAATGATATACATCGTGAAAAAAAATTTACGATGTGTCAAAATTCTACGAGTTTTGTACAAGTAGGATTGCTATTTTGTCCAAGCTTATTTACCCCCAAAGAAGTTTAGTTTTAGATTGGAGATACACCATGGAACATATAGATATAATAATTCAAACATACATGACTTTTGGTGTCGTGTGGTAGCTTAGAAGGTTGGTTTGGCAACAAACATGACTTATGTTTTGCTCCCTACATCTATATGCAGCTGCTGCTTTATCCTTTCCTGCTAGAATATTTCCAATATACTTTCCAATGGGCAATGCGGCGACGGGTTTCCTCGTAATTCTTTCACTCCTTACTGGTGTTGTGGGCTTCACAACTTCACTGACTGGACTTCACAATGTTTTCCAATGGAATGGTCCCAACTTGCACACGGCGGCTGCTTCTTCTCTTGCAACTTTGGCACTCACTCTTCTCACAATGGGGTAAATCACGTTGCTAAGTTATCGCTTCCATCGTCTCTTATTGTTCTCGTTTTCGTCCTCTTGAATCTTGTTTCCCATTGCAGATTGGCATGTAAAGAGATTGAACTTGGATGGACAGATTCAAACTTGGTAAGCTTCTATTCTTATCTTGTGTAGTTAAGTTGACAAGAAAGCTTATTGCAAGGCACTAAGTCACCCACCAAACTGTTGTTTACTGGGGAAAATGATTAGTTTAACTCTGGCTCATACGTGGAGAGAGCTAAATTAGTTTTTAACATGAAACAATTTTCCATTTGTAATAGTTACTTAGTGTTGTATTGTTTATACAGAGGACTCTAGAGGTAATGACAATAATTGTCAGTGGAACACAAATGTTTTCCTTCTTTGCTGTCCATGCTGGAGTTGAAGAAGCTATTGCTTATGAAAAGTATAGCGCAGGAAGAGTCTAAGTTCCCATCTTAATCTACATTGCTCGGTTTTATCATGCGTTGTTGTTCACAGCCACAAAACTCTATTTTCAAGTGAATTTTATTATGCATACAACTTTTCTCTAGCTGTGTGAAATTTTAAGGCTGGTGTTGTAATATGATTTCTGTTGATTATATGAACTTGCAAGATTTTACTTTTTCTTGTATGTGAAATTGTGTCACATATATTTTCCTCACGCTCTCCTTAATTGTAATAGTTGTTAAAACTCTAGATGAATAACTAACATTAGAAAAGATTGGCAGTCAGTAGTAATTAAAGTTTATATTAAACAAGTTTTATGTGTACTATTTCATATGTTATGTTCGTTATCCATAGAAAAACATATTTGTGATAAGTGATGATAAATAAGAGATGAACGAAAATACATATTACACTTTTTTTTTTAACATAAACAATTTAATAAAAAAATTAAAGAAAAATATTAATTGATAAAAAATTTTAAAAAAGTATTTAAATATGAGAGTTTTGCTAACCGCGTTACCTAATTTCCAATTTTTATGAGTTTACACATTTGGCTTTCAATAAATATGAATGGACACATATGATAACTAATTGCACACATTGAAAATTCATTATAAATTAAACGAAAAGAATTATCCTTGACTTGTAAGCTATAATGTATTGCTATGCTTTTGTTAAAATAAGAGCAGTCTAATTCTATTTTTGTTGGAGTCATATATACACTCAATAACCTAAACCTCACTTATACACTCAATAACCTAAATCTCACTTTTATCTTATCCATGTGGGATAAGTCTAATATTGTTACATCAAAAGATTACCTGATAAATAATAAAAAAAAAATACATCTCGAATAAAAATGAATGGTGAAAGGAATGGAATACAGAAAATATAGAAAACTACAAACTACTATTTTATCATCTTGATCTCTTGGGTGAAATGAAACTGGACTTTCTACATGCCTAACCTTGTCATACAAGTGACAAATATCATCAGAATCGCTGAAAACTTCATCTGTGTCTTCATTGAATATCTCAAGATCAATAAGTTCACCATCCAATGGAATAGGAGTCCTCAAATCTGTATAGATCGATGGAAAATTGGCCAAACTTAGTCCAAAACGTGTTTTCCTCGTGATCTAATTCTTTGTTCATCACCCACAGCTCCGTAATCCCTTGTTGTAAGTTGTAAGAAAGAATGCTAATACATTCTGTTGTAGAGTAAAATCTCGAACCCTAAATCAGACATTAAATTAGGCCCACGTGTCATAAATGAGGGCATTAAATGATTGAGGACAGTCCAGTCTTAGCCACCATGTCAGATGACAACTCTCTTAGGAGCAGACCGCTAGTAAAAGGTGTGGCATACATAGGAGGTCGATTGCACCAACAATTATAATCGAAGATGGTTCTGGGAGCTCTTATGAAGCCGAGTCTACGCAAGTTGAAAGACATGTCAGATTTACTTTGGGATTTGCTATTTGTAATTCAAGTATACAAAATTTAAGCAAAGAAATCATCCTAATTGATTGTAATCCCCACAATTTTAGGAAACTATCCCAAAAGATGAGGAAAATATCTCTGAATTAAATAGAGAAACTGGCTGATAAGATGAAAAACGATATAAATAAGAGATTGTAGATTGAGAAATCCCTACGTCTCATTCTGAGCATTAGTGTGTATAACTCCTCCAAAGATAGTGAATTCTCTCACTCCTACATTGGAGTACCTCTTGAATCAAGGGTGAACCACAATAATTCTCACGTGCTCTTATTATTTGATTGCTTTTAATCACGTTTTAAATTATTAAATTTGCGCAAACTGTTTTGAAATTTATTATATTTCTGTTGATGAATTTTCACCATCAACACAAACTTTTATCACCATGAGTTTTGCGCATGCACCTTCACGACAATGAGGCACCGGAATTTCTTTGAATCTTTAGCTAGGGAGATCGAAAGAGATGACCGAAAATCGCTCTATTTGCAACATGCCAAATGCCATGGCGAGCCAATGAATTGTTCCATTCAACATAACACCATTGCAATCTATTCTACCATCATAACTTCTGTCAAGTTGTTGGACGCCTTTTCTCCATGCGTTGGATTTCGACGAAGCAACCTCGTAGTTCATGGCTTTTCCCTTGTAACTGGAGGAGTATATCACAACCAGTTTGTAACCATCAGTGGACTGATCATAACCAAAAACATGACCCCAACAGTGAAAATTGGTAATCGTCTTGCAAATTGAGGTTCATGGAATTATCTGCACTAAAAATAGTACAACTGAGTACAAAGCAATCCTATAATATGATGCAATTATGCATATGCAGTATATGAATCAATCAACCATGATAGGCAAAAGAATAAACTTGTCGATTCAACAGTGCAATTAAAAGCATGAAAAAGCGTTGTTTAGTTGTCCTTAAAACTGATTTTGCGCGCCAAGACGCACTTTTGATGGCAGATTGTAGGCGGATCCTCGTAAGTACTTAATTGGAATAATAAATTCAAGATTGGGGAAGAAACTAGAAAGTTTTTGGGAAGTTTGATCTGACTGAAAAAGGGTTTATTTGTAATAAGATAATATTGGCTCAGTTAAAAGAATGAATCATGAATTAATAAGTAAACGAGCAGACTTAAGATGTTTTGAAAAATTGATTCATAAGCTACCTCTCGCAATTAAACTAATTTGTAGCCACCAATATTTGAGCACAAGGGAAAATTTTATTTATAAAAAAAAAATTTTTATGGTGGGATTATTTTATCGGTAGTGTATGTATCTGAACATCAGATTTAGTTCAAATTTTATTAAATTTTTTTTTAAAAGGGCATACAAAGACAATGAAACTAACATAATCTGATAGAGTCAAATTTCGTCTAACACTCCATTAATATTTCTAGATGAATAATTTGGATAAAAGAATAATTAACTTAAGAAAACTGAATGAACACACGAACATAAAAAGTAATAAAAACAAGACAATTGTATTAGAAATAATGTCCTTTGTTGTATTAACACTATAATAATTTTTATGAACAATTAGATTTTTAAGCGAATTTGTTGTATTAGAATTAAACTTTTTTATGTTGACATTAGAATTACACATAAATATAAAGTGTTATGTTTGTGCATTTTAGAGAAATGATATTTTCTGGAGAATAGAATAAATTTAATTTTTCATTAAATTATGTTATGTGGCACCATTAAAGCCGAGACTAACTAATAACTAACTAATCTTGTATTTTTTTTCATAATTAAAGCATTTTTTAAAAGAATTTATGGTACTATCATTAATAATGTATAACTCTAAAAAGTATATCAAAATTGTTCAAACAAATTATAATAAAAAGGATATCAAAAAAGAAATACAAGATTAAAAGAATTTACAAAAAAATTTTACACTACCACAAAAATTCTTTATTTTTTATTTGACGAATAAAACAGTTCATAGGTTTTTTTTTGCTAAATAAAATTGCTCAAAGGTTAATGTCGTTTATTCCCGCCAATTTGGGAATTTGGGTCTCAGTAGAAACTGCAAGCACCGTATAAAAACCCGAAGCCTTCCTCCGCTCTCTCCGAACCGGAGGCTCACCGATGAACTGCACGCACTGTACTGTGGCAACGGTCGCCTCCTTCCCTTATTCGCCGCCGTTGAATCTCACCGCCACAAAAACCCTTCAGCTTCGCCGGAGTTTCACGCGCTTCCTTTCCGCCAACCACCACGCGCCGAGAATCAAGACGATAACCTTTCGAGTCAGAGCTTCCGCGAGCGACAATGAAAGTAGTGGTGGTGGTGGGACCAGGAACTGGGTGAACCGGTTGCCGACCGGAGCTATCGCCGCCGATAAGGTTCTGAGACTGATCGCCGGCGCCACCGCCAGTCCCATTTGCCAGTACGTCTCCTCGCCCTCAACGTTTCTTCATTCTGTTGACCCCAGAATCAAATTGGTATGCCCCTTTCCGATTTTCTAGGGTTTTTTTTTGTTGTCGTTTTCTATTTTCCTTAGTTTGGTTTGCTCGATTCGGATATTGGACATAAGTAATTTCATCTAAGTTCATGTCTTTGTTTATTTGTTTTGGTTATGGTACTATCAATTTTTGTGGGAAATTTTGAACTTTAAACATTTTCAAAGTTTGTTTAGAGAATTTCTGTTTTTTCCTCACTGGGCATGTTAGGAAATTAGTGAAATGTAGCTGTTTTTTTTTTTTTTTTTTTTTTTTTTTTTTTTTTTCCTTACTAATTGTTCTTACTTTGATTGGATAGACAGTTAAAAGGAACGTTTTTCATGGTTATAATAGTGTTTGGTTTTTGGGTAGTCAAGTTGCATAAGTTGTGGATTAAAAAAAAGAAAAATTGTTGGTGTAGTTCGTCATTCATTTTCCAATGGGGTGAACTGTATCAGTTTTCCTACGTAAAATTTTTGGAACTTTAAACATTTTCTTATTTGGGATTCTGAGAATTTTTCTTTTCCCCCACTGGTTATGTTAGGAATTAGGAAATTAGTATAACGTAGTTATTTGCGTCTAAATGGAGAGTTAAAGGAACGTTTTGTATGATTCATTAGTGTTTCTTTTTTGTGTGTGTTAGTCAATCAAGTTACGTGATTCGTGGGACAAAAATAGTCATTGTAGTCCTTCAAATTGATCTTATCATTAGTATAAAAGCAGAATCTTTCAAGTGAAATCAAATAGCATTGTCCTAGGAAAGCGCTTATGACATTGAGAGATCTTGATTGTGCAGGTATGGCTTTTGGCCTTGGTTGTTTTACCAGCAAGGTCACATATAATACTTCGGTTCGGATTAATAATATACCTGGCCCTCTTGTCAATATGGGTTCTTCCAAGACAGACATGGATGGTGAGTACCCTGTTTGGTTTGTAAAGCACAAATATATATATATATATATATATATATATATTTTGTAACTGGTTTGATGTTTGAGTCTTGTTTCAGCATTGTTACCGAGAAAGTGTTCGATGATGCATCGAGTAACGGTTTCTTTTTCGTCTACTTTTGTAGGACCAACTTGGAAGAGTGTCTTTACTTTCTGGAATTTTATTCATCATGTTGGGGCTGGGTTCAGATGGCGTACCATCCCTTGTGCAATCGAGGACTCCACCTCCTGCAATGATGGGATTGTCAAATCTTCCTTTATCTTTGAGCGGATATTCCTATTCGATAATGAAGCTAGGACCATTACATTTTACAAGGAAGGGCTTATCTATAGCGAGTACAGCCGCCTGTTTAACCTTCACAGTAAGCCGCTTTTCTTGACTTGGTTCAAGCTTTTCCTTTTGCTTATTGAGTACATGCTTCGGTACTTGCGGAAAGTCTTACCATTTTCTTCGTTTTTTCTTTTTTTTTTTTTTGCTCCGGGCGGAAAGTCTTATTCTGAATATAGTGGTCCTGTGTTTTTGTGAAAGGTCTTCCAAAGTGCGAGCCTTTGCCTGACGACCACGACGCCTGAACAACTTGCATCTGCCTTACGGTGGTTTATGCTCCCTTTGACCCATATCGGTGTGCCTGTGGCTGAAATTATTCTCACCCTTATGTTATCGTTGAGGTTCATCAGTTTAGTGTTTGATGAGGAAAGTAAAGTTTCTGTTGAATTGTTTATATCTGAATGAATTACCACGTTGAGGAACTTATAGCCCTGTCTTGTGATAGAAAGGACTATAGCCATCATATTAATAGGTCCCACGTTCTCTTGAAATATTTTTCTGGAATTGGCAGGTACGTAATGTTGCATTGGGAATTATATCTCGTAGGATAAATTGGGAGCAACTGACGATGTTGGAGACGATTGACCGTAAGCTTATATAGTGCATGCATTAATAAAGGATTTTATGTTTGAACAAGATGTTAGGATGACCAACTTCTACTCCTTAGTATGCTTGGAATTTACTTTATATTTTGTTCTGCTCTTTGTAGCAGAGAAACAGTTCGTAGGAACTGTAGCTTCGTTTGATGGCTGATGAAATAGATCTCAAGTGGTTATTTCAGTGTTATATCTTATGATATCAATCTTCTGCTCACTTGCTGATTTCAGTTTTCTATCTTATGATAACGATTCTTTGCTTTGCAGTCTTCTTTGCCTACTTTCGTCGAATTTTCAAAAATATTTTCAATCATGCGGAGCAGATTTCACAGGTTTGCATATCAATTTTACTTTATTTTTCCTGCCTGTCCAATAAATATGTAGTTGTCTTCAAAAGTATCGAAGTTGAAATATAGTTTCCAATTCTAACGTAGTGCTATTAACTTACTGACTTTTTGACAGGCTATGATTGTCAGAGGGTTTAGAGGAGACAGCAAGTCTCATAAAATCTACTTCTTATCGGATTCATCCTTCGGAAAAGCGGACCTCATTTCCTTATTGTGTCTGGTTGGTGTTGTTGGTGCTTCCCTCTTGTCGGACTACTATCTTGTCTGATGGGCATAGCTACTGCTACAACTTGTCTGGTAACTCTGCCATCAATTTTTCCGAATATAAAGTTTTGGTGCAAACTTCCGGCTTCTTTTGCCACTTCTGTCTCTCACCGAGTCAATTTTGATTGACAGAGGAAAAGAAGCTTTCATACCTGGTTACCATTCACCTGCAAGAGCTTTGGATGGGGTTGGTTGGACAGCTTATGAAAATTTGCACTTCATGGAAAGACAGTTCATTGGCTGTTCCCACTAAGAAATGTTGCAGTTGCATTCTTGGTGGTGTCTCTCAAGAATGTATGCATGGTGTGGTTTATTGGAATTTAGGAGATACTTGCGCTCCTGTGTACTATTTAGCATTCTATTACTACAGGATACCATTTTTTAATAATGGTGATTTGCCATTTTCATCGTCTTACACTCTGGTTAATGTAAAATATATATAACATGTCACCGATTTGTAAACTTTTATTAAAAAGGAGGAAAAAAAAAAAAAAACAACAACAACAAAATCAGGTCATGAATCTATATCTTGTGAATACAAAAATATCTAACCCAAGCTCTCTAAGAATATAACGTGGAGCATTCTGCCACCAAGTATAACACGGAAAAACTATACCAGAATTGGCCAAACAATCAACAACCGCATTCACCTCCTTGAGAGAGTGAGATATAACAAATTCCATGGAATTAGCCTTCTTAAGAGCATCAATCCAAGTTTTACAAAGAGATTAAAGGTCCGTTTAACTTGTTGATTTGAGTTTTTAATTTGAATTTAGATGTTATTTTATGTGAGAGCTTTTTACCGTAGCAAAATAATAATAATAATAATAATAATAATAATAATAATAAATAAAATAAATGTGACTGTTTTTTAGAATTTTTTATTGTAGCAAAACTCAAATTCTAAACTCGAATCGGTGAAATGAACGGGCTTAAAACAACCGCACTGAAAAAAGATCAATTGCACAAGCAGAACACTTTCTAACCAAAGATGCCTCCACCCCTTACTCCAAGCTAATCTAATGGCCATAATAATAGTCCAATGCTCTGGGTTGTTTGAGCGCATGTCAAAACAAGTTTTTGGTTTATCAATCAAAGCATTAATTTTAGAGTTGTAACTAATTTTGGTTTAATCCATTTTTGTACAACTATCATTTCTAAATTGTTCACGGAAAAATTAGCAGGGAACACAGATGATGGCATGCTTTTGACAACATTTTCCAGAGACTTATGACTGGGTTGGTTATCTGTAAAAAGTTTTTGAGAGCTTCTGCTATAGCTTTAGAGAAGTGTGACTGGCTTCATCATTTGACCCATTGAGCAATTTTTGGATCAACAACAGTTGTCTTCTTTCCATCATTCACTTAGGCATAAATTCACAATGGTTGTTGACCAAGTTGGCTAAAATAATGACATGTTTCTTTATTTTTCTTATCCCTTTTCTTGCAAAATGCCTAGCATTGCTCCAATTTCTTGGGAGAAAAAGGGCAAAGAAGAAAAAGACGAAAAGACAGTAGAAGGTTGAAATCATTTCTAATTTCCAAGAAAGGGCTGTAGCAACCGTTCAATGAATGGGAGATTATTTGAAAAGAAATGGTATTCGACATCACGCATTATATACATGGTCACAATATTCTAAGAGAATAAAAATTATTATCCATATGGCAGAGCTATGGTCTTCAGTTACATAATCAGGGCCCCGATGAAAAAAACAGTAGCTACATGATAAAGAGTTAAAAGCTACAAAAATTTTATCTTTGAAGAGGTCTGACCTTTTGATCCAAGCCCTTATCTCTGCCAACAAAGCTTTCTTCCCCCCTCTCGCATTATCTCGTAAGCGAGTTTGTGCTTCTCGAATGACGCCGCTCCAGCCTCTATGTATTTAGAGGCTGTTTCTCTTAAACTCCATACCATCAAAGCCTTGAGTTCTTGAGAGCTCCTCGTGGATTCGAAATCATGAACTGTACCAAACTCGGCATTTCTTGTCCATCGATGCAAAATATATCGAGATGGAAGCTCTCTTACGTCCAATATTTGGAAAACCCTCAAAACATGTCTACACTGCACGCCTTCGAATTCAAACATTTCGCAGCTGCAACCAATGGTGATATTCGACGCGTTAAAGGTGACGAGACACTTCTCGTTGTCATTCCCACCCTTCCGCACCAGATATCTAGTAATAGCACCTTCTTCGTAAACCTTAAAGCCAACATAACCATAGGACTGTAGAAGTTCTTTCTGAAATATCTTGAACACAGCAAGTGTGTAAAGCCTTCTGCATTGTTCTTCTACTGGTTCTTTTGTCTGCAAGAAAGTCTGCAGGTTATAAGTATTAAAATCCTCTTTTCTTTCTTCTTCGCGGCGTCGCTCAATGCCTCTTTCGTATCGTGAAACAAACTCTACGAGTGCAGTCTGGGCATTCAGGAATGTACCAAAGAATGATTCAATGTTTTCATTCAGAGGGATGCCAGCAAAAAAGGTACTGCGCAGGTATGCCGGAACCCAACTTTCACGCTTTTCGTACATTTCTTTCAACCAAACATTCTCTATCAAGCCATACCTATTGATAAGCATATTCCATGCGGTTTCAAATTCATCAACTGTCTGAATCTGGTAAATGCACTTTTCATATTCATACCTAATGGAGGGTTCAATCAGATTCAGATACTCCCTTTCCTTAGCCTTAAGTTGCCACAACGAAAATCGATGGTGGGCTCTCGGAAAGACTTTTTTGATGGCTTGCTGGATGGCCTTGTCCTGGTCAGCTATTATTGAAAGAGGATGAAGCCCTGACATTGCCTTAAGCCATGTCTGGAACAACCAAGTGAATGCTTCCTCAGACTCATCAGCAATTAGGGCACAGGCAAGAAGCACCGGTTGCCTGTGGTGGTTAATTCCAATAAAAGTAGCAAAGGGCACCAGATAGATACTTTTCCGGTAAGAGGTATCGAGAATAATCGCATCACCAAACTGACTGGCTGAAAATCTAGACCTGCCATCAGCCCAGAAAATACTCATGCAACTACCATGGTCAACTTCGACAGCATAAAAGAAGCTTGTATCTTCTGCTTGTCTGGTTTGGAAATATTCAAAAAGCACGCGATACCAATCATTTCCTATGTGATTTTCTCGATTTCTTTTGACAATATTGCCTGTGGTTATCTGGAAAATATCCTCATTGTCCAGTCCACCACTCTCCTCCTCTAACAGCTTTTTTGAAGCAGAAAGACTTTTCTTATGCAGTTCTAGTTGAGGTTCAAGTTCATGGTTATGACCTTTCTGGAGACGGTCAACAACCCATCTTCCAGTTTCTTGTCTCTTAATCCTCATGAATGCCCCACAGCCAAGTCTTGAAGGGTGCTGAAACCCTTCCTTTGAACACACGAATCTCCGAGATGTGATTGACCCATCAAGCTTCGAGCGAAACAATTGACCAATTCGAATCCTGAATCCTTTATTTGCTGCATATGCCTGATAAAATTGGTATGCCTCATTGGCTGAGTTGAATTCCAGACCAGAAAACGGTTCAACTGTCGATAGCATTTCATCTCCATCCCTTTTAAGCCGCTTGATATTGATAATGCCAGAGGCAGAAGGCCTCCCATCCTCAACTTCCTCAATCAATTTGGTTTTGGTTCTCAGCCTACTGGACACTTTTACTACTGACTTTGTTTCTAAAGGAGCCTTCCGCTGCTGTGAAGTAGGAGGGCTTTCCTCCATTATTCCCAGATCATGATTGTGATCCTTAAGGAAAAGGTCCACAATCCACTTCCCCGAATCACGCCTTTGGACTTTTATCAACGCTGGACATCCTGTCCGTGAATTGAGCTGAAACCCCTCCTTCGAGCACACAAATCTTCGAGAAGATACAGTCCCATCAGTTCTCGAGCGATAGAGCTGACCAGTCCGAATCTTAAACCCCACACGCGTCGCATATGAACTGTAGAACTCACGCGCCTCATCCGCGGAATCAAACTCCAATCCAACACAAGGTTCTAGTCTAGAGTCCCCTTCATCCTCTACATTGACATTATTCATAGCAGGAACCATACCAACAGGATAGGCCTTCACCACCACAGTGTTCCCAAACCCTCTGCTGCAAGGATCAGTACCTGAACTGCGTCAATATGCAGTATATACAAAATAGAATCTTACATCAAAAACCCAGAAATGACACCTTATATTCATACATTGTTGGGTTACAAATACGAAATTATCTTCACTGGTTTCAAGGGCAAAATTTTCTCACCGGGAAAAAACACCTACCATAGCCAACAAAACAGTACCTTAATATATTATAACACAAGATTTTTCGCATTTCTATACTTTTTAAACATGCAATAATTAAAGAAAAATATAAAACGGAAGCAAGATCCATGTGACAAACCCACCACTGGGGATTTCGGAAAACTCATTTTCTTTTCTGGGTTCCATTTTCATATTTTCGCAGCAACCAAACAAAGCTATAGAGGATAATAAATAACAATAATAATAATTTTAAAAATCTGACGAATAAATAAAACACATAATCGACAATTTCAGATCAGGAGAAAGCGCAAAATCTATTGAATCGTAGAAATAAAACGCATCAAACGCGAATTAGAAACAGCCAAAACAGACCCACAAAAAAATTAGGGTTTTGCCTGATTGCAATCTTACCTTCTGATATCTGTGAAGTGGCTGGAGCTCGGTTCCACGACCATATCTAAAGAGCTAATAATACGAACAACATCGGATTTCAGCCAATCTTATTCCTGAATTTTTGGGTTTTGCATTGGATTTTTGGCGCCAAAAATCCCTTGGGAGAGAGAGAGAGAGAATCTGAGACGAGCTTTTGGGTTTTCTGGAGACTTTCTGGATATAACTCTTCACACTACACAAACACGCGCACACACACTATCTATATATATATATATATATATATATATATATATATATATATATTTACATATGCAATAAGTGCTAGTACTAGTAAAAAAGAAAGGCCTTCGAGATTTTTATTTTTATTTTTTATTTTTTGTGTGAATGGTTCAAAGATGAAGTTGAAACACTTTTTTTTTTTTTTTTTGGTTACTTTGGATTTGGGAAATGATTTGGGTTCTTCAATCAAATCTGTGATACTTTTATTTACTTCCTGTTTGTTTGGCACTATTACTTGCTTGCAGAGTTGACCTATGTATTGTCCATAAAATTGGTTCAATTATGTAATATATAATATAATATATATAATATAAGCCCAATGGTTTGTTTTTCTCTTTCTTTATTCATTTCGGGTGATTCATACCTACTGAGCTCAATAATTGTCGTGACCCACACAATTAAGAATCTATTTGCCCTTTAAAGGAAAACGACATCACGTTAAATCTAGTCGATGTGCAAAAACGACAATCGTTTTTTGGTATTTCCTGCTAAGTCTAACAGACGACTGCAGTTTTATGTTTAAAAGTTAGATGTCGTTTGTAGTCAAATTTTAGTGCTTTTTTTTTTTTTTTTTTTTTTTTTTTTTTTTGGCCTTTGGGACCGCAAAAGGATAAGTTGTCCTTTTCAGAATTTCCCGTCGTTTTTAAATTAGAGTTTTCATGTTTTAGCATCACCACGATGTGTCGTTTCAATTTTTATGTTGGTGTCGGTTGTAATTAATTCTCATATCCTTAAAAATTAATTTTTATTTTTTATATTTTTTTACCCTTAAATTTTTTTTCTTTTAAATTTGAGTTTTTATTTCGAATTGAGTTGTAATTTTATATAAGAATTTTTAACTGTAATAAAAAAAATTAAATGTAAATTTTTATGATAATTTTTAACTATAAAAAAATTATAATTAAAAACCTGAATCGGTAAATAAATAAGACTTATATTTTAATTTTAATCTATAATTTTTATAAATTTCGTTAAATATTTATACTAAATTAATAAAAAGATTGAAACTGAAATAAAATAAAACTTCAATAACTAATTGTGATGCGTTTTAAAAATCAAAAATTAATGTTTATTTCATATATTTATCTCTGATTCTGAATCATAATTTATAATTTTTTATAATATTTTTCTCTCATAAAAATATACGTAAAATAAAAATATTTTTATATCATGATTATTAATCTATGAACTAATTGTCTATAAATTTATGATAAATTTTAAAAACTATTTGTGAGATTAAACCCCGTTATTTTTAAACAGTCAAGTCAAAGTTACCGTCACAGCCAACCGTCCTTAATCCGGTCACGCCAATTTTTTGTTAAAATTCAACGGCAGCAGATTGGCCGTGATACTTTGTAGGTAATGTATGCCGTCTCCGAAACAAACCCGTTCTTTCTTTTTCATTTTCTTGTTATTTTGTCTCATCCACCAACCGTGACACACGAGAGGAAAGATCCCAAGTCATCGTATTCGTCCCTTAAAAACATTTTCTGCTCAGAATTTTTCCGCGAAAGCAAAAGAAGAAGAAGAAGAAGAAGAAGAAGAAAAAAAAAAAAAAAAAAAAAAACCAGAGAAGGAAAATCTAGAGAGAGAAAGAGCGAGGAGAGAGAGATGTACGGGTACAGTGGGTTGAACAGCAAGTCGGAGGAGGTAGATCTAGAGTCCGGAGAGATTCTCTACCCAGGGATCAGCGCCGGCGAGAACCAGCTCCGATGGGGTTTTATTCGCAAGGTCTACGGAATCCTCACCGCTCAGATCGTCCTCACCACCGTCATCTCCGCCGTCACCGTCCTCTACGCTCCCGTCAACGATCTCCTTCGAGGCAGCCCCGGCCTTCTTCTCTTCCTCGCCATCCTTCCTCTTATCTGTAAGTTTCTCCATCCTTAGGTTTATCATCTTAATTCTCGTGATAGAAATTTGTCGAATTCTTGTTGATCACAATTTGTATTTTCCGGCGGCAGATTTTATTTTGATTGTTCTTGTTATTCTTGAATCGTTTGTGAGATTGCGAATTTGGGTTTCTAGGTTTTGATATTTGGGAAGCTTTTTAGATCCCTCGTCTCTGTGCGCAGCTTGTTTGTATATATAATGGATACATAAACCCAAACAACCTGCAAACTCAATCCACTACACCCCAATCTAACCTGAAAAAGGTAACTTATAGCATTATTTTTTATTTTTCAGCCTACTAAATGTCTGACTCGAGATATTTAGGGCGGTTTATGAGTTGGGTCTATAATAATCAGCATATCTCAATCCAACCCGCATATGCATGATAAGAAGCCTATGAGTGTAGACTGATAAAAATAGTTGTTGTTGCACTGGTTGTTTTGAATGGATCTGAATTAAGTCTCTAATTTATGTTTGCTTTATGTTTGATGTTGGATGGACTACTTTACTTCATGTTTAATGTTAGATTAAACTTTAAATTGCTATCTATTTGATGATGGACTAATAAGTATTATTTTTATTTGATGATTAGTATTATTTGATGATGAACTTTGAATGTTGGATTTATTATTTCAATATGATGATAAATTTTGAATGTTGGATTGAACTTTGATTTGAATGATGAACCCAAGCACCCGCCCCTCTCCAACCCAACCCAACCCAACCCAACTCAAACATCATTAGGTTGTGAAATTTTTCTAAAATTGTTGGGGCTAAATATGTGTAATTCACACCCTTTAAGGCGGGGTAAGAAAAAGTCCCTACTCTACGCTAACTCAACCCATATACATCCCTAAAATGGATTGTTGGATGGTGGAAACTGGAAGGAGAAAAATATAGTTTGGTTATGTAATGCGAATACCCTTGTGTATCACAAATTCTTGAATAGTTTGCCTATGTTGGGATTTGGTTATTTGCTTTCTTGAGGAATTTTTGTGCTTGATCCATCTTTCAACATTTTGATTGATATGAAATTCTTTTTGCAGTGCTATGGCCCTTGCACGTCTATCAGCAAAAGCATCCTCTGAACTTCGTCTTCCTCGGACTTTTCACTGTGACACTAAGTCTCACTGTTGGCGTAAGCTGCGCTAACACGGATGGTTGGTATCCTTTACTCTTGAAATTTCATTTGTTAATTCTCTGCATCGTTCTTCTGAGGATTTCGTGACGAACCACAACTTCTATTTGGTTTCGTGAAATTGAGTCGTAGGTGTGAAATTTCTGGTCTGTCAAATTGTGGGTCTTGGTTGTTTGTAGGAAGGATTGTGCTCGAGGCATTGATTTTAACCTCAGCTGTGGTTGTGTCCTTGACTGGATACACGTTCTGGGCTTCCAAGAAGGGCAAAGACTTCAGCTTCCTAGGACCAATCTTATTCACTGGTCTCATTATTCTTGTTCTAACCGGTTTCATCCAGGTCAGATGCGTATTTCTTATATAAATACTTCCCCATATATGTATGCTTGTGTCATTGTATGCACATAACAGAGATTTGAATTTTTTTACCATGTGATCCTGTACTGTTGATCTGACTTTGTATAACTTCTGCTGTGGTCTTTAGGCATTTTTCCCACTTGGCTCTACATCTGTTGCTATCTACGGTGCGGTTGGTGCAATCATCTTCTCGGGCTATATTGTTTACGACACAGATAACTTGATCAAGCGCTTCACTTATGATCAATACATTTGGGCTGCCATTACTCTTTACCTGGATGTACTGAACCTGTTCCTTTCAATCTTGCGGATGCTGAGACAATCAGACGGTTAGTCTATCGGCTAACTCTCACCAGCCTGGCATTTCTGCCAAAAAGCAGCAAGTGTATTCGAAACTAAGACTAGAGATCTTGTCTACGCTTCACCGTATCTTTTATATCACATTTGAGTGAATGGTCATAACTCAATAACATGAAAATTTCTCAGTCAGTAGTTCTGGCTGTATTAAGTGTGTTAAATGCATTTTCTTCGTAAATGGTAGCTTATTACTATAACTTGTTTTCATTTCTCAATAATGCATCGTGTATTTGCCTAGAACACACGTTTTGCATGGTCGATTAATTTTTTTGTTTTTGTTTTGTTGTTTGTTTTTACTGGATATACAGTGCTAACAGGGCTTTCCTTTGTCACTGTAATGTTTAGTATTTACTCGTCATCTGATCTTCTTTTTGTCACTTCTGCGATGACTAGTTATTGTAGGCAACATTCATTTTTCTGTATCGTCGTGTGAGTAATAATTTAACACTTTGTTCATTTCAGATGTTTGAGTTAAAAAGTAAATCATTATAATAGAAAAAATGAAATTTAAATTTTTGTGAGGAAAAACACTTACAAAAATTTGAGTTACAAAACCAACGGGATTGACCGATGGTAAGATTATTTAGGTCAGAAGCCACTGCAAAAACTCCCCACCATTAATCTTTTGACTACCCGTGTCCTCAAAACACGTTTAGTCCTCTGGTAATGGACCAAACCCAAATAACGTGTTTTGGTAGGACCACCACTTGCACTATCTAGTGAAATTCTGCCCCAAACATTGTACTCTTTATCGGTGATATATGCAGACAAGTAAAATGGAAAGTTGAAAGTGATTTTTCCCCATACCTCAAGCGATTTGCCCATATTGTCATCTCCACTATCAACAAGTAATTTGTCCCCTCTTCAATTAATTGGGGTTTATAAGCAAATTCTAGCCTAACGAAGTCTTACAATGTCGGCAAAGGGCAGGGTCTTATTTTATTTCATCTAATCAGAATCACCACCATCGTTCTGGTTAATGTAACGTTGAAAGGACTTTAAACTATCTTTTCGGGAGTGTGTTTTCGGGTTTGAAGAGAAGGGAAATGACAACAGGGTTTTTCTTAATGTGAGAAAGTGATAATAAGTTAATAACATACTGCTAACAGTTGAGTAAGCCACAAATTCAGCCATTAAAGCAAAGCACCTCCATTGAAACCCACATCAAGTTTTTTTTTATTTTTTTTTTCTGTCACGGTTGAAGTGGGACTTTTATTACAATGAGATGGTAACATATATATACTAATAATTTGGTATGGAAATGCAAGTACCGTATTTACATAGTATATTTGACCAAATTAAAGAATTATGATCAGGGCATGTAAAATGAAACACATTTTTGCAGGCGAAAATAAATTCTAACAATCAAAGGGATAGTCCAACCTCCAAAGCAATGAACTTTATCAAGATTTCTTAGGCTGCTCATCATCATCATCAACATCTTCTTCAATATCCCAACTCAGATCCTCGTCGTCCTCAGCAGCATTACTCAATCTCTTTCGCAAATCAGCTCTACTTGAGGTTTCACCAGAACCACCACCCACAGCTTTACCCTCATCATTGCTTCCAATATCTTCAATCTCATCCCATCCAAGGTCTTCTTCCTCCTCGGGCCTTGACACGATCGAAACATCACTGTCTTTGCAAGAATCAGAACTCTCACTAGCTTTTGCCTCGGATACTACTGCAGATTTTGCAGCCTCTGGCTTGTCCACATTATCACTTGCGCTTGCAGATTCCGATTCCGGTTTAAGCTTCTCTTGAGCTTTGTTTTCTTCTTCATCGTCTTCATCTTCGTCATCGAAATCCCAACTCAATTCCTCTTCTTCACCGGAAATTGCCCGCTTCACGAGCTTAGCCCTTGCGTCCTCAAATTCCTTCAACTTATGAACCTTGTAGAAGTATCTGAACCAGAAGTTCTCATGATCAACACTGTTCGGAACAAGAGTCTCGTAAATCTCACCGATTTCTCCATTTTCCCCCTTCATCAGATTCTCAGACTCTTCCTTTCTCTCGTCCAAACCGAATCCCGACTTCCACAGCTCGTAATTCCCCAAATCCTCAGGATCATCCAAGTAAGTGCTCGCATTGCTCTGAATCGCGAGCAATTGAGCTTCGAATCTACTGTAGGGTTTCGAATCGAAGCTCGGACGGCCGCTTAATTGCCGGCTGTTGCTTTCGGAGGCGTCGGAGTCTTCGTCGGCGGCGGCCAAAAGCGAATCCCTGCCTTGAGAAATGATCTCGGCCGTCGATTTCCAGACGGAGCTTCCGATGTCGTCGATCGCTTGGCCGACCGATTCGAGCGACTCCTGAGCGACGGTGGCGCCGACCTCGAGCGACGCCGGGAGGTCCTTGACGGCGCGTGAGGCGGTGTCGCGGATCACCGCCGTCTCCATCCTCAGGCCGGAGCCGAACTCCTCGAGATCCTTGCGGTAGGTCTGGATAACCGACTCAGATTTTGTCGCCAAGGTCTTGATCAGACCGCCGAAGCTCCAAGCTGTACTGGAATTCGAATCCGGCGGCGACTCCGGAGCGGGAACGTCGTCGTTTTTGGGCTCGTCGGAGTCGGAGGGCTCCAAGTGTTCGTCGGCGAAGACGGATTTGAAGAAATCCATTGAAGGAGAAAAGAGGAAGAGTTCGCAGGGGATTTTTTTTTTTTTTTTTCTTTTTTGTTGTTGGGTGAAGGAACGTTTTGTGGAGAGGGAAAGAAGTGGAAATTAGGAATAAATCACCAGAAGATTCTCATGGAACAAAGAAAGAATTTATACGAAAAGGGGGTTTTTTTTTCTGTTTTGTTTTTTGTTAGTTTTTTAAACTCTCCGTCACTCCATGATGTCAAAAGTTAAAAAGAAAAAAAGAGTAAAGGCTTTGGTGTGCTACGTCAAAATATAAAATTTATAATTCGTTTGATTCTTAAATTTAAATTTTTTATTTGAATTATAATTTATGATACAGTATTTTTTTATAAAAAATACACATAAATTAAAAATAATTCAAATTATATGATTTAAATCTATAAATTAAACGAATCAATTACTGTCTGATTTCAATTTTTAATTTAAATTTATATGTAAAATTTTTTTATTATAATAAAAAATTAAATATAATTATTTTTAATAATATTTTATTATAATAAAATTTAAATTTTAAATTTAAATCAGTAAAATAAACGATATGTCAATTTGTTTCATTAATTTCGTCATTAAGATTAAACAAAAAAAAAAGGAAGCTTTGAAATATATATGAGAATTAATTTTGAAATATATATGAGAATTAATTTTGAAAATGCCAGTTTGTTAGATGCTAAAGCTTCTTTTTCCTCTTTGAAAGGAAAAGCCAATTTTATCAGCAAACATGAAAAGACCAATTTAATCATTGAATGGGAGTTCCTGGATAAATAAATACTGCCAATCACTTTCGGTGCTATAAATTAAATAGCAACAAAACTAGAAGAAATCACATACCACAACGTAACTAAACGGTTATTTATCATATTTGTTTTGTTAGAGAGAGTTTTGAAAAAAGATGACCAAATTTTAGAAGGTTTAAAAATTCACCGAGTCATAGAGTATTCAAATTTCCAAATAAAACTAAATTGCGATAAACCAAATTTAAATCATACGGGGGTTGGTTCGTTAACATATATTTTCTGGCAAACAATATCAATAAAAGACCCAATATTTTTGGTATGTTTGTATAAAGCCTTAAATCCTTTAGCAAACTATATACTTTAACTAATATTGACACTAACATCCTTCTTAAAGATCAAACAAAACAAGGGGCAAAGAAAATACAGTATCTAGTACTATAATATCTAGGAGTTATAAGACTATATAGCTGAGCATTTGTTTATGAATTTCGTTCACATGGTCTACTTCATGCACCAGCAACATCCAATACATTTGCTACTTCTCCTTACAAGTTGGGAATCATACAATCTCAATTCACACATGTTCTTTGTCATTACTCTTATACAAACCGAACTTGACAAGCCCAAAACTCACAAGTCACAACGATATGTGCCTAGTAAAACTTTTTTGATTGCATCAAAATTACTAGTGTATATACTTCCTTAAAAAATAATAATAATCACCTACTTGGGCAATGACACTCCTACAGCGCAAAGATTTCCAACCCCCTCCCCTTTCATCTAGGCAAATAGAGTTTGTCATTGTAAACCATTGGCAGTCGAAAAAGTAGGGGCCAGCACAAAATGCAACGTCATCGAGAAATGACCTATCATTTGAGATTAGTGAAGCGAGCTACTCTTTCAATTTCCTTCATGATAAGCTCTTTCTCCTCTTCAAATTGCTCATCTTCGGCACCTGCAAAGAAGAAAAGATAGTAAAAGGGTCGAAAACTATGGTTGTTATGTGTGGTGCTGTAGGATGCAAGTAGCATAGAAGTTTAGGAGCTACGGATCTGATCATTTACCTTTTCCAGTAGAAAGATTTTCAAGCAATTGTAGCAATTTCTCATGGTTTTTAGCCAGAATAATCTTGATTTCTCGCGGCTTGTTAGGGTTAGCAACAAAAACCTACAAGTAGTTTGCATAGTGGAGAATTAAAGAGCTAAAATAATGGTAAGAAACTATGTTGTCCCATTAAGTCGATAAATACACATATTGAGATGAAGAAAATACATTTACAGAAAAAAGAAAAGACTTCCAATCTTTTTTAACTGCACCACGAGGATGATTACAAGTTATTATTCTCAAAAACATCCTACAGTAGATGTCTCTACAGTCCAATCTTTAGTTGAAGAATCTGATGTAACTTATGTAAAAACAATTTATCTAGAACAGTTTCAGACTTGTAAGACAAGCAAGTCAAGACTCACTAATAATCCACTCGGGCTCACAGGAAATTCAAATGATGCTATCCACTGCATAGTGCATACCCTGATCATGTTCCCGTTACAACGACTGTAAAGTACAGAAACAAACAAAAACACGGAAAAAGGCAGTGAAAGAAAACACAGAGATAATCATTTACCTTGAATATGTGGAAAGCTGAGATTTGGATGTTTTTGCTTGAATCCTGCGCGTTAAAGAGAATCGACGGTGAAGATAATGGTAAAATCAAAAGGCATAATCACAGCAAAATTTCTCATATAGCATCAAACATGAGAACTGAGTATCATATAGGCTGCGAACAAGTTGATCAAAAATTACAATAAATGCTTGAAAGTGAACAGACCAGATGATCATCGTGAAGTGACAATTGAAAAATTCAGATAAAAAGCTAAGGAGCTCAGGGGTATATACGTTAAGTACATTGTCCTATACTTAACATCAACAAGAGATACTGTATCTCCAAGATGTCCAAAGCAGGAAAAAGCAGAAATATTTTTTTCTGCCTACAAGACAAAAATCTCAATCTGCAAACGATATATTACTTATACTAAGTTAACCTGCAGTCTCATGTCAATCTAATGTGAGAAGAAGAAGAAGAAGAAGCTAAGCATGGAAAAACATTGACTATGTAAGCTTCTAGTAAAATGAAGTGTCAAAAGGCCAAAACAGTTTACAAAAACAAGGAAATGAGCAGATAAGTCATATCTCTCTTTACTAATGATACCCACACATAATCTTGAATCTTCTAACTCCAAGCTGGGAAGAAGACGCGAGAGAATAAAAAAAATCTAATACATAAAAAGGTGAGGAAAATTCCATTTAGTCACATTTTAGAAAACCAAAAACTCAAGAATCCACTAATAATAAAGGCTACAAGGAAAATAACAACAAGAAGTAGAGCAGTTATTACCTTAAGCAATGTCATCATGACTTTCAAGTACCGAACTTCTAAAATGTAGCGCTTCATTATGTGGGAATTTGGAGACTCCAAAAGGAATTCCGAGAGAAGCTAGAGTTAATTCATAAAAGATCAATTCTTCAAATATCTTGTAGACGAAAAGAACAGCAAACAAAAAAAAGAAATGGATAATTCATAATACTAACCTTCAATGATTGCCTTCTTGTAACATAATTAGAAGATGTCAAGAGTTTTTCATATAGTTCAAAGAACTGGGGGAAAAAAAAAAGTTGTTACACAAGTGACAAGCTGAAACATGAAATGATGAGTATGCAAAAAGTAATGTGAAGAAAGCTATCTTCACAGCCTGCATGAACATGCATATATATCAAGGATGAGTAGACTTGATCTTGTCTCCAGAACTACAGATACAAACTTAAATTTTCCTTCATGAAGCTTTTTCGCTACGAAGATCTCCTAGTTTTAAAATATTGGATTAACATAATAAAAATAAAGAGTACCAAAGAATTGAAAGTACCAACATTAGACCAAAGCAAATAAAATAAAGTAAGAAGCATACTTCATCATAATGTGCCGTCAAATATTCGGAGACTAGATTTCCATGTTTAGTAAGCAAATCCTATCAAAAATTTATTCAAAGCAAAACGGAGGTATAAACAATGTCAGTGTTTAAAGATTCAAAGGTAAATGATTGATGAAGCACAAAATTAAAGAAGGGAATAATGTGACCTTAAAGGTGGAGAACGCGTCAGAAGCAACATCAAAGTTAGGCAACTCCACAAACTTAAAAAACAACTCAAAGCTTGTAGACTCCAATATGTATCTGAAAAATACTACAGAAATCAAATGTGTGAATAAATGAAAATTTCTTCAAATACGCCAAAAGCAACTAGGAAACAAACAATTTTTTTGGCTAACGAACACGTAATCAGACTTCAATTTAAATTCTATCAGATGATTTCTATATCCACAACAGTGTAAGGTCATCAATCATGAAAGTGTAATAAAAAAAGCTTCTCAGACAAAATGAGACCAACTTGGAAAGATCATTACATCCCAGATGTGACAATTAGAGAGAAAAGAGGACAAAAAGTTTGATTGTCTTACTTTGCAAGTGTTGGAAACTTAATGCATTCCCTCAACATGTTTCCACAGTTCAAGGCAATTTCTTTGTTATCATAGCTGCTTGAAAAAGGGATGACAGTAAGTCTCAATTGAATTTAAATAAAAAAACCATATCGCTAATAATAGGAGGCAGATTCAAATTAATCTACACGGCTAGACTACCATGATTTGCAACTAATTATAGAAAGAAATTACGAGATTAAACTTCGTAGAACCAACGAGCTAGTTGCCATAATGCCACATAGTTTAGCAATGGAAAACACAAAGGACAAGACAAACAAAATAAAATATGTATTACTAACCAAAAATTCATGAAATAAAATAAAAAAAAGGATGTACAAGAAGTACAAGAACATCAACAGCACAACGTACCACACGACAAGAAAATCTAGTAACTCAAAATGCTCCTCGATATACTGCACACAGCAATATGTGGGGCCAACCTTTTGCTTCAACAATATCGACCAACAATGGACAAGATCCTTTCTTGCCTAAATCAAAGACACTACAATATTATTCTCTTCGAATTAGAAGATTCATATGCATAACATAGTGTTAACAAATGATTTTTCTAAAATTGAACAAATGTATCATTACTTACTTCCCATCCAAGTATTGAGAGCTTGTGAATTAGCAGAGAAATAACATCCTCTTTACAAATTTCCTCCGCGAGCTGCGAAACTTGCTCGGCATTCGGCTCAACCTCTCCGTCTCCCAAAATCATACATCTCATTGTCGCAAAATTCTTCTCAACTTCCTCCAAAGCCTGAAACGACCACACGAATTATACGATCAAAAACCTAACCTTTACACTAACAGATTGCGAAAATTAACAGAAAAATATCACCATCAATGGGAAATGCAATAGCAACGGAACACAAAAAAATCACGAATTCTCTCAGTTGCGGATTTGAACTCATCAGAACGTGAAATTGAATAAGGAAAATCGGTGATCGGAAAATTCATCGGTAAAAAGAGTTACCTTCTCGAGGGATTTAACTTCGACGACGGTCTTGGTATCGAGAGCGGCGAGGCTGTCCCTGATGGCCTTGGCCACGTCCTGAGGGGTTTTGGGCCTCGACGGCTTGAAGAACGAGAACGACATCGGAGAAAAGCTTCGAAGGTGGTCCGCTCGCCGGCGTTTACCGTTAGCTTCTAGAAGCTTCTTCTTCTTCTTCTTCTCTCTCTTAGTGTCGATCCATGATCGCCCTCCTCACTTTTCCAATTTCCACCATTTCGATTTTCGACCTGATATTGGAATTTTTGTCTGTGGCAGTGTTCACAAAACGACATCGTTTGTGTTTGGCAATGCGATTCAGAAGTGTTTTTATAACTTGAAAAAAAAAAAAATATATATATATATATATATATATTTCTAATGTTTCTGCTAATTTCTATCTATTGTACGCTAAAGAGAAAAATAAAATTAAAGATGAGTTGTATGAACTAAATAAGAAGAGTTAGACAAAACTCACAAGAATGAGCTTTTTTGTCTTGTTATTTTCATCTTCTAATAGCATATAAAATTTAGGTGGTGTTATCGTGATATAAAATCAATTTATCTCTAAATTTTGTGTCAAGTTCTTTAAAATCTCGTTCAATTTTTATATTCAATTTTTCAATTTAAATTGAAATATAATTTTATTTAAAAATTTTTAATTTTAATAAAAAAAATTAAATGTGATTTTTTATAAAAATTTTTAACTATAATAAAATTAAAATTAAAAATTTAAATCGCTAAAATAAATGAGACTTAAATATCTCTTCAATCAATGTCTAATGTCTTTATTGCCTATTCACTGTTGCTCATTTCCTTAGCTTTTCTTTTTTCTTTTTTTCCTTTTAAAAGAAAACACGAACAGTTTTTTTTTCTTTTTCTTTTTTTTTTTTTTTTTATAAAAAGGAGAGGGGAATTTAAATGGAGCTTATGATTTTATCAGAGCATTTTAGATATGATATTTACTCAAAAAGTAGAAAAATATATACTAATTCCCTATGTTTCCCTTTAAAATAAGCCCGAACAATAATCAGAAAAAACATAAATTTTCCTAATCCAAATATTAAATACGATTCATTCTTAAAATATATATAAGTGGTATATATAAATCAAATACGATTCTCAAAAAAAAAAAAAAAGCGCAGTCATAACGCGGCCGCCTCCGGCCTCCTCACTCAGCCCCACTCCCCATATCTCTCTTTCCAACCGGTGTTTCCATTTGAATTAAATAACAGTGGTTTGATTTATGAATTTAAAATTATTTTTATTTTATTTTTAAAAAAATATATATATTATAAAAAATTATAAATTATAATTTAAAATTAATGACGAATATAATAAATAAATATCAAAAAAAACTTTCCTTTTTAAAAAAAACATTTGAGTTCTGTTTTTAAATAAAATAATTAATAAAATTAATCCATTGTTTCCTTATTTTTTGAAGTGATATTTCATTTTTTTTAATTTTTTGGGTGTTAATTATTTCATTATATAAGGTTAGAAAATTTTACTTGTGCTATACATGGCATCGTTCGCTTCGGAATTTAAGTTTTTAATTAGAACTAAGATATTACATTTTCTAAAAGCTTTTACTCTAATAAAAAAGTTAAATATAACATTTTTTGAGAATTTTTAACTCTAAAAATTTAAAATTAAAAACTCAAATCGGTAAAATGAACGAAGTCTATATATTGTCTTATTTCACACACTCATCGCTCTCCTTCCAACTCCGGCTTAGCCTCTTCTCCAATCTCGGGAAGCACACTCCCCCGCCTCTCCTCTTTCCTCCATTCTTTTTGTCCTTGACTTGGCGAGTTGTTTTGGTTTGATTTTTCTTATTAAAAAAAAAAAACACTTTGGTTTGGGTGTTTATGGGTTTTTATTTTCCTTTATTCGGGAAATTTCAATACTGACATGGGGAGTGATTGCTTTAAGTGTTTGAATTGGTTACTCTAACAGAAGAATTTACTAAGAAACACTAGAAATATGAGCATTGATGAGCAACTAATTATATTCCTGACAATTGTATGTCAAAGCAAAAGTAACAAGAAGACACAACATCAATGGTAGCACTCAGGAGCTACAATTTCAAAGTATTTCATGATAGTCTTAAATGCCATATATCGTCTGCGACATGATTTCATTCAGTCCCTGGACTTTAACTTTATTGATCCATTCATTAAGTCAAGTGGGAGCAAGTATAGACCATGGTTTGATGTAAGTCCCTAAATTTTATTTACCGTATTATCTTAACATTATTTACTTGCAAAATATTATGTGTAATAATAATATCTTATTTCTTCGTAGAATTGTGTTGGTGCGCTCGATGAGATGCACGTTTTTTGTGTTCCTTCGCTTGAGAATGCCGAGGTGTTGAGAAATAAGAAGGGACCATGTGGCATGCTTAAGTAAGAAATAACAGATACCGTTTATTAACCAGTTTTTCAGAAATTCTTTTTCTGCTAATTGAACACCATTATAAGTGCAGTTAACATGCAGTGCACTTCTCTTTTCTAATCCTTTACATCCTCCGATCATTCAGAAAATTGAAATAATAGTATACAACCAATATTTTTAACTACTATCAACGAGGGTAATATAATATATTTTCTCAAAATTGATTGGATTACTTGCTAGTTAAGTATCTACTTTAGTTATTAGTGTATGAATCATTTTGTTGTGTAACATGATATGATTGATGTTTGAATCAAACCCTTTAAAGCTTGTTTGTTTTCACATTTTTCCAACATTAATTTTTTTTTACCATAACAAATCTTCGGAGAATCGAAACACCCCTTCTGTTGTTCAATATCGTGTTTTGCCATTGCCCACAAATGGTTACTTATCGTTAGTGTGTGTAAGATAATTTTTTTTCATTAATTGGTTAAATGTATTAACCAATTAAAGTATGACAAATTAAAAAAAAATGTCACATATGCTTGAAATAACATTAAACGGATATTATCACAAAAATTGATAGTTAGTAGTTTTTTTTTTCTTTCATTTTCGTATATAAAATTGAGGAGAATTAAAGTGGTAGTTGAATTGAGAATCAAACTTGATAATCCATGTGCACTCCTAAACACTAACTCCGATTTCAGTTTTCATTCCAATCTAGATTCTAACTCCAATTTATTGCCTTATTAACTCCAAAAAAAATTTCCGTTTGTTCGTTGCCCTTCTTGGCGATCTCTCCCTTTGAATGAGTGTTTTTTTTTTTTTGGATTTTTATTACTGGACTTGGCAAAAGGCAAGTCTTTGCCATCAGTTTAAGAATTTAGAGAAAAAAAAAAAAAAAAAATTCAGCCAGTAGTGGAACAATTGTTGTCCATATATATATATATATATATATATATATATATATATATATATATATATATATATATATATATATATATATATATCGCTCTTGAAAAAAAAAAATTATGTGAAAGACCATTTACTTAAGAGGGAAATGAATTGTTTTTGTTCAAGTCCTTTTTCTCTATTTCTCGTCGTCATAAAAATTTATGATTTTCCTCTAGTTATCTAATTTGTTTATCAGCAATCTCTTGAAAATATATATATATATATATATATATATTTTTTTTTTGACATAGCAATGGGAAACTCGTCGTCCAACTTTAATGATCTTCCAAGAGAGATTGTGGTCGAAATCATATCGCGGCTACCCGTGGAGTTGTTGCTGCAATGCAAGTGCCTGAATATTTCTTGGTAACTTTGGCATGAAGTGTCTCATCAACAACCCCAAATTCGCAGCCAAGCACCTCAACCACGCCAAATCCTCCCCGCCCGCAACCTTACTCAGTCCATTGTCGCATCCGCCGCGAAGAGCTTGAATCAGGAGGGTTCTGCTCCTATGAACTAACGGTGACAATGATGACAAGGATGATGTTCATTTGGTCGCTAAAGATACCAATTTATTACTTTATTCAGAATTTCATTATGAGCCGTAACTGGATGTTCATCATTGTAATGGCATCGTTTGCCTTGTTAAAATAATGATACCGGGAGCTGTGGCGCTATGCAATCTTTCTCTGCACATGGTCAATATTTTTCATACAAGATCAGACTTGCTGTGGGATGAATCTATTATTTTGGGAACGGGATTCGGCTATGATTCATTAGCTTGCAACTATAAAGTTGTTAGGATTTGGAAGACCATGAAAGCTGAGGTGTTCACTCCAGGTACTAGTGATTCTTGGAGAGAAATCAGACTTTTCTATAGACTACGAGCAACATGGGAAGTTCGATGGTCATGCATATTGCAAGGGAAATTGTTTTTGGTTGCTGTCTGGGGTTAAAAAGAAGCCAGTCCTTTGTTTTAATGTGTGCAGCGTGGTATTTCACACCATATCTTTGCCAGATCAACTCAACATGTTCAAAGAATCGCAGTCCCGACTCACCGCTTGCAACGACACTCTCCAATTGTCCCGGTATCCTAAGCGTGAAGAGTCTGCAACGTCATCGAAACTTGGATCCTATATGCTATTCTGGTGCTTATGTAAAGAGTTTAGTTTCTATCAAAAGTAACTCTATGGAGCCTATATGCTATACTGGTCCTCGTGTAAAATTGCACTTTTAACTTGGTGTTATTTGTGCCCCTTTGAGTCGTTTATAGTATTGAAGATGTAATCTCAAACTAGAAGACCCTAATATTTATTTTTCCTCTTTATGTCAAATGTTTAGTGGTGTAAACTTTTTATGGTGATAAAGTTTCTTTTCTCATGCTGTAGCATTAACTGAACGAGTTAATGCTGCTCGAATATGTTTATACGAGTACGAACATTTATTTTGAACTGTTGTCAGAAAAATATTGTGCAAATTATAAATATTTAAAACTTAAATATTCGTTTTTGATAATTTAGGATATTGCTAAACATCAGGGGAAAAAAATCATACATAGACAAGTTTTACTCAAAAACTTTATAAAGCTTTTGCAAGGCTTGAGCATTATGGTCGAGGTTTGTAAAAATTACACTACACGCCAAATAGCGAGATGATTCTCAATAACAAAGGACATTACAATGATTTTGTCCCAATAAATAAAAGGGTGTATAATTTAATAAATCTGTGGCTATAATTCGCAATCCAAATCTCTTACATGCTAATCTGAATAGTGATAGGTACTATTTACAATATAACGTTCCTCTGTCCACACCCATCCTAAAACATTACTTGACAAGAATCTTACCATACAAAGCAAAGTAAGAATCAGCCATCAATAACTGAAATGCAAACAGCAACTCCATATGAATGGAGTCTTTTTGGGCAGTCATACCCTCCCTCAAGCAAAAACTTCAGGAGATGGCATGGAGAAAGCAACGAACACAGAGCACGGCGTGATCAGTGGTAGAGGCCTGAGAATAGGAGAAGGTAAAGTCAATTCATGATTGAAAGTGGGAAGAAAAAGTAATCCCAAATGAGCAACATGTCTTGATAAGTTATGTGCTTACCACTTTGAGCAGATGTGGCTAGAGGAAGTGCAGGAATTTCGACATACTTTTCTTGAATGATGAAGCTGACACTTGAGATGTATTCGGGCGGGGCGCTGGAAGATCGATAAAGGAAGCTGATCCCGGAAGACATGTCAAATTTAGCATTGGACGGCATACTTGGCAAAAGAAATCCAACGTCTGCCCAAGAAAATGGAGAAGGAAATAATAGTGGTGACATTTCAAGAGAAGAGTCACTTTCAGGCACCAACCTAGACCATACAAACTCAAGAATAATTGCAGTCCATTCATTCTCAACACCTGACAGGAAAACAAAGAATTTTATTTTTTTGAATATTTAAAAAAAACGAAGAATTGAAGAAAGGCAAAAAGAAGAAATAAATAAGTTTCAACAGGCGAGAGAAAAATCTTCCGCAGTTAACCCGACTTTTTTTTATTTTTTATTTTATTTTTAAGCCAGTTCACTAAACTGTTAAGCTTATCCTAATATTTCTTGTCCTCCAGCGATCCCCAAGGACAGTATAAATATATACATAATTACATACTTGCACACATGTAGGAAACTTAGGCAACCATTTGATCCAATTCCAGGCATTTAAAGAGATACCAAACAAGTTGAAAAAAAGAAGAGAGAGATAACAAACAGGTTCTCAAGACAAAAGCTTAAGGGCTAAATAAATACAATCAGACCAGAGAGAGAGAGAGAGAGAGAGAGAGAGAGATGCTAAAGGGCTAAATAAATACAATCAGACCAGTTTTTATTCAGGAATAGCGAAAGAATGCAGGTTAGGATAGATTTCTTGATTTCAGACCGAGATACATCAATTGTTGACTGCTATCAAAATGACAGAAAGAACACGTATTAAATATCAGCTTGTAATTTTTGTGATTATAAATTGGGAAAAATGGAATTGAGAGCCAATACAAACCCTGGAGTAGTCCTTGAGGCTTATATGACACAGACTACACATCTCTGGTAATATTTGATTTTCAATGATGTAGCACAATACAAAGTTCGCAAGTTCATTATGGAGCTCTGCTTTTGCAAGTGGGACAATATAGCTTTCCATGGCAGTACAACATGCAGTCCGGTTACTTGTCTCATTTCCACAATCTTCTGTGACATCACATGTCAGGGAAAACCAATGGACAAACTGGAGCGTGTAACATCGATAAAATCCTCTCATCAAAAACATGTTGAAATACAAATTGCAACAACTGAAGGGGTTGGCATGACCAAGTAAACTCGAAAGAGTAAAATTCAAATTTCAAGCCAACAATTAATAATAATAGTAACGAGTTAAATTTGCGGCGAGTTGTTGACATAGCTCACCTTTGTTAAGATTGCAATTAGATAGTCCCCGAGAACTTTCCTTAGCATGCACAGGAGCAAGTTTACTTGCCAGCCAGCAGAGGATATTTTAAAATCGCTGACCTCAGTTGAGTGCTCAGGTAAGACATGAGAGCTACCCATGCTCAAAAATCAAAAGCTTTCAACAAAATTTTCATAGCATCTTCTAATATGCCGGCGTTTTGACAATTTGATCACAACATTCTTTCACAAGATCAAGTTTCTCGCAAGCACCAAGCAACTTGGAAGTCCCACAGTACTCCCAAATTCATCAATATCTTATTTACTGAGCAGGATGCTTCAGGGAGATACGATGAACAGCTCGAGCATCTCTGATTCAGAGTGTCATTTGCACCCTGGCCAATTAAAATCTGTTCAATATCCAACAAGCAGTTTGGCAGTGGTTGCGTTCAATGTGAGCGAATTGGTAACTTTACTCGACTGAGCAATGAGAATATCAAGAGTGGTTTCCAACTGGGGGTAATAAATCACATTAGCCAGCAATGGCGCCAACACAGACCAGCAATCTATCAATGTTGTAGTAATCCCTAAGAAGCCCTGAAGTTAAACACACGTTCCTGCACTAGGAGTGAGAGAGAGTGAGAAAGAGACTGAAAACTCTAAAACTGGAACAAGGAATACGTAAAGCAACCAACATAATAAACAAAATTCCTTCTACGAACAATAGAATTACTTATTACATACAAGTCGATTCCTACATAAAAATCGCCAGTAGATATTTTTGACCTAGGATATAACGACATAATTCCAATCCCTCATTTAAAATTCCCTATGAAAGACCAATTTTCTGAAAGATGGAATCCAACAAGCCTTTTACACACTCCACGCAAGATCTTCCTTTCCTTAACAACATTCTCCAAAGCTTATGAATTTATGGATAGTGTTAGAAGTGTCTAGGATCGTCTTCTCTAAAAATAGCTACTTAGCTGCACTATTTATTGTATCCTATTTTTAGTCTGTTTAGTATTAATTGGTAGATACAATTAATATCTAATCCCTGTATATATTAGTGTTTTTCCTGAGTAATAAAAAATAACAGAGGTATTTTCACTTATAGATAGTAATAGAGCACAAGAGGGTGCCAACAGAAGGAGTTTCAACTTTCAACCTTAATAAATCTAACAGAACCCGTGATTCTGACAACAATTACTCCAAATCACACCGAAATCTGACCTAAGACATGAAAACTTTTAGGTCAATCTGTAAGTTGAAAAAAAGATAAATTAAACGCTGAACTAAACCTTTGTCCTAGAAGTAAAAACTTAGATTCAATTACACAAGAGACAAAGAAGAGAAGCTGATGCACCTATTAATAAATCCAGAACCTCCAAAAAAAAATAAAAATAAAAACTTAAGATGGGCACAAAGTACGAACCAATGGCCATAAATTTCAATATTTACGCAAAACCCAGTAACACAATCGTCCAAAGAAGGCAATTTATGAGTGACCAGCAAATAGAACTCACAGATCATAACAAAATAGCCAAAAACTCAATAAAGCAAATAATCAACAAAGAGAGAGTTGGAAAAAAATACTCACAAAAGCAATGAACTCGTTAGTATAGGCAAAGCAGCCGCTAAGAAACTTTATCTTCACCATTGCAGTTAGTGTTTTGTACATCCAATTCTATGTTAAAACTACCACTACTTCCACGTGCACGTTTCCTGGGTTTCCTCAAGATGGGAATTCGAAGAGGAGCCAAGCTGAGTTGTTTCCCATCGAAATTTTGTCTCTGTTCCACAACATCATCCATGCTTAGGTTCTTCTTCTTGCTAGATCTGCTGGGACGGCAAGAAGCCAAACTTTTGGTTACAGGGTTTGCACTGATTGCAGTATTTTCATGCTCACTTTTCTTTAGGTGCGCAAGACAATGGTGGGCACCTGATGAATCCAGACTTAACCATGAAGAATTACTAGCATCATCCTTCCCTCGACTTGTCAAACCTAACTCTAAGGAAGGAATCTTCTTTCCTGAAATTGGAACATTGTCTTGATAATGAATTTTGGTTCTTGATTCACAGGTTTTATCATCACAATCTGCTGTATTAAGCTTTTCCATGGCCTGACTATGCATTTCCTGTTAACAAAAAGTAAGGAAATAGCATGTTAAAAGTTAAAACAGGTGTATGAAGGCTTAGATAAACAACAATGGGACCTGGTAGGCTTATTCGTAGCAAGGATGACTTATTTCCATACACGGTAAAATATGTGTAGCATTTTACAACCTAAATCTACTTATAGGAAAGACAGACAAAGAAAGACGGAAAAAGAAAATAGGCGCCACCGGGGGGGTGTTTGGGGGATGTGGTTGTGGTTGAATTTTGAAAAGGGAAGAGTCACCTCAGTCTGCAGCTCATTTATTTGTTCACATCCCGATCCCTCATCTCCTTCAGAATCAGTCATCTCCTCACACTCAAACTCGACAGTTTCTTCATTTTCTTCATCAGAGTCACTCAACTCTTCCTGTTCCATCACAATCTCTGGATGAGATTGGTCACCCATATCGTCCACGTATCTACCAATGTTATCACCTGGTAAAACCGATGAGTGACCACCTGAAACGGGCCTGCTAATATTGGAGGGAGAACTTTCATTATGCAAATAAAGTGATCTGCTGCTATTTTGAGTTTTTGTTGTAAATTCAGAATTTGGTGCATTTGTTGCTGATCTCACTGGATTATGTGCTGTTTCATTTCTATTCCAAGAGCCCTCCTTTCTAGATGCAGAACTTATGTGGATCTCCAAGTCAAGTTCATTAGCTTTCTCAACAAATTTGCTTGTTGCATGTGGATCGGCATTCACCAATGACTCGGTTTGAACATCAATCAAGTCACCATGTACATAATCAGTTCTTTGCAGGAGAGGATGGAAGTCAATGCCATATGATGAGGAGGTGGAATCCTTCAACTGCAATGACTTGGTAAAAGAACCAACAAGATTTTCTTGGCGAGGATTATGTAAAAGACTCAAATGTAGTTGTGGCTGATTTCCAGAAAAGAAACTGAAAGAACTGGAATTACTGGGGCTGCAGTTCAATGGGTAATAGGGTAGACGTCCATCTTCAGGTGCCTGGAATAGTAAAGGATGCATCTGAAGATCAGAATCTATATTCCCGTCATCCTCTGCACATGTATCTTTAATAATTCTGGATTCTTCTGCAATTGAACTTATTGGACAATCATTCGAGGCATTACTTTTGTTCTCTCTAGATTTTGTGACATGAGTGATCCCGGACCTTCCAGCAAGAGGTATACGAGACATTAAATTTTCTTCCTCAGCATCACCAGTAACACCTCCAGCAGCAGAAACCGGTGTAGATGCACCACGCAGAGAGACAACACGAACAGATGGTGGAAGATTGACGGGGGGCAAATCTGGTGCCAATCTGACCAAGTGCATACCATTAGATTTACGGGCTCTGTACGGGCGAAAATAGAATTGGGACTTCAATGTACTTTGCGTTGTATTAGGAACTAAACTGTTCGGTTCAAACGTATTGGCTCCAGAATGTCTAACACCAGCAAAATGAAATGAAGGATGCTGGTATTTTGACATAGACGAAAACTGTTGCATGTAACCCCCAATGGTTTGAGGAGCTTTCCCATAAACATAATTGTGTAGTTGTTCCGGAGATAGCATTCCACTGTGAGGATTTCTTGCAATATCCAGGCTAGAGTGTCCGCTGGGGTCACTTGGTCTCCAATCTGCCAAAAAGGCCTCGTGAACATAAGCTTTGCCTGAATTATCAATGGAACCATCTGCATTGTTATTGCCTCCACCTGAATTTTCAACCTGCGACTCCTGCAGTCAAATGCTAAACTTTAAGTACAATCATCGTCTGTGAAAAAAACCTTCAATCATCCAGGCCAACGCCAATGCTGTTTCTCATCAACCAATTACACCATTTTTTTTAACGCTATTGACTCAATCATCTAATATAATGAAAAAGTGTCCCCCCTGTTGGGATGATCAATATAAAGAAAGGGAAAGTTTTAGAGGATGACAGACCGTTTTATTTTGCCAACTAGCTGTAGCTGAAGATTTGCACTTTCTTCTACTTAGTTCATATAATCGGCGCTTCTCCTTCTTTTCTCCATCAAGCTTATAAGATTTCTGAGTTCCAAGAGCAATGCGCCATTGTCGAGGCAATAAGGATGGATCTCTATGGGGAACAGTGAATAGCCATACAGACATCCAATCATACTTGTAAACCTTAAGCCCCTGAATGATTTGGGTCACGTACGAATCATACAGCTATAAATTCAGAGAATTGTACGTATGTACATACATGTTATTGACATAAATTTGTATGTACATATAACGGGTATCATGAAAATATTTTCAATAAGATTACCTCCTGAATACATGCCATCTCTTCTGCAGTAAGCGGAGAGGTTTTCATCCTCCTAACTGCCTGCATTAAGGAAAAGGCTTATGCTAAACTAGGAAGGCGAAAAAAATCAACTACCAATTGACTATGCAAACCCAGGTTTGTTTCCGTAACCTTTCTATAAACCTGAATTAACTAATCAACAGCCATGTTGGACAACTGAAAATTTAGCACTTCAGATTTTTAGCCATCACAAAATCATGTTTCTACAGTCTATCAAAACATTAGATCTATTATTGGTATAGAGAAGGGAGGGAGGGAGATAGGGTCACTGGGAGGATAAAAACAGCGAAACGCAACTTAATACTATGAATCATCCTTGAAAAAAAAAAAAAATGTTACTGTCAATGTATTCGACATTGTTCAACAGTTCAACAAATGAGAACATTCAATTCCAGTGACAAATCAAGAAACAATGACCCATGACTAATGATGAGCTAAAAAACAAAATTTTAGAGACATTTTAGTGTGCTACAAATTTGATTTTCCAATACCTTTATGGGATTTTCTGGTGCCTTAGATGAACAGCGGTTTTTCTGCCTGACAAAAATCTGTAACAGAAATAGACCACATCAAATAAAACAGGTTAATTGATAGATGCTATTTGCATGTCCTCTCATATTCCTTGGCAAAAAGTAGAGCCATGTAAATGCTAGTTGATGTGAACACTTAGTGACCAAAAAGAGAAATCATGTTAATGTCTACTTAAATAATCTAAAAAGTCCACTCAAAATCAATAGGCAAAGAAATTATTACCTGATGTTTAGATTTGCAAGGAAGAAATCGTTCTTGAATTGCTTTCCAATCTGTATTATATTCCATCATTCCCAATGCCAACAATCTGGTTTATGAGAGAAAAGTTGAACCTTCATGAATGGATCCCATGAACAATTAAATAAGAAGCTAACAGTTGACAAGGAAAATAGACACCTAAATAAAAATAACTGGCAAAACTCCCACATAAAGTGACAAGAATACTCTCCCTAAATATCATAACAACTAAAGATATAGATATCAACAAAAGTCAAATCTCTTCAAGTATTTTGTTAATCGAGCATTGACATCACTGTTGGTGTATAGATCCAAAGAAGCAATGATAAGATAGGTTAAAATTTCAATAATGGCCTGGCTCTTTGCCTAGCACAAATATTAAACAGTTTTTCCGTTTCTGGTCACAAGAGGTGCATCCTTTACAAGACAGAACATAATTGCGTAAATCATATGCAGGTTTGGTGTGTACAGCAACAACACATGTTATAATAGATAGGTGACTCTAAACTATTTCTTTTCTTTCTTAAGAAATAGGAATGAAACTCACTTGTCCTCGGAATCAGTGAAAAGCACCCGCTTCAAGACGCCCAGAGGGGGTGCTTTATGTGGAAATAATGCTGGGTTAAACAAAGGGAAAAATCTCTCAGATAACTTTGAAATGTCTCTAGGGACTAAAGCAATCGATTGCTTCTTGGTACTTTCAACTAGTGTCGCAGCCAAAGTCTTCTTGCGTGGTTGTTGACCAGGAGAACTTAATAGTTCAAAATCAGGTTGAACTACTGGTGGGAAGCCAGAAAAGCGAAATAGAGGCTCTCTCTCAACACGAGTATCACAGCCACTTTCCACATGACACCGGCGGCTTTCCCGGACAGCTATCAAAGTGGTTCCAAATCAACAGAATATCATACAAAGGTTAAAGTCGAAAACATATGTAAAACAAAAGGAAAAAAAATGAATGAATGAAAATACACTCAAGAACTTCATGGCATACCTCTCTCCATATCATCCATAAATTTGCTAACTAAACTAAGAGGAGCTACATCTAGTATGGTCACAAGAGGACCACCTACATGAGGCACCCAAAAGAGGCCCTCCATGTTTGGGAAAGAACCAGCATGACCATTAAAAGTACATTCAGACCTTCCTTTTGAAAGGTAAATGTTTTGAGAAGCAGCTGCCTCATTATTTGGAGAACATACTTCGTCTGTAGCATTTCTAGGAGGAGATCCTACAGCGCATTGCATTGGCAAAAATTTAGAGACATCATTTGACACTGTTGAACAAAGGTATGCAGGGCAAAAGCAAGTACTCGGATATGAATCAGTTCTCCATGCTAGCACATCATTGCGCTTGTGAAGCATGTCAAGAATCAATTTCTCAACTTGGGATGCAATATGCTGACGAGAAGAATCAAGAACACACAGACAAAATACTTGAATAAGTAGCTGCACATGCTCGTGGATCAAACAATGAAGCTGGCCTATTTGGTGCTGGGTGAATCCATTTATATAACCATCTTGTACAGATGTCTCAGGCATCTTCATAATCTGAGCGGACAAAGATGAAATTGGTACATTTGGCAGAACCGGCAAAAGTGGCCGTAACGGTCTCTTTGTTTGTGTTGAAGGCTTCTTTCTACTCTGAACATAGGTTTTTTTGAGCCTATTCTGCCTAGTCTCGGGCCGCCGTCCTCCTTTCTCATATTCCCCTTCATTTTTGTACCTTGTATTTTCATCATTGTCACTCTCAAGTGCCTCTTCGAGTTCTATCTCAAAGTCTACATCATTATCCTCATCATCCTCAACATTTTCATTTTCTTGAGTTGGATGACCGCTCCCGTTCCCATCCCCGCCATGTAAAACAGCAGCAAGAAACTTCCTGTACTCTTCTTCATCATCCACATTTTGAAGGTCATCTTCATCATCCGTTTCTTGAAGAAAAGTCTCAAGCTCATCAAGTGTGCAGTTTGCTAAAGAATAGCGAGCACGGGTGCGTGTGCATATAGCATCTTCAGTATCTAAATCTATCACAGCTTGCCGGGAACCCTTCGCATTAACCAACTCTCCTTCCACAACATCATTAACATCAGTTCCATTGCCCGTGTTGTCATCCTTTTCTTCAACAGTTTCACTACCTGGTTGATAGACCAAGGTTGATGCTTTCTTCTTGGGGTTTCTAACGTCAACTTTTTCAAATTCTTTTTCACATACAGCTTCTAAAGAAACTGCCATTTCCATAACTACTTCCTCCACATGCTCAGAATCTCTTTCACAGTTTTGCCTCTCACTATTATGCTTTGATGCCCTAACCCTAACATTGCCACTATCGACAACATCACAATCTAAACCTTCTATCTCGGAGCTCAAACTTGATGAAGCTTCCAGCGACAGCGTTTCCTTCAAGAAAGGATTGAAATCCACATCTTCATCCTCATCTTCATCCTCTTCATCCTCGGGTTTTGAATTACCCTCGAGACAATCCATGTTTGTGATAATGGGATGATCATTTTGACGGGGAATAAACCCAATTTTGGTAGATTGAGCATTTGAACATGAAGACATCTCGAATCTATATTACAACTTCTGTTTTTTTTTTTTTTTGAGTAGAAGGAAAGTTTCTATTGAACAAAGCAGATACAAAATCCAGGTGGAAAAAAATCCAACCATATAATGTCTTTTTCTATCCAAAAAGCAAGTAAAGATCAACTATATGTTGCCAAAAAAACAACACAAAAAGATTTATCAAACTGCTTCGCAGAAGAAACAAGACATAAAGATCAAGGATCCGGAAGATTGATGATGATATCCAAGACCATCTCTTTTTGTCCTTCTATTAATAATATTCTCTCGTTTCTTATACAAACAAAAATCCAAGACCTGAAACATAAAAAGATTAATGAGTAAAACTGTAGAGAATTTAAAATACAACAATGAAAAGAAAAATTGAACGATAAACTTATCTTAAGTGGAGAACGAATTCATATCCCAACACTAACAATAAAATATTTTCTGTAACCTAAATTGAATATTACTTATATATAGGAGGAAGTAAAGGAAACTGGTTTAAAACCTTCCTTACTTACCATTCCATCATACATAACCGAATGCAGATGTAACTATTAGGTATAAGAGCAAGGGTATGAAAGCTCTAATAGATAAACAAAAGTATTAAAGAATCATAAATTAAATATTTTCACATATACCAATGATACAATCTGAAAGCAGAAAACTATGAAGCCAACTAGAAAAAACTATAAAACATGAGAAAGCTATCATTCATAATATATACACTAAACGAAAATTAGAGTTGGCATAGCAGTGCAGATTTAAGACTGAATGGAAAGAAGAAAATCATCAGAAATTTCACAGCAATAAATAGGGAACAGGGAATAGTTGCCAGTAAATAACAATAAAAATTTACATAAGAGAAAATGGAAGAAAGATTAAAGAAAGAACCCTACAACAACATCAAATAAGAGAGACAAATAAAACTCTCTTATACTCATATGGAGTCCTAAAACATGCACTTTCTCAAACACCTGATTACAATGTATTTTAACAGATGTACCTAAGAATTGAGGAATATGAACAGCGTAACGAAGGAACCAGAACACAAACATATAGCATAACAAAATATTGAAAAATTTCAATAATAGATGCAAATTTCATAATATTAAGATTACAAAAATACCCTATAAGAACAAGAAAATTCAATATAAACTACTCTTGGCAGAGGAAGATATAAAGCCTTTTTCTTTCCTAATCCTCTCCAACAATTCCATAAAACCAGCCAATCACGGATCAAATAATTTCTGAGGCCTCAAAGTCCCATCCATATTAAAAGCTTTGATCCTCCGAAAGCCATAGAATTCGCCATCAACGAGCCATTTACAATGACGGAGCAATGTGGATCACGGCACACCATTCACCCAAAGATCGGAGAATTCCCACGAAAAACAAATCGCATAAACAAAAACGCAAATTTTCATAATCACCCAATTCCCCCCACATAATCCGCCAAAGCCATTCGAATCCTCAATTGACCAAACAGCAAACAGAGGAGACGATTTCACCGCAACATAACCACCGGGAAAAAGTTATATACACACAGACACATAAAAAAGAACGTGTCACCATTTCATAGTTATAATCTATAAATGAACCTGTCACCATTTGTTGGCATTCCAATTCCTCTGAAAACGAAAACAACTGAACTTTGTGTTCTTCTTATTCTGATTGAAACCCACGTCGCTTTCATGGAAACAAACGAGCAAACTCATAGCGCCAAAAAAAAAAAACGAAAAATAAAATAAAACCCATGAACGAGGCGATATTCTAGGGAGGGGGTGGTCATCGCGCGGAGGAAATGAATATATATATATATATATATATATATATATATATATACACACACACACACACACACACACACATGCGCGCGAAGGAAATGAATCGAACACAGAGACATCCATTGCCGAGAGAGAGAGAGAGAGAGAGAAATTGACCTGTTAGCTGTAAATGATGCAGAGGCAGAAAATCATCGGAGGAATCGCAGTGGAATGGGAATCGTCGAGAGAAATCGAAAAGCGAGGACAGAGAAAGAGATCTCCAGAAAAGGGTGCTCGTGAATGAATGAAGTTTAGAAAGTTTCAAACTACATTACAAATTGAACTTTCGAAGCGATAAAAAGCAGAAATTGATATCTTAATCACCCAAAAAGCATAAAATAAACCAAAATTTCACACAAAATAATTGAATTGATCGAACAATGTGCATGAACTGACTGATTATATGGTTCATCAACTTGCAAGATATGAAAAGAAACTAAATTGTCCGAAAATTTTCGAAGTAAATGTGAAAAGTGAATCGATTTCAACAAAATCTCACCTTAGGGGTCCAAACGGTGGAATGAATTGGGAATTAATGAAAGGTTGAAATGCGCATTTCCGATTCCAATTGAATCATATGATCATCCCCAGATCCAATACCAACCAGAGTTTTTCCCGAATTGGAGCAAGTGAATCACAGAATTAAATCCAAAAATAGCCCGCCGAGAAACCCTAAGCTGGAAAGACAGACAATCTTGAGGGATTAACACTTATTTTTCTTTTGGGTAATTTTTTAGGGTACCAAAAAGGGCGGAAAAGGAGAAATTTTGATTAAAGAGACCGAAAGAAAATATAAATTGGGGATTTAGACCATTTTTTTACATAACAAAAAACCATTTACGTAATGCTGATAATTTCAGACACGACAGGATAAAATGATATAAAAATAATATGAGATAAATAAATTTAGATTGTATAATTATTAATTAGGTCGTTACGGATTGACACAAATAACACAAAAATAAATAAGTTGAATTCGTACCAACCTGTTTAACATGCTTAATCCGTTTAATTATACGGGCCGTTATCGGGTCGACAGTGCCCGGCTCAGCCCAATCCATTTATTTATTTATTTATTTTGTAGATAAATGTATATTTATTATTATTTTTATTTATTTATTGTCTTATCTTATGTTATCTTAAGTCTTAACCACATAAGTTATCTATTATGTGTAAAAAATAACAAATCTATTCGTGAAGCTGTGGATGAAATTACTGAAGATGTTTTTACTTTAGATATCAATGAGCCCACTACTGGTTCATCTTAAAATTCTCACAACCTTAACACCTCAAATGCAATGGACTGTAACAAGAATTTCCTTGTGACATGCCCAAGCTATAAATTTCTTTTCATTAATAAAATGTTTTCTTTTTCTATGAATAGGTTAAAGTAACTGGAAAGTAATTTTGATTTTTAAAGCGTAGTTAGACATTCAACCTCAAGGCTTAAAGAAGGCGTTTTCTTATATTTATTTTATGTTTTATGCACTCAAACATTCAAATGTTTGGTTATGTTTTCAAACTCATTTAAATGTATTTTGTTATGCTTTCAAACTTCTTTGGATGTTGGTAATTGGTATATTTTGAAACATACATACTTGATAATCTAGTAGTATCATATATATATATATATATATATATGTGTGTGTGTGTGTGTGTGTGTGTGTGTTTGATATTTAGATATTTTAATGTGTGTTGACTATTATGCATGATTTTAACTATAAGTGATATTAAGTAGTCAATTAATATAGTTTTAAATACAAATATAAAATTCCACTATTTTTGCTAGTTGGGTCATAAACGGGTCATAAATGTATTTTTTCGTGTTAGCCCGTCACGGCACGTTTAATAATCGTGTTCGCGTGTCGTGTCGTGTTAACTATGTTATTAGCGTTTCGTGTTCGTGTTTGGGTTCCTGACACATTTATTAATCATGTCGTATTCGTGTTCACTGTAATCGTTTCGTGCCATAATCGTGTCGGCCCGAACACGACACGCAAACATGAATTTTACGTGTTAAAAAATGGATCTCATTTTAATTCATGTGTACATTTTAATTTTTTCCTCTCTTAAAACTGAACAGACACTCACCCCAACCGACCCTTTTTCTTTCTTTTCTTTTTTTTTTCTTTTTCCTTTCAGTCTTTCCTTGCCTAGACCATCATTCCTCTCTCTCTCTCTTCTCTGGTTCTCACCAACCTTCCCCAAAAGCCGACTGATCCTCACGAACACTGACCGAACATCCCGAACTCTGACCCGACCCGACCCTCACGAACGCTGATCGACCAACCCCAGCGCCAACCGACCATTTCCACCCCAACACCGACTGATCCTCACAAACACCGACTGACCATCCTGAATGCCGACCGACCCTCCAGAACTCTGACCTGACCCTCCAGAACATTGTCTTTGGTTTTTTCCTTTTTTACGAATTTTTTTTCTCTTTTATAAATTACAATGGTTATTAACACCTAAAAAATCAAAAAATATGTAAAAATGTATGTTTTTAATGTTTTATTATAGTTTGTTATTGGTCTGTTCTTAGTTTTTTCATTTTTTTACTAATTTTTTTTCTTTTATAAATTACAATGGTTATTAATACCTAAACAAATTAAAAAATATGTAAAAATGTATGTTTTAATGTTTTATTAGAGTTTGTTATTGGATTGTTATTGGTCTGGTCGGTTGGTTCTTGGTCTATTCTTAGTCTAGTCAGTCGGTTCTTGGTCTGTTCATTCGGTTAATGGTTTGTTCTTAGTATGTTCGGTCGGTTATTAGTCTGTTCTTGATTTTTTCATTTTTTACCAATTTTTTCTCTTTTATAAATTAAATGTTTCTCCAACTTCGGGACTAGCTCAAGGTTTTCCAAACAAAAAAAAATCATTGTCTAAAAATTTGAGCAGCATTTCTACATAAATATAAGCTTCCCCAAAGCCAAAATAACATGTTGAATATAATAAGTGTAAATACATTGCAACACCAATTTTTTTTTCATGAGTACATCGGTGCGTTTTTACATTTCCTTTGATAGTGTCCATATTACCCACACATAGCACATCGGTTCTGCCTTCGTGTGAACTCACCTATGCTGGGAATGCGTTTTTGCTTTGGCCTACCCCTTTTTGGTACAACTCGTGGTGGAAGAAGGTGAACTCTTTTACGTCATTCGGAATATCCCATTGTGAAGTATCGGGGACAAGATAAATTGTCTCAGCATACGCAAGAACCCAAACTTCTGTCCTGTAGTATTTTGAGCATAAATCATAGAGAGATATTCTTACTTCTTTACAACATGATATTGCATGCTCGCATGGTATCTACTCAAGGTCGAACACACAACAAGTGCAACTCCTCACTCCAATGTTGACAATTGCAGTGGTCTCTCCACCTGTCACTTAGAACTCAACAGTACTAAGTCTTGTAGCCATTAGAAATCCTGCTTTGTTGTGCCTCTCACGAAGAATTTTTTCCACACTTGGCATTAATAATGTTTTAGTTCTAGAAGCTTCAACCCGCCTGTTATTAATCCACTCTGACATATTCACTTGTATAAAATTAAATAGGGCAATGACAGGGCAATCTCGAACATCTTTGAGCATTGCATTAACTGACTCAAACATGTTTGTGGTCATAATATTATATTGATTTCCTTTAAAATGAGCATGAGACCATATTTCAAAACGAACCTACTCATGTAGGTATCTGGCAATACTGGGATATTTTGCTAACAACTCATCAAACAAGACAGAAAACTCATCAATGTGGTAGGCCTCAGCGGTTTTAAAGAACAATGGCAAAACACCGCTACATCTGAAATTACTCTTGATGTTTTGCGACACATGCCATGTGCAACAATCGTGATGTGCTAATGTATAAACTGTAGACAATGCATTACTTATACTTTGATTCCAACCAGAAATAAAAACTAATTCCTCAGAATCAGTGATAATTTCCTTCAAGTTCGAGAAGAACCATGTCTAGGATGCATCATTCTCTGAGTCTACAATGGCCCATGCAATGAGATAACAATGACGTTCACTATCCTGTGCAGTGGCAACTAACAAGTACCTCTGAATTTTTCCTTCAACCACGTTTCATCAATACTAATAACTTTCCTCATGCACCCAAAACCTCGTATACAAGGTCCATATGCTAGGAAAAGATAGATAAAACGGTTATGGTCATCAAAATGAAAATTGGTGATACTGTCGTGATTAGTAAGAGACACCATATGAAAGTATGATGGGAGCTTAGTGAAGCTTTCTTTGGTCGTACCTCTTACAAGTTGAAGTGCATGCTCACAAGCCTTCCATCCTTTGTAAGAACTGAAGTCCGTCCCGAATTCGTCATGGGCATATTTCTGAATTGATTTGGGAACCGGACTCTGTTTGACGCGTATAAATTGGTTTTTCATACAACTTCCAATAACGGAGTACGTTGCTTGCCTGTGCTTCGTCGAACGCTTTTCTAACGAGCAAGAGTGAACACCATTATACTTATGAATTACAAACATGTTCAATAGTCTCAGTTTGCAGGCTCAGATATGTCACACACATTTCAGATCCACACACTCTACTACAAGCACGTCTTTATTTGATTTTTTTGTTCGAAACTCAAACTTACCCTTTAAAGCTATTAACTGCAGCTTTTCCTTCAAATCATTCTTACTTGTAAAGTATTGTCCAACTTCTAAACTAGATCCGTCACTGAAGGTAGATCCATGAGATGATCCAAACTCAGTCTGGTCGATACAAGCTAAAGGATCAGCAACTTCGACTTCATTTAAAATGACAAGTGGTTGTAGCTCTAGCTGTGGCTGTGACTCTGGTTGTGGCTCTAGCTGTGGTTGTGACTCTGGTTGTGGTTGCGACTGTGGTGGAATATCATTACGAGTTGAAAACTCATCTGTAGCTACAATACTTATAAAATCACAATCAAAAAAATCATCATGCAAAGGGTTTCTCCTAATTTTGACCCCATCAATATGTTCTTCTAGATTCACAAACTTCTCATCCTTTATCACGTGTAGCGGTATCTCGTGGGCTATATCCCTGAAGAATAACAAATTATCATTGTCTTTTATTACAACAGACAACGATTTCTATTTCAAATTCGGTACCCACGATAACTACAAGGAATGTTTTTGTCCATCAATTCCACATTTTCTACAAATCTTATCAACGAAGGTTTCGAGAGTATCCTTCTCATCCATATATACGCCAATTAAATTACAGTCTGTATGTCACACCCAACAACTTTCATTCTCCTCCCATTTTCCTTCAATGTCAAAAAAAATCCTCCACTAAGGCATTATTTAGATTTTAAAACTACAAAAATTTAATCAAGATGATAATATGTCATTAAACCAAACCAAATATCCCACGAACATACTAAGAATAGACTATATAATAAGAACATACCATATAATAAGAACAAACTACGAACAGACTAAGAACAGATCAAGAACAAACCAAGAACTGATTGTGCAATAAGAACAGACTAAAAACTGATCGTGCAATAAGAACAGACCAAGAATAGACTAAGAACCGACCGTGCAATAAGAACATACCAATAACAAACCACGAACCGACTATGTAATAAGAACATACCAAAAACAGGCCACGAACCCACCATGTAATGAGAATAGACCAAGAACTGACTAAGAACAGACCATGTATTAGAATTGACCAAGAACATACTAAGAACAGATCACAAACCGACCATGTTATAAGAACAGACTACGAACCGACAAAGAACAAACCTCTTTTTTTCTAAACCCAACAGATCTTTATCATATCAGACAATGTAAACTGGTCTTTTACCATGTAAAATTATTATTTTAATGATTTTTTTAACATTTTTAACTACATTCTCATCTTAAAAACATATGAACAACAACGAAAAACACCATGAGAGATATAAAAAAAGAAAGACTTACTTAGTAGCTCTTCTTCAAACTTCATTTTGGACGAGAAAAAAACGTTGAATGGGCAAAATAATAATGTTAATGAGGTTATGCGACGACGATAACTTGAGAAGAAGATAGAAGAAATGGAAGGCGGCTGGGAGAAGAAAATGGTGTGAAATGGAAGAGGAGGAGAAGAAAGAAACCCCTAAAAGCATAATTGATGACATTGAATAGCTGATGTGGAAGTTGGCCTATTTACCCAATTTATTTTTTTGTTGTTTATTTACTTAAAAACACTTTTTACTTAGTCTATTTATACAAAGGGCCCGCGAAAAAGGTATTGAAAAACAACAGGGGGAAATTTTAATAAAAATTAGGTATTTTATTTGGGAACTTTTTGCTATAACGATTCCTAGATTATTTTAATGGTTGGATTAAGTTTTAAACAGGTATTTAAATTAAAAGATTTGTAAGGTATTACATGTAATATTAGGTCATTGAAAACTTAATTTAACAATTTTTACTGGTAACTAAAAAGAAGGTTTTTTTTTTCATACGGACACCCCTCAATTTTACAGTTTGACAAATTAGTCCCTTAGCTCTTAATATTGATAATTCACTCTTAAATGTTAAAATTTGTTACGATGTTAGTTAAATTGAAGACGAATTTAAAATTTTGAACAATTTCTTCGACATGAATACTTAGGCGTTCATTTTATCGATTCGAGTTTTAGGTTTTTATAGTTAAAAACTCTCAAAAAATGTCATATTTAACTTTTTCTGTTACCGTTAAAAACTCTCAAAAAATGTAACATCTCAGCTCGGATTAAATCTACGAAGCGAACGAGGCCTTAATGAGGCAGATTTTGATTCTTTTGTATCGAATCGCTCCCCTTATACTCATCACAAGCGAAAAACTTGTTAAAATTGGAGGTAAACCGTTCTCAGTGAAAAATTAAGAACTTCCTAATTTTTTTTAAAAAAATTCGCTTGTAATATTATATAGGGACTAATTAGATGCAAAAAATCATAAATTATCCTCATTAAATGCTTATGTGGAAAAATCGATCTAAAATTTTAACTCTATTTTCAATTTGACCAACTGCAATGAATTTTAGAATTTAGGCAGTGAATTATCAAAATTAAAATTAAAAGATTACTTTGCTATACTAATGACATTGAGAGAGCATTAGTACCCAAAAAAAAAACTTAAAATAATAAATCCTACTGTATGAAATCTCAAAACCTTTTATATTCCATAGCACATGAAATTTGTAAACATCTTATGTGTTGCATAAGTATAAATTTTTACCCTTTAATTTAGTCAAATAACTATATTACTTAAAAAAGTATTAATAAAAAATAAAGAGATAGAAAATAAGACCCGTACACTCTTAAGATTAAGTTTGTAATTGTCTCAAACAGAAGACATTAGCTTCTTTATGTGGTTGTTTTTCACCAGAATATGTGACAAGACATATCATGTATTATTGACAAACAAGCCAATCACATAATAATCACTCATATGTAAAAGTGAAATGTCAGTATACACGTAGTTACAAATATAAGTTAACAATATTATCACACATGAGGTGTTCGAATTCCTTACTAAAATCAAAAAATAACATGTAACTCGTAAATCTTCTACAGTATAAACATGTGATTTATTATGATTTTAAAGAACTGTCTTGAAAAATGATTTCATAAATCCAAGTATTTGGCGTTTCAATGATTCAGCAAAAAATAAAAGATAAACATAAATATAAAGTGGGATTTTGTTTTTTTTTTAAAAAAAAAATTACGGCCGCATACATATAAAAATATAATAATAAATTTTTTTATACTGAAAATAATATAAATAAAATTATTAAACGTATTTTTAAAAATAATTTTTATTTAAAATTAAAAAAATTATTTTTATTTTTATATAAAAAATAAAATAACTTTAAAATAATTCTAAACGCGCTTTTTATATTTTTCATATTTTTTTATTCCACTTTACCTTTAAAGAGCCGAAAAGACAGAACCGGGCTTATTAGAGTAAGAGGCAGTTAAGAACAAAATCAAGGGCATTATCGAGAAAACACACCCGGAAAATTTCCCCAACCGCCCAGTCCACCGATTCATTTTCTCCCTTCCTCTACAACTTACATATATCTTTCATTTCCATTTTCTCATTCCATTCCGAACACGGATTCCGATAGACTTGGATCGTCGGGAATCGAATTCCGACCGATCGACCGCTGTTCGAGAATGCGAGGGCACAATTGGATCAACTCGTGTCTCCCCGACGAGCTGATCGTGGAGATCTTGCGGCGGCTCGACTCCAAGCCGAGCCGCGACGCCTGCTCGCTCGTCTGCAAGCGGTGGCTCGCCCTCGAGCGGCTCAGACGCACCACCCTCCGCGTCGGTGCCACCGGCAGCTCCGACCTCTTCCTCAACCTCCTCACCGGCCGCTTCTCTAATGTCCGCAACGTTTACATTGACGAACGCTTGAGCATCTCGCTCCCGGTTCAGCGCGTAAGCTTTCATTTTGTGCTATATTTTTTTTATCGTCGTTTCAATTATTATTATTATTATTATTTTTTTTTTTTTTTTTTTGTAAATGTTATGTAGTCCAGGAATTTGATTACTTTTTTGCTTACGGTTCAGCTCGTAAGCTTTCAATTGTTGTTCGATTATGTGCTTAAATTTAGATTTTAGATTTTTATTTTTTATTTTTTCCTTGCGTAAATTTCTGTGGTATAGGAATTTGGTTAGTTTTCGCTCACGATTCAGCTCGTTAGCTTTCATTCGATGCTTGATTTTATGCTTAATTTTCGATTTTAGTTCCAATCACGTTTTTTTTTTTTTAAAAAAAAGAAGTGCAAATTTTTTAAAGTCTAGGAATTTGGTTAAATGTGGCTCGCTCCCAGTTCAGCTCGTTAGCTTTCAATCGCTGTTCAATTTTATGCTTGATTTTCCATTTTACTTTCAATCATCTTTTTTTTTTTTTTTTTTTTTTTTTTTTTTTTGCGTAAATTTTCTGTAGTCCCTGGAATTTGATTAGTTTCTGCTTCCGGTTCTAATTTTTGTCTAGAGCTTAAGTGTCCTTTTTCTTTTCTTCTGTAAAATTCATGTAGTTTTTGGTCTTTGATTGTTTTTCGCTTCTGTTTCAGTTCGTAAGTCACCAAATTGAGCTTTGAATCGCAATTTGATTTTGTCAAGCAGTTTTTTTACGAAGATTTCTTTGTGGTTATAGGTCTTCTAAAAATTTGATTTATTGCTGGTAGAATACAGGAGGAAAAAGAATCTAGAGAGAAAATTGTGTTTCTTTAGGGTTTGTAGAGGAGGTTATTAGATGTTTATTTGAGATGTGACGTTCATTTGGGTGTAGGGAAAAAGGGGCAGTCGTAGCCAAACTTCGGTTTCCTCTCTTAATCAATGTGCCTTTGAGAAAAATGGGATTGAAGATGCTGAATTTGAATCGTCTCATTTTTCCGATTCTGGGTTAATTGCACTTGGTGAAGGCTTGCCAAAACTTGAGAAGCTGAGCTTAATCTGGTGCTCTAACGTGTCAAGTGCTGGCTTAATTTCCCTAGCAAATAAGTGCACTTATTTAAAATCTTTGGACTTACAGGTGGGTTTTTGGTTACTAAACAATTTTAAGTATTTATATCTTACTTAATTTTGCAACATTTTTGAAAGATGTGCTGTTTTGATGTTGTTTTTCTTTCAAGGGTTGCTATGTTGGAGATCAGGGTCTAGCAGCTGTTGGAAAGTCATGTAAGCAGCTTGAAGATTTGAATTTACGGTTTTGCGAGGGCTTGACCGATATGGGTTTGGTTGAATTAGCTATTAGTTGTGCAAAGTCATTGAAATCTCTTGGGATAGCAGCTTGTGCAAAGATATCTGATATCTCATTGGAGGCAGTTGGATTGCACTGCAAATCTCTTGAGATCCTGTCGTTGGATTCAGAGTTCATGCACAACAAAGGGGTCCTTGCAATCGCCCAGGGATGCCCTTGTTTGAGAATACTGAAGCTACAATGTATCAATGTTACTGATGAGGCTCTGAAAGCTGTTGCCACTTCTTGTTTGTCTCTAGAGTTATTGGCTCTGTACAGTTTCCAGAGATTTACGGATAAGTTAGTGCTACTTATGGATCTTTTACTCCCAGTCTTTATTTATTCTATTTTTCTTCAATTGTTGCTATTTTCATTTTCGTTTCTGCATTAAATTTTACTGAATGTTAATGTCTCTAGATTACTGTGCAAAAATCAACGAAAATAATGTCTCTAGATGATCATAAGTAACGTGTTACTTAATTTCATCCTGTTTATAACACTCAGGGGCTTACGCGCTATTGGGAATGGATGCAAGAAGTTAAAAGATCTTACTCTAAGTGACTGCTACTTTCTGAGTGACAAGGGTTTGGAAGCCATTGCCACTGGCTGCAAGGAACTTACACATCTCGAAGTTAATGGGTGCCACAACATTGGAACTCTGGGGCTGGAATTCATTGGGAAGTCTTGCCCGTATGTTTCTCTCTCAGCTTGACTTAAAATTGGTATCATAGGAGGTAATTATATCAATGAATGGATGGAATTCATGTTTTAAGTTAAATAACCTGCTAGTCTGTGCAAGAATTTTTTTGAGAGCCGCATGGTTTTACTAGTGTGCTTGAAATACAACACACGGTTTCATGAGGTACATGCACTGTACATATCACACGAGGTTGAAATTTATCTGCTCACTGTTTGTGTTTTCAGCTTAATTCAAGAAATAATGATAGTCTTCATCTACATACTGAGCCAAATTGTTACTTTAGCTTTTCAACAATAATAGATTAGTTTGATATTGGATCAATTGAGTCAATCATTCTGCAGCATTTTATGGTTAGGCACTTAGGCTGTCAAACATCTTTGCTTATCTGGAAGACCGGAATAGACTGGTTGTTCCTCCTATTTGTCATGTCTAGTCACTTCATCGCATAATAGTTCTCTCTATTAGTATTTTGTTAATAAAAAAATATTGGACGCGTGCAGGCGTCTTACTGAGTTGGCATTGTTGTACTGCCAAAGAATAGGCAACATTGCACTTCATGAGATCGGAAGAGGTTGCAAGTTCTTACAATCCCTTGAGTTGGTGGATTGCTCAAGTATTGGAGATGAAGCAATTTGTAGTATAGCTGAAGGCTGCAGGAATTTGAAGAAACTTCATATTCGGCGATGTTATGAGGTTCTCTCTCTCTCTCTCTCTCTCTCACACACACACACACACATCACTCAAAATATTTCTCATTTCCATTTATGGCTTTCAAACATTAAGAAAGCTTTTAGTGTTGTCTTGAGACAATATGTTCAAAGCTGTACAATACTTGAGAATGCTGAATATTCTATTAGTCGAAAAGTAGTTCTTCAATGTAAACTGTCAGATTTGCTGGAAAATGCTTCATTTCTGTAATTTATTTCTCTTGGATTGTTTAAAATTGCTTATATCCTGATTTTTTTTTTTTTTTTTTTTTATTTTAATCATAGATTGGAAACAAGGGAATTATGGCTATTGGAGAGAACTGTAAGTCCCTGACAGATCTGAGCCTCCGATTTTGTGATAGGTGAAGTCTTCTTTTCGTCATTTAAGGATACAAATTATCACGTTTACATCCTTTGTTTCTTTATATAAAGATTCTTCTATTTCAAGTACATATGTTTTAAAATGAAAGTATGCGGACTGCAATATAATTATGTATATAAGTTGTATACCATTTGTATTCCGGTCTAACTTATTTTGCAATTACTAGGGTGGGAGACGAGGCACTTGTTGCCATTGGTGAGTGTAGCTGCCTGCAATATCTAAATGTCAGTGGGTGTCATCAAATTGGGGATGCTGGAATAATAGCCATTGCAAGAGGCTGTCCTGAACTTACGTACCTAGACGTAAGTGTTCTCCAGGTGCGTCTCTCTGATCTCTCACTCTCATCTATCTCTTGGCAAAAAACCCCTCTTGAGAATATCTGTGCGCTTATAAACTTCAACCGATCCCTCGTATTTTGCCATTCTTGGTTGCCACGTAAATTATTTAATATCATTTAGTGTGTTTCAGTCCATATCTTGACTGTAAAGTTAATAATCAATTTATGAATATAAATTCTTAACAATTTGTTCGGAGAGTGCTTGTGCAGCCTGGTCATTTGTGTATCTAAATATTTTTACTATGTGCATACACACACCTGACTCAACTCTTGAGCCCCACTCCAAGTTCAGGGAAAAAAAAAAAAAAAAAAAAAAAAAAAAAAAAAAAAAAAAAAAAAAATTCTTATATAACAAAAACCAATTTGTTTAAGCTGCAGAGGTAACAAATTCATTTTCTAGTTTCTACAGCACCAAAAAAATAAAGTTCATTTGATTTAATTTTTCTGGGGCAGAATTTGGGTGATATGGCAATGGGAGAACTAGGAGAAGGCTGTCCAAACCTGAAGGAAATAGTGCTGTCACACTGCCGTCAAATAACAGATGTCGGTATATCCCATCTCGTCAGAAACTGCACTTTGCTTGAATCCTGCCACATGGTGTTTTGCCCTGGCGTAACTTCGTCCGCAGTTGCGACAGTGGTTTCCGGTTGTCCAAACATAAAGAAGTTGCTCGTTGAGAAGTGGAAGGTTAGTCAGAGGACCAAAAGGAGGGCAGGCTCTATTATCTCCTATCTCTGCGCTGACCTTTAAGTTGCTGCTGAACACACCACACACGCACACGGGAAATCGAGAACCAAATTATTGTAGCACTTTCAGGAACTGAGAGAGGTTTTCTGTTTATTTTGTTGTGCTTTGGCTTTTTTTATCCACAGAAGTATTCAGTTATTTTGAAGTTGTTGTAATAAGCATAGAGAAGTATAGCATATGTTTTTGTAGTGTCATGAAGTTAATAGAATCTGCTGGGAGAATATAAAGAAAAATCTTGTGAAATGAAAAAATGGAAAATATATACGTACAAGCATATATATATATATATATATTTCCTTGTACATTTGCAGTAACAAAATGTCTTACAAATTTGGTATCCTTCAAATATTTGAATAGTGTATGTATATAGGAAGGATTGCTTTTGAGGATATATCAAGGGATTGTTGTAATTGCTCTTTTGGAGGGCATGCAATAGATGGAGAATGGGAGAGTGGAACTGGAACAATCGTTATGATCAAATATACATTTATTTATTTATTTTTTTATTTCATTCATCTATCTCCTCGTCACTTTTTACGTTACTCCAATAGTATTATATTATATCAATTAAAATATCACTTTATAATATTTTAATTAATATGAATTGGTAGTCTCATTGAAGCAACACAATAAGAGACTTTTAAATTGATATGAAATGGTGTTGTTAAAGGAACACAATAAAGAACATGGAAAAAGGGTACATGTAAGCGATTTTTTTTATTTTTTATTATTTTTAACAATACAATTGATTTAAACATACCTAAATGAAAATAGCTTAATTTTTTTAGGATAATAACTCCCTTAATGAAATTAGCTTCATCTTTTACAATAATAAATTAAGTTAAGGGTAATTAACACTGACATGTTTTGTCGAAATAACAGTGACATCCGTATAACTGAAACTAATTACATTAACACTCTTTAATTTTAAAAAAAAATTATACTGACACCTCTTTTGTTAGTTGACCATTACCATCAATGTTGACTGTTTTTTTAAGAAAATGCTAAAAATACCCCACCATGTACAAGAAAGCGTTTTAAAGCAAGGTATAATACTAAGAATGTCAGTTTCACTCTTATTTAACAAAACCAAAAAAAAAAAAAAAAATGAGTAATTGATTTTTAACACTTTATTAAAATTTTCACTCTAATGAAGATCTTTTTAACAAAAAGAAAATGTTTGTTATTGTTCCTTTGTTATTCAAAAGTCCCTCGCGAAACACCCATGTTCTTTTTTGCTGAATATTATCTACTCTAGTATATTTCCCAAACGCCGTAACTCTCTTTTTTTCAACTAAACAACTATTTTCCAATATTCAACATAAAAAAAAAAACACACACACGAATGAAATTTGAAGTTACATGAAAACAATTTGCCACATTCCAATCCTTATCGAACAAATCCAACAAGAATTTTCACAGGTCTACCAATTAAGCATTACAAACAGAACCGTAAATCAACCTCACCAACGGCTTAGAAAATTGGAAAAAAAATAACAAAAACAGAACTTTTTTCAATGACCGATTACATAATAAAAGTTCTCAATTTCTCAGCATTTCAATAAGATTCATAAATGGAAAAAGTGAATAACGTCAATCAAATACAATAGATCAGATCTGAAACGAAAATACATTGATCTAATAAGCTGAAGAGCTGGCGAGGGAAGGGAGATGAAGACAACGTCAACGTCTGTGAAGTCCGGGTCGCGACGGAGCCTGGGCGATGGCGTTTGCGACGGAACAGTGAGCTTGACGGTGGCTCGCAGGCTCAGGGCACGGCGGATTGAGGCATCGGCGGACGGAAGGTCAGGAGCTCGGGACACGGACGGAGGCTCGGGGCAAGATGGCGCTGGCGTCTACGACGTCTCCGATGAGCTGGACGGCCGCGGGGGTGGGCGGGGGATGGGATTTTTTAAGTCAATAGGCCCCAAATGTACACTCATTCAATTGGATTTTTTAAGTCAATAGGCCCCAAATGTACACTCATTCAATTCGTAGACCCCTTATAAATAGAATTTCATTTTTTATTTTTTTAATTCTCAGGATTTAGCTGAATGACCAAAATATCCTTTAAATGGGGAGAGAAAAACGACAAGGAGAGGGACAAAATGACAATAAAGAAACGTTTTCCCTTTATTGACTTAAAAATTCATTTCCTTTTCCTCTTAAAAAAAAAAAAAAACAAATCCCAAATCCCTAATTTTTGCTCAGACTGCTCATTTCCTCTCTCGGCCGTCTGTCGTCTGCCGCTCCCGTTGCTGCCCACCGCCATGCAGGCTCCCTCCGACCACCGCACTGCAGTTACCGGTCTTCTCCGAGCCTCTCCGATAGTCTCCGGTCCGCGGCAGTCATCTCATCTGCGGTAATCTCCCCCAACCATTCTCCGGTCCAAGCTTCTCCGGTATTCTCCTCAGATTCTGTGGATTGTCGGGCCTATTGAACGATTCTGTAGATTCTCCGCGCTTCTCCGGTAATCTCCGGTGTCCTCCGGTCCTCGCCGATACTATCGTCCAACTGTCGCAAAACTCAGCCGCTTGTTGCTGGATTTTCAAGGCGCCCCGACTGCCCCAAATCAATAAAGGTACAACTTTTAATCAAGAATTTTTTCATCCTTGCTGATTTGGTATACCCATTAGTGTGGAATTTTGTAAAGTTTGCTGGTTTGGTATGGTCAATAAGTCGTGGATGCTGAAATGTTAGTGAGAAAACATAGACCCGTGATGAATGAATGACAGGCATGATGAATGCACGAGTTGGACTTGTGTTAGATGTATGAATAGGTAATATAAAGATTTTTATATTCAAAGTGTATATATTCTATGAAACTCGAAAAGTTATTCGGATATATTTGGAGCGTTATTGATGTTGAGAGCACTTTTTGTTTCTCCTGTGAGTATGCTGTTAATGCAAGTTAGTATCATTATTTTCAATGGCATCGCGATAATCCCTTCGTTGTTTAGTTAATGAAGGCACAACAGGCCATTTCAGAACTGAAGAAACAGACGTGGGTGAGGCTCATCAACAGGGTTGCTTTTCGCCTTTGTCGATGACATCATCTCACAATGATGAGTCTAATCCCGACCAGATGGGACAAAATGTCGACGCCGACAAACGCGGTAAACCCCCAAAAAGGAACCTGTTCCGGTCAAAGTACAAGAAAACCCCATTCACCGAACCTTGAATTACAGCCCCCAACCATTGTGATGCGTTTTCCTAGCTACAATACATATACAATTTTAGACTGTTTGTGAATGAACTGATCAGTTTACATGTTAGACTACTTTTTATATTCAGAAACATTAGTTGTATAACTTATTTTGGGTATGTAATTTAACTGACGAACTCAGGTTTTATGAATGTACTAGTAGCCCTGTAACTCCCCTGCTTTTGCACGTATTCTGCATGTTTCTCACAATTCTGACCGTTCTTACCGGTACCGGTAAGAACGGTCAGAAAGAAACCTGAATATTAGTTGCTCTCTGTTCGGTTAGCGCCCTTTCTGACCGTTCTTACCGGTACCGGTAAGAACGGTCAGAAACTTACAGACTGACACCGTGATACGTCACTTGTGTTCATTCATCACTGTCCAATCCACTGTCAACTGGTGGATACGTCACTTGTGTTCATTCCGACCGATCTTACCTTTACCGGTGGGAACGGTCAGAAACATATGTTTGCCCTACATAGGTTATTGGCCCATATCAGAGGATTGGCGACTTTGTGGTTATTCTGACCGCTCTGACCGGTTCCGGTAAGATCGGTCTGCATGTCGTTTGCGAGGTTATAGCCCATGCGGTCATTCCGACAGAGAGGATTGGCGACTTTGTTGTCATTCTGACCGCTCTGACCGGTTCCAGTAAGAACGGTATGAATGTCGTTTGCGAGGTTGTAGCCCATGCGGTCATTCCGACCGATCTTACCTGTACCGGTGGGAACGGTCAGAAACATTAATGGGGTAATGATAATACCACTAAAGTATTCCCACATTAATGTAATGAAGATAAAACATGTGAAGATGGAAAATATATATTAATATGGACGTGCAAGCTTACGTACATACGTAAAAATAATGTGCATTGAACGGATATGAATAAATATATGAAGAAGAGGTCGATGAACTTAGTCTAGACATACCGGTTAAATTACACTTATGAGACTACAACGAGTATTCCTAAGTACATATGAGTTTCATTCCTGAGTTTCATTCCTGAGTTTTGCCTAGCAATCTATGTTTTATGATTTTTTACAAATTTTATTATAGGTTTGTTCTTGGTCTGTTTTAGGTCTGTTTTAGGTATGTTCTAGGTTTTTTTCATTTTTAACCAATTTTTTTTTCTTTTACAAACTAACAAGTTTAGTAATACCCAAAAAGACAAAGAGAATATGAAAAAAAAATCTATGTTTTATAAATTTTCAATGATTTTGTTCTTGGTCTGTTCTAGGTCCGTACTGCTATAGTAGGAACGGTAGGAAACCATGCTAAAGGTGGCGTTAGTAATTTTGAACATAAATTATAACAAAACATATACATCCCGGCCCTCGCCGGTTCAGGAAGTCCAATAACGGTAAAAGTCATAACTAACACAAAGATAAACAAAAAACCATGCTTAAAGCCCTCGCCGGTTCAGGAAGTCCAATAACGGTTCCTAGGTGTGTTGCGCTTCCAATTATATCGACTTCGTTAAGACTTCTTCGTAAGAAGGGTTGGTTATGACATATGTGGAGGATAGGTCTCATGAAGGGCCCTCGAATTGGCCATGCTACACATTGAAGTCAAGCTTCTTACCGTTCTGACCGATAGCGGTTAGAATGGTAAGAAAGGAATAAAGGTGTACCAGTCGGTACTAGTAAGAACGGTGAGAAGGGCCAAAAACCTATTAAGGCATGTCGGCGTGTTTCTTACCATTCTTACTGGGACGGTAAGAACAGACAGAATGCCATTGAGGATAAAAGCGAGTGGGGTTTATTTCTGACCGTTCTAACTGGTACTGGTAAGAACGCAACAGAGCGGGTGATAGGCATAAGGTATGTTGCTGACCATTCTTACCGGTACCGGTACGAACGGTAAGAAACCTGACTTAGATGAGACCAATACTATATATAGGCAACATATGGAAAAGGGAAAAAAAAAGTTATTCGTTTAGTCTTTTAATTAAACGCTGTCCAATCTGAAATGTAGTTCAACGATAAAGTTCAATAACCACATCAGTCGCACCAAATACAAAGATATTGAAAAAACAATGCCTACGGCAACAGTTATTATTCTAATGGATACATCACTTCCGAGCTAACGTGAGAGGTTGTTGCATGACGAAGTCGCTTCCATTTCCCTTTCCCCTGCTCTCCAATCGAAGGGAATCTGGTTTTTTGAATCGGCCCACGTCTTTTAATAAAGTTGGGGGGTAACACCACCTCATCCTGTATATCATGGGGAATGTCCCAGTCTGACGAGATTGGTACAGGATATATGGTTTCAACATATGCCAATGCCCATAACTCTTTTAGATAGTATTTTGAGCACAACTAGTGCATATTGTTAGGGCCATCATCAAGCGCTGCAAGGACATGTACGCATGGGAACTTGTCTATATCATACACTTTGCACGAACAAGTTCTCCGTAACAAATCAACCAGAAAACTTTCGTCATCCCCTGTCACATAGTATTCAAGCGTGGATGTGTTTAGTTCGTTCACTTTTAAGAATGTAGACTCTTTGTACCTCAGATGCAACGTTCTCTCCACCCTTGGAGTTAAGCGTTGTGAGGAAGATCCCATAGTTGATTCCTTTCGGTGCGTGTTGAACCACTCAGAAATTTTTCCAACTATCGCATCCATCAAGGGTATTATGCCCGATCAGATCTTTCTTACTGGAAAGACCGGTTGGCAATTTTCTTACAGGGCACACCAGTAAGAACTTTCTGACCGGACTCAGGTTTCTTACCGCTCCCACCAGTCAGAACGGAAAGAAATGACAGACGTGAGTTTCTTCGATTTTGCAGATTACTCAACTCCGAAGAGGCCATGAAATAGCATGATTCTTGTTCATTTTTCAAATAAAATACCAAACCACGATTACCCAGCATTCAAACAATGAATTAAGCATAAAAACTACAAGATTTGAGAGAATAACGGACGTAGATCGAGCACCCAAAATAATGCTCGGATTTAGTTTCGATTTCGTTTCCTTTAAACGCCCAAAATAATGTTCGGATTGTTAATCACCATGAATGCCGGCGATTTTCGACGTCGGTAGGGGCATTCTCCGGCGGTGAAAGGCGGCGGCGGCGCCGGTGAGATACAAAATCTGGCCGGCAACGTAGGGGGGGAAGGTTTGCTCTTTTTAATTCCAGAGAAAATCTAAGGGTATTTTGGGTATATGTATAAAATCATTTAATGAGAAGCCTACTCATTAAAATTTTTTGTTTTGGAGCCTACTCATTAAAGGCAATGCACGTTTTAAGCCTATTTTGCTAAAGGACCCTTTTTGTTCAACTAGGAACTTGTGGGAATGGAGGGTTGAGATTGATCTTTTAGATCAATGGCTGATATTAAATAAGGTATTTTTGTCTTTTACCATGTAAATTTAACATAGTTAAGTTTGAGGGTGTTAGTGTAATTATATTTAGCCAGAAGGTGTCACTGTTATTTTAATAAAACACAAGGGGTGTTAATGTAATAAGCCTTTAAGTTAATTAAGGTAACAATTTTTCTTAGGGGGTAAAAGTCAGTTGGGTAGGGTCAGTTTTTAGATTTGTTTGGGTCAGCCCATAATAATTGGCCTGAGAAAACACTAGCCCGTAATATGTGAATTAATCTCAGAATTCGTATACCATTCGGTTACCTCGAGTCGATTAAGTTACTTCAAGTAAATCAACTCCAAATTTACTTATTTCAGCCTTATTTATTGCTTTTTCATCGGTATACCAACTCCAAATTGGGTAATTCTTTGCTGAATTGCTGCTTTTGCATAGGTAAACTCTAAGAAAGAGTGGTATTCTAGATTAGCAGAGACTAAATATTCTCACCTTCTCGCCTTTTTTAACACACAGATGGTTTTTTCAGTCGGGTGGGATTACACGGGATTTTTGGAGCATGGGGCCGCAACCCTACCTGCCCATTACGGGTTGGACTAATTATAAACTAGAAAAAAAAGACCCTATGAGTGCGTTTAGAATTGGTTACAAAATGATTTTATTTTTATATGAAAATAGAAATGAAAACATTTTCATTTTAAAATTATTTCTGAAATGCGTTTGGTAGTTTTATTCAGATATTGATTTTAGTTTAAAAAAAAAAACTGAAACTGCGTTTGGTGGTTTAATTTTTAAAAACATGTAATAATATATTAAATAAATAATATTATTAAATATATTAAATAAATAATATATTAAATAAACATAATTATATATACATAAAACGGAAGAATCCATGAGTGGGGGGGGCGGTCGGACAAGAGTGGGGGTGGCGGTGTCTTAAATGCGGGAAGAAGAGTTGGGGCGCCTTCGTCTGCGGCATGGGGCTGTCGGCCCCGGAGACGATAAGAATCGCCCCATCAGAGATGTGCTCCTTCATCTCCTTTATCTCCTGCATCTCTCTCTCTCCCGTCATCCTTCATCTCCTTCAGTCAGTGTTGATGGTGGTGTTCACGTGGACGTACTGACAGTGGTGGCGTCCAACGACTGACGATAGCCACCGAGCGAGGGAATCTCCGGCGACGTCTCTCTCTGTCTTCGTTCATCTCCGGCGTCGTTCATCTCCTTCAGTCGGTGTAGATGTCGAAGTGGGGGAAGGGGTTGCAGTCGGGGGTGGTGGGCAGTGGAGAAGAGAGAGAAGAAAAAAAATGAAAACCGTTTTCAAGAAAAGAAAACGAAAACGACTTTTTTCGTTTTCAGTTTTTCACAAAAAGATAAAAAAATTTTTGTTTTTGTTGTTTGAAAAGTTTTGCGTCAAACGCATTTTTAAATTATGTTTTTATTTTTTAGCTTCAAAAAATGTAAAAAATAAAAATAAAAACAAAAACAAACAGGACATACATCTTTAGATAGGATAGATCGGGTTAGTCGAGTTCAGGTGATTCCTTACATCCCTAATTTTACCGCTTAGCATCAACCGTCAAAACGCTGCGTATAAGGCATATCGTCTCTTTCTTCCCCCCGTCCCCAAAAAAAACAAAAGACAAAAATTTGAGAACTTTCTCCTCCATTACTCCATTGTTGTTCTCCTTAGTCGGGAGCTGCAGAGAGAGAGAGAGAGAGAAAGCCATGCCTGGCGGTGGTTGCAGCATCAGAGCCATTTGGATCCTCAACAGCCTCGATTCCGTCGTCTTCTCCAGGTCCTCCTCATTTTCCCTCCCTCAATTTCTCTCTTCTCTTTCTTCGCTTTTCACTTCTCGATCTTTATTACGAAATTTCCTCTTTACTCTAAGAATAATGATATGATCGATTCATTCTTACTCCTAAAAATAATGATATGATCGATTCATTTATCTTAGTGATTTCATGTAATGGAGTTTCGTAGATTGAATTCTCGTTTTGCGTATTCAATTTTTAGGCGGTTTCCGGTGGTGGAGAAGCGGTGGCGATCGGCTTGCGAGAGCAAGAACGAGACTTCTGCTGCCGAAGACAGTCTTAAGTACACCGTTTTTCCTTTACTCCCTAGTGATTCGGAGCTCGTCTCTGCTTTCGTCGAGCGAAAACGAAGGTACAATTCTTATCGGATTAATAAAATCTTGAATTGCAATCCAATTCATTAAGTAAACCATGCCGTAGTCGCTACAATTGGTTTCCATTTTTTTTTAATGTTGAATATATGTGTTTAAGTACCGGCTTATGCTTTGAAGTTTGAATTTTATTCCAGATAATTCTGTTGTAGAGTACGAAAAAAAAAAAAAAAAAAAAAGAAGCTGATTGACGTAGTGTTGAATCATAAGATTACATTGTAAGCCTATCCGATTAAGACAAATATTACAGTTTAACGCAACTTAATAAAAATCTCACTGTCAAAACATCCCTACTGGATGAAAGCAATGTTCCTTCCATTTTACCTTTCGTTAATGCTTGAAGAAATTCCGGGTTTATTTATTTATTTTAATCCTTGTAGAGAGGGGTCTGCTCGCGGACTCGGCATACGCGTAAGTCAGTCGGCTAAAGGTTCAGATTCGTGGGTTGATGATCCAATTACGCGGCATATAATAGGTCTTTACATAAACAAAGAAGAAGATGGAGATAATAACCTTCTATGGCCTTTGGTCTTACATATGAAGGGGCAATATTCTGTCCTTGTATTGCCTTTGGTTGAGCCTAAACACTTGAAGGCATACGCATGCTTATGCAAGAGATCCAATTGTGGAAATGCTGTTGGAGTGGATGACAGTTTATCTTCCCTGCTGCTTGATCTACCCTCCATCACTGGGTATGGTAAGTTACTTGCAGTTTATGTAGCCGAAAAAAAAAAGAGACAAATTTTTTAAATCCCCCGAGCATTGGTCATAATTTCACTGCGCCCACCAACTTTTGAAATGAGGTCGATATGCCCCCTGAATTTTTAAATCTGTGCAAAACTTCCCCTTCCATCCAATTCCATCAAATAATTGGAAGGTACGCTAACTTGGAAGTGTACTAGAAGGGTTAGTATAGTAATTTGGTTAAAATTAAAAATCATAATTATTATAGAAATTAATCATAAAAGCTCATATTGATCTTAAAAAGACATTCGAAAGGTTGTCAAAGGTTGGGGGCATAGTGAATCTAGGACCAAAGTTCAGGGAGGATTATAAGGTGTGCTGGCCAAAGACCTCTTGGTCTGGTGGCACCAGGGGGTTCGCGTGGGGTGGGATTTAGGGGGAGGTTGTGGGTTCAATCCCGTCTTGTATCAAAAAATTTATAAGGCCTGCTGAACAAAAGGAGTCTCACCTTAAATGTTGATCAAAATGATTTTATTACATCAAATGATTTGCATGGTCAAAGATGTTTAGTAGTTTCTTTTGCTTCTTTTATAGGGCATTTATGGTGGCGCATGCAATTGGTGACGTAATCAGTGGTGATTGGGTAGAACCTGAGGTCGTTGTAAGTGCAGCTCCATCTGTAGGAGGATTGTTGGATTCACTAACTGGTAGTATAGGAATAACAGGAATCTCCTCAAGGGCAAAACCTGTAGCTGCACCAGTTGCATCTGCAAACCCTTCTAGCACTGCTGTGGTGGGAAATGTAGCGTCTGATGCTCCCAGGATTGGTGTAAGGCCTTTGGATAAAGATGCGCTCCGAACTTTCATAACAAGCTCAATGCCCTTTGGTTTGTACCTTTAGTTGTGGTATTTCTCATCACGTTTTTTCTTATTGCTATCACTAAAGTAGTTTTGGGGGATTGTCTTGCATTACTTATTTCTTATAAATGTCTTATAATAGATATCCTATAAAAAAATGTAGGTACACCTCTGGATTTGAGCCATTCGAATATTTTCTCCATGAAGATTAATGGATTTTCTGCATCGGATCTTCCTCCTTCAGACCTAAAGCAACCAGCATGGAAGCCGTACCTTTACAAAGGAAAGCAGAGAGTGTTATTCACGATTCATGAGATTGTCCATGCTTCCATGTACGATCGAGATGAAATTCCAGATAGTATATCCGTTTCTGGTCAAATAAACTGTCGAGCAGAATTAGAAGGATTGTCAGACGTGTCATTCCCCTTGACAGGGTTGAACTCAAATCGCATTGAAGTTTTATCTTTTCATCCTTGTGCTCAGGTTCCAGAACATGGTGTGGATAAGCATTCTGTGATGTTTTCTCCGCCATTAGGTAATTTTGTTTTAATGCGTTATCAAGCTACATGTGGAGTTGGTCCTCCGATCCAGGGATTTTACCAATTATCAATGGTTTCTGAAGACAAAGGTGCATTTTTGTTCAAATTGCGGTTAATGGAAGGTTATAAGTCACCCCTCACAATGGAGTTCTGTACAGTGACAATGCCCTTTCCTAGGAGAAGTATTGTATCCTTTGATGGGACTCCTTCAATTGGAACAGTTTCAACTACAGAGCATTCAGTTGAATGGAAAATTGTAACAAGTGGACGGGGCCTTAGTGGGAAAAGTGTCGAGGCAACTTTCCCTGGAACAGTGAGATTTGCTCCGTGGCAAATTCAAAGATTGCCTTCTTCTAGTCTAGCATCTAGAAGCATAACTGATGAAGATAGTGATACAGAGACTGATGGTCCTAATAATATGGTAAATATTGATGAATGCTTAATGGAGAAAATGAACAAGGATCTTCCTTCCGTTGAGTTGGAAGAGCCATTTTGCTGGCAGGCATATAACTATGCGAAGGTATTTAAACATTTTGTTGAGTTTCTTGTATTTGAAACCACCTCGCTGAAGCCAGTGTTTGTCAGGGAGCTTTTGCTTTACCTAAAATAGCTTTACTAATCACAGGCATTTTACACTTGATTATAGGTATCGTTCAGAATTGTTGGCTCACCACTATCTGGATTATCAATTGACTCGAAATCTGTAAGGCAGCTGTCTAGTTCTCCTGTCCTTTCTTTACCTCCTCTGTAATAAAAAGCTGACTGTGAGGTTTGTGAGTAAGGCTTGTGTGTGAAATTAGTTGTTTGCTGGCTCTTAATCATCGTTTGTTTTATATCCAGGTTAGCATCTATCCAGCCGTTAAAGCACCCGTGGAATACTCGAGTCAAGTATGTTTTCTTCCAGAATCCTATATTTCAAGATTGATTTTAGTTTTCAATTTCTGTCAACTCGCTAGAGTCATAGGCATTAGAGCGATTGAAGTATGATACACATAACGCATTAAGTTTCCTGTGTATTGATAGGAAATAGTTAACTATTACTTCTGATGTGCATGTATTTAAGATTTAATATGTTTATGGCTTTATGGTATATTCTTAGGAATTCAGAGTTGCTAATATATACTTACATAATTATCTTAAGCGTTCTACTTCCTATCAACAGGTTACTTCTGGTGAGTATATTTTGTGGAATACATTAGGCCCGTGCCCATCAGCTGCTACGGCAAAAGTGTAAACTATAAACATTGGATCAACCAGGATAGTTTAGGCAGACAATATCAGGGGTATGTCTTCATTATTTTATTCACCATATCCCAAGCACAAGATGCTTAGGAAATCTATGCGTAGTTGTGCTGAGACCACATTTCCAAATCCCGCCCTTGTGATTTTTGGCTATTTCGAGTTCGATAAATCTTAATTACAGATTGGGTTGAAAAAAATGTGCAATCGAGTCTAGTTAGTTGGATTAGTTGTTTATGGCCTTCCAAATGCTCCAAATAAGTTATGTTCATGTAACGTCTAGGTGGAAATGAGACGACAACATAAGACATGTTGAAACCTTGTTGGTTGCTCCAATGTAGTGATTTTCTTCGGTGTGTTATGTAACAATCATTCGATTATTGCTCTTGGTGAATGAGATTTTGTGTACGGCAAGAATTACTCCCATATAGTCTTAGTTTATAGTTAGAAATCCAATCCTATTTCATTGAATATTTACAACAACAACAACAAGCCTTAATCCCAACTTAATTAGGATCGGAATTTCATTGAAAGAATTTTTACCTTCTGGTTTGGTGGGACGGAGAAAAGAAGAAAACAAAACAAAAGTAAAGACACGCTTTTCAGTTTTGCTTTCATTAATTATCGTGTCTAGTTTTACCTTCTTTCTTAATGCAATTCAACCTCTTGAAGCATACACGTAAATAATTACCAAGGTATAGTGTTATGTCGTTTGTAATACAATCATGAGCGTTGTGATTTTGAAGTAAAGATTGTCGTCTTTAATAGGACAGTCTTCAACATAACGAAAGTTGATTTGATCATTTATCAACCCCAAAATAAATTAACAAAAACAGATTCTAAATCCGTTTTGGCATTTATATATCCGTGCTTCATTCTTGGAAGTTAATGACGTCTTAATGATGATTTACAACCCAAAGCAGCAACACCCAAAACAAATGGCTCCCAAAAGTGTGGAACAAGAAGAGAAATAAAATAATAATAAGAATAAAAGAAATCAGGATTTTTGCTTTAGGCCAATCTAAGGGCCCACGCCAAGAGGCAAAAATTGCCCAAGAACCAAGCTAACTCCCTCATCATCTCTCTCTATGTGGAACAAATGTAACCCCGACTCCATGGTCCTTCTCTCACTTTCTCTGCTTCACAAAGAATTCATAAGAAGGCAATATGGTTCCAAACGGCCAATTCCCTCCGTTCCACAACGGGATCCTTCTCTCTTTATTTCGACAACTCTGCTGAATTCCGTGGTCGGATATTAAGTTTCAAAATCTGAACGTTAAATCACATCAGAATCAATCAAATAGTATATACAAATAATGAAACTTAGATGAAAATCTAACTATTTTTGAAACTCCGGATATTTATGGCAATTTCCCCTATACCCCAACACAGAATTCTCCTTGTCCTCATCATACAGCTCACTCCTCCAACGAATGCCTCGACGAACGGTAGAGATCATACGGGGCCCAGAGATGATCAACGGTGCAGGGCCTCCTAGAATCCAACCTCAACCATGGCTTCCCTTTCCCACTCCAATGAAGCAAACTCACCGGCCCGGGATGCAAACTCCTACACTTCCCTTCAAAATTGTCCCCACCCAATCCATGCTGATTCCACCTATGATCAACGGCCCTGATCTTCCCAGCGAAAACCAGCAAAAACGGTGGCAACGACCCCAGATGATAAATCCTCTCCCTCTTCTGCATATCCATCCATTCCTCAACCTTCTCCGTGTACTTCCCTCTCCTCCATTCCTCCACATCAACCACCATAACCCCCGTGTTGAAATAACACGCCTTTCTTCCTTCAAACGTCTTCGACAATTCCGGATCATTCCAGAAAGCCTCCGTGAAGTACTGCGAGAAGTTTGCATGGCAATATTCCGGCGCCGCCACGACCTTCCCTTCCATGTCCACGTTCCAGAGCTTCGCGACGTCGTCGACGACGACGAGGTCGGAGTCGAGATAAATGACTCTTTTCACGTCGTCTGGGAGGATCTCCGCGAGTTGGATCCTCGCGTAGTTGAGGGGTTGGTCCAGTGCTTGCCGTATGGATTTCGAGATCTTGGACCGGATTCTGGCGGCGTTGAAGCGGTAGATGGCGAAATTGAGGTAAGGGAAGGTGGAGTTGATGGTGGACCGGAGGTGGCGCTCGTCGGCGGCGGCGGCGGAGAGGAAGTGGAAGGAGAGGTTCTCGGGACACGCGGAGTGCTGCAGGATGGACAGCACGGCGGCCATCGTGCCGCGGAGGTAGTTGGCGTCGAGGGTCATGGTGACGTGGATGGCGGCGGCGGCGGAGGAGGAGGCGGGGCTGTGGCAGTACTCGTCGCTGTTGCGGAAGGCGGGGGCCTCACGGAAGGCGAGGAGGGTGTCATGGTTTTCGGGGGTGGGCCGAGTACGGACCAGGCTGAGCCTGATGCCGAGTGTTGAGGAGGAGGAGATAATGAGAGACAGGAGGCAGCCGATCATCAGGAGGTCGGGCCTCGAGGCAGCGAGGTGGCTCCGGAAGGCGGCGGCCATCCTGTCGGATAATTATTAAGAGATGATTGGTCTACTTAATGTTGGGTTATGGTGAGGGATTTGGACGTTGGAGGAGCAATTAGGAAGGACGTCATAACTACTACTAATTACTAGGTGGCCATGCAAAGGGGTATTGGTGGTGGTGGTGGTGGTGATTAAGAGATAAAAGGTTTTGTTGGTGTCAATGAATGCTCAAGGATAATTCCATTAAGGTAATTACTTAAGGCTCTCCTTAAGTTAAGGCCTCTATTATTAGTTAGTATTATTAATTAATTAATTAATTAATTAATTAATTATCTTTACACCTCAATGTTCTTTTGTTAGAAATTCTTAACTAATTATCTTATACACCTCAAAATATTGAACATTTTTTTCTTAAAAAAAAAAAAAAAAAATCCCAATGCTGAGGTCCGTAAAACTAATAGAACAATGACTCTCCATATTAATTTTTAATTCTATATAATAAACACACACACACACACATACAAATTTTATTAGTATTTATCTAATTATGCTATTATAAGCTAGCATTAATTGTGTCGGACGTGTTATATACACATGAATATTGTATGGTGATAGGCTCATAATTGAGAGCTAAGCTAGAACATACCCTTAACTTATAATTACAAGTTATAGAAAATTAAGAAGATGATGTAGAGTTAGCCATTCAAAAAAATAAAAATAAAAAATGATGTAGAGTTACACTAACCAACGACAGAAGTTGGGAACTGCGGTGCTTCTTCCTAATTTTTGTCGCATTGATGATAAGTTTCTAGTTTTTTTTTTCTTTTTCTTTTTCCTTAATTCATATTCATAACCAATTAGTGGGACATTGTAATTAACATGGTTTAATCATTGGCACCATTATAAGTTTTCTTATAAAATAAAGGCGCGACTAAAGTTTAAATACATTTTACTATGTATAAAAAAAAAAAAAAATCAATTTTCTAAAATTCCAGAGGACTTTTTGCTCCACTACAGTCAATATATATAGGCATTTTGGCACATTCGAAACCATTAGTAGAACTGAAGGAAACAGAACGGAAATTCGTTAACAAAAATCATTCACCAACAACAAAAAAATTATATTATTATTATTATTATTATTATTATTATTATTATTATTATTATTATTATTATTATTATTATTATTATTATTTTACATGGTAATTGCATGCTAACATGTATTTTTAAGCAAGTTTATAAAAATATTATTGGAATTTTTGAGATATATCTTATTAGCCAAAAACTATATATAACAACACATGCATTGATGTTTATCAGAAAATTATAAGGAAACATATTGTAATCATTGATGATCGAGAAATTGTTTGTGAATGTGATGAAATTGTCAAAGCATAAACAACGGCATTTGCTAGGAATTTGTTGTTTTTTTTAACGCGTAAACATGTCGTTTGTCAAAATGCAATATGTCGCTTGTAAATAGAGGAAGTGTGTCACTTATCAGTTTTTCCAGACACAAAAACGACATGTTTTGCCGGCAAAACTGCAGAAATATAACGTCATATATATATATATATATATATATATATATATAGGGACATTTTTTTCCTTGTTTTCTACTCAAGTTTTCTTACAGTTGTTGATACATAAGCGAAATTTCTATTTTTAAAATTTTGTTTGCAAAATGGTTGAGAACTGGACCAAAAAAAAAAAAAAAAATTAAATTTAGATAAGGCGACCCTTTTTATATAACAAAGCTGTGAATATATCTACGACATGTCGTTTGTGGCTCTATAGTGGAGACAAAAAAGTTCCTCGAGCATGAAAAGTGATTAGGTGATCGTCTTCATCCACAAGCAGTTGAGGAGAAAACGACATGATATCATTTCACATTTTCACTTGATGGTGGTGCCAACAACTTGAGAAAACGACAAGTCCTTGAGCACCAACAAAAACGACAACCATTTGAGAATTGAGCTGCACTATGGTGACTCCGACGTCGGTATCGACTGCCGGATTGTGGTCCAACAGAGTTGAGAATGACTCTACTTAGTTAAAATAGATAGATAATAAGGCCCAACATTATCCTTAGCTTAATTAGTCAAAAAAATGTTCCCAAATACCCTTTTTGAGCCTTGATTTTTACTCTTTACTTTTGATTAATGCCCCTTTCTAGTAAAATAATTATATTAAGACTCATGCACTTCTAATGATAAATTCAAGAATTTTCTCTAATCTATCCTCCTCTAATCTCTCTCATCTTATCATCTAATCCTCCTCTAATTTCTCTCATCTTATCATCTAATCGCCCCTCTCCATCTCCCTCAGTTATATTGAATTTATTTGGTTTTAAGTTGATTGAAAGCTTTAAGCATGAAAAAAAATGCACTAAAAAGTTGATAATTGCACAACAAGTAGATTGTAATCCAAGTTTGTTTCACATGAGTTAATCTTTGCCAAAAATAAATGTGTGTGTCTGAGAGAGAGAGAGGGGGTAGGAGAGAGAGAGAGAGAGAGGAGCCCACTGTTTCATTCATGCGCTCGCTGTGTTAGAAAAAAGTGGGAAACTTTGGTGTGAGTAAATCTCCTCATAAGCCTCATAGAAAAGTGGGTTTTCATCACTAATTGATTAATTAATGAACTAATTAATTAATTAATTAGAGTTTGATACCCCTGCTGATATACATGCATTATTATTCATGTCACGTTAGGCACATAATTTTACTCATACCATATGAACATTCTAATGATAATAATGTTATGTTTCTAGTAGGATGGACCCCCCGATTTCTGTTTTCCTTTTCAAGACCAGATTTCAAGAAGAATGTCTCTATTGGTAGAGTAAACAGATTCTTGTCTGCCTAGAAAGCTTGGCAATCTAATTAGTAGGTTGGTCACTGGAGAAACTGTTTGGGACGCAGGAAAATCTTGGACAATAAATTCAGAGGCAAAAGGACTAGGGAGACAACTAGTACTCTCTTCACCAAAATATTGATTGTCAATTGTGATTACTAGGGACTTTTTCTAGCAGGACTTCCCTACTAGTAGGGTCTTAGATTTGATCCAAATTAAATAAGATTGCAAAAATATATCGAATAAATAGTTTTTGATATAGATCTGACTGAAAGTCCTACTATAGAAACTCTCGTGATTATTATCTATATGTTATTTGAAAATATCAATTTTAAGTGAATTTGAAAGAGGACAATACAATAGGGCTCCGGTCCATTAACAAAAGGTGGATGCCCTAACACAGCTAGGGCTTATATTTTGTTATTGATAGTGTTTAATATTAGTGGTATCTTTGAGATTTTTGTTTTTTTTTTGTTTTTGTTTTTTTTTGAAAGAACCAAATTAACAAAAGGACAAGCAAAAACTTCCAAAATACAGCTGATACACAAATTAAGTATTACAAAAAAGATATGCTTCACCCCCAATATCTATTTTAAAATGCAGTGGTAATCATAGGAGGTATACAATAGGCTCCGTTCACTTCACTGATTCGAATTTAAAATTTAAATTTTATTACAGTAAAAAGTTATCAGAAACAGTCACATTTAATTTTTTTGTTACAGTAAAAAACTCTCATATAAAATTACATCTCAACTCAAATTATAAACTCAAATCAACGAAATGAACGGGCATTAAAATCTAATTTATTACATTAAGTGCTTTTCAATAAAGTAAAGGATTAAGAGTTCCAAGATGTTGGCAATGTTCTCTTTTGGTCCACTCACTCCTCTTTGGCGAAAAGCCTAACCACACTTTCCCTTCTCACTCATTGGAAAAGGTGGAAATTGGACTTGAAGACTGTCCTTAAGGCTTTTTTTAAAACAATTTTTTAGAGATTTGCCTTCGGAAATCCAAAATGGGGTTTGAGTCATGAATGTAGAAAGTTGTTTGATATTACATAAACTACAATACGTAAACTCATCCAGAGAGATTTAAACTGTACATACATCTTAAAAAAATCCCAAAAAATTAAGATATGATGCAATCTTATACTTAATATTAATCACCAAGGGTTAAAAAAAACGAAAATACTAAGGGGAAAAGAGCTTTATTATTATATGACTTTTTGAGAGAACAGAGAGTTTGGACCAGAGGGAACATGATGGCCTCCATGCTTACATATCCATGCCTGACCCTCTTCCCACATTATCAATGGCCTCAAAAGGAGCCATGGGGTCTCTTCAATGACATGAATCTCTTTTGAAACTCTCCCCCAAAACTCTCTCTCTCTCTCTCTCTCTCTCACATATGGGTCCACGCTAACTGGCATTTTCTGAATTTTTACTGACTCAGTCCGAGTTTCCCTTAACCTGAACACAAGTGTGACAGCATGTTTATGTCAGCATCATAAGGTAGCCCCAAAATTGTTGAGCTTGAGCCACTACTAAGGATAGGATGATTTTTGGTGTGGGTTGTGTGCTTCTTGTTTGGTCAGTTGTCACTTTTGGTCACTATTAACTTTTACCATTTAAAAGCTATAGAGACCTTTTTCTGATAGGAAGTGAAAGAAACTTGTGTTGCTAACAAAATATCTCCTTTGGTTTTAAGTTTGGTTAGTTGCTAATATCATAGAAGGGAAGTATTTGGAGTAAATTGCGTTGGTACACCCCAAATAATTTTCTTTCTGTATTATACACTTCAAAGTTTTAAGTTTAACAAGTTGCACTCTAAACTTTACAATCAGTTGCAATTAAAGTTCAATAGCCAACGAATGTTATTAAATTGACAGTTTAACACACAAAATTTGCACATGAAAGCAAAGGTTGTCATTTTTCAAACCAAATAATGCGTAAATCTTGTGTCTCGAATCAATAATTTGATAACGTAATTAACTATTGGATTTCAGTTGTAACTAATTTTAAAGTTTTATAGTGCAATTTGTCAAAATTAAAAGTTTGAGAAGAATTATGCAAAAATGGAATTGTTTAGGATGCACCAATACAATTTACTCAAGTATTTGTTATTGAGTCATTGACATTCTAAAAAAAAAAAAAAGAAACCTTGTTTTGACTCGCATAAGGAAGATTTGCATTTTGAGCCCATGGCGGAGTTAGAAAACTTTTTCAAGGGGGCACAATATAAAATATTATTATTGACTAATGACCTATGCTACAATAGTAATTTGCCTTAATAAACAGAAGCACAACTGAAATTTTTACCTACAAAATGTTACTTATAATTTCCTTTTTATAGATAAACAGTATGATAAAAATATAATTATTTTTCTCATTTTCCCATTCCTATTACTACTAATTCTCTTTTCACTCTTTTTATCACTTTAGTAACATGAAATAACGTATGCCTAGTCTCATCAGAGACGAAGCCATCGATATACAAGTGCAAGTGATTGCCCCTACCTGATTTTTTTTTTAATTTTAACTTTTACATGACCGTTCATTTCGCTGATTCAAGTTTATAATTCGAGTTGATATGTGATTTTATGTGAGAGCTTTTAACTGTAGCAAAAAAGTTAGATGTGATTGTTTTTAAAATTTTTTTACTGTAACAAAACTTAAATTCTAAACTCGAATGGAGAGATCCCCTCTCTTTATTTATCCTACCTCATTAGTTGAGTCATGTTCTGGTCTCCCTGACTAAAATTTTCTCGCTCCGCCCCTGAATTCCATCATAGTAAACATGTCTAACTTAAGCTGATATTTCAGCAGAAATCTGTGGCGAATCTGTTAAATGCAGACAGAAACTTGGTAACAATGATGAGAAAAAAAAAAGAAAAACAAAAATTTGTATGTGACATGTAAATGTAAAATCAACATTACTCCCATCGACTTGTGCTAATGAGGACAGAATACGAATAAGACAGGAGAAGAGTAAGGAAAGACTAAAGAGTGGGGTTCACAAAAGACACGCAGCAGAATGATGGTTGCTTGGAGTAATTGAGGGAAAGATTTGGATTTTTACAAGAAGAAATACACAGCAAGAGAGAGAGATATCTCTCTCTCTCTCTCTCTCTCTCTCTCTCTCTCTCTCTCTCTCTCTCTCTCTCTCTCTCTATTTTCCATCCTTCGAGATAGATTTTGCATTAAGTATGGCAAGGCTCGAGAAAGACCATTGTATTATTACTGTATTTTTGGTGCCTTGGGAGACTAGAGGGGATGTGTCTGTTTGTTGTTCTTTGTGGAATATATATATATATATATATATATATATATATATATATATTTTTGTGTGGGCAAATGCCAAATTGTAACTTTGTGAGATTATGGCCACCTAGAGTTCTCTAACATGTCTTGTTTGCTTCAAAAATCTTTAGCACACCTACGATGCATGATTGCTTCTGTGGGAACCATCCAAATTGATCATTACGATTTTTTTTTTTTTTTAAGAATTATTTGAATGAGTATGTGAGAATACCCTACCGATAAGACACTTTTTTAAAAAAATTCAAGTCTTTAGTAAATTCTCTTACTTTTATTTGATTCATAGATTTCAACCCGAATTAAAATATAAATTTTTAAGAGAAAAATATTATAACAGAATAGTTTGATCGGGGGTTTAAACCTTTTTATTTAACATACTCTTGATTTTGATCTGATTTTAACTAAATTTGATGTTGAAAATATACCTTACCATAAAAATAAAAGAAAATAAAAAATTGGTTTACCCTTATCACTACCTTTTGAATATTGGAGGGTAACCAATTATATGCCTTGCCAACTTAACAGTGAAAGATTAATCCAATCAAAATCGCACTACAATGTGGGGAATGTTTTTGAATGGAATTGAAGTACTATTCAATTCATCTATGCTCCCCTTTGTAAAGATTTTAGTTAGGCATGTCCACCACTTGTGAATTTCATTGGTCTTGTGTGACTGTAATCATCAAGGTTCTTCTAGCATGTGGCTACAATATTACTAGGTATACTTGCAAATTATGCTTGTAGCTAGGTGGATAAATAATCCTTATCCTATATGCTTATCTTATATATATATATATATATATATATATATATATAAACTAAGGGACCATTGTCTAATGAGTAATTAGAGTGCATATAATATGGAACCAAAACCCACAAATTTGTTTTACAAATCTACTATGTGATAAGATTTAATTTGTATATTAACCCAATTGAGCTTAAAGCATAAATGATACATTAAAACCACCTTTTGGTAATATAGTGGAGGTTTACACGTATATTATTGCCTTGTCCTTGATTGATAATTCAGTAACATTCAAGCATAGCTCATGCCATTAATTACTTGAGGGGAAAAAAAAAAAGACGTAATAGTACTAGTGTACCACTTTTTTTTTTTTTAATTTATTGAAATACTATTGTACCCATATAAAGTCAAAATGAAGCTTAAGTCAACCAAGAGAAGGACAAGAATAGGACACGTCAAACCCACACCATTCAACTTAAAAAAAAAAAAAAAAAAAAAAAAAAAAAAAAAAAAAAAAACATGATCTTGTGTATATCAACCTCCAACTTATAAAGAAGATGAAAAAGGAGGTTAAAAAGCCAGTGAATGATGCCGATGAAATTGAAAAGCCCCCGGCAAAAGAATTGCAATAGTCGGGACGAGTCACTCAAAACACGTTAGTCCCCAAAATGAGTTGAGATAAGAGAGTGGTGGGGTCCATCCCATTTGGGGGGCAAAAAATTTTATGTGCGCATGGTACAGTAGCACTCACGGCTGCTCAACTATAATTAGTGTTAAAAAGACTAAAAAATAAATGAAATAAAAATAAAAGACGATGTGAGAATGTTTATTATTATTAATAATTTTACGTAACATGTGAATTGTCACGATTTTATTAATAGACGTAATTTTTGAGCAGTGATTGACTGAGATAATGTTTTAAGATCTATCAATTAAAAAAATTAATAACTTTTTGCATGCCTTGAGGGTGTTAAGACTTTACACCCTGATTTATTGATTGTGTTTTAGTGGGAAAAATAAAAAGAACAACACAAATTGTCAAATACAAGACGGCTCTCTATACCACATGTGAAAAAAAAAAAAAAAAAAAAAAAAAAAAAAAGCAAAACTATACCACATGTGTGCAGAATTGCGCGCGTGCAAGGGCATTGGCGGCTGGTAAAGGCCCAAGCCCGCTTTGTTTGCCATACCCAACAAAACCCATCAATTGTCGCCCAAACGGAGGGCCTTGTGGGGTCTCCATGTCCAAGAAAACAATAAAAGGGGGGCCCACAATTGCCGAGCAGTTGGGACACATGCCTAGATGATGTGGTGGCTTGGCGGGCCCAACGTCCACGGTGGTTGTCGGCCCAAGAGTGGGGGCCAACGAGTTAGGATTTGGGAGATTGCATGATTTGAGGTTATAGGTTTTTGATACACTCATTTCTCATTTAAAAAAAAAAAAAAAAAACCAAAAAATATATATATGAATATACTTTTCTTTGTCCCTTCAACTTACGCTTTGCACCATTTGTTTTTTCCCATAAAGAATTAAAATCCTAAGATGGGAAGATTTTGGGTGGCAACTTTTCACAAAAAAGTCCCCAACTTTTGCTTTGAGAGAGAGTTTGGTTTGCACTTTTCAAGTAAGATTTGATTCTACAAAGTGGTTGACCATTTTAGGGAGAGAGAGAAAGTTGGAGATATCTATAGCGAATATATATATATATATACACACACACACACACACACACACACACACACCCATTATATGTATATGTCAATATGTATTGGAGGTAAGCTTGCGTGTGGGAGTGAGAGAGAGTCTTGAGAGAGATAGAGTAGAGATAGATAGTGTGTGGAGTTTGGTGGGTGCGCGTGCAGCACAAAGAGGGTGGGTTTGTGGTCATAATGGGGGCTGCCAGCCACACCCATCAGATTTATTCATGACGCCAATACATTCCACATCATTTCTCTCTCTCTCTCTCTCTCTCTCTCTCTCTCTCTCTCTCTCTCTCTCTCTCTCTTAAAACTGCAAAACAATTTTGATTCTAAACTCACAATTTTCCATCATTACTTTCCTCCTAATCTCATTCTCTCTAATCTCTCTCTTTTTTTAAAGAAAAGAAAAGAAAAAAAAAAACCCTTTTGATTAACATTTATCTAGTACTAATTAATTAAGCCTTTTGGGGTTATGTATTTATATGTCTCTATATATCTAAGTACCCTATAAAGTATAACATGTTTGTGTACACTTGATGGTTTTGATATTGGTATAATCTTCAAACATACCATATAGATATATATTAGTCTTAAATTAAAAGCCAAGAAGACTTAGTGAGATATGAGAGATGTGTTTGAAGTTGGCTATGAAATGCAATGCAATGAAATGAAACTTCCTTGGAAAGCCCAATAAGCACTAATTACTTCCTTTTCCTTCAAAGTTACTGTTTCTCTGTTCAACTTTACAGTTACACCCCTCTCTCTCCACATTATAAGCTAGACATTACAAACACTTTTTTTTTTTGGGCAAAAAAAAAAAAAAAAACCCATTTTATTGGGGATGTCGGACCGTATGTAACTCACAAATAATTGTAGGCCTAAGTTTGTTGTTGATCACAAAAGTTTAGGCTAATCAAGCTTGACATAATTCCTATTATTGCGTGTGTAAGATTATATTATCCTCATTTTTTCTAATTTATTGAACTAATTAACGAAAACCCATTTGAGTTTTGGAGTTAAAAAGCTTTGCATGTTTTGAGAAATACCCAAAAAGAAAAGAAAAGAAAATAAAAAATACATATACAGAATGATGATAGTGCCACCTAGCAGCTGCTACATGAATTTGCATGCATGGGGAATAAAAATGATGTGGAATGGGAATGGCTTTGATTTCACGTACGGGCCTTCCCCTAAATTCAAGGATATTCTCATTATTTATCTGCCACGCCTGATTCCTTTTGTTTTTCGGTTTCGCAAACGGAATTATTGTTAGGAACCTAAAATATATATACATTGATGAGATTTTTGGGCACGTCTAGCCAGTGTTAGTTTTTCTTCCCTTTTCTTTTCTTTTTTTTTTTTTTTTTTTTTTTTTTTTTTTTTTTTTTTTTTTCCAATACCCCACTTCTTTTGAGTATTGCTTGTCTATTATATGTTTTTCGATACAGTATCACTACAGGCATCACTATATACTTAGAGATAATAACATAAAATTATCGTGTTAATATATGTACTGTAGTTGAATCTGGTCTCGTTCACCTCACGAATTCGAGTTTTTAATTTGAGCTGAGATGTGATATTTTGTGAGAGTTTTTTACTGTAACAGAAAAAATTAAATGTGATATTTTCTGAAAACTTTTTACTGTAAAAATCTAAAACTGAAAACTCGAATCGGTGAAATGAACGATGCAATATGGCAAGTTTGACGGATTGTCACATGTGTAGTGATACAAACAGTCAGTAGCGGAGCTAGTTTTTCACTTTAATAGGGGTATATACTAAATTTTTTTTAATAAATTATTTTAGTGGGGACATATACTATTTCAGTAGGATTTAAGTATAAAATTTTTAAATTTTTGAAGGTAATATTTTTATAAAAAAATTGAGTGAAAGCGGCCCGCTTAGTACTTAAATCTACCACTGTAAACAGTGAACGGATGATAATAAGAAACTGATTTTGTGTATTTGATTAGGTTTAGTCCTTTGGTGTTTTGTTTTGTTTTTATTTTTTTTATTTTTTTTATTTTTTGGTCCACGTCGGCTGGAAAATGTGTAGCTACCAAAACCCGGCAACGCCCATGAGCAGCAAATTAATAAGCTTAGCAGCATCACTAATAATTGCTGTCATGCACAGAAAACATATCTAGTTCTGATCTATAATGGTGTTTGTGTTTTTAGAGAACTATGACTTAGATATAATGGCGTTGTAACAGGGAATGCTGAACTTTGACCGAATTCTAATCCATCTTTTGGTGGGGGGTTTTCTTTGGATGATGCATGTGGCCCAATTTTATTTATTTATTTATTGGCAACTTTCTTAACGTATAATCTCAATATTGGGTCAAAAACATTTAAATATACCCAAAATTTTAGCAAATAAACACAGAGATGTATTTGTCAGGATTTTTCATGATTTGGTCCTTGTACTAAAACCAGAATTTTGCTGGATAATCACGATGTTGTTTGCTGTTGATTGGTAAAAAAGCCCAGTTGTGGAAACATTGTATTGGTCATCTTATGTTTTTTATTATTTTTTTTTCTAATAGTAATTCACACAACTCAATTACTTGACCAAATTAAGAGTAGACTTTTGTGTTTTGTCGATGCATGGTTAAGAAAACTCAAAACTTGTAGACCATACACCAATCAAGAACAATTTCTAGCTAGTTCAGATGATTTATAGAACTTTGAATTAACACTTCAAGGACAAGCTTGTCTCTTATGGTCTAATTAGTAGATCAAAAAAGTCAAATTAAGAAAAGGAAATTAAGGACCCATTTTCGTTTTCACTAGATTTTTTTTTTTTTTTTAACTGAGCAAATTAAGCAAAATAAAAATATTATGGATGTTTAGTTAGAAGATTTATATTATAATTTGAATTACAGTTCGTTGTTCGTTAAAATATTTTTTTTTATAAAAAATATAAGTAAATCGAAAATAATTCTAATTTAATAATTTTAATATATGAACTAAACACGTCTCGAGATTTGAGAATATTTTGTCACATCATCAAGGAAGCACAAAATTCAAAAATGATGGTGAAACAACGTTCTTACAAAGAATCTATCTAATCGCTAAATCCCATTTTGTGTGAAGATGCTATAAGGACTTTCTTTAGCACACTCAAACTAGAATGAATAGTGAGTGGAGAAATTGCAGGGATTTAGTGACAATACATTGTGCAAACAAAAAAAGAAACTAAAAAAAGATTAATTGCGCGTGGGCTTAAATTCCGTTTCATGTACCCATCTTTTTTCTTTTTTTTTTTTTTTTTTTTTCTTCAAAAAGATTTTGCACACAAAAACAAGAAGAACCCATTTCTAAAACAGACATCAATCTTGTATATTCACTTCATAATGCCTGCAATCATGAGTCTTGGTTGCCTCACCCGCATGCCCCCCCTTCTCTCTCTCTCTAGATCTCTCTCTCTCCTCTCTCTCAAACACCCACCTATAAATACCATCGTCACCCCACTTCCCTCTTTCACCTGTAGTTAATTGAATTCCTCAACCCACCGAAGAGAAAAACACCAAAAAAGCAAAAACACACTCACTAAACTCATAAAAAAAACAGAGAAAAAAGCCACACAAACTTTTCTATCACTTCCAATTTCATCAAAATATTCAAATCTCTCAAATGGCAGTGTCCGGTTTTGAAGGGTTTGAGAAGCGCTTGGAGCTCCATTTCTTTGGAGACGACCCCATGTTGGGCCTGGAAATGGGCATGGGCCTGGGCCTAAGGCAACTGGACTTCGATTCTCTACAGCAGGTCCTACATGCAGTCCAATGCACCGTCGTCTCCGCCGTCGGAAACCATTACTTCGATTCCTACGTTTTATCAGAATCAAGCCTTTTCGTTTACCCAACCAAGATCATCATCAAGACCTGCGGGACCACTCAGCTGCTGAAATCCGTCCGTCCGATGATCCAACACGCCCGTCTCCTCGGCCTTTCTCTCTCCTCCGTCAGGTACACCCGCGGTAACTTCATCTTCCCGGAGTCACAGCCGTTCCCTCACAACAGCTTCCAAAACGAGGTCGTTTTCCTCGAGGATTGCCTCCCGACGAATCTCCGCTTCCGCAAGGCCTCCGTCATGACTTCCAAGCTCCCCTCCCACTCATGGCACGTCTTCACCGCCGCCGCCGACCTCGATCTCTCCGACGACTCGGTCTTCACCGTCGAAATCTGCATGACGGAGCTCGACGCCGCCTCCGCCGGGAAATTCTTCCGCCGACCGAACGACGGCAAGTCCGGCGACTCCGCCGGGAAAGAAATGACCGAAATCACCGGAATCGGGAACATAAACCCCAGGGCTCTGATCTGCGACTACGCCTTCGATCCCTGCGGATACTCCATGAACGGCCTCGTCGCCGATCGGTACTCCACGATCCACGTCACTCCCGAGGACGGCTACAGCTACGCGAGCTTCGAGACCGTCGGCGACAAAAACGACGTCGCTCGCGTGTTGAAGAAGGTCGCGCAGGTTTTCCGGCCGGCGAAGATGTCGGTCTCCACAACCTCCTGCTCAAGTCCCGAGGTGTGGAAGCGCGTCGCCTCCGCACTCGAGAGCGCCGGCCTCAAATGCCGGAGTTTCGCCGCCGACGAGTTCCCCGCCGCCGGAGCCGTCGTCTACCAGACCTTCGCTGCTCGTCGGAATTAAAAACAAAGCCTAAGTCCACGGCGGTAGATAATCGGAGAAGGAAAAGGGGAAGACAAGGAAAGGAGGGAAATGAATTGGTAGTAGGGAGAGGAAGTAAGTTCAGTTTTTTTCAGAATTTTTCTTTTTTTGAAAAATTTTAGGGCGGGTGATGACGTGGAGAGATTATATTGGTTGAAGAGGTTGACGGACGGGTGAGGAGTTTGTCCCTGTGGATAAAAGTGGGGGATTATTGGGGAGATGATGACGTGGAAGCATTTTCTGGGATCACCATGATAATGCACCCCACTTAGGCATCCCACGCCTAGCTAGAAGAGATTTTTGAGCTTGTGAACTACTTATATAGTGAGTGGGGAGTTTGAAAAGTGGCCTTCTTCAGCTTATATATGAAAAAAAAAAAAAAAAAAAAAAAAAAAAAAAAAAACTTTTTAATTATCCAAAACCAAAAAAAAAGTTAAAACCTTTTTTTTTTTTTTTTTTTTTTTTTTTTTTTTTTTTTTTTTGGGGTCCTCTTTGTATTTAATCTGTTCTATTCATTTTTCTTTCTCTCTATCATCTTGTTCTCTTTAATTAGCTAGCTAGGATTTTTATTTTATTTTCTCCTCATTCCCTCCCTTATTGTCTCCCCATAATGTTTTTGGTTCTAGATTATTACTGTTATTGGTGTTATTTAAAGGAAAAATTCACACCTTACATTTTGTCTTTGATTTGAGTTTTATAGCTTTATTCTTTTTCTTAAAGTCACTTTTCTTGCATTGTTTCTTCTCCTAAATGATATATTCCAAAAGTGACGCGTTGTTAATTACATAAAATAACGAAATCAACTTTGGTTTTTTCTTTTGCATGCATGAGGGGTTGCGTGATATATATATATATATATATATATATATATATAAAAACACACATATATATTGATATATATACACACATATATATTGATATCAATGAACAAGTCTTTTCTTTCATGATAATGTAGCTGCTGGCTGGCGTGGAAGTCACCAGCGGCCAGCCATCCAATTGCATATATTGATAAATATATATGTATCTCATGTAGTCATATATATGATTCCTAATGTCGTTGCATATATAACATAATTATGTGAACTTTTTCTTCTTGTTTTTTTGCTTCACTCATTATGTGAATGCAAAAAAACAGTAACATACACGTGATTATGATTAGTAGCGGAACCAGAATTTTTTTTTTTTTTTTGAGGGGGGCATAAATGAAATAAAAAATTAAACTAAAATACAACAAAATAGTCTTTTTACTTTCATTTATGTCTTTGTATCTTTGACTTATTAGAGATTTTAAGTTTGAGATAAGAGTTATAAAAGAATTAAAACTTAGGGTAAAACTGAAATTTTTTTATAAAATATTCATATGAATATTGTAATTAAAAATGGGAGCAAATGAAAGAAGAAAATGTAAGAAATTTTGAATGGGGGCAAATATTTAAAGGAGCTAGTGGGCCCAGGGGGCAGCTGCCCCCGGGCCTCCACCTAGCTCCCCCCCTGATTATGATGAACTGTTGTAGTAGTCAACGCATTTTCCACTTGGTTTTAAATTTTAATAAAATAAGATCTACGTAAGAAGATATACACGGTTGCGTTCACTTTTCTAATTTAAATTTATAATTCGAATTAAAATATAATTTTATTTAAAATTTTTTATTATAATAAAAATATTAAATGTGATTATTTTTAAAAAAATTTTACTGTAATAAAATTTAAATTTTAAATTTAAATTAAAGGGAACGGACCTTAATTGTGAATATCGAATTTTAAGAGTTCTGAAACTGTTGAAATGATCGTTGGCACTACAAAACTTTACTGGAAACGTTTCTGGGCCCTTCAATATTGGGCTCCATGTTAAGGAAGTAGGAATAGCTATGACCCAGTTTTCTTGTTTGGCTGGGCTAGTATGGCTTTGGGCTTTGGATTTAAAAAAGCTAAACGAAAAAGATAGAGAATTTATCTTGGAGTTACACCTGTACCCTTACTCTTAATAAATATTCTTTTATTAATATAATTATTTAAATACTTTTTTATTAGTATAATTATTTAATTAAAAAATTTATGATTTAAGAATAAACGATAAAAATCATGACTCACGTACTTTTAAGAGTATTTGTCAAAATTACTTTTATTAACTCACAATTAGAGTATCCAAGTGTTTTACTTTTAGGTCTACGAATAGGGAATTTGCGGGAAGTAGGGTACTTAAGTAGTGAACCTTGCACAAACTAACTAGCGGACGTTTTATTCATGAATTTAAAATTATAATTTATAATTATTCTTAATTTACATGTATTTTTTAAAAAAATAACTACGAACTATGATCTGAACTATGATACGAATCTACCAATTAAACACACTTTTACTTTTTAAAAATTACACAAAAAATGTACTTATAATTCCTTGAACTGCCCATGGCAACACTGTCCTTTCTCGATCATTGGACGAGAAGATCACAAAGCTTGTCTCTACGAGGATGGGCTACTAATTTTTTTTTTTAAAATTTAGGACCAAATTCATCTATTAATTTTTTTTAAAAAAATCACCCTACCATTGATTTTCGTTACCCTAGAAAATAGACCCCTTTTCTCCTTCTGCCATATAGATATTAGTAAATTAAACAAAATGTTGAAGGTATTCAACAAAAAAATAAAATTGAAATGGTTGAACTTATGTCATTATCAATACTGCTGCTACACATGCACCAATGACAAAACCTACCACTGTATCAGAGAATTGAAGTCCCAATCAAATAAAGAGCAAAACATATTGTTGAACTACCATTGTAATTTATCCTTCATTTGGGGAAAGTACCCCAAAACAATAAGGGTTAATTTCACAATGACACTCGTATTATATCACTTGTCCCACTTATTTCCCTGACTTTTTTTTTCTTACATATTACGGCACTACCCAACCCTAAGTATAACATTGTTACACCTCTTTTTGTTCGCACACGACTCGGTTGTGGATTGAAGTTTTACATCTTAATTGTTAGTTACAGATATCAAGGCCCGTTTAGTTAACTGATTCAAGTTTTTAATTCGAATTGAGATGTGACTTTATATGAGAGCTGCAGTAAAAAAGGTTAAATGTAACTATTTCTGAGACTTTTTTACTGTAGCAAAACTCGAATCGGTAAAATGAATGGGGTCTCAATCCTCATCTATTTTTGTGTGAAAAGAAAATTCAAAAGAAGAATGAAACAAAAGTCAAGAAGAGAGAACTTTGACGGTGAGATGTCTACTTACAGCTTGAGTTGAGGTGAACATGAAAGTCCAAAAAGCTTAGCCCGTCCAAGTAACGAGGAGAAATAGAGGCTCTTGGTAGATATCACGTGACAAGCATGTGTCCACTTTCCGTTCGAAAATGAACGGAATCCTAACGGAGGGGCTTTTTATGGATTAACCTAAATTTAAGGACTAAAGTGATACATGATATAATTTGAGGATCATTTGTCTAATAAGATCAAGTCATTTTTCTTTAAGTTAAGAGCTACCAATGTAATTCAATTTAATACCAAATTGAGTTAAGCTAACTGCATAAAGAGCATACATTAAAAAACCATAAAACATGCCAAGTACCATAGCTTCTGGTTTCAATCTAACTTACCTACTTGCATTTTTACTGTACCATCGGTTCATGATTTCCCAAGTTGTTATCCAACCAGCTTTATAAATTGGCATATAGAAGGAGTTTTCTGTGTCTGTATATGTATTAATTTTAGATCTGTTTAGTTCGTTGATTTGAATTTTTAATTTAAATTAAGATGTAATTTTATGTGATAATTTTTTATTATAACAAAAAAAATTAGATATGACTATTTCTGATAATCAACAAAATAATGAAACTTTTATATATATATATATATTTATACATACTGACACACATAATCACATATGCGCTGCATAAGCATACTACATACAGAAAAAAGAAGAAAGATCCAAAATCATTCAAACTTTTGGTACTTAATTAGTGAAAAAATCTGTAAAATTCTTTTATATCAAGAAAGATTTGTATGTTTACTCAAACAAAAAAAATTAATTGATGCAATGGGTCAAAATTAAAAAGTTGCCAAAAAAAAAAAAAATCCTAAGGGGAATCATAAGTTGTGTGAGACATTACTTTTGGGACCCTTGGTTGGTCCTATCATTTTGACTTTTTTTTTATATTATTTTTTAAACATCTTGAAATTTATTATTCAATCTCTCTCTCTCTCTCTCTCTCTCTCTCTCTCTCTCTCTCTCTCTCTCTCTCTCTCTCTCTCTCTCTCTCTCTCTCATATTTTTGATTGGTAGAAGTGTAGTTGTCTCAAGAGAGACATCTTGATCTTCCTACAAGCTGCCTTCAGCAAAATCCTCAAAAACAAGTGGGAAAAAGAAATGAGCGAGTAAACCAAAAGTGCGAATAAGATAGTGAGACTTTTCTTTAGGTGCTTTGGGAGTATGCCTTTTTATTCTCAGACGAAAAGGAAACTTCCAAAACAGAATAGTAGACAAACTATATGATATACAACCAGTCCAACTCCGACCGATAGATTTATTAATATATCACCCAAAAGATTGTCATAGATTTCTCCACGGTTTTTTTTTTTTTTTGTTCAATTCTTCCAATTTTTACTACTTTATTAGAACAATAGTATTTAGCATTAAAAAATACGATATGACATGTTATTTTACCTAAAAGATTGTGATAGATTTTTTCACCCTTTTTTTTTTTTTTTTTTTGTTCAATTCTTCCAATTTTTACTACTTTATTAGGACCATAGCATTTAGCATTAAAAAAATACGATATAACATGTTATTTTTATTCTTATTCTAATACTTAATGTTATTTGAAATATTAAATTTACTTTTTTTCATAATTATTAAGTTTAAAAAGTTGTAAAAGTAAATTTTATTTAAAGTAGAAAATACAAAAATTACAATAATTACATAAAAAAAATATTTCAATTAATAACAATCAAATACTAATTTCCTATATGTTATATTTAGTGAAAAATTTACCACACAATATAGTATATGAGAAATTTAACATAATAAATAGTATTATATCAGAGAAATTTTTTATACTTAAATGTTAAATTTATAATTAGCACATTAATTATAAATTTACATTAAAAATACTCCACGTAGAATAATAAGCTACTCAATTGCAATCAACAAAAAATGCATATATATTAGTACCGAGCCTAATACTCACGGCAAGTTTGACAACTTATACGATCCAATACCTATGGCGCAAGCCACTTTTTTTTTTATCATTTTTATTTTATTTTATTAAGCATGTAGATCAGTTAATAAACCAATTCTGATGTTAATTTGCCAAATGAGAACTGTTAAAACAAGCTTAAAAAAAAAAAAAAAAAAAAAGCATTCCATTGACTCAAATCAAGCAAATAGAAACAACATTCTCCGGAAATCTAAACTTATGAATTCGAATATTATCGATGCTCTTCACTTAATTAAAAAGGAGTCTCTATAGTGAAACTTTTTTTAAAAAAAAACTCACTGATAAAATATCATATTTTAACTATTGGATTAGGTTTATAACAATTAGATTTGCGTAAATTTATATTAAAATTTTATAACGCGCAGCACAAAACTGCTTACTCCGTAAATTTAATCGTTAAAAAAATAATTTAATAGTAAAATAAAGCATACCACTGGTAAATTTTTTTTAACATGCCTCTAAGGGTCTGTTCTTTTAGAGTGTAATTTTTGAGTTGAATTTGAGTTATAACTTGAGTTGAAGTTGTAATTTGAATAAAATTGAGTAAAATTAAATAAAATTAGAATTTAAAAGAACGTGAACTTAAATAAAATTATAACTTAAATTTTAATTTTTTTTAAATTTTATTTCAAAAGAATAACCCCTAATTAAAATGACTTCCTGAAACAAGCACGAGGGAACGGTCAAACCCCACTTCTTAATTAAAACACATCCCGGCCAAACTGTTGTAACAAGTAAAATGAAGCTTTGCATTATTCACGCAACAACAAGATTTTTGCAAACATACCCTCATACCATTCTTGGAATTTTCTTTAATTCTTTAATTTATTATAATCTTTGATTTTTGCGTCACATATGTTTAATTTATTATCAAATAATATTGACCTTTCTCACTCGGTCTGTCACAGTGTCGCGTGGGCGGGTGTTTTCTCGGAACACGGGCCTTTTTTTTTTTTTTTTTTTTTTTTTTTTTTTTTTTTTTCAGTCAGTCGACAGCAAACCCACCCATGCACACAACATTGAATCTTGTTAGTTTTCTCTCTCTATCTCTTTCTCTCTCTAAAAACCATTCCTTTGAATAAAGGGGAAAAGAAAACCTCATTTTCGTCACCATTTTCAGACACTATAAACAGACTTACAGACACGGATCCAATTTGGACACTTCTCTTGGGAGGTTTCGTGTTCTTCAATCTTTCCCTCACTTAACGCTTTCTCTTCTCCCTTCTGTTGTTATTGTTGTTATTTCACCTTCTGAATCAATCATGTTCTCAAAAGTTGCTTTCTTTATTTCACCTTTTTAGGGGAAAAAAAAAAGAAGGAAAATTATGATCGTCATCAAGAAAGAAAGTGAAAGGCCAAAAGAACTGTCTCAGCCTTTGCTTTATGCGTTTTCTTTCACTCCAAACACACACACAGTTTCTTTCTCGAGAGTTTGAAGGGAGAAAAATTTTCCCTGGAAAGTTTAGAACTCTCTCAATCATCGTGTATTCATCATTCAAAAAGTAAAAAGTTCCTTTACTTTTTTAGGGTTTTTAATTTTCATCTTCTTACCCAAATTCCTCTTCTGAAAAATGGATTCTGCGCTGAATTTCCAAATTTAGTTACAAAATGTCGAATTTCAGAAGTGCCCATCTCGCTAAATCACCCTCTGTTTCTATTAGGCATTTTCTCAAATACCTTGTCTGCACTTGAATTTTTCCACCATTTTCTTTTCCCTTCTTCTTTTTGTGCTTCTCAAAATGGGTTGTGTCCATGGAAAGTGCTGTAGTCGCTACCCTTCGTCCTCCAACGGAGATTCTGGAGAATTCCCAGCAAACGATCCGTACAGTTTCCAGAGAAAACACCTTCTAACGGAGCGCTCATTGGAGTGCGTTTCCGTCCCTTCTCACGACTTCCGTTTGGAGTACTCTGTTCTCTCACAGCGAGGCTATTATCCGGACTCACTCGATAAGGAGAATCAGGACAGTTTCTGCATCAAAACCGAGCTCCAAGGTAACCCCAACATCCATTTCTTTGGTGTGTTTGATGGGCACGGACAATTTGGTACCCAATGTTCCAATTTTGTTAAGGACAGAGTCGTCGAAATCCTGTCGGACGACCCGGCATTGCTCGACGACCCCGCCAAGGCCTACAATGCGGCTTTTCTGGCCACGAACGCCGAGCTCCACAACCACCGCGAGATCGACGATTCGATGAGCGGGACCACTGCAATTACGGTGCTCGTCATTGGTGACACGCTTTTCATTGCCAATGTGGGTGATTCGCGGGCGGTTATCGCGGTTAAAGACGGGAACCGGGTAGTTGCCGAGGACCTCTCCCGTGATCAGACGCCGTTTAGGAAGGATGAGTATGAGAGGGTTAGGCTTTGTGGGGCCAGGGTTTTGAGTGTTGATCAGGTGGAGGGGATTAAGGATCCTGATATTCAGAGCTGGGGTGATGAAGAGAGTGAGGGTGGTGATCCTCCAAGGCTGTGGGTGCAGAATGGGATGTACCCCGGCACCGCATTCACGAGGAGCGTCGGTGACAGGACGGCGGAGAGGATCGGCGTGGTTGCTGATCCCGAGCTGTCAGTTGTTGATCTCACACCGAACCATCTCTTCTTTGTTGTTGCAAGTGACGGGGTGTTTGAGTTCCTCTCAAGCCAGGCTGTTGTAAACATGGTATGTTATGTTCAAAATGACCAGTTAATCTAGTTTCCATAAAATTTCCTAATTGGTTTTGAAGATGGTGACCAATTATGTAACTTATGTTCATTTTGATGTGTAGGTGAAGTTCAATGTGAATTTATGATTATTTAGTAAGTTATAAGCACGCTAACAATAGCAACAATATCTAAGAAGTTACCATTTCAAGAGGTTTTTCCATTTGAGTGTCTGTTTATAGTTGTCACTTAATGGATGAATCATATCGTGTATTTTATAGGTTACTTGGGTTGTAAGCATTTCGGTTCTTACAACTAGGAATCAATCAATTACTTTCTTGGGTCTTACAGAGTTTTAGCATTATGCAAGTTTTATAGTGGGTAGATATAGTTTGGATGCACGACTCAAAGGCTTTTAGATGAACAGTTTTCTTTTGAGACACTAAAATGAGAAAAGACTAAAAAGAGGAAAAAAGAAAAAAAGAAAAAATCGTGTCTCCCCTATTAACCGCCTCCTGTCTCTCACCATCTTTTATTGTTGCCCTTAATTCCCTTTGTTAGTTTGTCCTTGATAGTTTAAAAATTTTCCTTGTTCCTTTCTTCATTTAGGCTGCAAAGTATACAGATCCTCGGGATGCTTGTGCTGCTATTGCTGGTGAATCTTATAAACTATGGTTGGAACATGAAAGCCGGACAGACGATATAACGATCATCATTGTTCACATCAGAGGCTTGAATGTATGAATTATATGAACTTTCTTGTGGTTGCATATTTTGCTGATCTGTTTTTCCCTTCCCTGTAATGATTCTGTGCGTTGTTCCAATCTACACTTGCATCTATCATTATACTGCTATGTGGCAATCTGCTTGGGTTTCTTATGGCTATAAGCTTTGGGGGTCCAATTTATTAGGTGTTTGGTATGAGGATTCGTGCCATAATTCGAATCAGGTTCGTGCCATAATTCGAATCATGGTTCGTGACTCACTACAATGTTTTCTCTCATAAAAAACACACATAAACCGAGAATCGTTCTAAATCATAGTTATGAATCAATGAACCAAACGTCCACTAGAGATTTTATGTCATGTTGGATTCTGTTGTTTTAACGTCAAATATAAAATCACTTAAAAAAAAAAAAATGGTACGTATGCCTTCTCCACAAATGAGATTAGATTTTACGAGTAAATCTCATAAATATTGGTTTTCTGATGAGGGATATGAGTACTTATATAAAACTGCCATTGCCACATATAAGTAGACCATGTCATGAACTGAATTATTTTTTCTTTTTTAAGAGAAAAATCAAGAAAAGTTTCTGATAGAATTGTTATCTTATCTCTTCCTATTGACTGGGTTGTTTAGCTAAACTTTTGTTTTGTTTGCTTACAGTCTGCAGCTGGAATTACAGATGGATCGAGTGGGATCAACAGTAGAACTCCATTAAGGAAATGGAAAGGAACTTCAGACATATCTGCGGCAACTGGGTCAGATGTTTATCGCTCAGTACGAAGTGATCTCTCAGATCTACAGTTCTGTCAGTACCACGTCTCGATGAATCGAAGCCCAGCTATTGTTGTTCCATCTCCCACATGTCAAAGGCCCTTGGAAGTGGTGGGTCTCTAAAACTTTGTATTATTTCATTCTCTAAACATTTACTCCGTGTTGCAAGGTGATGGGTCTCTTTCTCTCTCTCTCTCTCTCTCGCAAACAATATTGTGCAACGTACCTGAGCATATGTTTTTTTTAATCTCTTTGTACTGCAGTGACTGAACTGACAGTTCTTTGTGAGGCTGCCTCTCACCGCGTCGACATTTAATCCAAGGGTAGATCTACTATCTTCTAGACCTCCTTTAAAATCTAAAAGTCTTCATCATGGGTGTTTTTTTTTTTTTGGAGGAAGAAACATGCTTGATAAAATCTAAAGTATTCCATTATTCTACGAGTTAGTTTTGAACGACGTTCTTGTTTATGGATACCGACTCTTCTGTTTGCCTTGTAAATGACAGGATGTGGATGAGCAGTGCAGTTACAACTGGCAGCGAAAGTTGTTAGTCCTATGTTTACGATATTGTTACTAATCACTAGTCCGTTGCTAATGTTACTTTGTCACACGGTTTCTGAGTATAACATTACCAATGCCTCGAGGAGAAGTAATTGCTCTCCTTCAGCTGTAGCCTTGCGTCCACTAATCCCACAAGTGTAGAGACAGAGCAAATATGATTTGTAGAGTCTCACAATCAACTTCTCTCGCAGGAGGTTGGAAGTTGGTCATGTAGTTGCCGGGGTTTGGTTGTAAGATGTTTCTTTTGCTACACGGCATTCTGCGAAAAACAATGTACAAAATTAAGCTTAGGTTTTGTTGGTTTATGCATTGACTAGTTCATGGGCTATTGGGAATTCGTGGTTGTAATGAATGATGATGATCACGACGGCGACAACTCGTCTTCTGTTTCTCAATTTCCTTATGAAGTTTGTGATTAGAGAGAGGAATATCTGATAACAAAACTGAGAGGCTTATGACTCAATAATGTCAAGAATTTAGAGTGGTTAGTCTGAAAATGTGGCTATTTCATGCTTTTGTCCCTGTTTCCTAAGTGACAAAACCCAAGAGGTTAGAGTGGCCTACATGTCTTTGCCTTTTGAAGCAAACTGATGTCCCATCCAATAATAAACTGATAGCTCGTCAGTTCGAGAGTTGTGTACTTGCAAGAGCTGCCGGGTAATTGCTTGAGAGAAAGGTTCCATTATGTGCAAACCCCACAAACTCTTGTGATTTATTCATCCTCCAAACTCCATTCCATTGGTAGCTTTTATTGACTGGCCCGCCCTCTAACATAGATGTTTTTCTTTTTGCCCTTTTCTCAATCACTCTTCACCACTGAAAACAATCGGACCCCTCACCAGTCTTTTTTTTTTTTAGTTTCTTTTTAATATTAACGGGGGTAGAGAGAGAGAGAGAGATTTTACTTATTGATAACTGAGCTCGTTTGAGTTTGATCAGAAGATTAAAGTCTAGGGTTAGAACGAGATCGCTAATGAGTAATGGAGTCTAGCTTTGTCGGCACAAGTTCGTTCCTTTAGAAGAAAGAAGAAACGAAGAAAAACCTAACCGTTTTTCTTTTTCAGTTATCAAAATTTGCACAGCACTTGAGACTCTTTTTTTTTCGGTTGAAGACAAAAGTACAAAATTTTACATCCGCAATAGCAGACTAGAAGTATACAGACAGTTTATCGTCTATCATGTTTTGTAACATGTTACATTTCTCTAATAACTTGCTCAACTTATCAGCTTCCTCATCGACCTTGCGAGCCACAGTAACTTCTCTAACAACATTATCCGCAATAATGGTTCCACGATCCCAATTAACCACGGAATCATTCTCGATGAAATCACTTGCTGTAATGGCCTCTTGAGCTTCATCATTAGGGGCCAATTCGGGAACAACTTGATTAGCTTCTGGCAGTGGCTGATAATTGCTCCTGTTGAAAGGAAGGGCGTAACTAACTTCGATCATTTCATCTAGAGACGGTTGGTTTAAATGATAAGGCGACAGTCCACTGCCTTCAACTCCCAACACATCCAGATCACCAAAAGCTCGAGTGACATCAGGACGCTCCAAAACATAAGCTGAAGATAACGGCCCACTGGCTATGCCCATCAATCGCCAATTGAAAATCCGCTTGAAGATCATAACCCAATTCGGAACAATATGAAAGCATGAACAGCGCAGCTCAAGTCGAGAACTTTGCAGCATTATGCAAGCCTCTTTTATAGCTAGCGCATCTCCCATCACTATATTGGATTCTGTCAGGTACCTGATCAAGCTCTCTCTAAATTCCACTCGTTGGATCTCAATTGCTCCGCCTACGTCTGAACCTTTGGCCAAGTAAGATAAGTCATCGGGGAAAAGAGGAAGTTTACAATCCTGTAGTGCAGACATCAATGGTTCAATTTTCTCAACTGAACTCCAACCATTTTCCGGCATGCACCCCTCCACAAATCTACGCTCATAAGTGAACTCCTCCAGCAAAGTAATCTCAGGGCAAGGCCAACTTATACGATTTGCTTTGGCGGCAGTATCAACATCCACAAGTGACTGATCCAAGGCTTCGTTGAATGCTCGGACACAATCATTAGGATCTACTTCATTGTCTTTCATCCTGTCAAGTGCCTCCAAGGAAGGATTCAAGTGAGTAAGAACAAGTTCCCGAGTATTAACACAATGAAGAACAAGTTGTGGAGGTGATTCACTAGCCAGCCACTGTAGTCCCTCCCTTAACCGGCTGTCACTAAAAAACCCATCCAAAGATTCTACTTGCTGGTTTTCGTTTAGGGAAACAACCAGAAAAATACTTATTCGTGACTTGTCCATGTCATGGAGACCTAATTCATTCACTATAATGGAGGAAGGATCTGAAGCCTCATCCTTGAATGAGCCGCTTAAGATTAGAAGAGGCAAGCAAGAACCAGAAGGTATCGACTTCAAAAGTTTATGGAGCTGAGCTTTTTGAAAAGTCCAAGGGATGCTATCACTTGCAAGGAACAAAACAGAATTTGCACCAGACACAGTATCCGTCAGATTATTGAAATTTGCTTCCTTGACTACAGACAAGCAGCAGGTCATATCTGTAAACGATTGGCCGGGAATCCATTTCTTCCAAATTGATAGTCCAGGATATGAAATTACCAAATCGTCATCAGCTTTGCTAGAAGATATGAGTTTTGACAGCAACCATGAACCCATATGCGAATGGGCAGTTTGGCCGCATTCACCCATCTCAGCTTCTTCTGGATTTGGAGAACATACAATAATTTTCCAAGCAAGGCATTTAGCATCAGGGTTTCTTCTGCTTAATATACCAGCTATTTCTTTTGAAACATTCAATCTTGACCAAGATTGTTCATGTTTTGAATATCTCTCCCTTAGAACATGATCAATGTCAAACTCCTCAGCTGTGCTGGGTGGCTACAAATAAATAAATAAATAAAGGTATAAAAGAGTTGGATAACAAAGGATCAAGTTTGAGAGAATTACTTCAACTAGTAAATGGGGAGTAGGATGAAGCGAAATATAATATGCGAATCATGCCAGTACATGCCTTGTTATATAACATGCAGGATATCAAAAAGCTTACGTCTTGTTTCGGTTGAAACAGCAGCCCCAATGGTAATGAATCCAATGCAGCATTTGCAGCAAGCTGCCTTTGCTGTCGCAACTCCCTCTTCCTTGAAGCACGTCTCTTCCATGACCTTAGTATCAACTTGAGTTTTGCCTCGGCAATTTCTTCACGTTGATAGTCTGCCATAACATCCTCATTTTCAATTTCCTGGAGGACATCCGAAGGTTCTTCATCTTCCAACTCATCAACTATATCTTGGGGCACTGGATTCTCCACAGTATGAGTATATGGAATATTGGGAAGTCTATCTTGCAGAGTTGTCTTTGAAACAAGTTGCAATGACATTTCTTTTCTGTCAGAATGCATGTGTATCTGTGGAGAGATGCCGAAAGAACTATCATAGTTTGGCTTTTCCTCAATACTAACTTTGCTAGGCAAGGGTTTAGACAAGGAGGAATCCCACGACAGAGGATAGAAACCAGGATGCTCATCTTTACGCTGCTGACTAAATAAGGGAATTTCAGCTATTGGCTGCATTTTTTTGGGCTCTTTTGGGGATGGAACAACTTCAAAATCTGCCATTTCTTCATCAACCGCATGCACGGGGCTAAAAACTTCAACGGATGAGGTGTTCTGGAAAGATCTTTCCTTTTCATCAGACAGGAAAACCTTTAGTTCTTTATCAGTTGTCTTGGTCATCTGAATTTTGTCCGGTGCTTTAGTAGGTGATATGACTTGAGTAGGAAGCGAAACATCCTCAAATATCAGTCCTGATTTTTTAAGATCAACAAGTTTAGAACACCTGGTGGGATAGTCCTTATCGCTGTTGAGAAATGGTCCTTCCTTCACCATATATGGCTCTTCAAAGACCTTTATCAGGAAACCATGATACTCCAAAAGGCTTTCCATGTCCTCATCCTAGTTTCAGTTACCATGAATATTAACGTAGGATAAAGAAGAACGGAATACATAGTCTTAAACAAGTCAGGTCAAGAAAAAATGTACCTCCATTGCTAGCCACTTAGCAACGTGACTAACAGGTAGACCTTGATTATTCTGAAGTCCAGCATGTAGAGAAGCGAGTGCTTGTGTTCGTAACTGCTCAAGTAGAACAGAAATAATAAAACTGCGAATTACTACATCATGCATAAGTGCAAAAATGCTTATGTAAGCTCATACAAACAAATAAGATCCAACAGAAAAAAATCCAACATACACAACAATTTTGAAAACATGATGACCTATGAGGATGTGTTATTTGTTATTGGGCAACATAACTGAAGAAATAAGCTAGCAAAGTCTAGGGATCAATGTTAAAATTGCCTATACCTTAGCAAAGTGAGCATGCATTAAGCATGCTTGAAGATAACTTGCTTTCCTTGCCAGCCGAAAAAAGGCAATAAAGTTTCCAGTTCTACAGGCTCTGAAAAAGCAAAACAATTCAATGCTTAAGACTATGGATTGTATGGTTTCTGGAAATACATCAATGAGGAGTAACAACCTTGCCACATTACGTGCAAACAGCACCTCTTTCGTTTGTCTTATCTCCGGAGTCATCTTTGCAAGATCAAGTGAAAGCTCTGCCGGTTCAACCTAGTAAGAACGACTTATTTTCATAGACAACAACAATATGAAACCTGTACAATTGAGTAGCTGCTAAAGATGACTTACTATGTACCCAGGATGCTTGTCTAGCTTGAGAAGCGCATAATACCCTCGAAATTCTCTCTCTGTGGGAATGGATATCCCTTTCTTTCTGTGATCATCATACAGTTGAAACAACTCAACTGATGTTTTATTCATCTGTTCAATGTTCAGGTGCGCATCAAAACCCTCAGAGAAGCCTTCTCCCTTTGAGTACTCACATAATTCATGCATGGCAATTATGTGAAGTCTTATCTGAAACAAACCAAAAACAATCAGATATATTAAACAGTGTGTGAAAGACCAGGCTTTGCACAATTGCCAAACATATTCAAGCCTCCAACTGGAATAAAGAGAACAGGCATGTCAAGTGCTGCTGGAAAAATTCTAAAATGAACATCTGACACTGGATTAATACGAAACAAAGTTCCTTATCTAGAAGTCACGACAAGTGTACTGCCACTAACCAACTAAACACAATGAAAGGCTGGTTCTTCACGAAAGCAAGAAAGCTACGAGATTAAAAGTCTTTTTTGAGTTTCTATCATCTAGTTTCATCATGAATGCAATACAGTCAAGTCTCAATTGCAGTCCTTTTATCCTAAAACTAAAGTTGCTTTATGACTTGCTACATCAATACATACCATTTGCTCCAACATAGTAATAGCACCTTGGTCAAAAATGTGTTGCATTCTCAAATCCATTCTAATTGCTCGCATCCTATCCCATAAAAAGTTATATATGCCAAGAAACCTGTCATTATAAGGTTGATCAAGCAAATTGAGCAAATAGCCAATTGTTTTATGCAGAACAGGCATTGGTCTTATCAAGTTAGCTTCCCTCTCAGCTGTTCTAGTATACTGCAACAAAACAAAGATAACGGGATATTAAAACCTATTAGTAGGGTAAGCCTTTAAGTATTTTTGCTAAAATGTAACAGCAAGTTTAATATAAAACACAGAATGCAAAACACTACCTTTTTAACAGCAAGATATTTGCTGGTTTGATTTCTATCCCCATCCAAGCGTTCAAACTGGTCAAGATCCCCTTTTCGCTCTCGCGAGATCCTTTCCGATTCTGGAGCAAAGAACCATGTTTAAAGGGGAAAAAATGAATTTTCATAAGAAATCCATAGTAGAGGGAAGTTACTACTAGCTATACGATAATCAATACGATAAATTGACAGAACTCAAATAAAGGAGCCAAACACACATAATTCTTGTAGAAGTACTCTTTTCTTGTAACTTTTAGAAACTGAATTCAAGACCTCAGCATTGCAAGTAGCAGCAAGTTATCATTTAGATTTTAGTTCACAAGCTAGCTCTATTTACGAAGTTCAGAGACATACCCGGACACATATCTGTACATAAACCGATAATAACACTAGATGACCTTGAGCCTTCATGCTCAGATATAGCACTGCCACTAGCAAAATGTTCAGCCAATTCTGTAGAATGTTCTAAACTAAATTTGTTCCTTCCAACTATAGGCAGTTCATGCTGAATGGTCGAAATCTTTATATCCGTAGCATCAGCACTGCTCTGTGCCTTTTCTCCTAGTTCAACCTTGAAGCGGGCCAATCTCTTTGCCTTGGCTTGCATTTCTCTGCAAATGGTATCAATATATTCTATAGCATAATAAAAATATACTAGAACTTAATGATGAATAAAATCAACCCATTCAAAATCTCACCGATCAGCATCCTGAATATCATAGGAGCTTCCCTTAGTGACTTGATAGCTGGAATTTAAAGGGGGTGATCTGGATCTTTTTGTGAGCTGGAAGCTGGTGGGATTGGTTGCAGCAGCTTCAGAAAGAGTATTGTTTGCATGTGGCAAAGACCTCCGAGAAGCTTGAGAATCATGAGTACTAAAGTTAACATTTGAATTAGTACCCAATGCAGATGGAGATAAAGAAGGCCTGGGGAGGAAAGCACAAATAAGACTCACTTAAGACTTTTTTTTCCCTCTTTCTCCCCCCCTCCTTCAGGTGTGGGATTCCTTAGAAGTCCATGTACCAAAATCCACTTAAAGAGTAAACATGATTTATGTGTTCTATCAACATGTGCGATGTACTCAATTGCTCGTGAAAAATATTTTGTGATGTACCAAATTATGACAAACACTTTCTTGGCTCAATTTCAGCAGCTCTTTGTAAAAAAAAAATAAAAAATAAAATAAAATAAAAAAATTCTATTTTAACAAAATGTTATTGAGTAATTCTCAAAAGAGCCAATTACTCTAGATGAAAAGGGGAACTCTAAGGCATCGTTCATTTCACCGATTCGAGTTTTCAGTTTTAAGTTTCTACTGTTAAAAGCTCTATGAAAATGTCACATCTAACTTTTTCTGCTATAGTTAAAAGCTCTCAGAAAATGTCACATCTTAGCTCGAATTGAAAACTCGAATCTGTGAAGCGAACGAGACCTAAGTTTCAAACCATGCCTCGTTATTCTATAACAGGACTAAGGTAATATTTCATAAAATAAAATAAAAAAAATGAAAGCAACGTATTTTTCCTCATTTTAGGTAAATTATTTTACAGTTATCCAAATAGATTATTGCCCCAGAACCTAAAATATAAAAACTATAACAAAAACCTAGAAAGGTAATGAGAAATATTAGTCACGTGCTTCAGTTTATGCAGGTTACCTTTTTGCATTGTTTTGAGGAAAATGAGAACTTTCACGGAAAACTTCATTCAAAGATGGTGGAGTAGAGGATCTTGTTCGATTTGTGACTTGAACAATATCAAAACGACTTATTTCAGAATCATAAGATCCTATATAAGACGAGATTGAAGGTCGATCCTGTGTAGCCTGCAAACTGACATAATTACGTGGTGACTTGGGCTGTCCATCTAATGAATAGGAGGATGGAGCGGGCCTTTTTTTTTTTTTTAAAAGAAGCTTCATCAAGAAACAATGTGGTGTGCAAAAAGAAGAATGGATAAGCATTGAACAAAGTAAAACTCTGCAGTGCAATGATATCCAAGAAGAAACCGTGCAGGGCAACATTAAGTGATCTATTTTAGTAAAACGAAAGATACATCATACATCAACAGGATGATCAACTGTCGTGAGCAGCCAGGCAGCAAAAGCATAAAGTTAGCATTGTTATATTTAAAAAATAATAATAATAAGCGACCAACTATAGTCACTAGCCTTGGTATCAAACAAGATGCACAGAGTTCCAAGAATCCAAGCCGAATTTATGAGAGTAATGTTTTTCAACAGCAACAAGATGGGTTCATCTAAATGTGCATAAGCATACATACACATATGACACGGACATACAGACTTACCGTATAGGTGCAGCTCCAGCAGAAGAAGGCCGAAAAGCCGCCTCGACAAACTGGTTGCTTTTAAAAGCCAACTCCGGTGATTGAGTTCTTGGAGGAGTTAAGTGACTACAATAATTAACAACCAAATCTAAGAACTACGAGATTTCAAATACCTGGTAAATAAAATCAGAAATAAGAAGGAAAACAAACTCACAAGCACAAAATCTTACCGTACAGGCCCAGCTCCAATAGAAGCAGGACGAAAACCCTCAGGAGAAAGATTGTTCCTTGAACCCAACTCAGGTGAATGAGCTCTCGGAGGAACAAATTGACTGCAAATGATCAACAAACCAATCTACACAACAATACCGAGTATCTCAAGAATTAAAAGAAGTAAGAAAATGAAATCTTACCGTACAGGTCCAGTTCCAACGGGAGGAGGACGAAAGTTCTCGCCAGAAAGATTGTTTCTAGAAGCAATTCGCGTATCAGCACAGCGCAAAATCCAAGCGAAACAATCAAACGAAAAACCAAAAAAGTAGTTCGGAGTTACCTTCTAGGGAAACCTTGACCGGAATTTCTTAAGTAATCTTCTCCTCGCGACGGAAACGAAGGCGAATTGGGTCTACCACCGCCTTGCCACCGAGAAACCTTGAAAGCAGGCGATGTAACCCCAGAAGGCGGCGGCTTTTGGCCGCCATTGTTCTTGAAGAGCGGTCCTTGTCCATCGCTCCGACCAGCGGGAGACTGGACAACGGGCCTGGAGAACAATTAGGGCTAATCAATCACCATAACGCATATACAATCATTCCATTAAGTATTCCAGAGCGAAAATCGAGAAAAGAAAGCGACGAAGCTGGTCGGAGTTCGGAGCTGATAAACCTGGGAGATCGGAGAGGAGAACCGCCGGGAAAAGGCGGCGCTTGCGGAGAAGGATAAGGAGACGGAGAGAAAAGCGGCCGAGCGTCATTGAATGCTTGCTGCGATACGAGCCCTCCGGTTGCTGAGCCTGGTCCTGATTTCTTCCCAAATCCAGCGTCCTCCATTTTCACTCTTCCTCTTTTTCTTCTTCTTCTTCTACTTCTAGGTCATACTCAGAGCTTTTTCCATGAAAGAACTGGTTTTTCCTCGTACTTTTTCTCTTTTCGATAGCCTGTAATTATTCCTGTTCTTCAGTGGGGGATCGAAAAAAAAGAGGCGCTCCTCTTCAAATTATTGGACTATCGAAACGGCGTCATTTTGGAAGTCTGGGCTAAGTGAGCTGATATTGGGCGTAGGCCTTAGCCTACCAACAAGAGATACTTATGCGGGCTGCCACGCTTCCACAGTGTGGATCAACTTATGCCGTAGAGTTCAAAACCATCGCAAAAACAGCCACGCTGGAAAATGTTTTATTGATTTGAATTTTTAATTTAAATTAAGGTGTAATATTTTTTAAGAGTTTTTAATTATAATAAAAAAAAATTAAATTTAATATTTTTTAAAAATTTTAACTGTAAAATTTTAAAATTAAAAACTTAAATTGATGAGATGAATGAGACTTTATTAAACAAAAAGACATTTTTACCTTTCTAATTACTTAAGAGGCGTTTGTATGCAATAATCTTAAAGATGAGAATGAGAATCTATAATATTATCATATTTGGTACAAAAATTATAATTTTTAGATCCTTAAAAAAGTAATTATAACAGAATTCACTTTTCTTAATTTTAAGATAATTTGAATAACACCTAATATGATGTTATTTAAATTTTTAAAAATCTCAAAATCATAAAAATCTTATTGTTATTATTATTATTATTATTATTATTATTATTATTATTATTATTATTATTGTTATTGTTGTTATTATTATTATTATTATATTTATTAGTATTATTATATTAATAATAATTATTATATTTATTAATAATAATAATAATAATAATATTATTATTATTATAAATCTTTTTTATGTGAAAAATTAAACACAATAATATAATAATTTTAAAAATTTTAAAAAAATTTTGTATAAAACTAAATACAATAATATATTATTTCTAAAAATTATATTACATTCTATTATTTTTTTTGAGAATATGATTTCTGCGTACCAAACGCGCCAGGCTTTTTCTTTTTCTTCCTCTTGTCTCTCTCGCATAGGAAACAGCCTCCATCTTCTCCATTGTCTCATCTCCACCGAGGTTCGGCGGAATCGCAAGGTCGTGCGAGGAGTTTGTTGGTGATTCCGGGGGAGATGATCGTCGTGTCTTTCATTGCAGACTTCGAACTCAGGATTCTCCTTCCATCAACACGGAGCCGTCAATGCATAGATCCGCTCATGGAGATTTGCGGTGTTTTCTTCGGTGCTGCGTCACGCCTCCATCGCACAAAGGAGATTTGAGGAGATCTCCTCCACTCATGATGGAGATTCGAAGATCTCCTCCGTCGTAGAGGGGAAATCCGGAGATCTCCTCCATCACAATGTTGGAGATCTATGACGACAGAGATTCAGAGATATCTACGCGGAGGAGATCTCACCGGAGATATCCCCTCGTGCGATGGCCGTGTGAAGGAGATTCCAAATTGAAAGCCGGATCTTTTTTTTTTCTTCTTTTTCCTGATTGTGATTCTGGTGGATTTTCGTGTATTTGTTATATTTTTTATTGGATTTTTGTGAATTGCTGAATTTTTAGATGTTCCGGCAATGTGACGGCTGTACTGCCGCCAACCACGGTGTTTCCGCCAATATACTGCTGGTTACCGACTTGGATACTACTAGTTACCGCCTGGATATTGTCAGTTACCGGCCACATACCTGTGGTTTCTAGACAAGATACCCATAATTATGGTTACTGGTTGCTTGACGGTGGTGAACTCCTTGTGCAAGAATGTGTGTTGAACTTTAGGTCTGGCTTAGAAGCCACTCTTGCTATTCTCATTGGTCAATAGATTAAAGATACCAATTCGTTCGCATTGAACTGAATCACTACCAAACTGCTTGTTGGATAGTGAACAGATTTTAATTGGCCAAGATGCAAATGACATTCTGCGTGAGTATAAGATGATGAATTTAGGTGTACTGTGGATTCTTCCGAGTTGCTTGATGCTTGTGAGAAACTCGACCCTGTGAAAGAATGTTGCAATCAGATTTGTCAAGATGTCTGTATATTAGAAGCCGCTACGAAAATTTGGTTGAAAACTTCAAATCTTTTGAGCATGGGTAGCTCTCATGACTTACCTGATACCTTACTACTCAACTAAGGTTAACTATTTTAAAATCTCATCCTCTGGTGCCTGACAAGTAAACTTGCTCCTATGCATTGTTAACAAAGGTGAGCTTTTAGTTAACAACCAGACACAAATTTTTACGCATTATTATTGTTGTTAATTGTTGGCTTTAAATTTTACTCTCTTGAGTTTAGTTGTGTATCATTCGTATTTCATCTATGTTTGTTAATTAGTGGATTTTATCTATGTTACATGGTCCAATTTATTCATTTTAATGATTCAAGTTTTTAATTTTAATTTTAGTATAAAAACTTCTAAAAAAATTAAATATAACTTTTTCTATTATAATTTAAACTCTAAAATAAAATAACATCTTAATTCAAATTAAAAATTTATATAAACGAATTTAACGCTGTGTTGTACTGTCATTGATATGTTGTCTCACTTGCAAAAGCAGAACTTTATAATCAACTTGCAAGCTTTGGATTGTACTACATCAATGAAAAATCAAAATATTAACAGAGATGTGTACAATCTCTGCCACATTTAAGCCTCAAGGATTTCTCCAACGTTTGTGTTGGTTCTCAATTCCCCATTTTTTTTCTTTCCAATTCATAGTCACTCTAATTGAAAGCGGATGCTAATGAGTTATTTTTGTCATGTTGATACTTTTAAATGATCTTGTAGTCGGCATACTTCAGTCTGAAAATTATTACTGTTACACTACGTTTAGAACTCGTTCTAAAATGATTATTTTTTATATGAAAATGAAAATGAAAATATTTTCAATCTCAGAAAGAAATCATTTTTAAAAATACGTTTTATAGTTTTATCAAGAGATTATTTTCAGTGTAAAAAAACTATTAATGTCTCTCTTTCTCTATTTCTGCTCGAGAGAGGAGAAAATGAAGTTTTTCATTTCTCTCTCATTTTATACTAAATTAAAAAATTATTTTCATTTTCGGTTTTTATTTTTATTGCGCCAAGCACTATTTTAAAAACGTTTTTTATTTTTTTTCTTGAAAAACGTGAAAAATAAAAACACAATCAATTCCAAACTAGACATTGTTTCACTATTCTTGAACAAAAACTAGTCGGACTGTATTTAATCTGGCCCTTTAGTTATTGCTGTTACATTGTTTCGCTACGGTTGCTCAAGTTTCCTACATGTAAACAAGTATGTATTTATATATAACAAAAAAAAAAAAAAACACAGATCGTAATATTACAAAAACTAATAATAAGGCATGAATTTGACTATATTTAGTCTAGTAGAGTAACAATTTTATAAAAATAGACGAAGTAAATTCTAATTAATCGCCATCACTTCATTTTAAGAGTAACAATTTTACCTCAGCCTAAAATCAAGGAAATTCTAAATTCAAATTTATTAATTAAAAAAAATTGTTACTCTTAGTCAAATTAAACCTCTTTTTCTTGATAATTTTCTATTTGATTGGTTAGCTTGTAATTAGCTTGTAATAATTTCTCATTCCATTGATTAATTTGCAATTTATCATTTGATTAATTAAATGAGAAATTATTAATAAGGATAAATTTATCATTTTATGCCTCAAAAAATTCCTTAAGGTAAATTTATCATTTTATGCCTCAAAAAATTCCTTAAGGTACAATTTTTTTTTTTTTTTTTTTTAAAATGCCGATGTGCTTACTTGTTATTTATAAAGAACACAGTATTAAAAACATATTTTAATATAATACACGTTGTAAAAAAAATTTCCCTAATAATATGCTTTAATTTTATTAAAAAGTGGAATGATACGTGGCAAGAAAGGAAAAAAAAAAGAAGTGAATAAATGCGGTGCCACGTGTCCAAACGAAATAATCAATTGCGGATTTCCTTACAAAGGACGATTTTCTGTCCGGGTTCATTTTCCTGGAAATTGTAGAGAGCATATTTTCCCGAGAAAACGAATCGAATCGCATCTAACTGGGTTTGTGGAGCTGGGAGTGAGATTCTGATAGGAATGGCGGCTGCAGCACCGGGCTCGGTTCAGAAGACAGAGGAAGAATGGCGAGCGATTCTCTCTCCTGAACAGTTTTGGATTCTTCGTCAGAAAGGAACAGAGTAAAAATTCCCATCTTTTTATATCATGTTTTCACTATGTTGATATCTAATCATGCATTGAGATAATGAGTTTTAATGATTTTTTTTTTCTTTTGCTGAAGGTTTTTTAATGAATTTGTGCGTAAGTGGATATAATCTTCCGTTACCGTAACTGATTACATGATTGAATTGATCTAAATCAATCTGTAAAGTGGGGGTTGGATTTGTTGAAATTTTGTATAATAGATTATATTACCGTAACTGATTACATGATTGAATTGATCTAAATCAATCTGTAAAGTGGGGGTTGGATTTGTTGAAATTTTGTATAACAACCAGAAGTTTCTGACTTGTTCACTTATAAGTTTTAGTTTTATTGTCAGAAGTATGTTTGACTGGTTTTGAGTGTAGAATACTATTTCTAATCTAGATTTATAGTTTGATTTTAGAAAGTTATTAAACATGTCTTTTTCACAAGGAAAATTGTTCAGATAAAAAAAAAAGTAAAAAACTTTAACATTGGGGCTTAGGTTCGAAACCAGTCACAAGCAACCGATTTAGTCCACACTGATGCGGATTAGATTGGATAAATTAATATGCCAAGTGCAGACTGGATTAGATGCAAATTTCAAAAACACAAATAAATGGATAGATTGTAATTTAAGCCGAAAATGCACGAATTGGATTCGCTGAACACCTCTGCTTCCATTGCTTCTTTTTCTAAAGAAGCAAAAATAATGATAAGCGTGGAAGATTTTTGTTCAGGAATTGAACTGTGCACAACACAATGGCAGGCTTTCCTTGGTTGATATAATTGGGTGCACTTGAAATTGGTTTTAGATTGTTTTTGAAAACGTTTTTATATGTTTTTTGAGACATGAAAATAAAAACGGTTTACAAATCGTGTTTGTTTAGCAAATGTTTTGAAAACAAAAACAAAAACAAAAAATAGTAAGAATGATTTTTGTAAAGAAATAAAGAAATAGTTGAAAGTTGTTTTTCTTTTTCTGTTTTCATTTTCTAATACATATCAATAATGTTATAATGTATTAATTAATAATTATAACCAAACACGATTTTACTTTTTTATTGTATTCAAAACAATCTCTTAAAAAACCAATCAAACGCAATTTCAAAATTAGTCTCAGAATGATTCTCGAAATAATCTCATTTTTATTTTTGTACTAAAAACAAAATTATTTTGAAAACGTTACCAAACAGGCCAAATGAAACTCATTTCTATGGCCTATATCAATGTTTTTTTTTTGTTTTTGTTTTTTTTTTTTTAAATTGTTAGTATTTTTTTTTTTTTCCCAAGGAAGGTTCTCTATTGCTCTATCTATCTATGTTGGTCTTGGAAAACTATTTGGTAAAGTGTAGAGTATGCCCCTTTTTCCTGAAGAAAGGAGAGCTAAAGCAGTTCTGAGCTCTTGGCATAACTTCGTCTGTTCTTGATAAGTTGAAGCATGCTTAGGAACAACCTAAACAGGCCAGTTAATTATGTTTTTAATGTTTAAGTTCTGCCTTTTGTTACTAGTTTGTAGCATCAATTAATTAGTGTTTAAGCTACATGCCTATGCAGGCAGAAAGGCACCGGGAAATACGACAAGTTCTTTGAAGAAGGGGTTTACAATTGCGCTGGTTGTGACACTCCACTTTACAAGTCCGTAACCAAATTCAACTCTGGCTGCGGTTGGCCTGCATTCTTTGAGGGCCTGCCTGGAGCTATAAATCGCTCCGTGGGTTTCCGTTGCTTGTTCATTGAGTTTTCCTCGAACAAATTTCGTTTTAACAAATTAGTGTGATAATGGATTGACAACCATTTTCTTTTTTTTTTTTTCAGCCGGATCCGGATGGGAGAAGAACTGAGATCACATGTGCAGCCTGTGGAGGGCACTTGGGCCATGTTTTCAAAGGCGAGGGGTTCAAAACTCCGACGGATGAACGCCACTGCGTCAACAGCGTTTCCGTCAAGTTTACTCCGGGGAATGCTTCCCTCTGAAGCATTGAGCGGTCCGTTAAATTTTCATCACTCAGTTTGTAACTTTTGTAAAATAATTCCTACTAATGTAGTCTCTGCCTTTCTGGGAAGACCAGCAGTGTGAGTGATGTATGTTGTTGTCGGTTTATGATGTTGAGACATAATAATAACCTCTTTTTCCTCAACGCCATTAGTTTATCATTCTCTGCAAGGGATTTCTTTATATTGTAGAATAGGGCAATAATCTTGCATTTCAGTGGTTCAGAAAGATTATAGTTTAGAATCATTACTAAGAGGATAAAGCAAAATCCTTCAAAACTGGCCAAATAGCTGAAGTTTAAAAAAAAAAAGAAAAAAAAAGAAAGGGTTGTAGTTTAGAATCATTACTTAGAGGATAGAGCAAAATCCTTCAAAACTGGCCAAGTAGCTGAAGTTTTTTTTTTTATTTTTTTTATTTTAAATTTTTAAAAGAAGATACCAACAATATATTACCGCGACAATAATAATAAAGAAAGAACAATTAAGACGAAAAACAACATCGCACAGATAAACAACAAAACCAATTAATTAAAAAGAAAAGGACAGTCAACATAACAGATGCATCAGACTAACAACTAGTAAACATTTTAAGAAAAGGAATGCAACATCAGTGGTCAGACCTACAACAGCAGCAATAAAAACAAAAACGACAAGGACCATTTAACAGCAAAAACGACATCATATACATAAACGACAACAGCAACCAAAAAGGAAAACGACAATATAATTTTAATCCCACATCAAGGTTAGGAAGATAAACAGCAGAATTTAGAAAGGATAAATGAAGAGGTTTAGAAGGATGTTAGACTGGCAAGCGACAAACTTATGTTTAGAAAAAAAAAAAAAAAAAGCAAACGAAATTGGACTCTAAACGACAACAACAATTAAAACTAAAAAAGGACCACAAACTGATAAAGGAGGCAAAAAAAAAAACCTCGATAAACATGGAAACTGTTGTAAATTAATTACATTGGATGTACATCTTGGTATTCCATAACCTACATGGATATTAAGTCACTCATCTAAACCCCATTATTTCTCCTCTTAATGCTGTGTATTATTCTCCATAACTCCTCCTTAATATTGCATGTAACCTATGTAACTTATGTCTTCTCCTATGACCTCTAGTTATGATCCTTAGGCTATAAATAGAAAAGCTATTTGCTTGTATGGGGATGACTTACGAGAAAGAATACAAAAGCTTCCTTGTCTCTCATAGCAATTATAGTTTTTACTATTATTTTATAACACGTTATCAGCACGAGTTCTACCTTAATCTCTTTCAGTGATCCTAACTCCTTCATTTCCACGTATTTCTATTTGTGAAGGTAGTCCGTTTATTCTATTGATCATACATGTTATATTCATGTTCTCCTTCTACGTTTCTTTGCATTCGTTTTCTTCCTTCTCATATGTATATGTTTATGTATTAGAATTTTTCCTGAGTACTATTTTATTGCAATCCGTTTTATATACCATTCAATTTTTGTTAATATTAATCTGGTTATATATTTGTAAAATTCCTATGATTATTCTCACCATTAACTTAAATGTAATTATGTGAAGTTTTACCGTTGGCATTTTTTTTTTTATATATGTGTGATTGGTTATTAACTTGTTCATATTATTTATGTCTACTAGTACAACATTGCCTTACCAGTTTCATTATATTATTTTTCATGTTATTATACATTATTGTTGTGCCCGGTTGTCAGTTTCTATTCCTAATATTTGATATTCATATATTTAAAACCTTTTGATTGATTATAAATTAACATTTAAATTCTTATTGACTTTATTTTTGTCATATAATAGTTTCACAATGTCGAATCTTACAAAGCTTGAGTTTGTTGCCCTTGATATTTCTGGCAACAACTATTTAGCTTGGACTCTTGATGCTGAGATCCACCTAGATGCTATGAATCTTGGAGAAACAATTAAAGAAGGAAATGAAGCATCTTCACAAGATCGCGCAAAGGCGATGATATTCCTTCGTCATCATCTCCACGAAGGATTGAAAATTGAATATTTGACGGTAAAAGATCCATATGTCCTATGGAGTAATTTGAAAGAAAGGTATGACCACCAAAAGACCGTAATACTTCCAAATGCTCGCTATAATTGGATGCACTTACGTTTACAAGACTTTAAAAGTGTAAGCGAGTATAATTCCGCAATGTTTAAAATTACTTCTCAATTAAAGTTATGCGGAGAAAGTGTTACTGATGATGACATGTTGGAAAAAACGTATTCTACTTTTCATGCCTCTAATATGCTCCTGCAACAGCAGTATCGAGAGCGAGGCTTTAAAAAATATTCTGAGTTAATTTCATGTCTGCTTGTTGCCGAGCAAAATAATGAACTGTTGATGAAAAATCATCAATCCCGTCCAACTGGATCAACGCCATTTCCTGAAGCAAATGCTGCATCTGTTGATGATTTTAGGCGTGGTCAACGTCACGGTCGAGATCGTGGACGCGGACGTGGACGCGGACGCGGACGCGGTCGCGGTCGTGGTTACAATAACCAAAACTCTTCAAATTTCAAGAAGACCACATCTCACCACCAGAAGTGGGAGAATAAAGAGGAAAAACAAGAAGAAAGAGGTTCTCAAAATAAAGCCTCCAAGAATAATGAAGATGTTTGTCATAGGTGTGGCATGAGAGGACATTGGCGACGCACATGTCGCACGGCTAAACATTTTGTTGATCTTTATCAAGCATCATTGAAAGAAAAAGGAAAAGCTGTAGAAACAAACCTTGCTGAACACCATGATCCCATGGACTTTTCGCACTTAGATGTCGCAGATTTCTTTGAGAATAATGATGGGAATTTTGAGAATTTAATTGGTGATAGAAACATCAATATAGCTTGAAAATGATGTTCTTGCACCATATTACCCTAAGTGTGTTATATTAAGGGGTGCTTTTATTTTTAGTGTGTTTTGTAATTTTCAGTGTGTTTTATTTTGGGCTTGTCTTGTAATTTTTGGTGTGTTTTTATTTCAAGTGTGTTTTATTATAAAAAATATATATATATGATTGTGGTTTGTATGTTATATTCTCATAATTCTTTATTTTATTTTTATGAAGAAATATGGATTTCAATGATGACAAAGATGGTGCTAAAGTTAATGGTGAAGCCCTTTGCTTGGCAGACAGCGGAACAACGCACACCATTCTTAAAGATAAAAGATATTTTTCCCATCTTATATTAGCTGAAGCTAATATTAACACAATATCTGGTGTTGCAAACCTTATTGAAGGTTCCGGAAGAGCTAATATATTATTACCCGGTGGCACAAAGCTTATAATTAACGACGCAATGTATTCAAGTAGATCGAAAAGAAATCTACTAAGTTTTAAGGATATTCGTCGCAATGGTTATCATATTGAGACAACAAATGAGAAAGATGTTGAATATCTTTATATTACGTCTATTGTCTCTCAAAAGAAAAATATATTAGAAAAGCTACCATCATACTCTTCTGGATTATATTATACATTTATAAATCCAATTGAATCCTATGTGGTGATGGATCAAGAGTCAAATAATCCAAGAAATTTTATTCTTTGGCATGACCGTTTGGGTCATCCGGGTTCGATAATGATGAGAAGAATTATAGAAAATTCACATGGACATCCTTTAAAGAACCAAAAGATTCTTTTGTCCAAAGATTTCTCATGTGCTGCTTGCTTTCAAGGAAAACTTATTATAAGGCCATCCCCAATGAAAGTTGCAATTGAATCTCCTGCATTTTTAGAACGAATTCAAGGAGACATATGTGGTCCTATAATTCCATCATGTGGACCATTTCAGTATTTTATGGTACTAATAGATGCATCGACACGTTGGTCACATGTTTGTTTATTATCTACTCGCAATATTGCTTTTGCGAGACTCCTTGCTCAAATAATCCGATTACGGGCACAATTTTCAGATTATACAATCAAAAAAATTCGTCTTGATAATGCAGGAGAATTTACATCCCAAGCTTTTTATGATTATTGTACGTCAATTGGGATTATTGTAGAGCATCCTGTTGCTCACACGCATACGCAAAATGGGTTAGCGGAATCTTTTATTAAAAGATTAAAATTAATTGCGAGGCCTTTACTTATGAAAACAAAGTTACCAAGTTCTGTTTGGGGACATGCCATATTACATGCAGCAGCACTTATTTGCATAAGGCCAACTGCATATCATAAATACTCCCCATTACAACTTGTTTCAGGGCGAGAACCGGATATTTCCTATCTAAGAGTTTTTGGTTGCGCGGTATATGTTCCAATTGCTCCACCACAACGCACTAAGATGGGTCCTCAAAGAAGGCTGGGAATTTATGTTGGATTTGAATCTCCGTCAATAATTAAATATCTCGAACCCTTGACGGGTGATCTTTTTACTGCACGCTTTGCAGACTGTCAATTTGATGAGACAGTTTTCCCAGCATTAGGGGGAGAGAAACAACAGCTGGAAAAACAAAAAATTATATGGAATGCATCGCCTTTATTGCATTATGATCCTCGTACGAATCAATGTGAGTTAGAAGTTCAAAAAATCATTCACTTGCAAAAAATTGCAAACCAGTTACCTGATGCATTTACTAATGTTAAGAAAGTAACAAAATCACATATACCAAATTGAAAATGCTCCCCTGTTCAATTAATGTGCCTACAGGGGCAAACTACAAATGTATTAGCAAACGAGTCTAAGGCACGCCAAAAGCGTGGTAGACCTATCGGTTCCAAGGATAAAAATCCAAGAAAGAAAAAGGAGCAAAATAAGCAGTTTGACACTTCTAAAGTTACTAATATTCCTGATGAGCCCGTGAGAGAAATAGTTGACATAACTGAGCAAGAAACCCTAGAAGAGGTACATGTACCTGAAAATGATGTTAATGAAGAGATCTCAATAAGTTATGTAACTTCAGGAAAACGATGGAACCGAAATGAAATTATTGTCGACAACATATTTGCATATGCAGTAGCCTTTGATATTACAAAAGAAAGCGATGATCTTGAACCGAAGTCTGTTGAAGAATGTCGACGTAGAAATGATTGGCCAAAATGGAAAGACGCAATCCAGGCAGAATTAAATTCACTTGAAAAACGCCAAGTCTTTGGACCTGTTGTCCAAACACCTGAAGGTATAAAACCTGTAGGCTACAAATGGGTATTTGTACGAAAACGTAATGAGAAAAATGAAGTTGTGAGATACAAAGCACGACTTGTAGCCCAAGGTTTTTCTCAGAGACCTGGTATTGATTATGAGGAAACATATTCTCCAGTGGTGGATGCAATTACATTCAGATTTTTGATTAGCCTGGCAATTTTAGAAGGACTTCATATGCGTCTAATGGATGTTGTAACAGCTTATCTGTATGGATCACTTGATAGTGATATTTACATGAAAGTCCCTGAAGGACTAAAAATGCCTGAAGCATGCAATTCAAAACCCCGGGAAATGTTTTCGATTAAATTACGAAGATCTTTGTATGGATTAAAGCAATCTGGACGCATGTGGTATAATCGTCTCAGCGAATATCTTTTAAAAGAAGGATATATCAACAATCCAATTTGCCCATGTGTTTTTATCAAGAAATCAAAGTCTGGATTTGCTATTATTGCAGTTTATGTTGATGATTTGAATATTATTGGGACTCTTGAAGAACTTAATGAGACGATAACATATTTGAAAAATGAATTTGAAATGAAAGATTTGGGTAAAACAAAATTTTGTCTTGGCTTGCAGATCGAGCATTTATCTGGAGGAATTTTTGTTCATCAATCGACTTATATTGAGAAGGTATTAACACGTTTTAATATGGATAAATCTCATCCATTGAGTTCCCCAATGGTTGTTCGATCCCTTGACGTGAAAAAGGACCCCTTTCGTCCTCGAGAGGAAAATGAAGAGATTCTTGGTCCAGAAGTACCATATCTTAGTGCTGTTGGAGCACTAATGTATCTTGCTAATTGCACGAGACCTGACATAGCATTTTCTGTTAGTTTACTAGCAAGATATAGTTCTTCACCAACTCGAAGACATTGGAATGGTGTTAAACAAGTACTTCGTTATCTTCGTGGTACATCAGATATGGGATTATTTTACTCGCAGGGCTCGAAGTCAGAGTTGATTGGATATGCAGATGCTGGATATTTATCAGATCCACATAAAGCACGATCACAAACCGGGTACTTGTTCACATATGGTGGTACTGCTATATCTTGGCGCTCCACAAAGCAAACTCTTACAGCTACATCTTCGAATCACGCTGAGATATTAGCAATTCACGAGGCAAGTCGAGAATGTGTGTGGTTAAGATCTCTAGTACAGCATATAAGAGAAACATGCGATCTCTCATTTGTCAAAGGAAGTCCAACACTGTTGTATGAAGATAATGCAGCCTGTATCGTTCAACTCAAAGGAGGTTACATTAAAGGAGATAGAACTAAGCATATTTCACCAAAATTCTTTTTCACGCACGAGCTTCAAAAGAAAGGAGAAATAGATGTCCATCAAATTCGCTCCAGCGATAATTTAGCAGATTTATTTACAAAGGCATTTCCTACAACAACATTTGAGAAATTAGTGCATAAGATTGGCATACGTCGGCTCAGAGATCTTTGAAGAAGACATATCGACATGAGGGGGAGACCTTTTTGCGCACTGTACTCTTTTTCCCTTAGCCTAGGTTTTATCCCATTGGGTTTTCCTGGCAAGGTTTTTAATGAGGCAGTTATAAAGCGCAAATCCTACAAGAATAATGTACTCTTTTTTCCTTCACTAAGATTTTTTTTTCCCCACAGGGGTTTTTTTTTCTTAGTAAGGTTTTTAACGAGACATATTCTTAGTAGGTAGCATCCAAGGGGGAGTGTTGTAAATTAATTACATTGGATGCAACATCTTGGTATTCCATAACCTACATGGATATTAAGTCACTCATCTAAACCCCATTATTTCTCCTCTTAATGCTGTGTATTATTCTCCATAACTCCTCCTTAATATTGCATGTAACCTATGTAACTTATGTCTTCTCCTATGACCTCTAGTTATGATCCTTAGGCTATAAATAGAAAAGCTATTTGCTTGTATGGGGATGACTTACGAGAAAGAATACAAAAACTTCCTTGTCTCTCATATGCTCTCTTGTTTTTTTAGTTTCTTGCAATTATAGTTTTTACTATTATTTTATAACAGAAACAACAACGAAAGACGGCATAAACGTAGAAAATATAACGTCACGGACAGTAAATATAAAAAGATAACATTATATTATATAAGGTTTGCCAACATCAGAGACAAGGAAAGAACAATTTAAAACAAAAACGACATCATACAGAAACGACAAAGAAACGATAACAAGAATTTAAAGGAAAAAACGACAAGAACAATTTAAAACAAAAATCGACATCATACAGAAACGATAACAACAATTTAGGGTGCGTTTGGTTCATGGATTCAAATTATGTGATTTGAATTATTTTCGATTTACGTGTATTTTTTATGAGAGAAAATACTGCAGTGAATTATGAATTATAATTCGAATCAGGGAGCGAATTCAGGAACCAAACGGACTCTTAGAAGAAAAAAAGGACATCATACAGAAACGACAACAACAATTTAGAAGAAAAAACGACAAAACATTTTAAGAAAGCGAAACAAAATCAGATTACAACAAAAAAATATAAATAGAAAACAACCTCAAACCGAGAAACGAGAAAAGTTTGAGAAGCAGCCGACCACAAATGAAAACGACGATAATATAAAAAACAAAAACGACAAGACATTAACATTACGCTTAAAAATCAATACGCCGTGTCATTGAGTAGAAAAATGACAAGTGAAACGACAATTCTAAAGAGAGACAAACATCAGCTTGAGTATAACAGTTGAATGAATATAAGCACTTCAAAGTTCAAACGACAGCAAAATCTCAACAATTTATTTTATTTTATTAGTTGATTGAGAAAATACAGTGCCAAAAAACCAAATAAAAAATGCAGAATCTTGAATGAATCACGATCACACTCTCCCTCTAGTTTGTCATATCTCACTTTTCTCTGTCTTTCTTCTTCTCATTGCAAGACTTCAAAGCTTGAACTTCTGTTAAGAGCAATTTGAACAACAGAAAGAAGAAAAAAAAAAAAAATCAAATAACTTAAAAAACGCAATTACAATACATGGGTTTCCGATAAAAGTTAGTTTTTGATCCAGAAAAAAAATACCCATTTGGCAGGATTTCCAGTTCCTATTGGTCTTTATAAGACAATCCTGAAAGAAAAGAAATCAAGGTTTAGCGTTTTAGGGTTTAAAACTCTTTATATTATAATAGCAATTAATTGAGTGCTTAGAATTAAATAATTACCTGTAAAGCCAAGTAGAGAGAAGAACATTAGCAATTAATTGAGTGATTAGAATAAAATAATTACCTGTAAAGCCAAGTAGAGAGAAGAACATTGTTTGAGCTGTTTAACGTTGTCGTCGTCGTCGTCTGCATCGATCCGATGAATAGGAGGTGGTTGCGACTGCTCACTGATCATTTTTGGTTTTGGTATGAACAGAAAAGAGTAAATTTTAAGCAAAACAATAAAAGCCTACAAAAATATTCTTTGAAGAGAGAGCATCCACGTGAATCAAGAACCCCAAAATCCTTATATAGGGGAATTGAAGATATTGTCATAATTTTTCAATGTGGGACTCTTTCTTATATCTTTTGTCAGTTTTAAAACTTAAAACTGGCAACAGCATGTAAATGAGTTTGTTGGAAGAAGTGGTCTGTGTCTTGTTTTATGTGAAGGGTTCAATTCCACTGATCGGCGGATTTTAAAAATGATTTAAAATATCTCACTATTTAAATAAAATTGTAATTAAAATTTAAATTTTTTTAAAATTTCATTGTAAAAGAATAATTATTTATTTATTTATTTATTTTTATCCATTTTTCCAGCCTTTTACGTTTTGAACGCGTACAATAAATATGAGGATTATCATATTTTAAAATGTCTCTCATTTTTAAAAATGATTTAAAATATCTTACTATTTATAAAAAATAAGTTAAAATACTATTTTCATCCACTTACTCTTATAACCCTAAAAAATATTGACGTGACACTCATTTTAAAACATAAAACATCTTAAATTTAATTAAAAAAGAATAATTAGAAATATAATTAATAATTCAAAAAACAATTATGGGCTCGTTTAGTTTAATGATTCAAGTTGAGATATGACTTTATGTGAGAATTTTTTACTGTAATAAAAAAGTTAAATGTGATTATTTTTAAGAACTTTTTACTATAACAAAATTCGAATTCTAAACTCGAATTGAATCGGTAAAATGAACAATGCCTCTGTTACAAGTGGTTAAGATAAAACTACCCCTAACACATAAACTGTACTAATCCCATCTAAGCTTCTTGACACTACTCTAAGTGTGCCACCTAGATTTACAAATCTAATCTAATCTCATTTAAACATCTCAAAATTTAGAAATGCACAATAAAAAAAAAAAACTAATTTGTAGACAGAAACACAAACCATATCTGCAAAAGAAAAAACAAACCAGATCAGTGAAGCAAAAAAAAAAAAGATATGTAAAAGAAAAAAAAAAAACATCACTCTCCCTTTCTCATTCACTCCCTTGACTCCTTAGAATCATCAGAGCTCTACACTGTCATCATTGGCCAAATCTCGACTCCCCAAGGACGACGTCGTGAAGAAGATTAAGTCAGACATAATGCCTCTTGATGTGTTCAACATCTTGTCGCTGCACTGGACTGTGGACGCAAGTAACTTGATCGTAGTTAGAAAAGGGACTACACCGTCGAAAGGTGGGGGTGGACTTTGGAGGCTGGTTTATTGTTCAAAGTTTGAGTGGGTTTTGATAAGAGATTTCAAGTGTATTATTTTTTCTAAAACTTTGGGTTTCTGAATTGTTAATAATACAAGTCTTGTTAATTTCACGATTCGATTCAAGTTTGAAATTCGAGTTTTATTACAGTAAAAAGTTCTCATGTAAAATCACATCTTAACTCGAATTAAAAATTCGAATCAGTGAACTAAACGACCCATAATTATTCTTTGAATTGTTAATTATATTTCTAATTATTCTTTTTTAGTTAAATTTAAGATGTTTTATGTTTTAAAATGAGTGTCACGTCAACATTCCTTTAGGGTTATAGATGTAAGTGGATGGAAAGAATATTTTGACTTACTTTTTATAAATCGCGGGATATTTTAAATCATTTTAAAAATTGAGAGACATTTTAAAATATGATAATCCTACTATTTATTGTACGCGTTCGAAATGTAAAAGGCTAGAAAAATGGATAAAAATGAATAAATAAATAAATAAATAAAGGGTTGTTCTTTTACAACGAAACTCATAAAAAGTTTGAACTTTAGTTACAACTTTATTTAAGTTCATGTTCTTTTGTAAAATTTGAGTTTGAACTTGAGTTTGGGACTAACTCGAGTTCAAGTTTTCCCTTCAACTCGAGTTCATATACTCAAACTCAAGTTAATGAACAATATTTTTTCTATTCTTAAAAATGCCATAACTTTTTCGTTTTAATTCTGATTGAGATGATTTTTTTCTATGCATTCACAACAAAAAGACGAATAAAACCTCACCTATATACCCTATTAAAATTTTTCATCACCATTGAGTTTTTATTAAAATACTATCTAAATATAAATTTAAGTTTTGACCTACCCAAATACAAATTCAAATAGATTCTCAATTCAAATCATAACTCATATGTCAAGGTATGCTTGCCGGTGCATTAGGAGTATGACTCGTGTATGCGTAGATTCGTTATTCATAGATAGTGGAATTCATAGCTCCTATAAAGAGTCAATGATATCCTCTTATGCATTATCAGTGGATTGGAAAATACAAGCACTCGGCCATTAGACTACTCTGTGTTATCTAATGGTTTACTGTTTGTAATAGTATGAATAGTGTTTTTCTAATGGTTTGATAATGGAACATAAGATAAATGTAATCAGGAAGGTAAAACAGAACTTGACCTCAAGTCGATTATGGATATCCTATGGGGATGATATACTAATATATTGAGTCGTGGACTAGAGCTGATCAGAGCTTTGTAAATATGCTATATAAATCGAGAGTACAGCTCTAGGCTTTTAGTGGAATAACGCTAGAGTTTTATAATCATGAGACGGACTTGTTGGTTTACAAGTAGCGTTGTGATTATAGGAGCTTGATTTATATATGTCCATTGGGTCCCTTTGCTAGCTCACATAATTTCCTGTAACGATACGATGTATTTCCCACATATTGGTAACTCGTGTTATTTCCGTAAAAGAGGTTCAAAGTTAATTCATGAGTGATTTATCGGGTGAATTAATTGATAAATTGATTCTAGATAAATTGGTTGAATTATTGTTTTAAGAGTTGTTTAATATGAGAAGACTATTATATGACTGTTTTGATCAGGCAATTTCTCTATTGGGTTGCTTGAATCAAAACTGAGGTTCTATGCAAGTTTCCCATGTTGAAGAACTAGGGAAATAACTTTTGTCAGTGCAGACAAGTCAACCGGTGGGTAGACCGGTCACAGGTCGACCGGTGAGTTATAACGTCTCTGTCACCGGTCGACCGGTTGCAACGTAAAATGCATGTTGACGTGGCAAAATCGACTCTGGATGCGATTAAAACTTTGTGAAACCTAATTGTTATGGAAGTATGACTTCCTAAACAGTATAAATAGCCTATTAAGTCACATTACTTAGTAGATCACTTGAGAGACTTTTTGGAGGCTATTGATAAGAGATTCCAAGAGAAAAAATTGTTTAATTATCAAGAACAATTTTTCTTTGGCTCTCTTGTGATTGGAAGGAGATCAAGAATACCAAGAGGAGATTAAACGAAGTGTGCCCACCCGTACACCAATCGTGGAAACGAGAATAGCAAAGAAGACCAGTTGGTTGAAGCTCTTCTGGTTGCTGTTTGGAACGCTTTGATCTGTCAGACGTGCAGTTTCCTGAAATCTCAAAAGGTATGATTTAGATCTTTAGCATTTATGTTATATAACATCATGAACATGTTCTTGTTTGGCTTTGACGTTGATTAAAATTTTTAAATTCCGTTGCGCACTCGATGCCATTATTTTTCCAACAGTTGTGTGGTGACAAAATAGGAGGACTTGAGTTCTGTGAGCATTGTGTATATGGGAAAAAGCAAAGAGTCAAGTTCGGCAAGGCAGTGCACAAAACCAAGGCGGTTCTTGACTATATTCACACAGATCTCTAGGGTGCAGCTACAACTTCTTCACATGGAGGAAATAGGTACTTCATAACTTTCATTGATGATTTTAGTAGGAAAGTATGGATTTACTTGCTAAAACCTAAGGATGAAGCAACCATGGTGGAAAATAGGTGTGATAAGAAGATTAAGAACCTTAGAACTGATAATGGACTTGAATAACTTGCTGATGTCTTTACTGAGTATTGTAAAGATCAGGGTATTGTCAGTCATAAGACAACGAGGAAAACTCCACAACAGAATGGCTTAGCAGAGAGAATGAATAAGACCGTGCTGGAGAGAGTTAGGTGCCTTCTATCTAATGCCAAGCTGTCAAATAAATTATGGGGAGAAGCAGTCCACACAGTAGCCTATTTGGTAAACAAAACTCCTTCAGTTGCAATAGAATTCAAAACCCCACAGGAAGTGTGGTCAGGAGAACCTGCACATTATGGGAAACGTAAGATCTTTAGCTGTGAAGCTTACTATCATGTCAACAAAGGTAAACTTGTACTAGGAGCCAAGAAAGGATTGTTTATGGGGTATCCAGATGGTGTTAAGGGCTATAGGATCTAGTGCTCTGAGTCCAAAAAATGTATAATAAGCAGGGGCGCCACTTTTAGTGAAGGCAGTTTGATGAAGGTTTAGGAAAATAGCTGCACACAAGCGGATGATGAACTTTTACCATAGAAGTATGAGTTTGAGGTGGAGTCTTCAGCGGGTTCAAAGTAAAATAATGATGACAAAAAAGGAGCTAATTTGGTACATGAAGATTTCAGGCAAGATGGTGAGTTAGATAGCCATTTGGAGCAGTACAAACTAGCAAGAGACAAGCATAGAAGAGAAATTCGACCACCTGCAAGGTATGGCTATACAGATTTAATAACATATGCTCTTATTGTTGCAGATAAGTTGAATGATGAGGAACCTAAGTCTTTTCATATGCTAGAAAATGGATACTTGCCATGAATGAGGAGCTGGAGTCTATAGAAAAAAAATAATACATGGGATTAGTTCCTAAGCCACAAGGATCTAGAGTTGTTGGAAGTGAATGGGTGTTCAAAAAGAAGGAAGGTATTGATGGAGTGGAGCCTGCAAGGTTTAAAGCAAGGATGGTAACAAAAGGATTCACTCAGAGAGAGGGTAAACATTTCAATAAGATTTTTTCTCCTGTTGTGAAACATTCTTCTATAAGGATTCTATTATCCATGGTTGCTCATTTCAACATGGAACTTGAGCAAATGGATGTTAAAACTACATTTTTGCATGGTGAATTAGAAGAACGCATTTTTGCATGGTGACTTAGAAGAACAAATTTTTATGCAAAAACCAGTAGGATTTGAGGTTCAAGACAAGGAAGATTGGGTTTGTTTACTCAAAAGGTCCTTGTATGGACTTAAACAGTCTCCAAGGCAATGATATAAGAGGTTTGACAGGTTTATGTTAAAAAACAACTTCAAAAGGAGTAAATTTGATAGTTGTGTATACCTGAAGAAAACCAATAGCAGCAATTTCATCTACCTTCTTCTTTATGTAGATGTTATGTTATTGTTGTCTAAAGATAGTAGAGACGTGGATCAGTTGAAGAGGCAATTGCATTTCGAATTTAAGATGAAAGATCTCGGGGCAACTAAGATGATTTTGGGCATGGAAATAGTCAGGGATAGAAATGCAGGGATCATATTTTTGTCTCAGTGTGGCTATATGCAAAAGGTATTGTCTAGATTCAATATGGAAGATGCAAAGGCTGTGACTATACCAATTGCTCCACATTTTAAGCTGTCAATGGCTCAGTTTCCTAAAACCAAAAAAGAAAGGGAATATATGGCTAAGGTGCCTTATGCAAGTGCCATAGGAAGTATGATGTATTCTATGGTATGTTCTAGGCCATATATAGCCTATGTAGTAAGTTTGGTTAGTAGATTTATGAAAAAACCTGGAAGGGAGCATTGGAATGCTGCTAAATGGGTTATGAGATATTTGACAGGAACTAGAGATGTTGGTCTAGTGTATGGAAAGGCAAAAAAAAGAAGGTCCAGCTGAGCTTTGTGGATTAAAGGGTTGGTCAATGAACTGAGGATTGAGCAAAAGGAGATTCATGTTTTTTGCGATAATCAAATTCATATTTTTTGCGACAATCAAAATGCTATTTATCTGTGTAAGAATCATATATATAATGAGCATACTAAACACATTGATATTGGATTGTATTACATTCGAGATATTGTGGAGGAAGGCTTAGTTCAAATTGTCAAGATTCACACTTCGAAGAATCCAGCTGATATGATTACAAAACCTGTGTCATTGTCAAAGTTTTAGCTGTATTTGGATCTTCTGAACGTGAGACAGATGAAGGCTTTTCTAGTGAAGGCTTGATCAAGTGTGCCAAGGTGGAGATTGTAAATCCAGGTGGCACACTTAGAGTGGTGTCAAGAAGCTTAGATGGGATTAGTACAGGTTATGTGTTAGGGGTAGTTTTGTCTTAACCAGTTGTAACAGTTTCATCGTTTTGTTGAAACAGATTAAAAGTAGTTTCTTTTCTATTTTTTGTACAGAATTCTGAGAAACAAGAAAAGTAAAAGTTCTCTGGGTGCTTTAGGACTAGAGAGGAAAAATCTTGAGAGGTCTTTTTCAGATATCTTGTTATGTGTTCTCGGTATTTTGATTAGTTGGCTTTATATTAGAATTGTTCATATTTGATCTGGGGTTGCTTGTGGGATCACAAAATTTATTTGTTTATTTGTTTTATTTTTTGTTTAAAGATTGGATATGTTGTTCTTATTGTTACATATTTGAGCCTATGGATTTTGGTCTGTACGAGAGGTGAAGGGGAAGAAGATAAGGGTATTTTTTATTTTTTATTTTGTTCTAATGAGGTTTTATTTTATTTTATTTTTTTATAATAATTAGTTGATTTCATTTCACTGATCTAATTAGAATTTAATGGTTTTACTTAATTTAAAATAAGTGCCACTTTAGTAAATTTGTTAAGATTATAGACGGAAGTGGGTAGAACGAGTATTTTGACTTATTTTCTATAAATTAAAGAGTATTTTGAACAATTTTAAAAAGATTAGAAAATATTTTAAAATATAATACATATATTTTAGGAGACATTTATAAAAATAAACTTAAATAAGAATACATTTATGTGGGCTTAGGCATTTAATGAGCATCAACTCTCACGAGACTTGCCACTTTTCCACTTTTGAATTATGAAACGCATAACTTGTGAAACAGCTAGACTAGTGGTAAAGAAGTGGAAGGGCTTTCCCTAGGCTGGAGGTTTAATCCTTAATAGTTGAAATTTTTCCTATTACTTAAGAGGCCGGTTTTGCTTAGAAATTGATTTTTTTTTTTTTTTCGATTTTTTTGTGGTGGGTGTTGGTTTTTCGAATTTTTTTTTTTTTTAACACCTCTAACCATTATCAGTTTGATACAAAAGATTTACACATGTCATAGTTTTAAAAATGATAAATCTTTATATTTTATTTGTGAATCTCGTATTTTAAATTTTCAATTTAATAATATTAATTAATTATTTGACCTTAACTGATTTTAAAATTCAGAGTGTAATTTGACAAAATTAAAAATTCGGGACAACTGGTTGACCAAAATGAGAACTTAAAATTTCAGTACATTATGCAAAAAATGAATAGTTTGAGGTATGAAAAATTATAGGGATATTAGGAATAATATATATATATATATATATTAAAAAAACATTAGAATTATTTTGAGTAAGGTAATAGCACCTTAGTCTTAATCTTTTGCAGTTTTTTCACACTGATCACCTAACTTTTCTTCTTACCAATTAAATCCTCAACGTCTTGTTTTGCCAGGACATGTCTTCTGTTTTTATCAGTGCCAAAGCTTGAGAAGTTGAAGAATGGGTTGCAATTTTGTATTTTGCAAAGAATATTCCTCTGATGTTTATTAAGGAAAGTTAATATTTTATGGGTACGTTTATATGCAGTAATCTTAAGGATGAGAATGAGAATCTACAATATTATTATGTTTGGCACAAGAATTATAATTTTTAGATTCTCAAGAAAGTGATTATCATGGAATTCACTTTTCCTAATTTTAGGGTAATTTGAATACCACCCAACATGGTCTTATTCAAATTCCCAAGAATCTCAAAATTATGGGAATCTTACCCACTGTTTAAGCTCCATCACAACCACTGTTTAAGCTCGCCACCGGAGCTCCTCGCCGGCGACAGCAGTGGCGATGTACGACGGCGGAAGCTCTCAGAGCAAAATTTCACGGCGGAGCTAAGGACTACCCCCACTAAATCAACTCTCTTGAGTTTATTGGTGCAGTTAATTTCATTCAATTCGACCTCTAAGAGTGCATATTGAACTTGACAACGTTGGTAAAATTTGATAACTCAAATCTTGGATTTTCGACCATGGATCATCAAAATTGGCTTGGGGGTTTTATTAACCACTTCCTTTTGATCATTTTGACACCAAAATCATGATGATCCAACAGTTGGATCATCAGAACCAACCTTCACCACAACCATAGCGACAACTTTGCTCGAAATCCAGCAAAACGGCGACGGCGACGGTGGTTCTTAGTTAGGATTTGCTAGCCATGCTCCTTTGAGTCTAATGGTGCCGGCGGCACCCCACCGCCGACCAGAGAAGCAAAAACGAAAGCGGCGCCACAGAGGTTCCGACCACTACGAACGGTGGTGCTCCGGTTAGAATTGAGCCATGTTACTTGATTGGGTTGCGTTCGTCTTGTCGTTCTGAGTCCATAGGAACTGGAATTACCTCAATCGGAGGTCGAATGACGAATATATTGCGATCGAAGTTTTGAGTATTTTTAAAACTTCGGCCAGCAAGTGCGGTTTCATTCAGAGGAGTTATAGGCTATATAATATGTCCTTGGACTCAACTCATCGAGAGCTTTACAATGGCGAGGGACGTATCGAAACCCGACGCCAAAATCTCATAAGAGGTGACCAGCAGTTCGTGAAAGAGAAGAGGGAAGAGAGAGAAAATACGAGAGAGGGAGAGAGATAGAGTGTGAACGTGAGCGAAATGAGAGAGAGGAAATGTACAACCAAACACAATAATTAATTATTTTTGAGAATTTGAGACAAGATTTCTGTATGAAACTAAATACAGTAATGTATTATTCCTAATAATCATATTACCCTATTACTTTTCTAAGAATATCATTACTACTGATTATTGCGTACCAAACGTCCCTATATATTTTACAGAATATCAAATGAAGTGAGGGCACAATTTATGTATTTTTATTATTAAGTTAGGGTACTGGGTATCACTAGCAAAGCTGTGTTAGACTCAGTGGGGCCAGCTGAGTGGGGATCCAAGGACTTCTTTTACAATTTTGCCCCTATAATTCAATTTGTAACATTTTTCTGCTTATTTGCCCCCACTCAAATTTTGTTATTGTCATTTCTCCATATTTTTTAAAAGAAAATTTTAATTATACTTTGAGTTTTGATTTTTAAATATATTCTTATTTCAAACTTAAGTCTAAAATAAACCAAAAATCAACAATACTAAATTTACAAGTTTTAGACATTAAACTTTAAATATTAAATTAACTCTATTAATTTTTAAAAATTAACTTTATTAGAAGCTTAATTCATTTTGGATGAAAAGAATAAAATGGATAAATGAAGGTAAAAAAATTATTACATTGTAATCGTAGTTCAAAACACTTAGAACCTACATTTCACAGCTATTCAAAACACTGTAACTTTTTTCCTACAACATGAACCATGGCCATGCAAACCAAACTTCCAAGTTCCAACAGAAAACAAACGACACCCCCAAAGCAAAAAGTACAAGGATTTATTAACATCATAGTTACAGAAAGAACACACACACACACAAAAAAAAAAAAAAAAAAAAAAAAAAAAAAGCTCCTTCCATATGCCTATCAAGTGGTTTGCACAACTTGCAGTGAGCTCCAACATGAGAAGCAGGGTATGAAATATGCTTGAATAAAATAATGTTCAATTAGTCCTAAGAAAGAATGGTGTTGAGATAAAAACTTCTTTATAATCAAAAGTCATGAATAGACCTTTAAACAATTTGGTATTGACATTACTGGTTTTCTGTGCATATTGGCCCCGTTTTTTCACAATTAGAATCATAATTCAAACTTTTTACTACTCTATTTATTTCTCTTATAAATTTTAGTTTTAATTTTTTTATTACGGTGTTTTCTTTTACTAAAATATACATTTTAATTTGAACCCGCGAAAACAAAGAGACTTATGATTCCATCTCTTCTAACCATGTACCAAAAGAACTTTCTCAAAATCAAAATTTTCTCAGTCTACCCTTTAAATCTTTTTTCTCATCAAGATATGAATATTGTGGATGCTAAAGGATTTATTGTCATGTGATGTTGGAGTGAGCCCTAACCATACAAGCGAACTATGTGGCCATGAATTCTAGTACTCTCCTGAACAAAAACCAAAACTGGAATTTTCCCTTTTTTGGCTGAATTTGAGCAAGATTTTTATGGAACTTTCCACAAACTTTCATTCCTAACATGAATCCTTCATTTTAATTAAGAATGTTGAAAGTCTTTCTCAACTAAAGGAAAATTTTAAGTTCGAAAATCTCTCTTGAGGTACTTGAAGTAATTCTTCCATAAGTACTCAGCCCAAATCTCGTACTCCATGTTTTTTTAAGTATTCTTTTTAACCTATCATGCACTATTCTTAGCGTAGAGTCGTAGACATTTATAAATCATACCATTAAAATCTACTTAAACAACTAACATGGTGCTTCAAGAGGACATGGTGGAATTGACCTCAATATACCAATTTAAGTCAGAAAGTAAAATAATGTACTCCACCGTAATTTATTTATTTTTATTATTTTTTTAATGAAGTTCTCGAGAAATTTATTACTTGTTTAGTTTACAGATGTGAGTTTTTAATTTAAGTTGATATGTGATTCTATGCGAGAGCTTTTTACTGTAGTAAAAAAATTAGATTTGACTGTTTTTTAAAGCTTTTTACTGTAATAAAACTCGAATCGGTAAAACGAACGGGGCCTTACATTTTAAATGAGGGCGAACATGTACAAACACCAAATTCTGAATTTGCTCTCTCTCTCTCTCTCTCTCTCTCTCTCTCTCTCTCTCTCTCTCTCTCTCTCTCTCTCTCTCTCTCTCTCTCTCTCTCTCTCTCTCTCTCTCCAGTTTTTAATAATAATAAGAGGAGATCTTTTTTCATTATTCATAATTTTTGTTTGTTTTCGTTAGATAAGAAAGGAGAGAGCACAAGTGCATTGCTCGTTTGTGTCCATAACTCAGCCACGTGGCAAGATCTCTTTGGAGTGAATGTATATTCCATAACTGAATAATAGCGACCCTACTACAACACTTTTCTGGTTTGCTTATTTCTCAACAATCAAAACCTTCCACCACAAACAATTTTGTCTGATTAATTTTCCTCACAAAAAAATCCAAAAAAAAAGACCCAAAATTCCAAAAGTGTCCTTATGCATTCTCCACTAGAAACACTAATTCAAACTCACAAATTTAGTGCCACTATTTTCTCTTTTTTTCCTAAAACTCTCCAACTTCATTAGGAATTAGATATATAATGATACATGTAAACTCGTCTAATTCACTGATTTAAATTAAAACGTGACTATATGACTATTTTTTAAAAAAAATTTATTATAATAAAATTTAAATTATAAATTTAAAGTAATAAAATAAACGGACGCTATCATAAATACTTGAAACTTCTGTTTTTGGGGCGTTACACAAGTAGATTAGATTGACCATTTGAGTAATTTTTGTCATCTTATGAAAAATATAAATATGTCTCATTAAAATGTGTGCCAATTATTTGTCCTACTGCCTGTCAGCTAATCCACTTCCCAGTCAACGTCAAATTCCTGGAAACCATCCAACGGTTACGTGCCATGTCAAAATTCAGACTCCCCGTGTCGCGTTCTGAATTCCTGATCCTTGCACTTGATGCCAATTAAGCAGGTCTAAGAAAGCAAAAGATTCACAAACCAAGGGCAATATGGTGATTTCAAGCCATTCAAAGTTCAGTTAGAGCCATGTCTTAGCGCTATAACTGTAATTTCGTCCACTCACGTCACTCATCAATGCCTTTTCATCTCAAATTATTTTTTTTCCCAAAGAATTTATATTATAATTATTTTTAAATTATTCCTCTTCAGTTTTTGTGAAGCAGCTACATGGTCAAGAACCCAGCTCAAGGTTGAGCCAATTCTGCAATCTAACGTTCTCTTTGAAACCTTTTTCAAGCTTAGGTACGCTTAATTCTCTATATATATACACACATATATATATATTTATACATAATATATATATATATATATATATATTATACGTATATTTTCTCAAATAGCACAAAGCTGTTTGATCCAAGATTTGTATGTTCATCATATCAGAAGAGTTTTCAGTGCAAGACAAAAAACAACATAAGACTATTATTAATTGTCTAGTTTGATCTGATTGAGATTCAATCATTCGTTGGTTTTGTGATCCTTAAGCTCGTCAAAAGTGTAGTTTTCCTGTTGTATTGATAATATTTATCTATATATATACTTTAAGAGTTTTGGTTTTGTGTGTGCATCAGTTGGGAGATTATAAATGTCATCAGCAGTAAAAGGCATGCTAATAAGGACTCCATCAGATGTGTGTAACCAAAAAGTAGTAACATTAAAGGGGAAGAATAAGTATGTGGATCAAAAGTTCTTCTTTGATCTCGCCAGAGACAACCGTTTGCTGTCCCAAGGCGTCGGCTGGTGTCGTCGAGTTGTAGCGCAAAGCCGCTATCAGCAGCGGCGATCCACCGTTAAAGGGATCACAAGTCCAAAGCCAAAGAAAGGAGGTGACCATGAGCAGAGAGCACAAGCCATTCTTTCCCCTGTTTCTGATCCAAGTGCACCTACTACAAACAAGGTACTCAACTATTTAAGGCCCAAAGTAGTAGTTTGGAGACTTAAAAAAAATGTCATTTTAAATGGTCAACCAAGAATGTGATTTGTAGCACTATGTTTATTTTAGTGATCTTTGTACCTTTTTCTTCATGGAAAACGTAAAAGAAATGAGTAAAAGGGTATTTAAATTTTGTACCTTTAGCTTTCTGTACAAAATGTTCACAAATTTGTCCTTGGTATGTACCTACTCACAAATTATTTTGGCGTTAATCTTTTTAGAGCAAAATCTAGATTTATTTGGTTAAATCCCATCTAATAATTGAAAGGCTCAAAGTAGTTCGGAGACTAATAAAACGTTATCATGAATCCATGTTTTTATGTCAAGCAAGAATGTAATTTGTAGCACTATGTTCCTTCTTTTGTTTTCACAGTTTGTTCTTTTTAAGTGGACTTTTTAGTTCTATATGGAAAATGTGAAAGAAATGAATAAAAGGGTCTCTGAATTTTGTATCTTCTGCTTTCTGTGCCAAATGCACAACTAACAAAGTTTTTCTTAGTTTCTACTCCCCTTTGTTTTACGCTTTGAAAATTGTACTCTTTTTTTTTATACAGCGAGTGTTCACTTTTGGAAAAGGGAGGAGTGAAGGCAACAAGGGAATGAAGTCACTTGTAAGCTTTGTTTTTCTTTCTACATAATTGCAAACCATGAATTTAACTTTCTTTTTTGGCATAGAGTTTAGTTTCTTTCTTTTCTTTTTGCCAACAGTTAGGAGGGAAGGGTGCAAACCTGGCGGAAATGGCGAGCATCGGGTTATCTGTGCCTCCTGGTCTCACCATATCAACAGAAGCATGCCAAGAGTACCAGCAGAATGGGAAGAAGTTACCAGGAGGTCTATGGGAGGAGATATTGGAAGGGCTGCAAAGTGTGGAGAATGACATGGGAGCTATTCTTGGTGATCCTTCCAAGCCTCTACTGCTCTCAGTTCGCTCCGGTGCCGCGGTGAGCGCCCTTCTTTCAGTTATTCAGTTCACAGTCTCAGTCCTTTGGACATGTTCGGATAAGGATATTTATCAAATGATAACATGATTTTCTTTTGTTACTGGTCTAGATTTCGATGCCGGGTATGATGGACACTGTTCTCAACCTTGGACTAAATGATGAAGTGGTAGCTGGTTTGGCTGCAAAGAGTGGAGAGCGCTTTGCTTATGACTCATATAGACGTTTTCTAGATATGTTTGGAGATGTGGTAAGTGAAGCTTGAAGCACAACAAGTTATATTTTGAGCAATAAAGTTATACATTTAAGACTTTTTTGTGGTTGCTGAATTTACTTGAGGCTTAAGTAACTGTTTCTCTTAATTTAAGGTAATGGACATTCCACACTCATCATTTGAGGAGAAGTTGGAGAATCTGAAGAATGCAAAAGGAGTTAGACTTGACACAGATCTAACAGCTTCTGATCTCAAAGAGCTAGTGGAACAATACAAAAATGTCTACCTTGAAACCAAGGGTGAACAGTTTCCCTCAGGTACCAAGCAAAAGCAATCCCTTACATCTTTATAGAAGTGATTTTTCTTTTCTTTCCTTCCTTTCATACCAAACAACATAAGTAAAAGACCTATTTTCTCTCCCTCCTACCAAACCAAACAAGGCCTAAGACTTCTTTTTCATCTATATGTTTTCAGATCCAAAACAGCAGTTGCAGTTATCTGTCAAAGCAGTTTTTGATTCCTGGGACAGCCCAAGGGCGATCAAATACCGAAGCATCAATCAGATAACGGGGCTAAAGGGCACTGCAGTGAACATTCAAACAATGGTTTTTGGGAACATGGGAAACACTTCAGGAACTGGTGTCTTGTTCACCAGGAATCCAAGCACTGGTGAGAAGAAACTCTATGGAGAGTTTCTTATCAATGCACAGGTTTGACATACCACTTCCATCATTAGAGATTTTTCTTTAAGGTGAGCTATTTTTGTTAATCTGAAAGACTGGTCTTGATAGGGAGAGGATGTTGTGGCCGGAATCAGGACACCAGAAGACTTAAACACCATGAAAAATTGCATGCCTGAAGCTTACCAGGAGCTTGTAGAGAACTGTGAAATTCTTGAACGACATTACAAAGATATGATGGTAAGACTTTTCATACATTTGATTCTTTTTGTTTTCTTTGAGGATTTAATGGTCTCAATAATGCCATTTTCCCTCAAGTCCAAATAACAAATCAAAACATTGTTTGCCACTCTTGGTATTTTCTGATGAACACAGGACATAGAGTTCACAGTCCAGGAAAACAGATTATGGATGTTGCAATGCCGTTCCGGAAAGCGAACCGGTAAAGGAGCAGTAAAGATAGCCGTAGACATGGTGAATGAAGGGCTTGTTGATAAACGCTCTGCCATTAAGCTGGTGGAGCCACAACATCTTGACCAACTTCTTCACCCTCAGGCACTATAATATGACACTAAGTTTTACTGCCATCAAATGACAGGACTAATATATGCATTTTTTTTTTTTTTTTTTCATATTTTCATCTTATGGGCTTATTGATACTATGATGGGGTTAGTTTGAAGATCCAACTGCTTACAAAGACAAGGTGGTTTGCACTGGCTTGCCTGCATCACCGGGAGCTGCGGTTGGGCAGATTGTGTTTAGTGCTGATGAAGCTGAAGAATGGCATGCACAAGGAAAGAATGTCATCTTGGTAATGCCCTTTTTCATATTTCATATTCTTCTTGCTTTCTTTGCTGAAAACTAGTAGATCTTGTATCTATGATTATGCATGACTGTAGGTAAGGACAGAGACCAGCCCAGAAGATGTTGGCGGTATGCATGCGGCTGCAGGGATCTTGACAGCCAGAGGTGGTATGACATCTCATGCGGCTGTTGTAGCCCGTGGATGGGGAAAGTGTTGCGTCTCTGGATGCTCCGATATCCGTGTGAATGATGCAGAGAAGGTAATTTTAAAACTTGTCTCTCGTACTTGTTCGAGTCTAATATAGCACTTCGCACAAGCATCGATACGCTTATAAAGTTGAAGCTAGATTTTCTGGCGTTTGACTTGTGCTTTTTCCTTTTGTCATCAATAGAAGTAGTGAAGTAGCATAAAATGTTTTCTTTGTTGTTGATAATACAGGTTCTGGTGATTGGAGAACTGGTAATTAAGGAAGGAGAATGGCTCTCACTCAATGGATCCACTGGTGAAGTGATATTGGGAAAGCAGCCACTTGCTCCACCAGCTATGAGTGGTGATTTGGAGACCTTTATGTCTTGGGCTGATAAAATAAGGCGCCTCAAGGTGCTACATTAATATATACGTAAATTTATTTTCATTTTACCAAGCACTTGTTGAATCTTTTCTCATCTGATAAATTATTGGATTGACACTTTCATAGGTTATGGCAAACGCTGACACCCCAGAAGATGCACTAACAGCAAGAAAAAATGGTGCTCAAGGGATTGGACTTTGCAGGACAGAGCACATGGTAACACACACGCGCACACAAAATTTTTGAAATGTGTTTTCCACACACAAATTGGGACAATAAAAGTAATGTGTATGGTTTAGTTTTGTAATATAGCTTTTTTTTTTTTGGATGCTTTCAGTTCTTTGCTTCAGATGAGAGAATAAAGGCAGTGAGAAAGATGATAATGGCAGTTGCAACCGAGCAGAGAAAAGCAGCATTGAACCTGTTGCTACCTTACCAAAGATCAGACTTCGAGGGGATTTTTCGCGCAATGGATGGTACTTCTCACAACTGTTTGACATGAACAAAATACATAACACGATATGAAACATTGTTGTCTCATATTTTCAGGTCTTCCTGTAACGATCCGGTTGTTAGACCCTCCACTTCATGAGTTCCTTCCAGAGGGTGACCTTGAACAGATTGTCAATGAACTAAGTGCAGAGACCGGCATGACTGAGGATGAAGTTTTCGCGAGAGTCGAAAAGTTGTCGGAAGTAAACCCCATGCTTGGTTTCCGAGGCTGCAGGTCTTGATTTCCCTATCTTATCATACTCTTGAAATAGTTTCTAATGAAAAACTAGACACTTAGACCATCTGCACAGCTAAATTTGACCTATTCTACACTTCCTGTTAAATTTGACAAAAAGTATATCATATATCAAATCTGACATTAATTAATAACATTGCATTTAGAGAATGTATTTATTACCCAAACATTAAAATACTAAATTTTGGCATTGACATGGAAATTCAATATTGCATTTGAGATACTCTTATGCTTGTCTTGGACTATTCACAAATCGGATTTTGTTTTTTTCTCATAAACAGGCTAGGAATATCATACGCAGAACTCACTGAAATGCAAGCGCGCGCAGTCTTTCAAGCCGCTGTCTCAACGAGTAACCAGGGAGTGCAAGTCCTTCCTGAGATAATGGTTCCTCTTGTTGGCACACCTCAGGCATGACTCTTCTTTCTTTTCTTATCTATTTTTATTTGCAAAATTTTGGTTCATGGAAAAATCCTGTGGAACTTCAAAGGAAATATAGTAGAAAACTTTTATAACAATTTTTATGTGGCAGGAACTGGGACATCAAGTGAGCCTAATTAGAAATGTAGCAAAGAAAGTGTTCTCTGAGATGGGCACTTCCTTGAACTACAAGGTCGGGACTATGATCGAGATCCCTCGAGCCGCTCTTGTTGCGGATGAGGTATTTGTATGCTTAGATTGATTAGAATATCATTATATTTTCAAGAAAATAGCCAACATTCTTGAATTTTTCTTCTAACTAACACATGTGACCAATATTATTGGCAGATTGCAAAGGAAGCAGAGTTCTTCTCCTTTGGGACCAATGATCTCACACAAATGACCTTTGGCTATAGTAGAGATGATGTTGGAAAGTTCCTTCCCATTTACCTAGCCAAAGGGATCCTGCAACATGACCCATTTGAGGTTTGTCATCATGTTTTGTGCCACTTATACAATGAATGTTCTACGACGGATTGATTGAAGATCATTATCGTTCCTTACACTAGCGAAATTCGGAAACTCAGCAACCCTCGAACTGGTTTTCTTGCAGGTACTTGATCAAAGAGGTGTAGGGCAGCTCATCAAGATAGCCACGGAAAAGGGTCGGGCTGCCAGACCTAGCTTAAAGGTAAATGAATATGGCAAACTGATTCAACTTTCAAAAGACTCTAGATTAGGGTAGTAATGCTAGGTATACCAAACATTATCCTCTCTTTTTGACGCCAATTCACATAGCAGGTTAACTGTGTATTTTTATTGGTAGGTCTAACTTTTTGATACTGACGTGTCACGTTGATTGATAATAAAAAAATAAAAATCTTGTATCCTAAATATTATTAAGAGTTTTTACGGTAGCTCGTCTTATTAGTAGTCTCAGATTTTAATTGTTAAATTTGGTCAAAATCACATTAGATTAAAAAAGTATGCAGAATAAGCAGATTTTAATACAGATCTGACAGTTGATACCAGTAGTTTATTTTTACAAGGACTATCAGAGAAAGTCCCAACATTATTATACTCTAAAAAACTATGGGGACCTGATTTCTAATGAATGGTGGATGATGATGAGTAGGTTGGAATATGTGGAGAACATGGAGGAGAGCCTTCTTCTGTGGCGTTCTTCGCAGAGGCTGGACTAGACTATGTCTCTTGTTCTCCATTCAGGTTGAAAAATTATATTTCTTATTGTTCAGAAAATTATAGTAAGCCTACTATTCATTTATCAAACAAAAAATAAAAGGTAAGCCTATTATTCTCATGTTTGGATCAAATTCCTTATAATTTGCTTGTTTTATGCAGGGTTCCTATTGCTAGGTTGGCTGCAGCTCAAGTTGCTGTTTGAGAAATATTGTCATTGTATGATAGATAATTTCATGTTGTTGTAAATATATTCAATAATTATACGTGTGATCAGAAAATAAGGAAGCCATCAGTAAAATAAAAGGAAAAAAAAAAAAAAGAAAAAAAGAAAGGAGAACCATGAACATTATAAGATTGAACCTGGAAGATATAAATAATTCTCTTTTTACATGTACATTATTATAGAAACAAAAAAAGAACTTTGTCAATAACTTTATTGTTTTCTTACCATCTGTAAATTACTTGTACAAGGTTCTATATAATTATACTTGTATTGAGATGTTTTCTCAAAGATTCTGAGATGAACTTCTCTCTCTCTCTCTCTCTCTCTCTCTCTCTCTCTCTCTCTCTCTCTCTCTCTCTCTCTCTCTCTCTCTCTCTCTCTCTCTCTCTCTCTCTCTCTCTTTATATACATACATACGTGTGTGTGTGTGTGTCTAAAAACTCAGTTGACATAAAAAAGACAGAATTGACATAAAAACGACAAAGTCATTGCTAACAACAAAAATTTAAAACGACAACATCAGTTAGAGCAAGAAAACTTTAAAGCGCGACAACCAGATATAAACGACAACATCTTTCAAAACGACAAGTCTCCATACGAAAGAATGAATGAAAAAGGGAGACCAAAAAAAAGAAAGAGGGAAACTAACCAAGTCAAATGAATGTATTAATTGGTGACATACACTTGCAAAGAAGGTTGCCAAGGTCTATGTCGTTTAAAGGAGACTATACTGAATAGGATATAGAACGAGAACTCTAAAAACGACAACATCACTGAAAAAGGACAAAGCATCCTATAAAACTGACAAAATGTATCAGAAAAAATAACTGCCCTTATATGACCCACAGTCTCCAAAAACGACGAAAATTTTACAAACGATCCCACTTTCATACGATAATGAATCTAAAAGGAGAACGTCTCGTACAAACGACAGAAATATCAAAACAAAGAACAATCTATTTTAACTACAAGAGTTATAAAAACGACAACAACAAATCAACAAGACATAACTTATGAGAGCGGTAAAAACGACATTATCACTGTGACACAAAAATAAATTTGAGAAACCACAAGATCTTGTGGGAGCGACAATCCTAAATTAATGACAACATTCCACAGAAGCGATGATAATTTTATTTTTTTTTGTATGAAATTATTTTTAGTATAAAAAAACTCATTCATGTCTCTCTTTCTCTCTCTCGGAGAGAGGAGAAAACGAAAATAAAAAATGAAAAATGACTAAAAGTCATTTTTCATTTCTCTCTCATTTTATACTAAATTAAAAAAAAATTTATTTTCATTTTTTATCTTTATTGCATCAAACATCGTTTTAAAAAAAAATTCATTTTTTCTTTATGTAAAAAATAAAAATAAGATCAATTCTAAACACGATCTTAAGATCTCCAAAAATATTTGAGCGACACCAATCCACAGCTTAATACAGGAAAAAAAAAAAAAAAAAAAAAAAAAAAAAAAAAACCCTTAATACGAAAACATTTATTTTGGACAATAAGCATCTCTTATAAACGACAAAAATTAAAGAATTATGCTCCAAACGACAATTAAACATCAACAACTTTGGGAACGACTGAAAACTAATCAAACGACAATGAAACCTTCAAACTTGAACGAGTATTAGCAACAACAGTTTTCAGAACGACACAGATTAAGTAAACCAAAACAGCAACCAGACATAAAACGACGTCGCTTTTCCTGGTTCGTAAATCGTCAAAAGGGCAACTCACTCACTCAATATTTGAGCTTCCTTCCTTGGACAGTGGACTGCAATTATGGGCGGCCACTGGTAATGGCGGAGGAGGAGTTGAGAAGAGAAACCCTAGTCTTCTCCGACCATTGAAACAAACAATTCCTTCATAGTTGGATCAAGAAGAAAAATGGCGGTGGAGAGCTACGTGGTGGTGCACAACATAGCGAAGAGGCACAACATCGGCACTCTCGCCCGGAGCGCCACCGCCTTCGGCGTTTCGGAGCTCATTCTCGTCGGCCGCCGCGACTTCAACTCCTTTGGCAGCCATGGCTCCACCTCCCACCTCCGCTTCCGCCACTTCCACTCCCTCCTCGACGCCCGCCATTTCCTCCAGGTCTCTTTCTATCTCTCTCTCTCCTCTGTTTTTCTTGAGAGAGAATTCGAATCGTCTTGACTTAGGGGTTATGATTGTGATTTTCAGGAGAGAGATTGTGATATATGTGGCGTGGAGATCACCGACGGTGCTGTGGCCGTGAATCAGCATCCTTTCAAGAGGAGCACCGCCTTTCTTCTCGGAAATGAGGTAAGTTTTCAATTTAGGGTTTATGATTTTATCATTTTTAAAAGAAATCGAACTTTGGTGGAGATTTCATTGAATTTATCAAACTTTTGTTTTAACCAATCTCAGTTGTGGAATTTTTTGCGTTGATGTTTGTTAATCTGTAGAAAGTCTTAGGCCTCGTTCATTTCGCTGATTCGAGTTTAGAATTCGAGTTTTGCTACAGTAAAAAGCTCTCACAAACAATCACATCTAACTTTTTTACTACAGTAAAAAGCTCTCACATACAATCAAATCTCAACTCGAATTAAAAATTCGAATCAGCGAACTAAACGGGCCCTTAGGCTTTAACTGTATTCTTTGGTTGCCCATAAAATTTAAGATGATTTTAGTGTCTATAAGCGGATTGCAACATAATTTAGCTAATTTGAAATAGAAGCCTGCCTAATTGATTGGTTTTGGAGGCATTTTACTTTTGTATTACTGGAAGAAATTTGTGTTTTGATTTGAAATTTGTTGCTAATCTTGTAAATATAAGTTAAAATTTGTAGTAAAACTCAATATTGCTCCTTTTTTTTTTTTTCTTTTTTTAACCGGCAACCCCCCAGACCCCATTCCACCCAAACCCTCCCAGTGCCACTAGACCAAACGATCTTAGGCATATTGCTTTAATGTGAGATATGTGATTTTGTAATGTGTATCCCACAGTGGTATGCTATTTTTCCTTGGTTTACTACATAAGATGGTAAAAAATCTTAGACTTTACTATTTTAGGTTGCCTCTGAAATTTAGGTTGATTTAGTATCTATTTAGAAAATTTAGGTTGATTTAGCAAGTTCAAGCAAGACTTTCCTGCCTGCTACACATTGGTCTTCCAGAAGAAAATGGTTTTTGATTTGAAATTTTGTTACAAATCTTATACGTATGAGTTGCAGTTTGTAATAATTCTGTACTTCCTCTTAGGGAACCGGTCTTTCTGCCAAAGAATGTGAGATATGCGACTTCTTTGTGTATATTCCACAATATGGGTGTGGGACTGCCTCATTGAATGTCACGGTGGCTGCTTCTATTGTTCTACATCATTTTGGAGGTAATATTGTTGAAACTCTTCTGAATACTTACCTAAATAACCATACTTACCATATTTTCTTTAGTTTACGTCCTTGTAATTTTCTTTGTAAGCTTTGCTATTCAAGCCAATATAAACCAATGGCTTCTCATTTTATCACTTCACTTGAGATTCTCCTGCATAAACAAAGAATATCTTGCTTGCAGTTCTAAACTTTGCGCATTATATTCCAATTTTTTAATCCAGTTAGCAAACCAAAAAAAATCTGGTTTCTATCAAACTTTTAGTGAGTAGACAAGGATACGATGATTCCTATGGTAGTTTCTTACTGAATTTTTACGTCTCATGCACGGTTTTCTTCAGTTTGGGCAGGTTTTCCTGAGAGAACCCGCGACGGGAACAAGTTTGTAGTGGCTGAGAAGCCTGAAAAACAAGCGAAACAAAATTACTGCACGGAAACAGCTGATGCTATTATTGAAGAGCGAAGATTAAGAAGGGAAAGTAACGGTTTCTTTGACGAGAGTGAGAATGGCAATTCATCTTCTAATCTTCTTGATACTTTGTTTGATGATGTATAGATGTGAATTCTTTGGCATCTAAGTTATGGAGTAATGGGAATATCGATCGATGTCTGGTTTACAGGGAAAAACTAATCGAGGAAAATCTATAGTTCCAAGCTTGGCAGCCAGTTGGTTAACAATTTAACCCAAGGAGGAAGTTGCTTTGGAAGATACAAAGTGGTAGTATGCGTGCAATGCAAGTTAGCAGATTGATGAAATGAAATATTCCTTGTTCTTTTTTTATTTTTTCATCAGCAGTAATGAAACAATTTATGATGACGAGCGAAATTATTGATTATCAGGGGACGTCTACTTTTGATTCTTTTAATAACATGTATAGATGTTAAAAATGATACTTTCTCTACCAAAGCCCAAACCCTTTTTGACAAACATCGCAATACAACAAAAGACCTTAAAAGGAAGATTAATAAATTAATGAAAAAAAAAAGAACTAAAAAGAATACCAACTTCCACTAGCATCCGAGGCAATTACCTCTAAAGTCAACTTTCACATGCCCCTGAGCTCCTTGGGACAACCTACAAATCAAGTATTTTCAAGCCTTTTTTTTTTTTTTTTTCTTTTTTTCCTCTAATTAATAGACTTGAGCTTTGTAGTCTAAAGTAAACATGATACACGAGTATGCGATACATAATAATAATATAGTGGAAACCATCATATTCAATTCAACCTCAGTCCCTGCCAACCAAGAAGGAAAAATCAAAGTCAACAAAGATTTTATGGAAAAGTAAGTGGCTTCTGTTACAGCTAACATTGAAAAGCAACGTTGGAGCTGTACTTGTTTGCAAAGGTGTTTTAAGAGGACTTCACAATCATGATGTTTGAGACGCAGAAAAACAGCCTTTGTTATTTTCCTGTTTTCAGTTTCAGCAGTAGGTGCGGTTTTGGTGGTATTGGAAAAGAAGCCAAAAAAAACATTTTGCACCATTTTTCAACTCTTATACCTACTTCACTCCAGAGTAGTTAGGCTCCTTATTTGTCTCTATAACAAACAGTTTTCTTTCTTTTCCTCTCTCCAATCATATTCTTTTCTCCACCATTTTCGTCTGTCACTTGCATATTGTCCCTTTTTACTAGCTTTCATGAATTCTCACCATTTTTAGACTTCACACATGGTTTCCTTAACTTTCTTCGAAGTCGCATTTATATCTCAAGTTATAGCACAAAGAAAGAGCTCGCTAAAATTTCCATGAGGTCAATAAACCTTCCAAAGATTTTTTGCAATAAGCAATCCCGTCCAATGTTAAGCTTAGTCAGGAGAAAGTTCAAGCTTCTTTGCTCGAGGATTCGGCGGCTAATATGGGGGCGGCCGCGGCCTAAAGTTGTGATCAGGAGGCTTGGGAAGTGGAGCTCAGAAGCTCAAGCCAAAAGAAGCAACAATCCTAAAATCGTCAGAAATGATCACTTTGAACTTTCTTTCTCCAAAAGGCCAATCCGCGTAGCCACATTCAACGTTGCCATGTTTTCCCTTGCGCCGGCCATTTTGAAGGGCGGTGACTTCCCCGCCTCAAACAATCATGAAAATGACGAGTACACCTTCAGGTCTCCTGCGAATGACCGTCCCAAGAGTATACTCAAGTCGCCGGTGAGGGCCGCCGCGGCTAGTCCAGAGTGTGTCTCTAAGCTCAGCAGATCAAACTTGAAGGTCTCCATCAACCTCCCTGATAATGAGATTTCATTGGCAAACAATAAACTGCTGACTCTTATGGAGGCTGAGAAGCAAGGCTCGTCAAACATGGCTAGTGGCAAGGCGTATCGGAGCTCGGTTCCGGTGAGGTCGCCTCTTTGCTTTCCTTCGAGCATGACCCGCGGTTGGAATTGGCACGATGATGGACTTAAAAGCAGTAGAAGCATATTGGAAGTTCTGAGAGAAGTTGATGCAGATATATTGGCTTTACAAGATGTTAAGGCTGAGGAAGAGAAAGGAATGAAGCCTCTTTCGGATCTGGCGGGTGCTTTGGGGATGAAATATGTGTTTGCTGAGAGCTGGGCTCCTGAGTATGGGAATGCCATACTATCCAAATGGCCAATTAAAAGATGGAAGGTTCAGAAGATTGCTAATAATGATGATTTCAGGTGCTTTATTTTTTTTAAAATTTTTTTCCTTTTCCCACCTCTATTTTTGCTTGAGATAAGTCATTTGAGGGCTGAGGCTGAAAATCTTTGGTTCTAAAATCGATTACTTGTCGATGAAGGAACGTTCTGAAGGCGACGATTGACGTGCCGGGGGAGGGAGAAGTGAACTTCTACTGCACACAACTTGATCATCTGGATGAGAGTTGGAGGATGAAGCAAATAGGAGCTTTGTTTCAAGCAAATGACCCTCCACATATCTTGGCAGGAGGTCTAAATTCTCTCAACGGTTCAGATTACTCCTCAGAGAGGTGGACAGATATAGTAAAGGTAAGATCCATCCACAACTCAAAAAAAAAAAAAAGCTACAAATAGAAGAAAGGAGAATTCTAATACCCTATCGAAAAAGACAGTTTTTAACAGTCAGATTTTGACCAAGTTCCGTAAATTTGTCAAACTTTTCTGAACCTGATATGATTCTAATGCTATCTGTACACTACTATAGAATTCTACTAGAAGAAATTTCTCTACTTTTGTCTTAGAAAGTGTGAATTTTGGCAGTATTATGAGGACATGGGAAAGCCCACACCAAAAGTAGAAGTGATGAAGTTTTTAAAGGGAAAGGGATACACAGATGCAAAGGACTATGCAGGGGAATGTGAACCAGTGGTCATCATAGCCAAAGGCCAAAGTACAACATTTTGTCCTAATTATCGACCTTTTTCTAAAAGTGTTTTATCACAAGTTTTCATCTTTTACATGATGAAACTAAAACCATGAACTTTTGTGAACACTAGATGTGCAGGGGACTTGCAAATATGGGACAAGAGTGGATTATGTCTTGTCATCTTCGGAATCGCCGTACAAGTTTGTTCCTGGATCGTATTCCGTCGTTTCATCAAAGGGTACTTCTGATCATCACATGGTTAAGGCAGATTTCATAAAAGAAAGCAAGCCATCTTCCAAGCAAAACATCATTAAACGACACCAAAAATCAGTACAGAAGCTGGTGACCTTAACAGGCACTACTTGTTCTTCAAGAGGTGTATGGAAAATGCGCACATAAAATGAAAGTCTATTTGCCTTAGCTGCACTTAAAATGGTGGCAAATTAAAGAGGAAACCACTACTTGAAATGTAAATCATTGTCTTTTTGTAACATGATAAATCCAGTAAGAAATAAGACCTTCACATAGTTATTCCAATTATTCTTCTAATTATTAGTGTAGTATTTTTTTTTCCTTTCTTTCTTTTAAACCCAAGGTGAGAATATTCTAACTCTAGACCTTAACATTATAGGCAAGGGTGTGGATTTACAACTAGGCTAAGGGTGCGTTTGGTAGATAGATTTAGAATTGTGATTTTAAATTTTAGTTCATAATTAGTGTTTGTTTATAGTGATTCCGAATCATGATTCATAATCAGTTGATTTGGATGATTTTAAATCATAATTCAGAAACTGATGTGATGTTTTAAATTAGCTCAAATCATGATTTTAAAACCACCATCCTCTTGATTCAAGGTGATTAAAACTCCTGATTCTGAATCATGATTCATAATCATGATTTGAACCTAAAATCATGAATCATGGCTCTGGTTTTAGAATCATGATTAGAATCACTCTAATTTAAATCTCTGTACCAAACAAACGAACCCTAAGTCTATAACCGCGCAATGATCTCGGTTATTTTCATTCTTAGAAGAATTTCTTGCATAGAGTTATTTACATAAACGACAACAAAATTAAAATGCGGTTTCAGTTAACGAACAAGCTTCTATTAAAGAAAAAAAAAAAAAAAAAAAAAAAAAAAGCCTACATATGGTTTCAGTTAAACAACAACAAATTTTGAAAACCTATTTACAAAATTTTGATTTCACAAAAAAGATGCTGGCTAATAACTAATAAAATCACTTTGGTGCAATAATCTCTTCAATTTAGCAACTACAACTGTTAGTGACATACATTCATGAGATCTTTGGGCCAATTAAACACATAACATAGTAAGGTTACAACTTCAATAGTGATATGATATCCAGCATTAATTTTCTTTTCCAATTTATTGAGGACATTTTTTCCCCTTTCTTTGAGTTGTGGATTAGCGTGGGGAAACCTTCTAAAGTCAGGTCTGACCGTACTGAGCTATAAACATTAGCATAAGTAGAATGTAGAATCTTCCTTAGGTACACTTAAAGATGACATCATTAATTCAGACATCCGCTCACTTACTAGTGCTATTATTTTCCTACACATATTTCAATATTTACCGCAACTAATTATATTTATCCAAATGATCATAGTGAAATATTCCTCTCATAAGAATATTTTTAATGATAAAAAAAGTACCGAACTCATACAATAAAGGCAATTTAAACTAATATTTTTTAAATTTCTTTTCTATAAAAGCGATAAGAACTCTTAAGATTAGATCCGCCCTATATTCACTAAATAAAATATTAATTCTTAAAATTTCACCTAAAGCTTAAGGTGATATTGGATAATATGTTCCACTAAATTTTAAAGTAACTCCATGAAACCTACCTACAAATTGATACAAAAACTTCAACAATTTGCCAATCATATGCGTATATATGTCATGTTCCTAATTTTACACAGATATAGTTTGTTATAACATCCTTATAGGGGATGCATTGTTGAAGCATAATATAAGTTGAATTCCATCTTACAAGGCTAATGCTCTAGGAGGTAGATTTAATGCTTGTAAGAACCTAAACCAATCTTATTCTCTTTGGTTACTATCTTGAATCCATGCAGTACTATCTCTTATTTTTTTAATGTGAGTAGTAATTTCTTTTAAACCGGATTTTACTATTAAATTAACTATGTGGCATGCACAACGTTTGTGGAAAATAGTACCATCACCAAATAAACTTAAATAATTTTTGAAGTACTCAATTGTTTTAGTATTTGCACTAACATTATCTAATGTTATAGCCATTACTTTATCTCTTAATCTAAATTTATCAATTACATTTAAAATTGTATTATATATTAAATCGGCGCTATGAGATCCTAAAACACATTTAAAATATAATATTCTCTTATCTAAATCGAATCTTTTAAAGTAATGCCCGATTACAGTTAAATAATCTTTATTGGCAACGACAGGCCAAATGCATGCTGTTAATGCAACGCAATCACTAGTTGAATGTAAAATGTTTATTAATGCTTCTTTTTCTTTTTTAAATAATTTTAATAAATCTTTCCTAAGAGTAGTTTTTGAAGTGAGCTGTGCATTAGGATTATGTACAACTTTAATATATCGTTGCCAATTAGGATGCTCTACAAAATTAAGTGGTTGATCTAATACAACTATCATTCGCGCAACTTCCATACGATCTACTTGAAGATTGTATTTCTACCACCGGTTGCGCAATCAAAACATAATTTTTCATAGTGTCTTTTCAAGTGTGTTGTGTCGTGAATAATGTCACCTTGTAATTTAGATAAACAATATTTACACTGAGCTATATGTTTAGTGTTACCGTCATTGTCGATCTTCTCAATTGTGTCGAAGTGATCCCAAACTGTCGATGTGCGCTTGCATTTCCTCTTGGAGGTTGCAACACTTGCAAACGCAGTAGCACTTGCACTCGCCGCTTCTCCACACCAACCACCAATGCGACCACGGCCTCCAATACGTCCACCAGGGCTCGGATTAGCAGATTCCTACGTAATAAATTCATTAGTGGGAAATTGTCATTCTTTCACGTTGTGTTAGGTATCAACAAGAATACCACTATCACCAAAAGAATCCATTATAAGATATAAGAGCGATTTGAGAGAGAGAGAGCTTTAGGATATTGTGATAGTTTTTGAAAAAATTGTGAGAGGGATTTGAGAGATTGAGAGAGATTGAGAGAAATTAAGATAGATTGAGAAAAATTAAGAGAGATTGAGAGAGTTTTGGTGAGGAAAATGTGTGGGCGATGAGGGGGTATTTATAGGGAAATTTTTGGGTTAAAAATTAATTTTTTTCTCCCAAATTTGGATCCAACATCCATTTTTTTCTCAGCAGGTCGGGTTCGGGCTGAAATTTCTGCAAATCAGGTCGGGCTGCGGGTCGAGTTGGGCACCAACGGTCAAAAATATAGTTGATGGTCAGGTTCGAGCTTCAGGAAATTCGGGCAAATCGGGCCGGAGTGAAAAAAATTCAAAAAATATTCCGGAGAACAACGGTTGACGGCGATCTCACGGTGACAAACTCCGGCAATTTGTCCATCTTCGGGCAGCCCAAGATTGAGCCCGAAAATAGACCTTGGACGTGCCGGCCTTTAGGCTTGCCCGCCTTTGAGCTTCAGGTAGGTCTGCCAGCCCAAAGTTCCAACACTATTCTTGCAGTAAAAATTGCTATTTCACCTGATCAACAAATAAGAACTGTTGTTATAATTGTTAGAATAATTTTTTTTAAACGAACTAATCTGTAAATATCCACATTAAAATTTGCAGTGCGTAGTTCAGAGTTGTTCTTATTCACATATTAGAATGTTAAAAAACTAATCTAACAATTAAAACCATAATTTCTAGTTCTAATATATAAAAGTAACAATTCTTTTGGTGAGAGTTCCCTAAACGATATTGGAAGCCTTGGTTTTGTTTCTTCCTTTTACCTCTCTTGCTATATATAGAAGAATGCATTTTATCAAATAGCATTATATCAAAAATGACACTTTAATAATTAAAACTTCCTTTTTGGGGAAGAAAACGACACAACTTGGATTACATAAATTTTGGAAATCTAGATAAACTTTAACAAACAAAACGGCAAGCTTTTCCAAACCGCACAATAAAACAGCCATAAATAAAACACAACACAAGATCTCATCGAAGTACTATATGTGTAGTACTCTCCTATGAAGTGGTATTATCGTCGTCACTTGAAGGATAACCAATACCATGGCGGTTATTCGGAAACAACATGAAAACAGAACCCGAAATTGCACCGATCACCGGAGGCAACACCTGGAGAAGTATCTTCTGCTCCAACTCGAACTCCGGATAGAAACACCTCACGGTGTTGGAGTCCAAGAGCGACAAGACGGCGAAGACAACGAGCGCGAAGAAAGCATGGACAAAGTCTCCGAACCGGAGCTTGTACTTGGACAAGTCCTCGGAGCTAGAGGAAGGCCAGAGACCGGTCTTGGTGACCATGCCGTAGTGGGTTTTGCCGTCACTGTCGGTGTAGCTGTCGGTGAAGGAGGCGAAGCAGCAGGAGACGGCGCAGAGGACGATGAGTATGGCGTCTAGGGTTTTGTTCACCGCCGTGCATGAGCCGCTGTTGGTGACGACCGGGTTGAGGAACTGGAAGAGGAAGACCGTCCCGGTCGGTAGGAGCTTTATGAGGTTCCCGAGCCCCGTGAAAGTTTTCGATGAAATGCCTGACGACGTCGTTAGGGTTTCGGTTTTGGAGGAAGATGCGGAGACACCCATTTGTAATTTTTTTTTTTTTTTTAATGTGGTTTTTGGAGATGAATTTTGTGGTATTTATAGTGGAGGGGAAAGAGCAAGAGAGTTTTGCTTGAACGTAAAAAGATGGTGATAACATGATGGGTTTTGCTTTTGCTTCTGGGAAGGAGCTACTTGGTGGCGTGGGCTTCGTTTCTAATCCAAGCTTTGCAAATTAACTGAATTTCGGTATACAAACTAGTACTCAACATCATAACACGCACGAAAAACATATGAATTTAGTTAAGAGCCAATGATGTGACTTATTCCTTTTAAAGAGTGTACGTCTTTAACCAAAATGGAAAGTACCCGTTCACTTCGTTAATTCGAGTTTATAATTCGAGTTGAAATGTGATTTTATGTAAGAGCTTTTTACTGTAGCAAAAAAAGTTAGATGTAACTGTTTTTGAGAGCTTTTTACTGTAGCAAAACTCAAATTTTAAATTTGAATCGATAAAAGTGAATGGGGCCACAACTTCCTCATCCAAATCAAAGGATAACTACCCCACTTTGAAAAATTATTACTATAGTAATAAATTTCCAATATCAGATCCTTATGGTTCACTATAAACAAATACTTTATATATTTAAGTGTATGAATTCTAAATGAGATCCAATAATATATTTATATATATAATATGTATATATGTATGAATGAGTTTTTAATGGTTACGTTTTTATCAGTGGTCACCTTCAAATATAGAAATTTGATAACGCGGCATGATAAAAATTTAATTTCATTATGTTCATTAATTTTTTTAGTCAATTATTCAATTTATTACAACCGTCAGATTAATATCTTATGGTTAAAATAATAATGTCTATTAATAAATAAATATTAGCGTAACTATTAAAACTACACCCGTATATATATATATATATTTCTATATCTATATCTATATATAGACACACACTACTATATATGAGATAAGATGTTTTGTTAGTGCCACGTATCTACAGGCAAGTGATACCGATATGTAGTTTTTTTGGTATTTGATCTCCATAAGTTGCGTTTTATTGAAACGTGTGGGAAACTAAAATTAGACTCTAGCCATATATTACCGACCAAAACAAACATTAATATATATTTGTACTAAAAAAGGTGAGAAACCTTGAATATACTTAGAACACGACAATTTAAGTAGGGATATGAATCTGGCTGCTATTTACCTGACAATAAATCGAGCTCCATGAATGATGAGTTTATCACAACTTTAAGTCTGATTTTCGATAGTATATATTGGATTTTCTATAGCCGCCGGCACTTTAATTAATGAAACTAACTGCGTATTGCAATCAACAAATTAAACCAATTAATTATGTTAATTATCGACTGAAGATAAATGTTTGAAGGCCTTAATTACAAGAGATCTGTAATGTGTTTTCTTTGAGTACAAAATAGAATAGATCTGCGGTAATTGAGACTGGCATGTGCTAATATGCGTACACGATTTAATAAGGTTCGTTAAAATAATCAGCATAATTAATGTAAAGCATGGTTGAAAACGACAGTAATTAGATTATAAATTAGTCAATCCACATTTAAGTTTAACTTCGTTATATATATGCACTAATTGTGTAGGCGTGTCAAAGATTACAAACTATATGTCTGCTGGATTAATGGAAAAAAGATTAATCTAAATCATCATACCGTGTGAAACTTGACTGATTAATATAGAAAGACATGGACTAATATCTACTAGTAATCAAATAGACATGTTCATCTGCGGCCAGTCCTATATATACCCAAATATTTCTCCAACATTATTGGAACTTATATATATATATATATATATATATATATATATAACTGTTTGAACCGAAATTGCATTGTTGGACTTCGGTAAGGAATTGATAATTCGTTTGTAAATCGTTTGGTGACTCTATATATATATGTCAGATGAAGTTGGCAATAAGATTGCCGATACAATTCATTCCAGCTACATATACTACACTTAGAAACATGTAAGCATAAAGGTGTCAAATGGGCCGGGCACGGCCCGGCCCAGCCCATAACAATGCTGGGTTTAGCACCCCCGGTACGGTATTTTTATGGGCTGTGTCGGCTCGACACGTTTGATGAGTTAGGACTGGACCTCAATTTCTCAGTCCGCGGCCCTAGCCTGTGAAGGCCCACGGCCTGGCCCAAGCCCAGTTCAACTTAAGCCCGAATTCAGCCCTTGTTCGACTAGGCTCCAGCCCGTAAGAAAGCCATCCAGCCCATTCTTATTGTGACCGTTGGGCCCTCAGAAAAAATCCCAAAAATCCCTTATAAATACCCCTTAATTCTACCATAAATCTCACACAACAATTCACTCTCAATTTCTCATCTCATTCTCATTTTATCTCTCATCTTGTCTCTTTGATTTTGATTCTAAACTTTTTTCTCACAATCACTTATTTTCTTGTTCTTTTATTTACAGTAAGCGTGATGGGAATTGTTATCTCTAGATACCCTTGTGCAACCAAGTTAGCTGGAAACCGTGTGTCTTCCTTATATGCATATATGTGTGTATATGTGTGTAGTGAGAGAGCTAGAGAGAGTATGCATATATGTGTGTGTGTAGAGAGAGAGAGAGAGAGAGAGAGAGAGAGAGAGAGAGAGAGAGAGAGAGAGAGAGAGAGAGAGAGAGAGAGAGAGAGAGAGAGAGAGAGAGAGAGAGAGAGAGAGAGAGAGAGAGAGAGAGAGAGAGAGAGAGAGAGAGAGGAGGGAAAATTTTTGTTACAGGGCAATTTTAGGGCATTACAGATTGGGCATTATCTTAATGTCAGTATGGGAATTTGATAACGAAAATCTAAACATCTAAACATTAATAATAAAAAATAAAAAATAAAACAGTTATAGTAATTGGTATTTTTAACCTTAGTAGTGTTTTCTTTCCCCCACCCCAAAATTGGATTATCAAAAAAGAGTTGGCAAAGGAAGAAGGCTGCCAAGTTATAGTCATAACGATGTCCCACACTGGCCATAAATAAGACAAACCATTTTAAAGTATGTATTTTCCTGCTATGAATCAGGCTTTAGTACAAAAAAACGACAGCAAAATAAAAAACGACAAGAAACTGACCATAATGGAAAACGACAAGCAGTTTTAGTAAGGATGATAACTGTACGAACAACACCCAAAAAAAAAACCTGACAGAAAACGATACCGACTTCTGACACCGGGGAGGATTAGCAACAGTGTCAAAATCGAACCATACTCAAAATAACAAACGAGTATCAAACATAAGACGACAAGGCCAAAAAACCTCGCAAAAGCAAAGGCAACGTGAAAACGACAATAAACGTGAAACGACACTTCTTGTCACAAAGAAAAAGGCGGCAAGAATATAAAATACGAAAATAAAATGAAAACCCACATAGACAACGAATGAGAATTTTTCAAACAAACGAATGAGATAACTAGAAGATGAAAACAAAGATGAAAACTACATTGAAATGATAAACGACAACAAACAATAAAACAAGAAGAATTTCAATACGACAGCAAGATTAAGAAACGACATAGATACTAGAAATCAGAAAACCACTACCAAATTTTAAAACGAAGAGAAGATCAGTATACCCTAGAATTTTGTTGGGCCTATTGAGTCATAACGACGAAGATTTTGAGTGATTTCACACCTAAAAATGGTACACACGAATAACTGTCTTTGTTTGTTTTATATTATAGATTTGAATCAACAAATTTTAAGGAGAAAAGGAAAATAGACCGAGACTTGAGATGAATTAAAATTAATAGGCCAATAGTTTATATAAGTTAATAAATAGACTAAATTACTGTTTTCGTCTATAACTTATCTAGTTAGAAACCATAACTTGACAAGTTATTGTCCATAATTCACAGTTTTTGTCCATAACTTATCTGGTCATGAACCATAACTTGATAAGTTATGGCCTATTAATTGCTATAACTAAAAATTGGCCTATATACTTCCTTAAACTTTTCATATTAGCATATTTTCTACTATTTCTCCAAATTTTGTTATAGTATTTTCTCTTATAAAAATTTAAATAAATTTAAAAATATATTTAAACCTGTTGATGGGTAAATTTTGCTAACAAAGTCGTATCAGGTTACTCCGTGGTATCCCGCTTGGTTACCGGTTCGAAACTATCTGTTTTTGCTGAGTATGAGAGTGTGTAAGTGTATTGATCAGCAAATTACCGATGAAGAAAAAATTATCTAGCACAAAAATAGAAGACACCAAGATTTTATAGTGGTTCACCCTTCTCAAATAAGAGCTACATCAACTGTATTTTATTACTTTTGATTCGTGTGTTTACAAGAGGATTCCAATGTGTCAAAAGCCAACCCCCTCTCTCAGGGGGTCTTTCTCTTTATATAGCCCATCTCTCCTGGATCTTGCCCCAGGGTGGGCGGTTTGGACCAGCGGGCTTTTTCCAAGTGGGCCCATCACTCAAGTAGCCTACTGCCTTATCTGCCTAGCCCATCGTCTGCGAACACCTTTTGGACTGTTCACTCATCTAATTTGTCCCCTTATTACGTCTCTGTAGTCCCTCTATAATACCTTTTGACCTATTCCAAGCGGTTTAAGGGGCTGGTAATCATTTCCTATGAAACTGACCTCATCCAAACTCATACGCAACATTGAGATATTCAACCAGTCACCTCAGGGGCCTCGGGATGTGGAGTCGACTGTTCAAGTTTGCCCTCCGCACATGTGCAGACATTGGCCAAGGGTGGCCTCTAATGGTCGACTCTATCATGCTACTTTGCCCAAGCTAGTTTCACAGACCTCGATTGTGTATTCGGTCAACGGTCTCGGTCTTGTACCCCCAACTCTCTTGCTACTCGGGAGAGACCAACGGGTCTTAGCCGTCGAGGGTTACATGACGTGGCAGGCACGAAGTCACGTGTGGCTTGTTCGTTGTCTGACGTGTCGTGCGTGAAATTCCCACACAACAAAACCTATGAATTAAAGAAACTAAATGGGTCGTAAATTTCGTAGTACTAAGCCTAATTTACACAAGATTTATGCCCACCCAAGAATCACACCATTGTTGAGGAAATGGTTGGATTTTTTCAACGATCATGATTAAAATATATATATATATATATATATTTGTTAACTACATAAACTGATTATTGCTCTGAACTAGATAACTGATTTTCTTAACGATGTTATATTTATTAGGTAAGTAATTGATTAAAGAGACAAAAGTCTACTATTTGTTAACTAGATAACTGATTTTCTTAACAAAACAATCGCCATTCTATATACATATACATATATTCATATATAAACCAAAACAAAAATAATCAGTATTTAGTTAAATGAATAATTAATTTACTGGCTGTTATGTAATTATAAATTCATTTCTTCCATGGAGACTAATGTCCACACGCAAAAAAGAGAGTGAAAAAGCCAAGCCAATGTCCACACGCTTGACCGCTGAGTCACGGCTGAATAAAAGATTTTGGTTGAGGAGTGGGAGGGACTCAAATAAAAATTTGTTTGTTTTCATTAAAAAAAAAAAAAAAAAAAAAAAAAAAAAAAACAACAACAACAACAACAAAAAAAAAAAAAAAAAAAATTGTCTGTCCTTTATAATCTACAAGGAAATTTAGGTGACACCTTCTCAGGATAGGTGTAGTTGGCCCTCTAATGTTTGTAAGATTCCTTTTTAATTTACGTTACAAATAAAAATGTGAAGTCATCAATTTGGACTTTGAATTCTGGTCCAAAACAAGTTAAAGTGTCAATTTTCTTATAAATCATTTTCCAAAACAGTTGGTTTGCAATTTCATTTCCTTTTTTTTTTTTTTTCTGAGCTTCCTCACTGTTTGCAATTTCTCTTCTTCTCCAATCTGGGGGGGAAAATGTTCCATAAATTACTTTTTGCATAACAGGTTAAGCTGTTTCTTTCTAGGATCCACAGCTTGCACTCACTGACAAAATAAAAAATAAAAAAAATAAAAACCCACTTTGCATCAAGGTATATATTAATTAAATTTCAAAAAATATGTTAATTTAACAATAATTATTACAAGATAATTATTAGTAAAATAAGACGAGGTCTTCCTATTTTTACACACCGATTGAGAAGTCGGTGACAAAAAAGAGTTTGAGAAAAAGCAAAATTGCTCACTTTCTCATCTTTTACCCACGTCTGCCGAAATAATTTTAAATCTTGTTCACTTTAATAATTTAAGTTTAAAATTTAAATTTTATTATAATAAAAAATTATTAAAAATAATCACATTTAATTTTTTTATTATAATAAAAAATTTTCATATAAAATCTCATCTCAATTTAAATTATAAATTGATATTATAAAACTAAATAAAAAATGAACAGACCATTAATTATTTTTCTTTTTGAGAGATTTTTAAATACGCTAACATAACCTCATTTATTTTACTAATTTAAATTTTTAATTTTAAATTTACAATAAAATAACTCTCTAAAAATATTATATTTAATTTTTTTCTACTATAATAAAAAAAACTCTCAAAAAATATTATATCTTAACTCAAATTAAAAATTTAAATCCAAATTCAAATCCGTTACTTTACGAGACATAGAACATGTTCTTTTGTTCATAAAACTAAAAAAAAAACAACTCAAATTTTAACTTTATTCAAGTTCACGTTCTTTTAAATTTTAATTTTATTTAATTTTACTCAACTTTATTTAAATTCTAATTTCAACTTAAAAGTATAACTCAAATTCAACTAAAAAATTACACTCAAATTACACTCCAAAAAACAACCCTATAAATTTTTCTAACCAGTTAAGATATATATTTTAATTTTTATCGTACTCTTATGTAAATCCGACAAAAAACCTAACTGATCCCCTTTTTTTTTTTTGACTCGAAACAATTTTTATCGTTTGTTAATTGCTACTGTTGTTGGTCCTCTCTGGAAAGATGCCTTTGAAACAGCCGGAATTCAAGCTGTCACGACATTCAAAACAATCTAGTGGATTGGAGCAAATCCCATACCCATTACAGGGATAGCTCAACTTATAATGGTACCTAATCAGCCTTCCAACCACACAAAGAGAAAGAACAAACAAAACCCACAATGAATTTGATAAGAACTTGTCATCATTCATCTTTAAAGAAAAAACAAATCTCAATCGTCACAAAACCCAACAATTATATTGCCACTTTAATACTCATCTCACACATACAAAATAAGAGAAAAAAAAATAATGATTGCCCAATTGTTTTAATCAATTCATTCCCAATTTGAATGGAATTAAAATCCTTCAAAAACTCAAAAACAGAAGAGAGAAGAAGAAGAAGAAGAAGAAAGCTATTACGATTTTAATCTGAAAACATCTTATATGATTTTATTAGCAAGAGGGACTGATCACTAATCAGCAATCACCCTCCATTACAAAGCTACCTTTATTTACATAATACAGAGGAGAGATACACAAATTTTATCTAAACACAAACGGAAGACAAGCAATTAAGAATTATCAAATTCTGCCCATAATTTCTTTTTGCCCCCTAATTTTCATCTTCCTTTACAATAGACCAAAAGGATATATATATTATCCTTTTACACATTCCACAAACAGAGCAGAAGAACAACATGCACAGCCCAGATGATCCATTTTTTAACTGAAAACTATATCCCCAATATTACATATCAACCCACCCAATTTTCCCTTACTAAAGATTAGACCCCTTAACCCATAAACAACCCCAGAAGAAGACGATAGATAAAGCTTAATAGCATCTAAATTCGCTCTGCAATTTCCTGGTTTCGGATCTACATATCTCCGCTTTGAAAAAAACCACGGAAGAATTAGACCTCGAAACTGAAAGAAAACCTGACAGAGACGAAATTCGCAGAACAGAGAGAGAGAGAGAGAGAGAGAGAGAGAGAGAGAGAGATTTCTGATCTTCAAACTTGCATCTTCACCTTGTTGATTTTGATATTGATTTTGTTTTCTTCAATCGATCCGAAGCAAACGCCTCAGATCTCTGGTGGCGGAGTCGTCGACGATGACGGCGGCGGGGGATGGAGATCCCTGTTTCTTCTTGGAGAACGACGGCAGGGGAAGCGAGCTCGGGGCCGGCGAGACCGCGAACGCCGATCCGGCGTAAACGTCGGAGTTTCCGACAACCGGAAACCTCAGATCCACGATCCCCAACCTCTTCGGCACCATCTCCGGGGCCGGACCCAGCCTCTGGATCCCACACACGACCAGATCGCCGCCTTCCTTCTTCAGCACCGCCTCGCCGGAGCTCTTGATCTTCGAGTCCAGCGACTCCCCGCGCCTCAGGATCGTCACCTTCTCCATCGCCTTCACCGCCTTGAGGTCATCGGAGCTCGATCTCTTCGAGAACGAGCTCCGCCTCTGCTCCGGCAGCTTCTCCGGCCTCACCGCGGGCCTCCGGCTAGATCTAGGGTTAGCGGTACTGCAACTATTGAAATTATTGTTATAGCTGTTAGAACTCGAGTTAGGGTTTCCATAGTAGCTTTTTCGGCGAGAATACGCCGCCGGAGTGACTCTAATCCGTTCGGTCAACCAGTCATGCGGTCTCAACACCTCCGTCGCCATGGATTCCGGTATGAAAAAAAAAAAAGCACCCCAAGGTTTATACAAAAGAAAAAATTACAAACAAAAATCAAAAATCAAAAGATTTGAACGTGAAATGATCCTCCTTAATCGTTTTTCTTTTCTATTTTTTTTTATGGAACCACTTCTTCCTTGTCGGAAGCAGGGAAAAGGAGGTGAATTTTTATTTTCCCTTGGGTTTTCTCTTCTGCACTACGGGCTCATTTCCTTCTTGTCCGACGAGGAAGGGTCATATATAGAGAGAGACTGGTTAGAGAGCGAAAGAGAGAGGAGAGAGAGAGATAGACAGAGGGGAAAAGAATAACGTGAGCTTTGGTTTCGCACCGACCTTCGTAGACGCGTGAGCGCGTGGATTGGGCCGCCTTGTTTGATTTGAAGTAAGAGAGCGACAAGTGGACCTTCTGACTGGGTCGCTCATTGGGTGGAAGTGGGCCCCCCACAAGAAGCGTTATCTTTCCGTTTTAACGGCTGGTGGGGAAAAGCTAAGGGGACGGGTGGCCGTTTAGACGGCTTTAGAAGAGTTGGTCGTTAGTTGTCGTTTTGATATGAAGGAATGGGGGGTGGTCCCCACCCCACTCTCCCCTCCGGTGGCTAGAGTCCAGTAGGTGGGAATTACAAGCGTGAGTTGGATTAAACAAAAAAAAAAAAACTAGAAAAGTAAAAAATTAAAAGAAGGAAAGGCAAAAAAATCTGAGGCATATCGGAAATATGATAAAGAAAATCTAAAATTAGAAATAGTTTTCTTTTCTTTTTTATTATTTGAGATTATTTAACACTAAAATTTTAGTGTAGGTATACCAAATTAGTAACTACTCATATTTTTTCTATACAACATCATACCCACAATCTATTTTTAATTTCTATCCCACTTAAATTTCCAAATGCTACTAAATCAAACCATCTTAAGCATAATTACTTTAGTTTTTTTAGTTCGTTGATTTAAATTTTTAATTCGAATTGATATGTGATTTTATATAAGAATTTTTTACTGTAGTAAAAAAATTAGATGTGACTGTTTCTGAAAATTTTTTACTATAACAAAACTCAAATTTTAAATTTAAATCGGTAAAATAGACGGGGCATTAATTTCTATTGTGAGACTACATCTATTATAACTATTTAGGATAGCTGTCAACAATTAGTTTGAAGATGAACAATTTAAAATTTTGAAGAGGTCATTATTTCTTGGTTTGTATTTACTTATTTTTGACATTTTGTTTCTATCTATTATTGTATCGTTGTACATCTATACTGGAGTCTGTTCATAATATAACAATGCCATTATTAGTGTAGGAGCAGCATTGATATTGTGTGATCTTTGAGGATGATTTAAATTGTTGATTAATTCTGTCTAATTTTGGTACGTAATAGTTTGTTAAAAAATCATACAGCTAATGCCTTTAGTTTAGAATATTTCAGCGCCTAAAACAGAGGTGTTTTTTTTAATAGAGATTCTCTAATATATCTATCTGACGTAATATATGTTAAATTTTTTTAATTGTTAAATTTATATATTTTTAATTTTTATTTAATTTTATATAAATCTAATTAACAGAAAATTTATTCTATCGGTTTGTTGGCTACTACTGAAAAAAGTTTTCTTTTTTTTCCTTCCTTAGAAAGTCAGAACTATCGGTCAAAATTTGGATACCTGCGATTTCGTGGAAGTTATATCCAATAAAAAAGTAAAATGTATTTATTTTTTCTTTTATGTCATTTTCCTTTTCTAATTTGTGTATTCTCCTATTTAACTCTTTATTGACCAGTTTGTTGTTCTCTGCCTGATGTTAACTCAGCTCTAGCATATTAAGAATTTTATAATTAAAAATTTTTAAAAAATAATATTTAATTTTTTATTACAGTTAAAATTTTTTAAAAAATATAACACCTCAATTTAAATTAAATATTTAAATCTGTAAAGTGAATGAGACATAAATTTTAAATTATTTTTACTCAATATATATTATATAAATTTTTTTTTTTTTTTTTTTTTTTTACATATACAATACAATGCGAAGTGAACCCGCAACCTCGTTTTAAACTCCATCTCACCCAAATTTCTCCAGTGCCACTAGCAATCTTAAACTAAAAACATTAATTTAGTTTTCATAACTTAAAAAAAAAAAAAAAAAAAAAAAAAAAAAAAAAAAAAAAACTATCATTGGTGTACCTTAATTTTAGGGTCATCTTCAAATTGCCTTGAACTTTAAAAATTCTCACATTGTTCAATAAACTTTAAGGGCCTGTTTGGTTGGGGGATTCGTCCCCCGATTCGAATCATGATTCGTGATTCGCTACAGTAATTTCTCTCACAAAAAATACACGTAAATCGAAAATGGTTCAAATCACATGATTCGAATCCCTGAACCAAACGGACCCTAAATTGTTCTTACTTAATCTATTCTATTATAATTTATGTTAAAAACATATTAAAAAAATAGAGTAATACAGTCATGTAATCTTAAAATTTGAATTTCTATTAAAACCAAACTATGTGATTCTCTCTTTTTTCGTCTTATTTTAATAGAAAATCTTATAAAAGGGTTTCAATAGGACAAAATTAAAATTTATATGGAAAAATAAGAGTTTTTAAAATTTAGAGAATAAAATGAGAATGACTCTAAAATTTAAGAGGTACTAATGAGATTAATCTTTAAAAAAACAAAACAAAACAAAACAAAACCCTACTATTAAGGAACAAGAAAGAAAGGTGGGCCAAATCCTATGTGTAAATCACTCATTTGCCTTTTTAATCAAATAAAATTAAAAATAAAATCAATTCCTAATAAAGCTTTAAAGGCATGTTTGATACACCGTGAAAGTACTTTATATTGTATTGTTTAATAATAATATCACAATACAACACTATATTATATGATACAATATAATACAATATAATACGGTGAACCAAACATGCCTTAAGCAATTATGATAATGGGGGCTAAACAATTTTCTAAATTTCTATAATTAAGTGCAATAATTTTGAAGAACATGTTCTCAAATCCCCCCAAATCATTCGATCGATTATTAAAAACAGAACAAATTGATATTATACGACAGGCTTGCTTATAACTTTGGTTAACAAATAACAACCAGGATCCTACTTGGACTTTTGGACTATTTTAGCCGACCTATCCATTAATTAAATAACCAATAAGTGTTGAACAATTCAACATGTCCTTGTTCTTTGATGATTTTTTTTTCCTTTTTTTATTTCTAAATGGAAAGTCCTTGTTCTTTGATGATGATTTCTCGTTCAAATAACTTAGCATGGACCAAATTGTTTTTCAATTGCTTGTCTGAATAATAAAAGAGCCCCGGTGACACGTACCTAATAATTCAGTTTTTAATTTTAGGTAAAACACACACCTACACTTATGTAACAAAATAAATAAATTAAAACAAAAAAAGATGAGATAAAGATTTACGTAATTCAACAAAATTGCCTACATCACGGGAGAGGATAACTCTTTTTGACATGACTACCTTTATAATTTCATTTACAATTGTCGTCACAATAAGTTTATACAAATTTTTCATTTTTTCGGTCTTCATGGCTACTAAATTACCTTTCTTCACTTGCATAAGACCAGCCATCACATTATAGTGTTTAAAACTCCAAAAGAAATTAAACTTCTCTTTAGTTGAGGAACATATCTAACATTTGTCAATTTTTTCACAACACTATCAAAATATTTTCATTTTAACAGTACCTATTCCAATGGCTTTAACAGTAGAATCGTTGCAATCAACAAAGTACTAGCATCATAGGGCTTATAAGAATCAAACCACTCCTTATATGGGCACATATGAAACGAGCATCCATAATCCGATATTAAAAATCATAAATATTTTCATTAGCAAACAAAATAAACTTCATCTTCATTATCATACTTGTTGCATTGTAAAATCTAAAGTCTATTGGGATTCTTGTTTTCTTTTTTCTTTAAGATATTTTGTCAGTTTTTCACAATTTCTCCTGCTATGTCCTTTTTATGACGGTAGTGACATTCAATCTCCTTATATGATAAGGATTGCAAACATATATTTGAATCTGACTTCACTACTCAAATTTGTTAAGTGCGAGACGAACTACTAGGTTCTTTATATTTATAGTTTCTAACAGAGCAGTCGACCCCCATCCACAATTAATGTAATCTTTACAACTAAAACGGTGGTCAACAAAGTCTCATACGATTTGGGTAAGGAGGCTAACAAAATTACCTCTTTATCTTCCTTTTCAATTTTGACCACTACATTATAATTGAGTTATGTACTTATTATCATTTGGTTCCTAGATTCGAATCATGATTCATGATCGTTACAGTATTTTTTCTCATAAAAAATACACATAAATCGAAAATGGTTCAAATCACATGATTTGAATCTATGAACCAAACAGAATATAAAATTATCTATATGATCCTTAACATCAGTTTCCTCATCCATCTTTAACTTATACAATTGCTTATTCAAATATAGTCAGTTTGTCAAGGATTTTGACATATAAACTTTTTCTATTTTTTTTCACAACTCAAAAGGACATGCTTCATTCATAATATTATATTTCAGTTTATGAGCTAATCTTAAACGAATAGTACTTACCGCTCTTGCTTCTAATTCTTCTCAAACTTCATCTTTCATATTTTATGACTTTTTCCCTTACAACACTTTTAGCAATCCTTGCTGAATCAGAACATCTTTCACCGTAATCTGTCAAATGTTAAAATTACTCGCTCAATTTGCTCAAACTTTCTCTAAGACATCATCTTAACTTTTTTTTTTTTTTGAATATTCACGGCAGCTCTCATACGAGTTGTTAAATAGAACGTAACTCTACACCCACGTAATAGAAAAATAAACTAAAACAAAAATAACAAAAAAAAAAAAAAAAGATAAAGATTTTGCGTGGTTAGGCAAACTTGTCTACGTCCATGGGAAAGGGAGAACACACAAACATATTTCTCAAGTTCTCTATCTACCAAAAACCCTTAATATTCTTTGCCTATCTCTTTTCTTACTTTTTGAGAGAATTATGAGAAATTTTTTCTCTACACTTTTTTTAATCACTTAAAATCTTATATAAAGCACATATTTATAGGCTCTTAATGAACTATAACATAACCTTTATCCGAAAACATAAAATAGTAATTTTACCAAAATCAATTTGAGACGCTTACTCAATTTATCACTATCTTAGATAGAGGTAATCATTTTTTTTAATTCCTTATTTTTAAGAAAATATTTTAATGAAAAATTAAAAAATATTAGTGAGACACAGTTCTAAATCATCAAATATAGGTTATCCTACTAAAAAAACTATGATAATTTAATGGGTTATCCTACTAAAAAAACTATGATAATTTAACGTAATTTTCATATTCTACCATAAAATTCTCTTTATTTTTAAAACATATAAATAATTGAAGAGGAATTCCACCACTAAAGAAACAGGCTTTCTAGAATAAAATTAATAAATAAATACGTGGCTTATGATATTCGGCATTCATTTAGTCAAATAATTCCTATATCAAAAGCTATGCTGCTCATTTCAATAAATAAATAATAAAAAAAAGAGCTATGCTACTCAAATTGAGACAACTAGATCGCTTCATGTTTATTTAATTTTGTAAAACTTTATAGGAAGATAATACTTAATAATTAAGAAGATCTTTGAGATCCCAGATTCAAATCTTGCTTGCCAATCTTTTATGCTATAAGTGCTTGCCAACAATTGGGCAAGAGCCCACTGATTATACAACTTTATTTAGTGGAGTTCTTATAATCTTATGCTCATCCCAGCTTTTAAATATTGAGAACATTTTTATAGAATCTTTCTAATGACAGAGTGTATATTGATATAATTGGTGCAAAATTTGTTGAAAACAATAATTTTAACAATATATGATGTATTTATGCCTCGTTTATTTTATCGATTTAAGTTTAGAATTCGAGTTATGTTACAATAAAAAATTCTCATAAATAATCATATTTAACTTTTTTATTATCGTAAAATATTTTCACATAAAGTCACATATCAATTCAAATTAAATACTCAAATCAGCGAACTAAATAAACCCTCACGATAAAATAGAGTACTGCGCTGTTGCAAATGTTCAAATTATAGTTTAACACGTTTACCAATTAAACGTGTATAAATGTCTTGTTTTTGGTAAATGTCTTGTTACACTTTAATATTTACATGTTATACGATTGCTCATGTTATACATAATTGGAGTTATATGTGTTACGAATTTACCTTTAATTAAAGTTCGTAGAGCTTTCTTAGCGATGAATTAAACCATTTGACAATTCATTTTTACATGTCATGTACAAAAAATGGGAATATGGAGAGAGTTACGTGTAGACTCTGTTCATTTTACCGATTTGAGTTTAAAATTTAAATTTTATTACAGTAAAAAAATTTTAGAAACAGTCATATTTAACTTTTTTATTACAGTAAAAAATTCTCATATAAAATTACATTCAACTCAAATTAAAAACTCAAATTACCAAATTAAACGGGCCAATCTAAAAAAGATGCTTAGAATACACAAAAGAAGTATTGTACGTATTTTCTTTCAATAGACACGCTATATATGATGATATATTCGTTCCTTTTACACATCATTTTTTTCAGTAACATCAATATATATATTGTTATTGATAACACTAATGGTGATTGTAAAATATAGAGTGCTTAATCAATATGAGATAAATCGATATGCAATTTATTTCTGCACAAGTGCAATAATTACCCGTTTATTTTGTGAATTTAAATTTTTAATTTAAGTTAAGATGTAATTTTATGTGAGAATTTTTTACTGTAATAAAAAAATTAAATATAATTATTTTTAAAAAAAAAAATTTATTATAATAAAATTCAAATTTTAAACTTAAATTTATAAAATAAACGAAATAAATTTACCTTAAACTCCCGTCCCCATTGTAACACGCCAAAATGATTATCCACCAAAGAAAAAAGAAAGAAAATAAAAGAAAAAGAGAGAGAACAAATCTAAGATAAGAAGCTTTTAAGAAAATGGAAACGTGGGGTCAAATAAAGCTTTCTCTACTTTTTTTATGTAAAGTGGCGAGGAAGCAATCATGCTCTAGTGTCTCCTGTCACCCTTTTGTTGAATATAAAATAAATAAATAAATAAAGATAACAATTAAAACAAAAACAAAAAAGATGAAAGAGAAAAATTAAAGGTATTCTATTCTTGAGAAGGTCTAATGGAAACATCTCCCTAGAAATAAAAAAATAATATTTTTTTAAAAAAAATATTAGTTAAAGCTAAAGTCTTATGTGAAGAATCATGGAAGCTCAAGCTTTACTTATTTATTGTATTATTATATTTTAGAGTTTTATTATATTCCAATTCGGTCACACTGACCTGAGAAAAGAATTCTGGCTACTGCCCTGTAGGATTCTGCCACGCGTCCTTAAGCTTCTTTTATTTGATGGAACTTGTCTTTTTCAGACGGTCGTGGAATCAACTGAGCCAAGTTCCTTTGTGGTCAGCTTTGTGTGTCCTAAAAATTAGTTTGAGTTTGCAATTTTATCTATCTTTGTTCGCATGGGCCATTCTTATATTTGTGGCTGTGGCTGTGTCGAAGCTTATGCAATTGCTAAGGAGCTTCTTCGGTCAGAAATTTCTGAACATTTTTCACGATCCGTTTAGTTTATTAATTTAAAATTTTAATTTAAATTGTGATATAATTTTATATAAAATTTTTTTATTATAGTAAAAAAATTAAATATAATTATTTTTTAAAATTTTTTACAATAATAAAACTTAAATTTTAAACTCGAATTGATAAAATGAACGAAACTCTCAATTTTACAGATTAAAGATCTGGCCAAAGTTTTGGCAGCAAGGCTTGAGAAATTACACATGTTAGAAAAATAACTATCATCATGTTTGAAATTGATTCTCTTTCTATTTTTCACGTTTTTTGAGAAAAAAATTAAAAATATTTTTAAAATGAAGTTTGACGTAATAAAGACAAAAAATATAAATGAAAATAATTTTTTAATTTATTGTAAAATGAAAAAATAAAAATAAAAAATGATTTTTAGTCGTTTTTTTTTATTTTTGTTTTCTCCTCTCTCAAGCAGAGAGAAAGAGTCATTAATGGGGTATTTTATACTGAAAAAATATCTTGATAAAACTATCAAACGCATTTTTAAAAATAATTTTTGTCTGAGATTGAAAACGTTTTCATTTTTATTTTCATACGAAAAATAAAATTATTTTAAAACGAGTTCTAAACGCACCCTATATATTTTTAGACCTCGTTTAGTATTCGAGTTCAAATCAAAGTTTAAACCAATAATTTTGATTAAAATCATGATTTTACACTGTAGCATAACTCATATACTAAACAAGCACTTACTAATCGAAACATGACTTTTAATTTACGTTCAGGATACCTTCACCGAACTGTAATAGGAAAAAGTAATGGGTTGAAAGTGAAATTTAGTGATTGTTTTGTTTTAGTGTATACTAAATTTAATAATGAGAATCACCAAAATATCCTTTTAACATAATTAAATAACTATTGCTTCAGTTAAGACAATGTAAATATCAGTGCGAATGTCACATGTGCTTTGAGCAAAAATGGCCGGCTCAAGAGCCTTTTTAAAGTAAATGACAATGCTATTTAAAAATTAGTTACATGTCTCGTTTTACTTTTTGATAAAATTGAAAAGACAATAATGACCTTTACTATTAATTTTTGAGAAATAAGTCAAGACTTGAGATGAATTAAAATTAATAGATCAATAGTTTACATAAGTTAATAAATAGGCTAAATTACTGTTTTCGTTCATAACTTGTCTGGTTATGAACTATAACTTAACAAGTTAATTCACAGTTTTTATCCATAACTTGTCTGATTATTCACAGTATTTATGAACCTTAACTTGATAAGTTTGTTCATAATTTATCTGATTATGAACCATAACTTGACAAATTATGGTCTATTAATTTCTATAATTAAAAATTAGCCTATATACTTTCTTAAACTTTTCATATTGACCTATTTCCTACTATTTCTGTTAATTTTTCTACTTATTGATAAAATTGAAAAGACAATAATAACCTTTACTATTAAACCAGTGATTTTGATTTTGTCATGTTTTACCGTTCATTGATAAACCATATTGAAAAGTTAATATTGACGATATCTTTCTTCCATTCATAATATTACGTGTGTCTCATTAAATTATTATTTATAATGTTTCTTAAGTAAATATATTAATATACGCACAAAAGGAAAACACACGTCCCTTCTCTTTTTTCATTTATGTGAAGTAAACAATAAACAATAAACAATATGGCATTACTTCAATCACATAAAAAGAAAAAAAAAAAGAAAAAAGAAAATAAACATAACATTGATTTCCAGTTATAGTTGTGTGGTGGACAACTGCTTTAGAAAAATAATATCTAGCCATTTTCAATAGTGAATTCCCAATGTAGTTGTTTGACATGGAAAATGAGAGAATTAGCAAGTTAAGCTTTAAGATCTGTTTAGTTTACTAATTTAAATTTTTAATTTAAATTAAAATGTGATTTTATGTGAGAGTTTTTTACTATAATAAAAAAATTAAATCTGACTATTTTTTAAAATTTTTTACTATAATAAAACTTAAATTTTAAATTTAAATCCGAACGCGGTCTAAAAATGTTGACAGTCTAATCAGATTCTTGGGCCTTGGTTGAACATATTCTTGTCAAATCTATATGAAAGTTAAAATAAAGAAAAAACTCAACCACCACATGGGTTTCATAATTTTCATAGGCCCCTCGTTGGGGCCCAAACCATTTTAGTAGTATGGCCGAAGAATAACAACCCCATAGACAATACTCATGCTTTGCCCTTTTGTTTTCACCTCTCTTAATTGACTCAAATAAAGCATATGACCAAATGACTGAAGAAAATGAGTATGCATCTATAGCTTTCAAATTCTTCATTTTCTTCTCGGCACCCAAAAAGGGGGGAAAAAATTTGTTCTACTAGAATAGCTTAAAAAGGATTTGTTTAAAGGAACAAAAAGGATATTATGAACGCGTTTGGAACTCGTTCTAAAATGATTTTATTTTTTATATGAAAATGAAAATAAAAACATTTTTAATATCAGATAGAAATCATTTTTAAAAATACATTTGGTAGTTTTATCAAGATATTATTTTTAGTGTAAAAAAAATCTATTAATGTCTCTCTTTCTCTCTTCACTCGAGAGAGTAGAAAACAAAAATAAAAAATGAAAAACGACTAAAAGTCGTTTTTCATTTCTCTCTCATTTTACACTATACCAAAAAATCATTTTCATTTTCATTTTTTGTCTTTATTGTGCAAAACACCATTTTGGAAACATTTCCTTTTTTTCTTTCTCAAAAAACTTGAAAAATAAAAACGGGATTAATTCTAAACACGACTTATATTTCGAAGAATACTTACAGTTCGCATATAATCTTTAACTATTAGATCATATCATTAATCATATCTGACTAAAAAAAATATGATAATTCCATAGAATTTGATGAATTAAAAACTAGGTGTTATATGTGAGTATTGAGTATATGATTACGGATTGTTTTTATGAATCTCATTGTAAGAAAAGGGAAGTTAAATTATAGAGAAAATGAGACAAATATTTTTTAAAATGTGTGAATTTAAATTTTTAACCTTTATTTTTAATTAATTTATTTTTAGTTAAATAATTATATTAATTAAAAAGATATTAATTAAAATAAAGGGTAAAAATTTAAATTCATGTTTTGAAAACCATTTTCTTTGAATTGTAATGTATCACTCCGAATGACTCATCATCTAGTGGACATTACTACAGTTTCATTGATATGCGACTCATTGTAGCACCAATAATATAATAAAAGGACATGTGGACCATTTTGCATCATCGATTAGGATGATAGTGGCCTCTCACGTGTTGACCAATTATGCATACATGGGCCCTGCTTCACTTTGGCCCATTAATCTTGTCAATCTAAGTCAAGACCCAAAAACCATCCCCACAGGTACAACCCGACCCAACCCAACCACCAAAAGTTGTTAGATCATAGATGTGATTGAACACCCTAGCGATTTGAGAAGACCACTCATGTTTTTTTATTTTTATTTTTTATTATTATCTTTTTTTTATTTTTTTTTTTTTATAAATTGTGTTTTTCTTAGAATACTACCAATGTCGTTGCTGCAATAGGAAGTATGAACGTGACGTGAACGGCCTTTACAAAAGGGGCATATAAATTTATATATATTATATAGATGAATTTTTAATTCTTATATTTTCAAGTGGTCAATGGTTATTTTTCTATTTATTCATTAATAAGTATTATTATTTTTACTGTAAGATATTGATCTGACAATTATAATAAATTATATATCATTGATTAAAAAATTTTATGACAATTAATGAGATAAAATTTTTATCATATTATGTTATTAAAATACTATATTTAATAGTAATTATAAACGGTAATGTAACCATTAAAAACTTATATATATATATATATATTATGATGGAATAGGTTTGCCATGAGAATAATAAACTCGCATAACTTAAAAAAAAAAAAAAAAAAAAAACTAGAGTACATGTTGTAGTATTATTATGAAATTTGTGCCTATTTCTGTGCTTTTCTCTCTCTGAGTGTGTGTGTATATATATAATATAATGTATATTTTCTCTGTTTACTGATCATATATATATGGCTGGGGTTGCAGTGGCTCTTAAAAGGCAAATTGAATAGGAAGAAGCGGGTGAAGCTGGGTTTCTGCTGAGGTTGATAAGGATTGGAAATTAGGGATCAAACATCGCTGGTTTCGATGGCGTGAGTTGCCTGTGCCTTGGAAGAAACCAGTGAGTAAATTTCTTTCCTGTTAATTTGATAGTTCATTTTTGCCCTACTTACATGCAACTGATCAAGCACGATCATAACGTTGAACATTTGACATTTGTTTATATTAATGTTTGCATGCATATATATAGCTTTTATTATCTCGGGCGCTCGGGGGAAGTTGAAATCATGCCGACCAAACAATAGAGAGGAAGCATGTGAGAAGCAAGTATATATACCTTTTCACTTTTTAATGCAACTTCGTACTTTGTGTGTTCTGTGCTTGAATTATCGTTTCAAAGAGACATCATTAAACTTATCGAATGAATAACATTGACATGGAGTATGGTGGCTTAACGGTAATGGGGTTCTATATGGCATATATTTCCGGCTACTCTTACTTAATTTAGAGTGTTTGAGATTACACCTCTACACATACTCTTATTGTTAGTATATTTAGTGGAGTTGATGTGATGTGCTCAATATCATATGAGGGGTAGGACTCACCTGTAAATCTTTTCATGAACATTTCTATCAACATTTGGGTGCCTCTTTGATAACTAATGACTGTACGGACTTGAAGGATGAGATTGAAAGGCTCATTCGTGAGAGTCGACTTCAGAAGTTTAGAGCCGATCGAAGGAATCACGGTCAGAGAAACGACAACCATCGTCGAGAGGATAATTGGCAGGATGATGACTGCGAGTCTATCGATATCATATAGATAGTTCATGGGAGTCCGTATATAGGCAGAGATTCTAGGAAATCTCAGAAGAATTATACCCATGAGGCAAAACAAGTTTACTAAGAGAGGTTTTGGAACCTTTCATTAACAAGATCGTTGAAGGCATCAAGATTCAACGGGTCAGAAATAATTTTTATGAGGAAGAGATGCCAGTGGAGTGCACTTCCCGCACAATGATGCGTTGGTGGTCGAGGCCATGATTGAGAACCATACCCTCTACAAGATTTTGGTGGATAATGGAAATTCGGTGGACATCATTTACTCAGATTGCTTGACAAAGATGGGAATCTAAAGAGAGCAGCTGGAAAAGACCACTCGACACTTGTATAGGTTTACTGGAGATTCAATCATTCCTCAAGGGGTGATCAAGTTGCCCATTATAGCGGGAGATAAACCCCGTCAAGCCATATAGATGGCAAACTTTGTAGTAATAAAGGGGGCAACACAATATAACAATGTGATCGGGAGACTGACCCTTCAAGTGCTAAAAGCCATCACATCGATCTACCATTAAAAAATCAAGTTCCCGGCTGCTAACGGTGTAGGAAAGATGAAGTTCAATCAGTATGAGTCGATGGTTGCATATTCAGATGTCATACACGAGTACGACGACCCTAGGAGGCAAGAAATGCAGATGGTCAGTCAAGGGCCAATAGACGAAGACATCGACTTAAGGGTAGATGAGGAAATTACAAGATCCCAGCCGGTGGAAAGATTGGATGAGATCCAAGCAAATGAGAAAAAGCTGTCAAGGGTTTTGAAGATAGACTCAACTTTGCCCCAGCGCTGAAGGAAGAGCTCGGAAAGTTCTTAAAGAAGAACTTGGACGTGTTCACGTGGAAACACGATGATATGGAAGGGATCGACCACAAAATAATGTGCCACCACTTAAACATTAATCCTTCATTCCCACCAAAATGCCAGAAGCACCGATCTCAGAAAGGTATGATGTTTTGAAGGAAGAGATCGATAAGTTGATAAAAAAAAAAGACTTCATACGGGAGGCCGATTATCCAAATTGGATCTCAACCCCTGTACTGGTTATAAAGCCCAACGGGAAATAGAGAACATACGTTGACTTTAGTGACCCAAATAAAGCATGCCCAAATGATAGTTTTCCACTTCCACGCATAGATCAACTAGTCGATGCCACGGCAGGGCATGAATTATTGAGCTTCATGGACACTTACTCAAGTTATAACTAGATCTCTATGTATTCGGCTAACGAAGAGCACACTTCCTTCATCACAGATCGATGGCTCTACTGTTATAAGGTAATGCCTTTCGATCTGAAGAATGCATGGGCTACATATCAGAGATTTGTCAACAAAATGTTTGCAAGGTAGATCGGGAATATGATGGATGTGTATGTTGACGACATGTTGGTGAAGAGTGCAAGGGCCAAACAACACATCGAGCATTTGAGCGAAATGTTCGATGTATTGAGAAAGTATCACATGAAGCTGAACCTTTTAAAGTGTACGTTTAGGGTCAGCTCTGGAAAATTCCTTAGATTCATGGTCAGTAACAGAGGAATAGAGGTAAACCCAGAAAAGATAAAGGCATTATAAGATATGGAGTCTCCCAAAAAGTCAAAGGACGTACATAAGCTAACAGGATGTGTCGCCGCCTTAGACAGGTTCATATCCAAGGCAACGGACAAATGTGTGCCTTTCTTTGACACGATTAGGGGCAATAAACGTTTTGAGTGGACTCCACATTGTGAAGAGGCTTTTCAGAAGCTGAAGGAACATTTGGAAAAACCTCCAATCCTTTCAAAACCGATCCCAGGAGAGAAGTTAAGCCTCTACCTCTCCGTTTCAAAACATGCGGTGAGCTCAGTGTTGGTCAAGGAAGAAGGAAAGACTCAACTGCTAGTATACTATATGAGCAAACAACTCTTAGACGGCGAGACTAGAATCCGCAAATGGAGAAATTGGCACTGCCTTGATAGTGACGTTAAGAAAACTTCGCCATTATTTCTAGGCGCACATAATAAAGGTGTTGGCATATCATCCTTTGAGACAGGTACTGCAGAAGCCTAACACGTCTAGTCGACTTCTAAAATAGTCAGTTGATTTGAGCCAGTTTGACATGGAGTACACGCCAAGGGTTGAAATAAAAGAGCAAGCCTTTGCAGATTTTATGGCAAAATTTTCTCACCAGCCAGCAATAACAGAGGGAGAGAGTGTCGAGGTAGCAAGATGAAAGGTTTACGTGGATCCACAAATGAGAGTGGACATGAATAATGCTAATAAGCCCAAAAAATTACAAGATCACGGCTGCAATACGCTTCAAGTTCAAAGCATCAAACATTTTATTCGCATTAATCGTAAAGAAATTTATTATTATTCTATTGGTAAACTTTTACCGTCAACACAGGTGTTGCTGGAACTGAGACCGTAGAGGCTACAAAGGATCTCCGGAGGGCCAACACTTCACATAAAAAGGCCAAAAAAGGTTAGTTATTCTAGCTCCCCAACAGCATGGTATTTCAATCTTTGTCTTTGTTAAAAATAAACATCAACGGGGTTCTTTAGTTTTGAGACTTGCCCGATCTTTAGAGTCGATTGTTTTTCCTTAGCTCAGTTTGGGTATGTTATTTTCCTCTTGCTTTTCATTGATATATGTTGAACACCTGCACCAGGTAAGAAGAGAAATAGTCAAACAGAGACATCTGCACCAGTTAGGAAGAAAAGGATTGCTGCGTGGGGAACTGAAGCACTTGCCAAAAAAGCTCATGAAAACGAGGTAGCTCTGATCTCTTTACTTTTTAGCTTTTGATTACTTTCTCTTCTTTCATATATATATATATATATATATATATGTGTGTGTGTGTGTGTGTGTGTGTGTGTGTGTATTTATACAATTCCAATAAGGGTCTAAAGAAAGATTCCAGCATGTTAAAATTGTTTAATTTTATCTTCACTGAACAGGAGGGTGAGAGGCAAAGAGAAAGAGAAAGATGAAAGGAGGAGCAAGTACAATGGTAGATGCATTGATGAGGTAGATTATACTTTACCTTCATTCTTTAGTAAAGAAACATCACAAAATTCTGAAATTTCTTTTGATATGGAATTTTCTAATTATTTTATGATTTCGGATTCCTCAGGTTACCCCTGAAGACACAGAGGCATACAAGAAGAGGGAGAGATGATTTTTTTTTTTTTTGCTTGTTTTTCACGCGAAATTAATTTCAGTTTGCTCTCTAAATTTTAAAAATTAGTCTACTCACACATCAAACTTCAAAACATTATGAATAATGCCCTTTCCTTTCGTTGGCTTCTATTTTATGCTGAATTTTTTTTTAAAAAAAAAACCTTGTAGGTTATTCAAGTAATTTCATAAAAACGGTGTTATAAATCATAAAACATACATATTCTTTTGATAAAACAACATAAAACATATTGATAACATATAAATCAGTGCCCAACTAATAATACACAATTTTTAAAACTTATTAACGGCATGTCACTTTATAATTCAAGACATATTACTATAGTGTTTTTTCTTATAAAAGTTTAAATTCAATTTTTTTATTATAATGTTTTTCTCATTTTTCTTTTATATACACAACTTAAGTCATAACTCAAGTCCTGCAAAAGAACAAGCCTTAAAATTACATCAAATTAAAAGAATATGATCATTTTGTTGAAGAATGGAAGTGGATGCCTCACGAATATTGGATGACTAATACTCCATTTTCTATATTAGTTTATTTACAGTAGTTAAGGCTAATGCCTTATGACCTCACACCATTTATTCGATGTACTCCTTCATTGCCTATAAATAGGCTTACTCATTTGTATCATTTACACACACACACACCGACATATACGTACCGTATATGATATAGGCTAATAAACAAAAACTTCCCGTATTAATCTTTCCCCATATTTCTTCTTTTGTTTAGAAGTTTTAAGTCCTATTTCTGCTTCCTTCTATTAATAAATACATCTAAACACCTACATATTTTGTTATATTAATCCACCGGAGCTTTTCTGTAATATATATATATATATATATATATATATATATATATATAGTAGACATAATAATCAACATCTAATAGTTTTATTTATCCTCAAATTTGTAACAAATTTAACATAATCTGATGATTTGTATAGATAGGTATTCTTTACATAATAAGGAATTTTAACGACATCACCAAAATGCTGCAGAGTACATATATCTGACTCACCGGCAAGTCGACCACATTCACATTGCATCATCAATTAGGCTAGTGATCTCTATAGTGTGTTTGGTAGATGAATCCATAATCATGATTTTGGATTCTGATTCAGAATTAGTGTTTAGTTTAGATGATTCAGAATCTGATTTGATGTTTTAAACTACCTCAAATCATGATTCTAAAATCACTCCCCTCTTGATTCAAGGTGATTCAAACCCTTAATTTTGAATCATGATTTTAAAATCATGATTTGAACTCAAAATCATGAATCATGATTCTAGTTCCGGAATCATGATTAAATCACCATAGTTTGAATCTTCATACTAATCAACCCCTTAGAGTTCGTTTGGTACGAGTATTTAAATTAGGGTGATTCTAATCATGATTCTGGAACTAAAATCATGATTCATGATTTTGGGTTTAAATCATGATTCTAAAATCATGATTCAAAATTAGAGATTTGAATCACCTTGAATCAAGAGGGGAGTGGTTTTAAAATCATGATTTGAGCTAGTTTAACACCACATCAGATTATGAATCATCCAAACTAAACACTGATTCTTAATCATGATTCAGAATCACTGTAAATAAATACTGATTCTGAATCATGATTTAGAATTATGATTTTGAACTAGAATTTAGAATTGAATTATGATTCTGAATTATGATCTAAAATTATGATTTTAGATCCATCTATCAACGCACCTTTATTGTTGACCAATTATGCATACATGGGCCCTAAACAATGTAGACCCAGATGGGCTTTTGACCTAGGCCCATTATTTAGGTGAGTCAGACCCAAAAACCATCTCCACAACCCAATCCAACAACCGACGCTTGCAAGATGATGAGATTGAAGTTGAACACCCTTTAGATTTGAGAAAACAACTCATGTCGTTTTGTCTGTTATTCTATCCACTCAGGAAACTTCTTAATTCTTATGAACCACATGTTCTTCCAATCAAATGAACGACACTCACTTCCCCTATTCCAAATCTTTATCCACCCAATTATTTTTCCCCACCATTTGTCCCTTTTTATCTTTCCAAAAAAAAAAAAAAGAAAAAAACTAAATGGATATATTAATTTCCAACTTCGTACGCTACTATTAAAAATATTTTTTAAACATGTCAATTATAAATTAAATAAAAAAAAGTTTCTTAAAATAAGTAAATAAATAAAAACTAGAAAGTGAAAAAAGTTTTTGGGAAATACGAGAAATAGAGGGAGAGAAATGTTGGCGAAGGAATCGGCTGTTTCGAACTTCGATCTTCCCGAGGACGTCCTGCAAGTACTGCCGTCGGATCCTTTCGAGCAGCTCGATGTGGCCCGCAAGATCACGTCCATTGCCCTCGCGACACGTGTCTCGGCCCTCGAATCAGAGTCATCCGATTTGCGCGCGAAGCTCGCCGAGAAGGAGGACCTCATCGCTGATCTCCGGTCGCAGATCGAGTCCCTCGACGCCTCCCTCTCCGACACGGCGGACAAGCTCGCCGCCGCCGAGCAAGAAAAGGTCCGGCACGATTCCGCCTTTTCCCGGTCGAATTGCTTTTGCCATAAAAAAGTATATATTTTTTTAGTATTTTGTTCTTGAATTGTAGGAGAATTTGGTGAAGGAGAACGCGAATTTGAGCAACGCAGTGAAGAAGCTGAACAGAGATGTGTCGAAGGTAGTTGGAATTTTCAGTTAAGCATAACAGAAAATTGCTTGAAGAGAAAAAATGGACTTATGTTTTTTTTTTTTTTTTTTTTTTTTTTTTTTTTTTTGTGATTTTGACAGTTGGAGGTGTTCAGAAAGACGCTTATGCGGTCACTCCAAGAGGATGAAGACAATTTAGTGAGCATTTTTTTTAATTGATTATATGAAAATAAGGATATTTTTTCCTTAGTTTAATTTCGTTTATGGCTTGAATTGAGCAATGAAGTGTAATAATATATATATGTATATGTGTGTGTGTATATATTTTGTCATAGGTTGGAGCTCCAGAGGTTGTGGCTAAGATACAAACCCAACCCAGTTTGTCTTCTGCCTCACAGATTGGAGGTAATTTCTGCTAATTCCTTAGTTAATTACAAGGTTTTATCTTTATTTTTATTGTCCAATTTTAAGGGATAATAACAAAAACCTCCCCTGTGTTTTAGCAAAAAGTTGCGTTTTACGTCATGTTAACAGAAATGCTGCACTCGTTCTCTACTTTTTACAAGTCGTGTTAAAAATTTATAAAAATTATTGTAAAATTTTAGTATGATTTGTAAATGTAAGGGGAAAGGACAATATTCCTGAAAAAACGTAACATTTTGATAAAATATAGGGTGGGTGTTTTTATTATTTATCTGTTAATGTCAATGGGAATTTACTTTGTTGAAGGAAACTAAAAAAGAAACGTTTTTTGTGGGCCAATAATTGAATATGAATGCAATAAGATTGATATTGTTTAGCTTATTTAAGAAATGATTTACTTGAACGTTTGAATATGCTTTGTTATAAATGCACTTTCATCTGTCCAAAAATTTCCCTCCTATAGTTGGTATGTTACTGTATGTGGAAGGATAATTTTGGTTTAGAATTTCATCGAGATTTTTTTGGGGTCCACTTTTGTTTCAGAAGATGACGCCTCATTAGCAAATTCTAGATCATTTTCAATTCGAAGCCAGTCCTCAGAAGCAGGGAATTCATTTGCAGGGGATAGGGAGACAGATGGTATGAACTTGTTTATATTTTTAAGTTTGGTTATGGATTTTAGTTCAGAAGTCTTGTGTTAAACTTCAAAAGTAAATGTGATTTCTTGCTTCTTCTTGTTACAATAGCAGCAACGAGGCCTCGCGTATCACCTGGCCTCCTCTTGGCATCGCAGACCAGTACACCTCGGTTCACGCCTCCAGCATCCCCTCCTAGTGTCTCTGCATCGGTGTCTCCAACAAGAACGTCTAAACCCGTGTCCCCAAGGCGACATGCTATGTCATTTTCGACCTCGAGAGGCATGTTTGACGATAGGTCTTCTGTATTTTCTTCTGCACCTCCAGGTTATGGATCAGTTCCAGGCTCCGATACAGCATCCCAAACTGGTTAGTTTGACTTGACAACCTTCATTTAGTAAAAACTAATACAGCAATTTACGTAATCATGTCTATCAGAGGATTGGTGTACTGTGATTAATCCTTTTGTTTCAACTATTTCAGGAAGAACTCGGGTTGATGGAAAAGAATTTTTTCGCCAAGTCAGGTAAAGATGCTCAAATTGAGTTTGTGATATGAATTTGGTACAAAACTTTTCTTGATTGACCAAAAACAGGAAGTTCTGTGCCACAAAATGATACACAACAACAAAAAAATGTGTGGTAGAGTATATGTCAAGGCATTTCTTGTTCCTTGATCTTGTAAAGCAATGACACTGAAGAAGTTACTATATACTCAGCCTTATTGTCTATTAATAAATCCTCAATAGACAATTCTCTTCCTTGCTTCTGTTCTTGTCATTGTTATTTGATAGAATGGTAAATACTGATTTTAGCCGCTACAGTCGAAACACGAATTTTATACGTTGCAGCTATGTGCTCCACAAATTTGGATATGCTTCTTGGCTAATCAAATGCTTATTTCATCTTGTGATTCCTTATTTTTGTTGCCATCAGGGGTCGTTTGTCTTATGAGCAGTTTGGTGCATTTCTTGCAAATGTGAAGGAACTCAATGCCCACAAGCAGACAAAAGAGGTCTCTCTCTCTCTCTCTCTCTCTCTCTCTCAATAAGCTACGGATGAGATGTACCATGCAGCTTATTTTCAACCATTAAATGACTTGATAGAATAATAATTTGTGTTAGGATTTTATTAGTTAAAAGTTCATAGTTTTCTTTTCAACGACTGAGATCATTTCTCCCATTATCTAGTGGCTGAAAATTATAGTACATGGTAAATTCAATTTGGGATGTACTGTAATTTTCAACCCATCTATCTTCATTTTAGGTAATCTTTACGGTTGGAGCAAGTATTTTCAACTGTTAGATTAATTTTTTAACGGTTAGATTTGTGCATATTCATATTAAAAATTTACAGCGCGCTGCACAAAACTCTCTTACTGCAGATTTGACCGTTTAAAAAATTAATCTAACAGAAAAAATACTTATCTCACCGGGAAATAAAATAGCTTGTTCCACCGTAAAGTAAAGACTCCCTAATACCCTTTTTACTTCTTGGTCTGACTATTTATATCAACAAAACGTTTCAGGAGACTCTGCAAAAGGCTGGTGAGATTTTTGGCACAGATAACAAGGACCTCTATGTTATATTTGAGGGGTTGATAACTCGCAATATCCACTGAAATGTCTCGATTGGACTACAACCATAGTTTGTAACATGAGTTTCTCAACGTGATCAGTTTTTGGTGTAATTATTAGAACTAAATAATGTAATGAAATCATTCTTTGAAATCCCTCACTCGTACGTGTTGGAGCTAATAAATGTGTTTGTCAATGCTGATAAATTACGACTTGTTCTCATACTTCTGAGTGGCAAATTATAAATTCTCTCTGAACTAACTGAAGTAATAATCATTTCAACATTTTCTTCTTTTTTTCTCTAGGAATTATATTGAAATGGTTTATGATTGCATTTTAAGCAGATTTTTTCCTTTCATCATAAGAACTAATCATAGAATTACTTATAAACCTTGCTAAACACGAACTGTCTTAAAATAAATTAGCCCATTTTTCTCTAGCTCAAAAAGATGCTTTCCTCATCATGAAGAAAGGCTTTTGGCAATTCTTGTAAAATACCCGTGGGACCCAATTGCTTAAAACTATCTATTAGCCGTCCGATTAAGTTCCTATATATTCATAATTTAAGATTAGTGACCCTCCACAAATTGAGTGATACAAGCTAAGATCTAAATCATGAATCTTGGGTGATACAAGTTAAGATCTAAATCATGATTCATGATGACACGGTTACTTTTCCATTTTCATCATCTTCACAATTCTTGCACAAATCAGTTAATGGCCGGAGAATATCAAATTTATTGAAACTGAACAACCTGTTGTCAAACCGTTGGTCGTTAATTCCACGGGGACCCAATTGTCATGCAGTGAAGAAAGGCTTTTGGCAATTCTTGTAAAATACCCGTGAGACCCAATTGCTTAAAACTATCTGTTAGCCGTCTGATTAAGTTCATATATATTCATAATTCAAGCTTAGTGACCCTCCACAAATTGAGTGATACTAGTTAAGATATAAATCATGATTCATGATGACACGGCTACTTTTCCATTTTCATTATCTTCACAATTCTTGCACAAATCAGTTATTGGCCGGAGAACATCAAATTTGCTGAAACTGAACAACCTGTTGTCAAACCGTTGGCCGTTAATTCCACGTGTCAAAATACCCAGAAGGAAGAGGAAGAGCTCCAAACCTACGTGCTTGCTCACAAGCAAAATTGATACAACACGTCCCTTTAAACATACTAAATTTATGATCATAATTCTTTTAAAGATAATTCAACATAAAGCCAGGCATTTTAGAAAATAAATTTAAAAAAAAAAAAAAAACAGATAGATTAACAAGTAATAATGGGACAAAAACACCGAATAATTAGCATGCAATTTCGGAGAATTAGGAAACAAACACATTATTAGTGAGGAGAAAAATCATCCCAACCGGTGGTTTTGGTCTCTGCCAGTTCTCTCTGTGTATGTGTCGTATCTGTCATTTCCTTTGACTACCCTTTTGGATTTGAGGCCTATCTGCTTCGGCAAACTTTGAAAATTTATGGAAGATGTCCCACAGCATTCATCTTCTTCTTGGTCATGATATTTCTACCTCCTTCCTTTTCTCCTCCTCTTTTAATGGATGAATCCTTTTCAGCTCTTTGCTTCTGCACTTAGCGGATTTCGTATCTCCATGAAGTATATCTCATTCTCTCTCTATCTCTATCTATGTGTGTGTGTGTGTGTGTGTGTGTGTGTGTGTGTGTGTGAAACTTGCAGACCTCATTGGTTGTGATATTGATCTTACGGGGGATATATGTATATGTATATGTATGTATTATATTACAAATCTAGTCTCTCCATTCTAAACATGTTTGCCAAAATGTGGCAGAAAATTTTTCTCCTTACACAATGCCTATGATAGGTGAAAATGAGAACTTGTTTTTATAACAGATTGATGTTGAATGGACATTATTGGTTTCCAAGTTATTTCGTTTCCAATTGGCTGGTTTTATCTTTCACCCCATGAGCTTCACATTTAAGCCTTGAGGAATAAGAACAAAAACAAGAATTTATACATTGTCGCTTTTCATGGGAGTAGGGTCTTTCTTTCCTTGTTTTGTATTTGAATTTATTCCCTTTTTTTTTCACTTATGGAGGATATTTCAATGGTTATTTTGCAACCCTTTTGGTGTTATTGTGAGATATTTCTTCTATACCTTTTTGGCCCTTTGTTCTTATAAATTCCTCTCTTGTCATAACTTGTTTGAATATGCCCTTCTCTCTTTTTCAAAATTTTCTGTTATTTTGTTGACACTTTTGTGGATTGTTATGGGTAGCAATGGTTCGCGCAATGTCGCCAAACAGAAGCAGGAAGGGGAATCTACTTATGCCAGAAGTAGAAGGCAAAGATCTGGGCTCTCTAACTCCTTTTCAAGTCACGGTAATGTAAACATTTAATATTATTTTTTATTCTTGAGATTAGTATTTCTTAAGGTTCTTGCATACTGGTTCGGGTGTGGGGTTGTTTAGCCTTTTATAGAGTGCATGATCCTAAATCATCAAATTTAGGAGCAAGAGGAATTAAAAGTGCTTTCGTGTGATATGCAGAAAATTCTGAGGCATATAGGCTGTTGAACTTAGATTTTAATGTCATTGTAGACTCAAGTGATGTTGAGTTTATTGAAAATAAATTTAGCGAATTTTTTTGATAGGATAAGGAAAAAAACCGAGGCTGATAAACACAGTTTTGAATAATCAGATTTTCATCAAGTTCCGATAAGCTGTTATACTTTTCTTAATCTAACTGATATGATCTGACGATTCAATACCGAGTCTTACCAGTAGTCTTTTTCCCTGCAAAATCCTCCAAATGGTATTGTCAATTGACCTTTTCTTTTCTTCTTGCTTTACTATGTGTTAGACTTGAGATCATTAGACATGGAGGAGGCTGCAGAGGAAGAGGTAGAAATACATAAGTCATGTCAAATAGGAGGTTATGAGGACTGTCCAAGAAGCCTGGATTGTGAAAGAGCTTCGGCAAAAGCAAGCACTTCAGGCTCAGATGACCTAGCAGCCACTCATTGGCGGGGCTTCTTCCGTCTACTTAAAAAGGGGCCACAAATGAAGTTCCAGACCTTCCCAAAACTTACTAGAAGAAAGAGCAAGAGAATAAGAGAGGATATGGTCCCACCTTTGACTTCTTTAGATGCTGAACTATACTGCTTTAAGCCTTCCTGGAAGAATTTCACACTGTCTGAGCTCCAAATTGCAACCAACAATTTCAGCCAAGGTCTGTCCAATACCCTTCAAAATGTAGAGTGATTTTGATTGGTTTTTTTTTTTTTTTTTTTAGCCAAAGTTCTCCATTGTTCCTTTGTTTATTTGTGAAGAGAATTTGATTGGTGAGGGCGGCTATGCTGAAGTTTACAAGGGGGAATTGCAAAACAGGCAACTCATTGCGGTTAAGCGTCTGACGAGAGGAACCCAAGAAGAAATGACAGCAGATTTCTTGTCTGAGCTTGGGATTATTGTCCATGTTGACCATCCCAATCTAGCCAAACTTATTGGATACGGGGTTGAAGGAGGAATGCACCTTGTTCTTGATCTATCTCCCAATGGGAGCCTTTCATCTATTCTTTATGGTTTGTTCATCACCATGAACCTTTTCAAGTTTCAAAATGTTTAACAAGTTTTGAAGCTCAAATTGTCAAGTTCCATTTTCTTCATATAAACAGGTCCAAGGGAGAAACTGGACTGGGGAATCAGATACAAAGTTGTTTTAGGGACTGCAGAAGGCCTTCTGTATCTTCATGAGGGATGCCAAAGGAGAATTATCCACAAAGATATTAAGGCTTCCAATATATTACTTTCAGAGGATTTTGAACCTCAGGTACCAATGGAAACGCAACCATTGAAAACTCGTCCATGATGTACATATATATTGGCCCGCATACTTAGTCTTGCAATTTGATGTGTAACTGTCAATTGGTTCCAGATATCTGATTTTGGACTGGCTAAGTGGCTACCAGATCAATGGACTCACCATATAGTATCGAAATTTGAAGGCACATTCGGGTTTGTATATCTGATATCCAAAGTTTCTTTTTTTTTTTTTTTTCCTTAACCTTCATTTCTTGTGAAACCTCTAATTTCCTACTTTCTCACTAAATCATGACAGTTACCTTCCTCCTGAGTTCTTCATGCACGGCATAGTGGACGAGAAAACCGATGTCTATGCTTACGGGGTACTACTCTTAGAGCTCATAACAGGACGCCAAGCTTTGGACAGCTTGCAGAAAAGCCTTGTGATGTGGGTATGTACACTTCTGTATTTTGCAACTTTTCCTTTGCGTGTTCATAATGTGAATCCAATCTTTATTGAACAACTTGTTTCAGGCCAAACCCTTGCTCTCCAAGAATAGTTTCAAGGAGCTTGTAGATCCTTGCCTCAGCAATGCCTACGACGTAGAACAAATGAGCCGCGTAGTCTTGACAGCTTCTATGTGTATCCATCAGTCATCTGTCAATAGACCCCAAATGAGCCAGGTCTATAAAAACTTCAGATTTTGCATGAAATGACATGGACGAGCCTTGTGATCCAACATACTAAAGTTATCAATATAGAGACTGATTAGGAGTTCACATTCCATTGCAGGTTGTCCAAATTCTTAGAGGTGATGAAGGCAGTTTGGAGCTAGTGAAACAACGGCAGAAGTCTAAACTCCGAAGGACATATTCAGAGGAGCTCTTCGATGCAGAAGAGTACAACTCAACGAAATATTTGAACGATCTCGATCGGCATATGGAGACTGTTTTAGGACCCTCCAAGGATGATGTCTAAGTACATGTTGGCAGTGATGAAGTCCCAAAAACACTACGAGTCAATAGAAGTTTGGTGGCGAACAATGCAAAGTGGAAGAAGATCAAGGAAGTTAACACATGTTTGAACCTTATTGACATGATTTTAGCGCCATCAAAATGTGAATGAAGAATAGGAAAACTAATATGCTTAGATTGAGTACTTCCTGAAACTTCCATTTTTTTGATTTGTCATAAATGGGAAAAGGCTAATATTTAATAGGTGATAATTTCTCTGATATTGTTAGTTTTGCTCTCCTTCTAATTTCTTTACAAGTTTGACAAAATGAAGCCATCTTTTTCTAATATATATATATATATTTTTTTTTTTTTTTTTTCTAAACGGATTCCAAATGTGGAATTTTAGGTGTATACTTGAGCCATCACCTTTTGGACTGTACTTTGCAGTGAGATCAAATGAAAACTAGAAAATTCGACCAACGTATTAGGCCTTTAGAAATAGGTAGTCAAAACATTAATATCAAAAAAATGCACGAGTTAAAAGACAGATTCTACTGAGATCATCTTTAATGCAAATGCTAAAACCCTACAAACAACAACAAGCCTTAATGAAATCGTCTAAGTCTTTGTGTGGGACCCTTGCCAATAATTGATGAATCTCAGAGCCAAGATGTAAAATATATGATTAGTTATAATAGTATACAATATGGTTCTAATTATAACACACTAGAAGTTGGACGAAAAAGAAAACGCAACCATATTCAAATGAATTATTATTATTTTTTTAATTGTGGTTTCTTTAGTTTCCTGTGATTTTCCATCTTGCACTTCTTTTTTTTTTTCCTTTTGTCGTCGTTTCCTTTTATCCTCGTTTTTAAAATTTTTGTCGTTTCATTTTCTACAGTCGTTATATGTCGTTTCTCATTTTTACTGCAATATCCCTCTTATTTGTCATTCCTTCCATTATCTTCGTTTTGTCATTTCCAAATCATCGTCGCCTTTCATGTTTCCACCTAGCGAATCCATCATTTGTTTTGGTCTCGTTCACTTCACAAATTTGAGTTTTTAATTCGAGTTAAGATATGACATTTTCTTAGAGCTTTTTACTGTAGCAGAAAAAGTTAGATGCGACATTTTTTGAAAATTTTTTATTATAAAAATCTAAAACTGAAAACTCAAATCGTTGAAATGAACGAGACCTTATTCTATTCAAATGTTGTTCGTCTTTGAGTCTTTATTTACTCTTTTGTTGTTGTCGTCCATTTCTAATTTGATGTCGTTTCACTGAATGACGTCACATATTTTTTTTTGTCGTTTTCCCCTGATTGGCTTTATTATCTTGTCGTTTCTTTCCTTGTGATATCGTTCCTCATGCTTCTTTTGCTTCATTTTTTGCTAGTCTTCCTCGATGTTTTCCTATCTCTTGTCCTTCTTTATGTTTCTGCCGCTCTTCTTTTTTTGTCGTTATTTCATTATTTGCTGCCATTTACTTCGTAGAACTTTCAGGGTCGTTTTCTATTCGTTTACTCATTTGTTGTCATATTTATTACTGTTGTTTCCAATTAGTCGTTGTTTTTCACTTTTCTGTCGTTTTATTTATATTGTCGTTGTTTCATATTTCCGTCTCTTTATTTTCAAAATCTCGTTCCCATTTCTCGTCGTTTATTTACTTGTTGTCGTTTTTATATTTTGCCCTCTCGTGTCGTTTGCACTTTGAAGTCGGTGTTTTAAGCTGAACGGCGCCGTTTACTTTCTCAAGATAAACTTTTTGCTGTCACGTCGTCGACAGTTAACCACTTCAGATTCCGGAAAACAAAAAGGGAGAAATAGAAAGCAATTGACACTTTCCTTCAAAATTGGACATTTTCCGGGAAAATATCTTTCTTTTCTCTCCATGTTTTGTGTTGCTGGAGCTAAAATGAGTAAGCTTTGGGTTCAGCTGTTCCTCTTTCTGCTCTCGATCTCTTCGAACTTCCATGAATCGTCGAGTTCTTATGCTGGTTCGGCGGCTTCCATCATCAATCCTTCCAAAGTCAAACAGGTTTCATGGAAACCACGGTCTCTCTCTCTCTCTCTCTCTCTCTCTCTCTCTCTCTCTCTCTCTCCTGTGTTTTTTTTTTTTTTTTTTTTTTTAGTTTTGTGAGATGAATCGGACTGATCAATTGCAGAGCTTTCGTGTACGAAGGATTTCTCACGGACTTGGAGTGCGACCATTTGATCTCCCTGGTGAGCACCGTTGATCGATTCCATTGATTGTGATCTTCAAAATGTTTGAATTCTACTGAATTGTTTTGTTGATATTTGTCCTTTTTTTTGGCATTTTTTGATTGAATTTTAGGCCAAATCAGAGCTGAAAAGATCGGCGGTGGCGGATAATGTTTCTGGAAAGAGCAAGCTGAGCGAATTCCGTACCAGCTCCGGCATGTTCATCCATAAGGCCAAGGTTATTCCTTTACATTGCTTGTAATTATCAATTATGCCATTATATATCTCTATGATCTTCCCTGTTTTGTGTGTTTTTGACTCTTGATTTTTTGTTGTGATTGATTTCATATAAAATGTGCAATACAATCTTCTGCATTGTTGAATTGATCATAGAACTATGTCTTTGCGCATTTTTGAGCTCCTTAACTGGTTTCCGAAGTCTTGGATTTTAGAAAAGGAAAGAATTGGGAAATTTTCTGTTTGTTTTAACATAGTGCTCCAGGATTTTAAATTTTGAAATTGGGGGAATTAGAGCTATATCTGTGTTGTATGAGTGAGGATACGGATGCTCGATATGCAGTGAAAAATTCACTTTGCTTTGTAATTTCTGTTCTTTAAGTTATTTGTATCTGACTTTACATGTTCAAATCTATCTCTAGGATCCTATTGTTGCTGGTATAGAAGATAAGATTTCAACTTGGACCTTTCTTCCTAAAGGTATGCTTTTTCTAGAGGCATTAATCTTATGATTTTTTTTTTTCCATCTTATTAAGTTTAGTGTCTCTATCGTCCACTCTCAGACCGGGATTGCCTTCTTTACTTTCAATGCTTGTGATGAATTAGTTTGCCTTCTTGCTAACATACTTGCGGCTCTTGCCTGCCCATAAAATAAGAGTGTAGCTTGTTTCTACTCTTGTTATTGACAATTTCATTCATTGGCATCTGGAACAGTAGTAAAAGTTGTTTTTTATAACATTCCTTTGGTAGCTGGAGTATGATATATTTTTCACTGAACCTTCATTTCTTCTGCGATGCACGGATTTTGTGGGAATGAGCTTAGAAAGAGTCTAGATAAGAAAAGTAGTAAAAGCTTTACGTGGAGATTCTGGTTGTGATGTTATAAAGGTACTGCTGTATTGTGGTGTGACAAAGAATTTAGAGTAGATGTCGAAGATAAATTGTCAAAAGCAATGACATAAAATACCAAGGGTTTTCGACAGTATTATTATGAGCTCAATCTGGCAAGCTGAATTTACAAAGGAGGGTGTTTATTCGCGTAGTATAATTTGATGATATGGTGATTTTCCTATTGATGTATCTAATATGTAATGTGATGATAATCAAGGACTAACTTTTTCATTTTTCTCAGAAAATGGAGAAGATATGCAAGTACTGAGATATGAACATGGCCAGAAATATGACCCTCACTATGATTACTTTGCTGATAAAGTCAATATTGCTCGGGGTGGGCACCGCATAGCAACTGTGCTCATGTATCTAACTGATGTGGTGAAGGGTGGTGAAACAGTGTTCCCTTCAGCTGAGGTTAGTAAAGGTTTTCACCTGATTCATAATCACGGGCACTTACATGATAGCCTTTGTACCTTTGTTGGTAGATGGTCTCTATAATAGGCTTCAAAGTGTTGTCTCATTTCTAATTAATTCTGCCTCTCGACCTTTTCTGTGCGCTGTCCCATTTGGGGCTGAATGGTTCAATCACATGACTGACAGTCTTTCCATTCTAGATTTCCTTGTCTTAGGCAAAATCGTTGGATAAAAAACCAATATCGCACAATTTTATCAAGTGTTCAACTATTTATTTGCTTTCCTTTCTCTTCCTTAGCCACAGAGAAATCTCTGTCAACGTTATTTCTTCATGTAGCTTATCCTACTATTGCATTCATTAACATTCCAAACCGCCCTCAGGAATCTCACCATCACAAGGCTTCCACAACGGACGATGATCTCTCTGAGTGTGCGAAGAAAGGAATTGCAGGTAAGCCATTGAATTTGCTCGGACTTGATTCTTTCTTATTCTTTCTCACCATGTAATTATACAGTCAAACCACGACGAGGGGATGCCCTTCTTTTCTTCAGTCTCCTCCCAACGGCAGTCCCAGACACAATCAGTCTCCACGCAGGGTGTCCAGTGATTGAGGGTGAGAAATGGTCAGCAACAAAGTGGATTCATGTGGACTCATTTGACAAAGACTTGTCTGCTGGCGGAAATTGTACAGACCAGAACGAGAGCTGCGAGAGATGGGCTGCCCTTGGAGAATGCAACAAGAACCCGGAATACATGGTTGGATCTCCGGAGCTTCCTGGGTACTGTAGAAGGAGTTGCAAAGTGTGTTAAGAGTCGTTATCTTTCTACTTCAAGTATCCATTCGAGGATTCACCAGATCAGCGTTGATTCATTTTTTTTACATGTTTCATTACTAGTACCTTAACAGACACAGCTAAATTAAAGCCCTACTCTTTTTTTCTTCTTCTTCTTTTTTTAAACAGTAGATAGGGGTTTGTCCTTGCTACTTATTTTGGTTTTCCACTCTCTCCGTCCTTGATGTACGCCTACTGAGAGGAACTATTTGTAAAATGAAATGCTTCAAAGTATATAACTGGGGATTTGAACTTTTGAAGCGAATTAAAGCTTGAACGACAGGCTTTTATTACGATTTTGCATACCGCATGAAACCAAATAATGCCCAAAAAAGGGAATGTAGAAGGCTATTTTGCTCCGTCGGCAGGCATTATTGTTTTTAACCGTTAATTTCGTTTTTTAATTTTTAGGGCTCGTTTAGTTCGCTGATTCGAGTTTTTAATTTGAGTTAAGATGTAATGTTATGTGAGAATTTTTTATTATAGCAAAAGGTTAGATGTGACTGTTTCTGAGAGTTTTTTACTGTAGTAAAATTTAAATTCTAAACTCAAATTAGCGAAGTGAACAGGGTCTCAGTATCCGCGATAAAAATCTATAGTAACTACTCTTATTATAGATCAGGTCATTGGAAAATAATTTTAACAGTTGGAAAATAATTTCTACTAGTGGGGTAAATAACCGTCTCCACTGTAAATGCATCCAAAAAGTCGATTAAAATTTATAGGAGACGTCATATTGTTTACCGCTTCACGAGAGGGAGCTAAAACTTTGGATTCAATGTTTTGAACAGAGGAGAGGATAAGGTGATGTTTTGTAGAGAAATTTGTTTTTTTATTCAAATTATAAGTTATAATTTATTATAGTATTTTTTTTATAAAAAATATATATAAATTAAAAATAATTTTAATTATATAATTTTAATTTATGAATTAAACTATTCTAACTGATTGGAGTATTATTTAACGTACATAATTGCTTCATTTGCTTGTTGGGAAAAAAGTGTCAGATATTGCATTATCAGTGATTGAATTTGGATCATTTTAAGGACCTTCTGCAATTTACTGACTCTGGTTGTACTACCAATATGTTAAATGCATGTATTATCAGGTTGTTATGAAAGGATCGTTTTATATCCAAAGGACCACAGTGAGATTCCCATCAGTATCCAAAGGGAAAGGAGTCCCTAATATGTGGTCCTTTTAAAGTGTCCTATTAAAGACTTTTTGTCCAACAAAGAAAACAAAAAAGACAAGCCAACGAAACTCGGCTAAGCAAACAAATTCAAGCAGTAGATTTATCCAAGAAGATTGTTTTGCCCAAATATTGTTATTACCCAAAATCTATTGTAGTCTTCCCAGTCACGAATTATTTTACTCCACCACCACCGATGAGCAAGTGTTTTTAAGTGTGTTTGAAATTTATTTTAAAATAATTTTATTTTTTATATAAAAATAAAAATAAAAATATTTTTAATTTTAGATAAAAATTATTTTTAAAAATGTGTTTAATAGTTTTATTAAGAGATTATTTTTTGTATAAAAAAACTCATTAATATCTCTATCTTTTTTTTTCTGCTCGAGAGAGGAGAAAATAAAAATAAAAATAAAAAACGATAAAAAGTCATTTTTCATCTCCTCTCATTTTACACTAAACTAAAAAATTATTTTTATTTTCGTTTTTTGTTTTTATTACGCCAAACGTTATTTTAGAAACGTTTTTATTTTTTTTCTTGAAAAATATGAAAAACAAAAATGGAACCAATTCTAAACATGATTTTTATAATTAGATTAATTTTTTAACAGTCAAATTTACAGTAAAAATAATTCTGTGTAATGTATACCTCATAGGTAAAACATAATAGCATGTTCCACCGTAAGATTCCCAGATCTCTCGCAAAAAATCTTACTCTTGAATTTGTATCTTTTCTTTTTCTTATTATTATTATTATTATTATTATTATTTGCTCTGATCTTGAATTTATAGCTCGTGTAGTCTTGAATAGATAGTGTGTTATCTTCTGTGGACTTCAGCAGTACCAGATATCCCTCAACAGAAACAAGAAAAGCGACAAGATTGATGATGAGATTCTGAAAGCATAATCCAAACCAATTACATATGTACATTTACTCAATTGTAAACAGCTACACATTTACTCAATTGTAAACCATTCCCCAAGTTTCAGGAAATAAAATAATTAATAAAAAAAAAAAAAAAAACTCCCCCAGGCCCCAAGTATTGTCAAATATATTATTAGCTCATGTTTGAGTGAAGCAGGGATGGGATGAATTCCAATGCTAATAAATCAAATACAATGTATGTGTACCAAAAAGAATAAGAATTCTTAGTAACAAATTATGGAAATCTTTTCTTTTTTTTTTTTCTATATATATATATATATATACACACACACACCACACACACACTAACATATGTTTTGTTTGGTAGAAGGATTCATTTTCTGATTTGAATTATAGTTTGTGGTTTGTTACAGTATTTTTTCTCTCACAAAAAATATACATAAATCAAAAAAATTTTAATCACATAATTCTAATACATGAATCAAACACTCCAAATGCAACATAGCATCTTAACAACTATTTACTTGAGCAACAGATGGCGCTAGATTGAGCCTACAATCAAAACAGAATATATTCTCTCTATCCAATTTGATAAGAATATCTTCCTGTCCAACTCTTCGTTTGGTATATTCTTAAATAAATATTACTAAATATTACAACAACAAAAACGAAAGAATAAAGCTCTAGCCAATTTTTTTTTTTTATTCTTTCTTCTTTTTTTTTTTCTTAGGCCTTGTTTAGTGGGAGGGAAAAATAAAAAGAAACACAGGGATAGGAGGACTAATTGATGGATTTTAGGACTCGAGATTGTTTAGTGAGAAAAGATTAAAGGAGAGAAGATGTTAGGCAAGCGATTTGGTCTTGTTCACTTCGTCAATTCGAGTTTAGAATTCGAGTTTTGTTACAATAAAAAATTTTCAGAAACAGATACATCTAACTTTTTTACTACAGTAAAAAGCTCTCACATAAAATCGCATCTCAACTTGAATTACAAACTCGAATCAGTGAACTAAATGAGTCAATCTTACCCATGACTCTAATTTTCATCGTTTCAAAGTTAAGGATTTTAGTAGAAAATTCATAACAAAACCAAATAAAAAAAAAAAAAAAAAAAAAAGCCATCTACTTTCTCTCCAGTTTTCCTTCTTATTTTCCTTCTAATTTTCTTTTTTTTTTTTCTGCCAAACATGGCATAAAAGAGAAAAAGAGAGAATTTGGGAACCGGCCAAAGCCCACAGACTACTTTTTACCTTAAAAAAGGAAAAAAATGTTCCCTCATTATCGATTAAAGCCAAATAATAAACAAATCAACTCAAACAGCTGGTGTGGGATTTGGTGTGTACCATATCAAGATTCTCTCTTTCCGTATTGAAAAATAATAATAAACAAGAATTAGTTAATAAATCAAATTAATTAAAAAGATCTTTTACGATACATTAACATATTTTATCTGTTAAATTTATATAAAAACACAAAAGTAAAAAAATATATAAATTTAACAGATAAAAAAACTTAACTTATTAACACGTCTACTAAAAAATCTCCCATAATTAAATATATCAAAACGTGAACAGATCAAATAGATGTACAAGAATTAGATAGTACAGCTTGAAGATCATAGGCATAAGCCCGTTTGATTAGAAGATTTATTCTCTGATTCGAATCATGATTTATGGTTCGTTACAGTATTTTTTCTTATAAAAAATACACGTAAATTTAAAATAATTTTATCTCATAATTTTAATTCATGAACCAAACAAACTGTAAATCTTGCAAATCATATTTCACCATTTGGCAGTTTTAGGATTGTTTCTGCCAAATGGCATGGTTTTATTGGTGACACTGTTTTCGTTGAATAAGAAAAAGTTTTCAGGCTAAAATAGATATTCGGGATCAATATTCAATACTAATTAATTAAATTAATTAAAATATTTTTTAAAAAAAAGCTAAAAGAGCATTACCAGCTTAATGTGACATGGCTTGTCCAATTGCAGCATAACAATCCGTGTTTAACGGACCATGGATTTGATTTGTTGTCCTAAATGTTCCAAAAAGCTTTTTAAAAAAATGTAGATGTAAAGAGATAACTGATACTGACTTAAGACAGTTGAAAAAAGAAAAAAAGAACAACATAGTACATCTTTGGAAAAATAAGATCACATTTAAAGCATTTTTAGGAAAAAGTTGGCAGATTTTTGGCTCATTTCGGGAAAATTTGGTCAATATATTTATTAATGATGGGTCAGACAGAATGGCTAATTTTTCAAAGGGTAAATTTAGTAAAGATAACATTCTCAACAACAACAAAAAAAAAAAAAAAAAAAAGTAAAAATAACGAATTAGTTGAAATTTGAAATTTATCCTGAGGGTTAAGTTAGCGTGCGTTTAAAATAAGAATCTATATCATAATTCAAATTATAATTTGTGATTTACTATAATAGTTTTTTTCACAAAAGATATACTTAAATTAAAAATAATTTTAAATTATAATTTTAAATTTATGAACTAAACGTCTTCTTAATTTTACTAAAAATAGTAGAAATATCAGGGAAGGTTTTGGCAATTTTGTCATGCATGAACTAGTCTTAAAATAGATTTTTTTTAGTTAATAATTAGTTCGAAATAGCAATGCTAATGACTTAAGTCCTGTATATTTATCCACCTCAAAAAAGATTCTACGTATTTATGAAAATAAAATGTCATGATTTATTTTTATCAAAAAAATGTCGTGATTTATTTTTACCAAAAAAATTCATGATTTATTTCTGAAAAAAGATATTCAAACATACTTTGAGTGGGAATTGCGTATATGTTGTGTGTGTATGTGTTTTTTTTTTTTTTTTGGGCCAAATCATTGGATTTATTCTTGGGAGAAAGAGGAAAATAGGCCAAAATTTAAGATGAATTAAAATTAATAGGCCAATAGTTTACATAAGTTAATAAATAGGCCAAATTATTATTTTCATCCATAACTTGTCTGGTTATGAACTATAACTTGACAAGTTATTATTCATAATTACCCATAACTTGTCCGGTTATGAACCATAACTTGACAAGTTTGTCCATAACTTATCTGGTTATGAACCATAACTTGACAAGTTATGGCCTATTAATTTCTATAACTAAAAATTAGCATATTTATTTTCTTAAGATTTTCATATTAGCCTATTTTCTACTATTTCCCTTTATTCTTTTAGTAATGTTATTTATCACCTTAGGATGCATCCTAGATACCTGGTAATAAGGAAAAACAAAAACCATATTCTATAAAAATAAATAAATAAATAAAACAATTATATATAATTTTAAGGTTAATTTTGCAAATAGTTATTAAGATTTACACTCAATTCTACTTTAGTTCTTAACTTTTCAAATGTCACATAAATGTCTTTAAAGGTTTATTTTGTTTCAGTTTCTGTCATTCCATCAATTAGACGTTAAAATTTGACAAAATATGTGTAAATTAGAGTTTAAAATTAGAAACAGCTAAAATTTTAAGTCTATCTATGGAAATTAATTTTTGATTTTTATATTGTTTTAGTCTCTAAAACTAACAGAAAAACCGATACTGAAACATAATAAAATCACAGAGATTAACTGTGTGAAGTTTAAAAAGTCAGAAATTAAAATGAGATTGTGACTAAACCTCAAGGACTATTTGTGAGATTAACATTTAATTTTTAAAAAATTATATATAATTTTGATAAACTATTACTTGTGTGATTGTGATGTTATTTCTCATAATGTATGCAATAATAAAATATAACTACACATGAAAATATGCGTATGTATAAATATACATAAGAGTAGAGTCTCATGTTCTTTAGTGACAATTTCTGTAGCCTTCCATAGATATGGTGATTATGATTTACATTTTCACGATAACTTCTGGAAGAACTTTAGAAAGAAATATATAAGAAAATGAAAAAGAAATCCATTCAATTTTTTTTTTTTTTTTTTATAATTAATCCATTCAATTACTTCTGTGTTTTTGGTAGAATCTTTAATGTTTAGTTTGAGAATTCATACTATAATTTAAATTATAGTTCATAATTTATTATAATATTTTTTTCATAAAAAATATACATAAATTAAAAATAATTTTAATCTCATAATTATAATTCATAAATTAAATGTGAAATCATATTTTCTTTATTTATTTAAGCAATATTTTCCTAAGTCATCAAAATGAAAGCTGAAGTCACTTATACGCCAAACCCATGTGTAATTTTTTAATATATCATTCCAAAAAGAAAAAAAATGAAAAACTAATTTGATCAGAACCAATAGTTTCCAATCCATGACACCATTGACAAAAAGAAAAACAAAAACAAAAAATGGAGGTGGGAATAATTAGAGGCATGATAACAAAAAAAATATTAAAAAAGGAGAGAGAGAGATTGTTTTTTATTTTTTTAACTGCTCATATATGATGCAAATTAAATAAGGGAAAATACTCAAAAGTCCAAACGGAGCAGAAATCCAGAGGAGGATAAAAAAAAAAAAAAAAAAAAAAAAAAAAAAAAAAGGAAGGGGGCAAGACTCTACTAGTGGTATATAGAGACCAGTGGAGATTAGCCCAAAAGCTTTGCAAAAAAGAAAAAAAAAATTGGGATTTTGGTGTGCACATTAATTCATCAAATAAATCCCTTTCACGGTTTCCAAGCATTTATACTCTTTTTGTGATTGTGCAATAATTCCTCAAGATCTGCAATTCAAAGGCACAAGCTTTTATATTTATTTATTGGGTCACACAGCTTTAAAAACAGAAGAAGATTGTTCTGTTTCTGTTTTGGTTGTGTTGTTTGTGTGTAGAGAGAGAACTAGAGAAGAACACAAATGGAGGTGGGGCAGATGCAAAGACAGTGGCTTGACTACACAAAATCTTTGTTCTTGGAGGTAATAATAATAAATTAAAAGAAACACTTGAAATGTAAAATATATGCACAAATCTCAAATGGGTCTTTTCTACTTTTCCCTTTTCTTGTTCATTTTTGGTGCTTCTTCTGATCTGCTCTTGTTCATTTCTTATCTTTATGTTTTACTTTTCTGGGATTTGTTTCTGGGTTTCTCATTTTTTTTTTCCTTTTTTTGTGTGAGAAGGGATTTCTGGATGGTCAGTTTCTACAACTTCAGCAGCTCCAAGATGAGAGCAACCCAGATTTTGTTGTGGAAGTGGTTTCTCTCTTCTTTGAAGATTCTGAAAAGCTTCTCAATGATCTCACTTCGGCTCTGTAAGGATTCAACTTCTCTCTCTCTCTCTCTCTCTCTCTCTCTCTCTTCAAGACTCTCTCTTTCTCTATTTGTCTGTGTATGCATATACAATGAATTGCTTTTTTTTTTTTTTTTTTTGGGATGCTTTGAATAATTCATGAAAAATTTTCCATTTTCAGAGGTCAGCAAAGTGTTGACTTCAAAAGAGTTGATGCCCATGTTCACCAGTTGAAGGGTAGCAGCTCCAGGTACATATAAATTTCTCATCTTTATTTTTCTCTCTCCTTTTTTCCTATGTGAAAAAAGTAAAAATTTGAGCTTTCTAGATCCTGCTTTGCAATTATGATTCACGTACAATATATATATATTGACCCTGATACTGTTTTCCCCTTTATGTCGCCAACTTTGAAGCGTTATTTGCATAGTTTCTAGTAGATTATAATCTCATAAGAACACTATTCGAGCACAGATCTGAGGCAATAGACAGAAGTATGACTTTTTATATTGAAAAAGCTGGTTTTTCATTGTTTTTTTTTTTTTATTTTTTATTTTTTAAATATATAACAGCATAGGTGCACAGAGAGTTAAAAATGCCTGCATTGCTTTCCGCAACTACTGTGAGGAGCAGAATATTGAAGGGTCAGTTTATATTTTTTTTGCTCTTGAACATTTTCAGTTTATTATAAATCTGAAAGTTCATAAAATCAGGAAAAAAAAATCTTGAAAAAGAAAAGGCTGGCTTTGAATTGGAAGTTTGACTTGAATTGTTGTTTTGTAGGTGCATTGGATGTCTTCAACAAGTAAAACATGAGTACAACATGGTGAAGAATAAGCTTGAAAATCTATTCCGGGTAAGAGCAAAGAAAAATTAAAGCTGTTTCTTTCTTGCTTTGCAAAAAAAAAAAAAAATGGTGATTCATGTGATGTGTGTGTGTGTGTGTGTGTGTGTGAACATATAATTTGACTATATTCATGTTTTTGTAGCTGGAGCAACAAATTGTGGCAGCTGGTGGGTCAATCCCAATGACTGAATTAGGATTCTAAAAGGGCTTCAAAAAATTCAGACAAAAAAGGAGGTGGGGTTTGTTGTAGAGAAAATGTTACAAGTATTTCAGACACTTTAACTTGTCTTGTATTAGTGTTCCTCTTTTTCAACTGATGAACTTGTGCTTTGTATGAATTCCCTGAGGAGTTCCCTTTTTTTTTTTTTTTTGCCTTTTTTCTTTTTCCCTTTTTCTCAATCTAGTGCCACTTTTTTTTTATCATCAAGCCTCAGTGGTACTTCCAATTTTCACAGTGGAAAAAGTTGTGCCATCTCAATCTCATTATTGTAATTAGGTGATTTGATTAATTATCTCAGAAAATCTAGTTATGTCCTAAGCTATGCAGTAGAAAAAAAATTAAAAATAAAAATAAAGAAAGTCTAGTGATTTGATTAATTATCTCAGAAAATCTAGTGATGTATTTTAGCCAAGATCAATGATGAAAAAATTTTTATTTTGAATATCATCAAGGCAAAAGTGTAAAAATTTACTTTTCTAATTTCCATGACAAGTATTATTTTCGTTTTATAGTGTGTAATGATTTCTTTTTAAATGGTGAGTATTATTTTCCTTTAGCTAATGGTATTTATCTTAATGATAGTTCATCTTCAACCATCCAAAATGTGAACAGGAATTGTTATTGATTAACAGTCAGTGTTTCCTAAACAAAATCGCCATATTCATCATCATAATCATCATTGTTTTTATTAGTTGTTTACTGTTGTGTATGACGCATCATTGTAGTTCTTAGTTGGCATTCTTGCTGGCAAAGATTGAGAAAAATATGGCGTTAGAAGCTCATAATAATAATAGTTTAATGGATTATAGTGGCAAATCAAAAGGAATATGAATCTTGTTTTGAAAGATATGATTCTTTCAAGGTCAACCGTTGATATGTGGGAGCTCTCTTTCATGGAAAGTGTTGCACATACAAACGTGGAAATTAGTGGTAGCATAGGATACCCCATCTCTTCTGCTTGGTGTATGTGTGTATGTATATATGTATGCGTACATATATATATATATATTTTAATGGCCAGGTTCTTTTTTATGCTTTTTTTTTTTTTAATTTAATAGAGAAATAATGTGGTAGGGTATGAAAAAACAGGTGACTAGAAGTTTTAAATTATTATATCACATCATAATATCAAAGTATGAATTAAAAAAGAATATAATTTAACAGAATATGATGAAAACGTCCATTAGGAGATTTTTTGGGTCCTTTTATGTTGTTGAGACATTTTTTTCGGCACCATATTAGGAGATACGAAAATTTGTGAAATTTTACGTTAAAATTTATAAATTCAAACGATAAAATTACAAATTTGAATGATAATTTGTGTAATTTTTTAGTTTTACGATGAATCGTTCAAGTTTATACAAATTTTAATGTAAATTATTATAAAATTTAAATTTTATAGATTATCATAATTTTTACAATTTTATCATTTTAATTTGTAAGTTTTAATGTAAAGTTTCACAAATTATTGTATCTCCCAACATAATATTGAGAATATTCCCTAACAGTATAAAAGGATCCTAAGAATAAATAACGACAATAAAACATATATCTAGGTAAACGAACCAAATCAAATCTAAATATTAGACCATGAAAAAAAATGATAATAACTAGCGTATGAGAAATGATGAACATGCATGCACCGAGCACGCTAGGTGAAAGAGTTTAATGTGTCTTTTTAAAAAAAAAAAAACACTACAAAAGAACTTAGGACTCGTTTAATCAAATTATGAAATTATGATTCTGTTACTGTTATAATATTTTTTTCTTATAAAAAATTTAAATAAAAAAATTTCAACTAATGAGTTCTCTCACAAAATTTAAATTTAAAATTAAAATCACTTATTTAAACACATGATCCAAATAGACTATTAATGTTTAGAATGGACATAATAATAAAAATTCCACGTGAAGAGCCAAATCTTCTAGCAAAAAATTCTGCAACATTAAGGCATATGTGGTGATTAATATAGTAAATCAACACTCTATAGCTCAAAATAACCATTTAAACAAATATGATTCATATGAAAAAAAGCCATTAATTAACTCCGAAAAAAAAATGTTAAAAAAAATATAGATATGATCTTTTATGATATAATTTTATTAATTATAAAGATAAGAAAAACTCATCTATTTATGGATTACCATTACAAAAAGTAAATAATAACCAAGAGATTTTTTTTTGTTGATAATTATACCTAACATAAACGAAAATTATTTAATATGCTGGTAAAATCTTTGGTATCCCTATCAATAATTATCTAGTTGAAGATAATATTATAGATATAAAGAACAATCCGGATAGAAAAAAATTCGATTGGATAATTCTCAATTTTTGTCTTAGAAAGAAAATGGATATTAGGGCCTAGATCAATATGAGTACTGACGTCAACAGTAATAAATATACTAAACCTAGGGCTAATAATTATCAAATAATTGATAAAATCGACAAGAAATATCTTTTTTATCCCACGATTCATCAAAATCAAGAAATGAATCCATCAAAAAAAACTTTTTGATTGGATGAGAATGAATGAAGAACAATTGTTAGCAAAAACCTGGAAAAGGACCCCAAAGAGAGCAAGAAACTAGAGGTGAAGGGAATATTTTCATTATGAATTTATGGATATACTATTTGGGCAAGAATAACCATACATGATAAAATATCTTGATCATAAGAAACAAAGAAGTACTATAATTTTATGTTTTCTTTTTAAAAATTATTATATTATCCCAAATTCTGACAAATCAAGTTTTAGGGTCCGTTTGGTTCTGACAATCATGTGATTTGAACCATTTTCGATTCGAATGTGATTTTTGTGAGAGAAAATCACCGGTTCTATGCCATGGAATCCAACGAGAATCATGATTGAAGAACTCAATCGGGAATCGAGAAATCAAACGAATGGTGCTCGATACCAATTACCAAAAGTAAAACGGACCCTTAGTTTTATCATGTATTACAGGACTTTCTTTCTGGAAAAAAAAAAAAAAAAAAATGACTAGGCAAGGAAAATTCTAGAATTTTTTTGCTTCCAATGAGTCCTGACAAACTGTTGATATCATAATCATACATTCGCGCAACAGAAACAATGGACAATTTTGAGCTTGGCTTTGTTAGAACAAATAAAAGACAAAAGAACAATCTAATTGCATTTTTCTTTGTTTCTATGTGTCACCTTCTTTGTTTTTGCTTCAACTGAGCTATTTTCCACTTGGAACATTTCATCTGACTAAACATCTCTGGTGTGAGGAATTATAACCATTACAAATCAAGCTTCTACATGTCAAGAAAAAGAAAAAGAAAAATAAATTATGTGCTGTCAAAGATTTTTTTTTTTTTTTTTTTTTTTTTTTTAACTAGGAGGTTTAATCCATTTTCTTTTCTGTTCATCATAACTTGCTATCACAGCAGATTGCTTCTCATCACTAAGCTGCTTTGCAAGAACATTGTAATACACCATGGGATTTATGTTCTCCAAAATCTTGACTGATTTTCCTTGTTTTTCATCAACCCAAGTTTGCCCATCTTTTGCTTCAATTCCTTGGGCATAAACTTTGATGGGCTTGATTTTCAAAGATGTGTTAAGATGGGAATGATCACCAGCCAAGAAAACAGCACCCAGAATTTCTCCCAAAAAAGTATCCTACAATTTAAATAAAAACACAATTTCATTTTGCCAATCTTGGGGACAAAAGAAAATGGATTTTCCTTTCACCATGAAAGTAAGTAGAAAGATGAGAATTTACATCACAAAATAAGGAAAGTGTATGGTTGAGAAGCTTTACCATATGCTGATATCTACTATGCAGTTCTTTCAAGCCACGTAGCCTCGACACCAAACGCAGAGCAAACCGGGTCTCAGCCGTCCTTTTCATCATTTTCATCGTTTCTAAGATCTTAGAAAATGAACTGACACTGCGCTGGACACCAAGCGGAATGAGCATGATGTCAAGCATCGATTCGAAGACTGTCTTTGCAGCCAAAGGATCAAGGAACATGTTGAACTCTGCATACTTATTTGAAGGAACTGAAAATACATTCCCTTTGTCCATATGACCACTGCTGATATGTCCCCCAACAACATATACATGCTGCAAAAAGAGTCAATATAATCAGCAAATGTTACCAGAATCAAATCCTCCATCCAATTTTCCTATCTTGTTCTCTGTTCATCCAACTATATTTGCACATGTTACGTGCATTGGTCGAGCCAAAAAAATCACAATTTGCAAAATATAAGACATAATTTTTGTTTGATGGCGGCATTGTTATAAGATCTTACACGTAATGGGACACGGTTAAAATTTATTAAATAGTAACACAATTGATATTTTAGAGAAAATTTTCTACATAATTAGTCAAAATTGTCAAGTAAGGTCGTTCCGTTACTGGTCATGCGAATAATAAAAACGAACATATGCATTTATTCACTTCACTTCACAGTTTCTTAAAATTCTGATTCAACTAGCCAAAGAATAGGACAGAAAAAATGGAGAAGACTTGCATATACAGGAACAAATTCTCAAATTCTATTCAACTACTAACCTGAATTAGGGAGCTTGCATTTTGGTTTGATGAAATAAGCTTGGCTAAATTAGTCAAGGGTCCATTTGTGAGCACTGTAATCTTGGAACCTCGTTCAAGTGTTGTCAATATGGACTCCCAAACTTCACTGGCAAGTGCTTGGCGTAGTTCAGGATGATCTGTGTTCCTTGGAGCTCCATGTTTAACAGAGTTCTCTGCTGTATACCTAAGGTCTCAACGAAAACTTGAATCATTTTAGTCTCTGCTGTATACCCTACGTGTAAGATTGTTTCGAACTATTAAATCTGTATCAGATTCTATCAGTTTTACATACTTTTTTACCAGATGTAACGTTTAGAAATGGTTACTCTATCGAGGAAAGCTTCTACTAACATAATACACAAATTATGAGTACCTTCTAGGACTTCTCGGCAAATCTCTAGCAAGGCCATAGAGAGTGTCGGAGTCTAGAAATCCTCCACTTCCATGTGGGATCGCCTTGACATATTTGCAGTCTCCAACTGCAGAGAAGATTGGGTCGGATTGGTTCATTGCAAATGCTTCTCCAAGACCAACTGGAATGTCATCTCTCCCCATCATGTGAAGTAAGTCATAAACGACATCTATTGTTGCAGCATTTGCCCACCCAGTTGGGCTTACTATTATTGCCTACATTTGCAAGAGAACAAAGACCACACAAATGAAAATTTACTACTGCTTCTGTTATAGAAATATATATATATATATCCTCGTCCTTATACCAACATTTAAATAATAACTGACGTGTGGAGACCGAGCTGTCATCTTTCTATTAGTAGGTATTAAGAAAATTGACAAGTCGATCAATATTAAAATTTTGTACTTGCCAATGAAAAGATGTCATTGCACTTACTGTTCATGAACTTAAAAAAGAAGAACGAAAATTATTCTTTACCTTGAGATTGATCACTTCCACAGGTACTTTAAGAAGATAAAACAGCGCGAGAAAATCTCCGGCGCTCATGTCCATGTCAAACACAACCGGTTTCCCAAGCCTCCTCCCTGCAAAATCTGGCTTGTAAAGAACTTTTCTGTAATAAGGAAACTGCGTTGTGAAGTTGAATTTCCCACTGTGTCGAGGACTGTTTAGAAGCTGCGAATTCGAAAAGAAGGATTTCGTAACATTTAGATGGCGCCATATTGAGTGCAAGGAACATTGAAAGCAGAATCTCAGTTAAAGAAATAGATATTAGTTTGACTTACATCTAAGAAACTTTTATAAAATGCTCTATTAAGTGGGCTGTCAAGATCTGAATTTGGTTTTGCTTTTGTTGCAACAAGGACACTTACTGCTTCAGGTCCAGTTACCTCAGTTGTATAACCATCCTGTTTTCAAGTTCTAGGAAGTTTAGGGTTAAAGGCACTAGACCAAAAACATAAATTTTTAGTAAAGAAGTTTGTTATAAATGATAGGATCAATCTCACTTGTGCTCCTCAAACTTTAAAACTCATACTTTGTCTCCCTAAATTTGAATTAGTCACACTTAACTCTTTCTATTAGAATTTCCATTAAGTGCAGTCACGTGGTTATTTTCCATTTACTTTTAATGGAAAAGTAAATGGAAAAATACCACGTGACTGCACTTAATATCCTCCTTTTCTATATGTGTTTTTCGTGGGACTAATTCAAAACTCAGGAGCAAAATAGAAGTTTTTGAAGTTTGGAAAGTAAAGTGAGAATGATCCTGAAGTTTGGGGACAAAAGTGAGAATAATCCTAAGTGTTATATATTAAAGCAACTATGTACCTTACATCTCCCTTTCCCATTCTTCACAATGCAAAATGGATCTCTAAGTCCTGTTTGAACATGACCACTATGAACTCCACCTTTCTTTAAGTTGAACTTCGGAATTTTGCGGCCATCGAAGAATGGATTCGATCCATTGGATAACCCATAAGGCTTGTTTGAAGTAATCACAGTAATGTTCATGTACTCCATTTCAGCAAACTCATTTTCCCCATTGTGGTTATGTGATTTACTCATGATTGAGACTGCCACACCAGATGTGAATGAATCCCACATGAAATAGCTCTGCAAATAGTCGAAAAAAAAAAAAAAAAAATTAAATTAAAAAAAAAAAAGATGTTATATAGAAGAAATGTCCTTAAGAGAAGAAAGTCCTTTCCATGAAAAAGAAAACATTGCAATGAGGAAACTACCGTATAGAATTGGTCATCAAACCAAGTGTCACGAGCCATCTTCAATGATTGGAAGAGATATTGTGCCTCATATGTTCTCTGAGTCTTCTCAAATGTATCAAAGAAGTCCTCATTTATGGGAATGGTGTTTGTGGCGTCCAAGGGAACCAGGGTGACTGGAATACCAGAATGAAACACCTGAAAAATCTACGTCCTTAGACCATCTCTAATGCAAACGTTGATGTCAATGCTATATTTGGCGCCAAAAAAAAGCCGAAAATAACATATTTGATATACTATTTTACTTTGTGCTCTAATGCATAATACCGATTCACATACTATATCAAATTTTTGATATGATTATTAAGCTTTGTAATGATTAAATGAAAAAGTGAATGCATCACCTAATAGCAATCAAATACCAGAATTTGGCATAAGCAATACTTGGTGCCAAATAAGTCAAATTTAACACCAGAAATATCATTGGATTAGAAAGTGATTTTACTAATCAAATGCTAAAATTTGACATTGGCATGCTAATTTGGCATTGCATTGAAGATGCTCTAGTGTCACTATCTCAGAATCGACGCAGTCACTTTTAGCTTCTTCAAAATGTCGGAAAAACATGGCATCATTTTTATTACCTGGTATGCTGCAAAAGGGTCTCCAAAGATATTGAACTCTGCATAAGGATTGCTGGTGTAATCGGTGAACAGATTGCCAGGATCACCACACTGCCGGGGAGTGCAAGATGAGGAGGAGTTCTTGGGGCAACAACCGGTCGGGTTCTTCGATCTCACCCCTCCGCCCATGACATAAATGTGCTCCACGTTTTCTTCAAGTGTGGATGATTCATAAGGAATATGGCTAAATTTGTATGTCCTCCAATGATTATGAGCGTTATAGGACCTGCAGATATTTTTTCATACATTACTTGCTGAGTAGTTGGTTGTTTTAGAGGTGTATATCTCCTGCGCCCCTAAATCATAATAAAATTTTGTAAGCTAAATTCATATAAGACTATAAGTAGTTGATAACCAATTACTAATGCAGATTGCGGAGTGAGCAAAAATTGATTTTCCAATATAACCACTAAAAAAAAAACACTCTACAATTTAGTCATATCTATAAAGGGTTTTGCACACATGCACTTTGAGTCTATGTCATGAAATGATATCGAAACTTTTGTCGATTGGCAAATTGGATCTTGAACTTTTAAATTTTGTTATTTCGGATTCCAATTGTTGTTCATTAATTGGATTGTATTACGAGGAATTGCTAATTTAAGATCCTAAATGTCAAAATTAGAAGTTAGGGGCTTGACTTGTAAATGACAAAAATGACTAGGCCCAGAGCAAGCAGAATTGGAATAGAAATTCATAAAAGTTAAGATAACTTTAAAATAATTATATACCTGTGGAAGGAAGGCTTTTCTGATGCCATAATTTGAGTCAATATCCAAACGACCACCTGGACCTACAGGAATGGCTTGTCTATATCTGCACCCTCCTGATGTTGTCATCCCCTAAAACACATTGAACATAAATTAGCTAAATTCATAGGTGTAACAACATTAACATAATATAAGGTTGGTGACATTCTAAAAAACAAAAATAAAAGCGAAAATGTTCGGGCAGACGTTTTTTGACGATTCGAGTTTTCAAAAGAAAACAAATTACCTGTTCTATTATGGGAAGATATCCACCAACATTTGGGAGAATGGTGCCATCTTCCTGTATTCCTCCCTCACCTCCGACTCCGACGGCAATGTCGTCGCGGCCCATCATGTAAAGGATGTCATAGAGTTGGTTCACTGCATGTCCAGCATCAGTCCAAGCGTTTGTGTTGATAGTGACAGCCTTAATCAATGTAAGTTTTTATGGTTACTTTTTTTTTTTGTCTGTTGGAGCTTATATAGTATGGTCAGCAAAAAGCAGCTTTTGAAACATGAGACATCATTTGCTTTGTCCCAATTGTACTAAGAGCTTTCAGAAGTAAAAAATATGCAATAGTAATACAAATTCACAGCTAATTGCCAGCATTATTATGGTCCCAATTAGACAAAGAGTTCTTTTCTCCTTTGACCATGAAAATATAAATAACAAGTGATGAGATCATAATGTCCAAAAAAGAATAAATAAAAATAGTTAATGATAATATTAATAACTATTAACAATAATAATGATAATAATAATAATGTCTCAAGGATTAAAAAATGGCATGAACAACAAGTTTCATAGAGACCGTAAGAAAATTCTGCACCTACAACTATCTATGTACTCATAAAATCCTCATTGATTCAATTGAGAAAAAAAAAAAAAAGAAAGGAAAAAGGATCAAATTCCTTTTCCAGTCATAACTTGCTGAAATTGACACCAAATAACTTTTCAAAAAGGCAGATTTCAGAACACAATATAGTAAAAATAATAACAAAAAAAAAGGGAAAAAAACTTACCTCCAACTGAAACTCTGATCTGTTAAGCTTCAAGAGGTAAAGGAAAGCAAAGAAATCATCGGTATCGACGTCGGTATCCAAAAGAATCCGGCGAGGCCTGCCTTCTACAGTATGAAAAACATCTGCAACTCCTAAAAGAAGCAATACAACTATCATCCAGAAGTTCTTCTCCAAGAACATTCTTTCTGTTTCAACCACAACCCAGAAATGTACAATTGTTTCCACACTTCAAAACTACCAAACTCTGCTTGAGGAAAAGAAGAAAAAAAAAGTTCTTCCTTGAATCCTTGAATCAACTCATTCCTGGATAAATAATAATAACAAAAGAACAAAAGCAAAAGGTGTTAATAAGCCAAAGAAAACCATTGCTGAATATAAACACTTCAAAATGAATGATCATGGCAAAGTAAAAGAACATACAAAGATGTTTATATCTTCATTGGTTCAGATTGGGAGAGAGAGAGAGAGAGAGAGAGAGAGAGAAAAATATCAGCATGAATATGCTTAAATTTTTTTATGGGCTAGAGAGTAAGAGTAAGAGTTATATGTATAGAGTAAGAGACACAGAATATGGAGGAGAGAATAGTCATGACATTGATGTCACCCATGGTTACATTGGGAAGTCAATGGAATAATTAAATATAACTCTTAAAAAATAAAAGTAAAATTGAAAAGCCATGGAATAGTTAAAAAAAAAAATGCAGTTTGTTAGCTTTTATAATTCTTGTTTCTTTTTGTATTTGTTCAACCATTTTTACTCATTGTTGCTGGTTTTATGTTTTTTTTTTTTCCTTAGCCATGCAAGATGTCCTATAGGAGCCTAGGACATGGAAACCATGAACTTAGGTTGGATATTGAGCTACCACAAGAAAAAAAGATTTAAAAGTTATACATACATATAATATATATATATATATATATATTAAATAAAAGATTAACATAATCACCGTCAATTGATAAATTTGACCAATGATTATGTATTGAAAATCAAGCTTTATGCCCCCCACCCCCCCTCTTAAAAAAATAAAAATAAAAAATCATCAACTTTTTCTTATGAACATTTTTTTTTTTTGAAGGATTTTCTAATGAACTTTGAAATACTACATAACAAAAAAGTTGCTTTGGTTCTTTAAATTTTCATACTTAATTAAGAATTAGTGCTACATTTTCGGTTTGTACTTTTTATCATTAAGAATACTACAAAGTTAATTAAAGGAATCTTAAAGGTCAATGAGATCTCTTATAAAACCATTGGTAGAGGGATTCATTCCCTGATTCGAATCATGATTCGTGGTTCGCTATATTATTTTCTCTCACAAAAAATACAAGTAAATCGAAAATGGTTCGAATCACATGGTTTAAATCCTCTAACCAAACATCAAGTTTCCTGTTAAAAATTCTCATAGAGTTGAGAATTTTTTTTTTGCACCTCCTACAATTTAATGAGATTTGGTAAGTTGAAGGAATTTAATACTATATTTATATATAAAAATAATCGTGGCATTGTACTTGTGATTTAGGCTACTTTTCTTGACCAACTTGTTTGCAATCCGTTATCTTTTAATATCATTCATTCATTTTAAATTGTGATTACTATTTTTTCAAACATACGTATACATATTTGTATCTATTTGCTGAAAATGTCATTTGAGAAAACCCAAGGTGGGAAACCTTTTTTTTTTCCTAAAAGAAATTCTTTCCTTTCCTTATCTTCAACTTCCTCTGCCAATGTGATTCTTACAACAAATAAAATAAAATAAAATAAAAATAAAAATGCATATTGTTTGGCTACTTTTCTTTTTCATTGAAATTTCTGCTTCATGAATCTTGAAAAGGCTAGAATTTGGCCATATTTTGGTTGTGAAAGATGAAAGTTGGACTATATAATAATATAACTTTTATTTTCTTTATCTCTTCGGTTCATGCATGATTCTATAAGGTAATTAAAATACATATAAAGTGTGATATTCCATTATATTATGTAATGAGACAATAGTACATAATATATTGCCCTTTGTAAAGCTATGTTTTTGGAAAATGGAAATATTCACCACAATACTCACCAAGATAAATGGGGCCCATATTGGATATCATTATTCCAAAAATAGCAGACCAAAAATATTAGAAAATCAGCAAATAATTTGTATGGTTTCTTGGAATAATTAATTTCTGAATCAACTTTCTTACCTAAGGCCTAAGGAGGAAAAACACTTTTTTTTTTTTTTTTTGTTTTTCTTGAAATGTTCTTTTATTCGAATAATTTGTCTAAATATTAAATTAAATAAGTTAGCTTAATTGGCAAGCTGGATTTCTTGAAATTTGGAAAGGGAAGGCTGGATTCCAACAACGCAAAGAAGTTTATAGCCTCGTCTGTTTTTGTTGGTTCAAATCACGACTTAAGTTTTCACTATAATATTTCTCTCACAAAAATTTAATTTTTTTTTTTAAAAAAAAAAACTTGAATAAGAAAAAACGTCTTGATCTTAAATATACTTTGATCTTTGAATAAGAATATACCGGCATATTAAAAATAAGAACAAAACAAAGAAATATTATTTCACAGATTTCAATAATTTGAGAATACAAATTAGATGTGATCAAATTATAGTTAGTTTTATTTTCAAAAAAAAAAAAAAAGTATAATTAAGGGTCCGTTCACTTTCTATTTTCTTTACTGATTCGAGTTTGTAATTCGAGTTGAGATGTGATTTTATGTGAGAGCTTTTTACTATAGCAAAAAGTTAGATGTGACTGTTTCTGAAAACTTTTTACTGTAACAAAATTTAAATTCTAAACTCGAATCGATAAAGTAAATGGGCATTTAATTTTTCATTACCGAAGGAAAAAGGCTAGTTTCTTTCACCCTTGGTTTCGAGGTTAAGCATTGATCATATGGATTAGTCAACATACAAAATTGTCCAAATTTTTTTTTTCTTTTAATTGTTACTATATATCCAAAATGGGATCTAAAGAGCAGACAATGAGACCGACAAAAAGAAAAGAGAAAAATAGTAATTTGACAAGCATTAGGGGGTAAAAGATAGCCAACCAAATCTTGAAAAGAATCAAACCCCATCAAAAAAAATTTATACTCTCTTTCCGACTGAGGTGAATCAGTTTGGTCCACTTTATTTCATTTCATTTTATTTTATTTTTCCCACTAATTTCACAAAAATGTTTCAAACTTATTGGATAGTCTGACCCGTGTACGCATGTCACTGGCTGCAGATGACATGGCATGGGACCCACTTTGACAACTTGAAGTTAGAACTACCTTGTCCGCCACGTCATCTCTCTATTATTATGCAAAAGGTTTTGAATGATCCCTCCAAAAACAATATGCTATTATGTGCGTTTCCTACGTAAGAGTTTCCCACGTGGATTGAGAATCTCCTCTTTAAAAATTTGCCTCCTTTTTTTTTTTCCTTTTCTCTTTTGTTTGCCATCTTTTTCTTCAGTTTTGGCAGTTGGAGGTTTTGACCAAACAATGTAGTTGGAGTGATCAAAATCACAACATCAAAGATAAGGGCATATTCTTTTAGAGTTATACTTGAATGTAGTTTTTACGTTGAATTTGAGTTATAACTTGAGTTGAAGTTGTAACTTGAATAAAGTTGAGTAAAGTTGAATAAAGTTGGAACTTAAAAGAATGTGAACTTGAATAAAGTTATAACTTGAGTTTTAACTTTTTTTGAGTTTTGTTACAAAAGAACAACTTTTCTTCACAATTCTTCATCTTCACTACCGCTAGAGATGTACATGCAAAAGGCACTCCAACGCTCAAGTCAGATAAACAATAAAGAGAATGAAAAATAACAGAGTTTTAGTAAGTGGGCAAAATATCCTCAAAATAAAAATGAATACGTCTATTTATAGGAAAAATGACGGTGTCTTTCCTCATTCTACTTATGTCACCTTATCAATTAAATATCTCTTCAAATATTATTTAGTATCCCTTTAATACCTTCTATTTTTAAAGGGGGATTTAGATCTTATAATTTGAGTTAGAGTGATTTGAGTGATTATCTTGAGTTGAATTTGAGTTATAATTTGAGTTGAAGTTGTAGCTTGAGTTTGTGTTTGGATGTGCACATTTGAGTTATGATTTGAATTGAGAATCTTTTTGAGTTTATGTTTGGGTGGGTCAAAACTTAAATTTGTATTTAGATAGTATTTTAATAAAAACTCAATAATGATGAAAAAAATTAATAAGGTATATATGGGTGAAATTTTATTCTACTTTTCATTGTGAATGCATAAAAAAAAAATCATCTCAATCAGAATTAAAACGAATGGTATTTTTAAGAATAGAAAAAATATTATTAATTAACTTGAGTTTGAGTTTGTGAACTCGAGTTGAAGGAAAAACTTGAACTCGAGTTTAGCCTCAAACTCGAGTTCAAACTCAAATTTTACAAAAGAACATGAACTTAAATAAAATTGTAACTTAAATTCAAACATTTTTTGAGTTAAACTCCAAACGAACAACCCTTATAATATTACAAGTCCCATTCGATAAGATAGTGATCTTATATTTAACATCGTGGGATATATGTTACATTTACTTTAGAGTGGGAGGATTCGAGCTATACACCTCAGTATTAATGGTATATATATTCGATGTAATATGTAATAGTATTTGCATGATTACCCAATAAAAAGACACGTAAAAAATATATATATAAGAAAATCAAGAAAACGGATACAAAAAAACAGTAAGAGGTGTTATATAGAGTTCGCATTTGAAATTATTTTTTGTTAGGATAACAATACTATAGATTACCACCAGTAATTATCACGGTATCTTTATAATTGATCACAAATTTACATATAATTCTTGGACCTGTTAACAATATGACATAGGATTCCTCACACTTTTACAAGTAAATTTGTAGATCCTAATAATCATGATAAGGAATATATTATAAAGATTTCACGTTTGGTATTGCATGACCATATGCTACCAAAGATTCTTTAGTTAGAATGACTAACTTTTGGTGTATCTAGGAAACTTTGCGGTTGCAAACATATAACCTAACGGTAATGTTATATTTGACTTTTTTTTATAAAAATATTTATTAAGTGTCGAGTTTAAATCTCGCAATTCTAAATTTAAAAATAAAACTAAAAAAATTGAGATAAAAAATAACTCGCACATATAGTTCACTAATTAACAAAGGAAATTTTATTTTATTTTTTTTCCCTTTTACTTTAATTAAAGAAGGAAATTAAATACACATGTGCGAAGAATTCTTGAGCACATGGCATGCCATGTGAGTATATTAAAAAAAAAAAAAAAAAAAAAAAAAAAAAAAAAAAAAGAAGAAGATTGACTATCTTGGCTAAACAATAGGATCGTTCCACGCATGATGTAAAAATACAAAAATATTCAATGCAAATGTCTTCCTAATTAATTGTGATCTAGACGTTTTACTTTAAAAATATTGACAGTTGCCGTTAATTTCAAATTTGATACACTTGACATATGCTAACTTGCAACTTATAAGTTGACTTGTCCACGTACGATTTTTCTATATTTCTTAATATATAGTTGAGTTCCACTCACCGAAATAGCAACATTCAAATCTCATATAGGTGTTCCGGTAAAATTTAAGTCTCGTTCACTTCGCTGATTTGAGTTTGTAATTCGAGTTAAGATGTAATTTTATGTGAGAGCTTTTTACTGTAACAAAAAAGTTAGATGTGATTATTTATGAGAATTTTTTACTATAATAAAACTTAAATTCTAAACTCAAATCGGTAAAGTGAACGGGACCCAGAAACCAAAAACTTCAAAGCAAAGAGGTAGGTTTTTCGAAGGCCCTTAATTAAATTCATCTATATAGATGGGTTTTTAATGGTGTTATAAAATATAGAAATTTAATGAAGTGAAGTGATAAGAATCAAATTTCATTAATTGCCATAATTTTTTCCAGTTAATTTTTTAATTTATTATAACCGTCGGATCGGTATCTTACAGTTAAAACAACGATACCATCAATAAATAAATAATAGAGTAATCATTAAAACTACACCCATATATAATATTATGAAAAAACTTGGAAAAGGAGCATATATATTGTGCAACTAATTGAAGAAGGAAAACTCAAAATATCTAACTAGAAAATATTATCTTCATAAAAAGTTGAACAAAATCAATTCAATAATGTGTTGCATCTTTTTTTTTTTTTTTTTTGGCAAAATATGTAGAATTAATCACAATTTTAGGTTGAGTCACAATCAAACACTCAATTACAAGGATAATAGGGATCTACCTTTTCCACATTCATCAATCCTAATCTAATTTATAGTTTGTCCCATATGCCAATTTTGATTTAATGTTTGTGCAAAATTAATGAGATTCCTAGAGGCTACAAAAATTCCAAATGTCCTCCATATAGACTTCCCACCACCTACATTTAGTATAGCTTTCCAATTAATTAGCTTGGAAATTAACCCCACTATGTTTAGTATCATAATTTCCCTACCATTGAATGAGCTTTAAATCAACTTTATGGGTGTTGAGGGTGAGAGCCCACATCATTCTTTTTTTGAATGGTGGAGGATTAAAAAGGTTTCAAGTTTGTAGAAATTGGATAAGTAGAATCAAGAATGTTTCTAAAAAAAGATTATTAATTGAGTAATTTGTGTGAAAAGCAAAAAAAAAAAAAAAAAAGGAGGATCAAAAGATTTTTAGAAACATTTTTTTGTAAAAAAATAATAATAATAAATGAAGCTTTATTGTTGTGCATTAAAAAGGTGCTTTACTTTTACTAATAATGCAAATTAATTAATTTGGTCAAAAGCTTACTTTTGTTTTTCTTCTTTTTTTCTTAGTCTAGGGGGGGTGTTTGGACACGTGATGGAACTTATCCAACGTTAACTTGCCCTGATCACTACGCAGTCTACCAAACACTCTTGTTAGTAGCCGAAAATTTTGTAATTTACTGGATTTATTTGACTAAATATATTGGATTACATTATTCAAGATTTGAAGTTAAAGTTCAAACACTGGAATTGACCTCGTCGATTTTTCTCCAAAAAAAAAAAAAAACCAACGAATTTCAAATAGAACTACTAAGAATCTTATTAGCCCTCATTCGTATCTTTACATATTTCATCTAAAATACACAACCTCACAGGCTTAAACAATGATCTATATGTTTTGTAGACTTCATATAGCTATGGAATAATGTTAGAGACACCAATTCAAATTTTAATTTTTGTGTATCCACAATATAGTATATGAGCTGTCATTTATATATTAGTGAGTATTTAAAATATTGTCACGTCAATTAATAATAAGAGATTATATCTATTAATAAAAAGATGACAACTTACATGTCACGTCAGTTGGTACATAAGTTGGTGTCTCTAATATTATTCATAGCTATGTATTTATACGTATTAAAATAACTTTTTTTTTTTTTTTTACAAAATATTAAATGAGTGCTATGCTATGAGAAAATATACTATAGATTTGTGTTTTAAGCATATCGTTTCATAATAAAACTAAGGTATAAAAGGTAAATAAGTATTTCGAAATTTACAATATAAGGCGATGTTCAAGCAATTTTTTTAATGAACGAGAGAACTACAAGGCAATGGAGGATTTAAATGGAGAGGACATGTGGAAAGCGGATGTCTTGTTTACCCGAAAGCCTATGGTAAATAATATTAAATTGCAAACAAAATCTTATTTTTATTTTCATCTTTAGAGAAATTCATAATAATTATAGATTTCGCGTAATTATAAATCCATCCCTTACTTTATCATAAAATGTAAAATTTAAACTCAAATTACAATTTTATTTAAGTTTATGTTTTTTTATAAAATTTGAGTTTCAAGTTGAGTTTTTGGTTAAAATCTAAGGTTAAATTCTCCATTCAACTCACGTCCTTAAACTCAAACTCAAGTTAATGAACAATATTTTTTTTTATTCTTAAAAACGTCATAACTTTTTCGTTATAATTCCGATTGAGATAATTTTTTTCTATGTGTTCACAACGATGAGAAGAATTAAAACCTCACCCATATACATTATTAAAATTTTTCACACCATTGAGTTTTTATTACAATACTATCTAAATATAAATATAAGTTTTGACTCGCCCAAACACAAACTTAAATAGATTCTTAGTTCAAACTATAATTTAAAATATGCACATCCAAACACAAACTTAAATTAGAGTCCCAACTCAAACCATACTCAAATTAAGATCTAAACTCAAATTACTCTAATTTAAAAATCGTAAATGAATAAGCCCTAAATCTTTCTGAATTCAGAAGGACAAATAAAGAAATTCATATATAGACAATATATAATAAAATATATACGTATAGATGGGTAGGAATTGTAACCATGATTGCCTTGTGATTTATTATGGGTGATGGAGAGGGAAATGATGGGAGGCATGTCCCCATATCACCACTACATTACAAACTGAGCACACGTGGAGAAGTTGCCTGTTGGTCCCCCTTCTATAACTATCATTACTTATGAAGCAAGGAAATGACTTGGCAAAATTTCAACGCTAAGAATTTAAATTTTTCCTCCATAAATTGCACCTAGCTAAGCTTAAGGAGCTATAACCCTAAGAAAACCCTCTAACCCTAAGAAAACCTCGAAAAAATCTTGAGAAAAACTTGAGAAAATTCTGAGAAAATTTTGAGAAAATTTTGAAAAAAAAATCCTGAGAAAACACTAGAAAAACCCTGAGAAAACCCTAAAAAAATCCTGAGAAACCCCTGAGAAAACCCTGAGAAAATCCTAACTGAGAAAATCCTAACTGAGAAAATCCTGAGAAAATCTTGAGAAAACCCTGAGAAAAACCCTGAGAAAACCCTGAGAAAATCCTTAGAAAACCCTGAGAAAACCTCGAGAAAACCTTGAGAAAATCCTGAAAAAACCTCAACAAATCCATGTGAAAACCGTGACAAAAACCTAAAAAAACCATGAGAAAATCCCGAGAAAAACCCCGAGAAAACCCTAAGAAAATCCCGAGAAAACCCTGAGAAACTATAAAAAAAAACCCTGAAAAACTCCTGAGAAAACCCTGAAAAAACCCTAAGAAAACCCTGAAAAAATCCTGAAAAACCTATTATCATTAATTTAAGTTAATAATATTCTTTAACGCGGCATGCGGATCAGAAAAATTCATATGCTTCAAAACAAGCTTGAGTTGTCACTTAAAAAAAATAAAATAAAAAATAAAAAAAAGCCTTTGCTAGATTCCCAATACGGATTCCCTTTGACAAAATTGGATATTTGTAACTTTAATATTCATACATTGGGTGGTTGGGTGCATGGGTATCATACCTTTATTTTTTTTTTTTTTTTTGTGAAAGGGGTATCATACTCTTTGGCCCAACTCTAATACAATTTGCAAGATTAATTTAATTAAAGAAGAACCACTAATTTGAAGGCAAAGATCATGCCAATGTCATCATAAGGAACTGCATATATAGCACCTTTAGTGTGAACTATGCACCTCTCAATCTGAAGTTGAATATATATTTTTTAACACAAAGTCTTCCATTCAATTTGTTTTTAAAAAATAAATCTTAGCCAATCTAGCTATAGAATACTGCAATTTTTCATTGCATTTTGGAAAATCTATGCTCATTAAGGAAACCATGCTGGCTATTATGCTGGCAATGATTATTTCATCCTCACGGGGATGACCCAAACTTGGGATGTAAAGTTGGGATTTTATTAATTTAAAGGATCCACTTTCCTATCCAAATACACTCTCTCGGGGATGGCTTTTTCTTTTTGCGCTTTATTTTTGGAAGAATTTTATAGTAGGATTTGAGAAATTACACTACTTGTAGGGTTGCGTTTTACAGTCGTTATATCTATATCAAAAACTGTCTTATGAGTTCTCTTTTATTTTAATGAGATTTTGATCGGTAAAATGGTGAAACTAGACATTCTTCTAGAGATATGGGCAAAAGTTGGCAAAAGTTTTTGAAGATGACATTTAACAAGTTTAAACAGGTTGGTGAAGAGAAAAACAACTATATCATAACTAAAAAAAAAAAAAAAAAGGTGGATATCACACCAAGCCACGAAATTATATGGATTTCTAATTTAATGAAAACATTGTTCACTTTGTATTTGACCAAAGTGAGGTAAGCGGCAATCACTTTCTATCGGTTAAAAAAATTGTATCTTTAACATAAAATGAAAACATTGGAGGAAGAAAAAATACAACTCTTAAAGTGCGTGAGAGTTTGTCGGCTCCGCATACTTTTTAGAGTCCTACTAAAATCTAATTACACAAAGAATTCACGAGTATTAAGAATTAATATGAATCATAGATTTCATTCGAGTTTCTGTATAAAATTCACATTAAAAATGCACTATTATCTTTTTATAACAAAGAATCATTACGGATCGGACGTAAATCTCAGAAAAAGATAATAAAAAGATAGATAATCACAACAAATTAACAATGTGCATAGTTGAAAAGAGTTAAGAGGTTTGACAACACCAAGTTACTTTTTTTTTTTTTCCTTTTTGCTTTGATAATCAAAAACTAGGGTCACAATTCACATTGATTCGAAATTTGCAAGGACTAGGGGGATTGGTCCAGAAGCAAAAGGGTGTGTTTTTGTATTGGGGGTCCAGTCATTTCAAATTTTCAATCATTTCAAAATTTTAAATCCTGACAATTGGCTCTTGGCTTGGGGTGGTAACGTTTGAAAGATGTGTCAAGTAATGGCAAGAAAAATGATAGCTAAGTGGACCAATTAGTTCCCTCTTGGCCCGCCAATCTTAGCTTCCATTATGTTTTACACATCGAATTTTTGTGGAAAAATATTATTGTGTTATTTTATTCCTGTGTCGGCAAGGTTAGACCATTTTCATATGAGATTTCAAAGGAAAATGGAGAAAAAAAGTTAAGATTTAAGATGAATTAAAATTAATAGGTCAATAATTTATATAAATTAATAAATATGTTAAATTACTGTTTTGTCTATAATTTATCTGAATAAATTATGGTTCATAATTCACGATTTTTATCCATAACTTGATAAGTTTATTCATAACTTATCTAGTTATGAACTATAACTTGACAAGTTATGACTTATTAATTTTTATAATTAAAAATTAACTTATATATTTTCTTAAGCTTTTCATATTAACGTGTTTTCTACTATTTTTCAGATTTCAATCACTTTCCACATAGCCGAAAGAAAATATAGCTAAAATAGTTATAGGTGGGTAATTGGTAAGTTTTCTTTCGGTTTTGGGCTTTCTCAGGGTCAGTATATGGCCCGGCCCAATCCTGAAAAAATTAGGCCTAGTAGGCTGCTAAATTTTTCGTTAATTTGTTCTTAATTTGTATCAAGATATTTCATATAGTGTTTTGATGATCATATTTACACTTTAGGTATTTATCGGAATGATTGGGATAACAGAGTTTATTGTTATTTATGGTTGATGGTTTTAATAGAAAGTTAGAGATAATATTGTTTATTTAGCATAATTTCATTGTCCAGTAGTGGAGAATGATTTTTTAACCGGTCTTTTAATTTTTGTTTTCTTTTATGTCTAATTTGTGATTTGTTTTCTTTTAATTTCAGTTTATTAGTATAATTGATCAAAACCCTCTTTTCATATTTAGTGTTATAAAATTAATAAATAAATAATTAAAAACAATCCTCTCCGGCAATGATCCTTGCTTATTACTTTACTCAATAACGATCTTTTATTTGCAAGGATTAATTTGATTTTCTCTCCCGGGTTTCAAATTGTTTACAAATGCTTGAGGATGTTTGATACCTAGATTCGTTTCCTGATTCAAATCATGGTTCGTAGTTCGCTACAGTATTTTCTCTCATAAAAAATACATGTAAATTAAAAATAGTTCTAATCACATAATTTTAATCCATGAACTAAACGTCAGCTAGAACCGAACTGGCTTGCGATTATATTATGTTCCATTTGATACTTGATTGTGTTACGGGTGAATATGACTTCTTTAAATGGATAAATTGTATCTAATTTGTGATTTTATCTATGTTTGTGTAAATGAATTAGAGTGTAAAATAATCTTATATGTCTACTTATCTAAAACATACATGTTTCACTTGCAGATTTATTATTATTAGTTTATGAAGCTAATTTCTTACTTTTTGAACTTCTAAATTAAGGAGTATATATTGCAACCATGTATTATCTTATGAATTTGTAAAGTCCTTTTTGAAAGTATGAATGACATGGGATTATATATAGTATAATTTCAAGTGTCACAGAGAATGTTTATATACGCAAGATGCTTTGAAAAACTAGTTTGCAATTCTTTGTTATATGGTTGTGATAGATTAAAGTGTATGTCTAGGACCTATTAGCACATCAAGTTTCTGAAAAGGAAAATTCACTACTCACTCTCAAGCTATTTTGGACAAGAGGTAAGTAAAATATAGATTTTGAAAACCATGACAAGAAACAATATTTTCTATGGGATAAATTTTTACATGTATGATGTAATTATTATGCATAAAGGGTCCGTTTAGGTTTGCCGTGCTTTTAAAATAATTACCGTGCTTTTAATAGAAACACTACTTTTACTTAAAGTAAAAGTATAAATAGAAATAGAATTTAAAAGCTACACATTCTAATTTTTTAAAATAATTTATAAAGTGTGTGCAAAATACTTTTGTGTATTTTTACCGAACACTATAATTACATCATTTATTGTATAAAATACTTTTTGAGTTTCAAAAACAATTCGAAACCCATCCGAAATCATTATACCTTATTGACATTGCCATTTTACATGTCTATGAACAAAAGGAACTCATTATTTTAACATGTTTACTAAAGTAAAACCATGTACACTTTTATGAGGCAAGAGGGCCAAAAAAAAAAAAAAAAAAGGTAACCACTTTATGCTATACCGCCAATGAGAAAAGGTTTTGAATACCCACGGCCTATTTGCTGGCAGGCTAAGTTTTGTACTTGGGCTGATTTTTTATTATTATTTTTTTTTTCAAGGGCATGATTTTTAAAGTAAATGATTAAATAAAAGTGTTTAGAATGTGAAAGTTTAACGTTATGAACACGTATAGAGATTTTACTTTCTCAATTTTAATTCATATTAGACCCCGTTTATTTTACTGATTTAAATTTAAAATTTAAGTTTTAATACAGTAAAAAACTCTAAGAAATAATCACATATAACTTTTTTATTACAGTAACAAGCTCTCACGTAAAGTCACATCTCAACTCGAATTAAAAACTCGAATTAACAAATTAAACGGACCCTAAATATATCAAAATTAAAAATCAATGACCAAAATGTCACTAAACTCAAAGTTCAAGGGCTAACATAAGAGCTATCCTTTAAAAATTGCTGAATTTCCCGGTCATTAATTGATAAAGTACAAGGATGGTGGCAACTTCCAACTTGTTACATTAATTTAAAATTTAGAAAACATCCTGTTCCAGCATTGCTTATCCTTACACTAATGTGCTCAGTAATGTTTTTCAAGGCGAACAAAATCTTCTCTCCAAATTCTGCTACCAAAACTTGACCAATATTTTCATCATTAACAAGAATCACCCACATGGATTTCAGAGAGAAATCTCTTTCAAACGCATTCCACAAAATGGAGTATAGCCTAGTTATGAGCCACCATTCTCAGATGACCATGAATTGGGAAATCCTGAGTTCAAGTCCCTCCCACTGGAAGACTTTTAACTCATTTGGTTTCGATGTGGAGGACGAGGATGAGACTCTGGCGACCCTTCAACTAACGAGAGTTGTAAGAATGCTTTAAGCAATGAAAAATACCACATATATTGAACTAGATTTGTGTGAGTGGTTGCTGGTTGCAACATGAAAATGATTAGCATCTACAGTCCACAACCATGGAAGAAACTATCAGTTAAATGAGAATCAGATCACATGATTTAGTCACACCAATGCCTCACACTCACTGAATTCGGGACCGAATCTAAAATAAAATAAAAATTAAATCTTTCCAACATCATTTTATTTCAAGGTGCCTCTTATGGAAGGGTATTCGAACCAATAATGCATATTTTTAATGTTAGAAGATACGATCAAATTTACATCAAAACGACAAAATCTAACCATGTATAGATATGACAGTTTAAAACAGAAAACTAATAGAGTGTTAAAATCCTTGTAAGTAAACGAGGCATTGGCAATAAACATGCCATTTATATATATAGTTCTGTTCTTACACTTTCTAACAAGTAGCTTATAAAGTGTTAAACAATTAAATAACTAAACTAAAACTAAAACAAGTAATTAAAGACCTATTCTTTTAGAGTATGATTTTTTAGTGTAGTTTTTAAGTTGAATTTAACTTATAACTTAGTTAAAATTGTAACTTAAATAAAATTAAGTAAAGTTGAATAAAATTAGAACTTAAAAAAAAAATGTCAACTTGAATAAAATTATAACCTGACTTTTAACTTTTTTGAATTTTATTACAAAATAACAACCCCAAACATTTTTCTTTTTTACACTCTCATCAAAGAGCTCCATTTATTCTAAACAGATCTGAACATAATCACATCGAAAAACTAAACAGCAGTATTAATAAAATTTTTAGGTTAAATTACACAAAATAGTAATAATGCGAATTCAAAACCCTAACAAAACCTGCAACTTTCGACTCGTGGCCGACCGGAGATTATTCCCGACCTGGCCCTCTCGGGCTCCCGAGTCCGACTCATCGTGGTACCAACCCACCGTTCGCTGCGCTTCCAGTACGATCTGCGATAAACCTTTAAAAAAAAAAAAATCAGAGAAATCATCAAACCCTAGATATTGTCCTCTTTTGTTTCAATTTTTGAGGAAGAAGAAAGATATGGAGAGGAATTTGACCTTCCTTGACGGTCTGCTTGTTCTGGCGAATGTCGTGGACGGTGGCCGAGATCTTCCAGTAGAGAGGACGGCCGACGTAGAAGAAGAGGAGGAGAACAATAACCGCCATTACTATTCGGAACGTTATCTTGGCTGTTGAAGAAGCCATCTTTCTTCGTTCTTCTTCTGAAGAATTTTCCTTAGAAATCTGTTTGTTTGGTGTGCAAGAAAATATCGTTTTCCCCTTTTTGGGAGAGGATTTTTGGTTGAATTCTTACGAGGTAACTAGATTGATCACAGAATCTTCTTTTATTTGTTGTGTGATTTGACGAATCTATCCCCCGGGAATGACCATTTTTAATTTTTTCTTGAGTAATTTTCACTAAAAAAAAATCGTAAAACTGAAACTGACCGCTCAAAAATTAAAAATGACAGTTCCACATAGAACTGAATACAATCAATTTAGTTAACCTACCAAACAGTCTCAACGGTGGTTCAGTTTCGGTTTTACATTTAGTGGTTCGATTAAAAGTTGAACTGATTGAGCTAAAGAGTTTTTTCTGTTTTTTTTATATTGTCAGTTTTTTTAACTCTATTGTCGTTTTTCACTCACACAAGTCACAAAACACACAATGTAATTTCTTATGTCAATTTAAATGTTTTTTACACTAATGTATGTGCAATTATCAATTTAGATGTTGTGTTTTGTATTCATTTATTGTGATTACATGTTTATATTGAATGAAAGTTTTATATTTTTTCATAATTTCTAGTCAAAAATGCAATTAAATATGTTGGTAACTTGATGGTTAACTGAGGTCACCTTTCTGATTACTAAAACTGAAAACTAACCGAAACCGAACCGAACCGAATAATGTTGCATGTAGATCGATTTCGGTTCCCACTTTTAAAAAATTGACATGGTCAATTCGGCCACCGAACCAACTAAAACCGATGGTTTTTAACCGTCGAACACCCTAATTTTCACCAATGGTTCCTAAACTTTTAAAAGATGATAGTTTAGTTCTCAAATTTTTTTTTGACGAAACAAACTCTAAACTATTTAAATTGGTGCAATGTAATCCTTTTTATCAAATGGTGTTCAAAATATAACGGCACAATGCACGCGAGATATCAAATGGCCCATGTTTTTGGGATATATGTGTAAAATCACATGTTAGAAGATTTGGGGCTGACTTTATCGTGTGTGATTTAGGGTTTGTGAAATTTGATCTTTGATTTGGAGTTGATTTTAATTCAATCATACAAATCCAAGATTGATTTTCAAGAATGCCATAACAAAACAATTGAATAAGTTTTCCAGGAAGATTTTAATAAGCAATTGAAACATAAAAAACATCACAATCCTCAAAAGATTATCCAAGAAATTGCTGAAAATAGAAATCTTTTTATTAATTGTTCTTGTTTTGATCAACTCTGGTCACAAAATTTCAAGAAAATATACAAATCAAAGGACGGAAACAGGAAAAGAGAGAAAATTTATCATTCTTTCAATTCAGCTCCACGATAATCATCCGAAAGCACACATCATCGAGAGACCATTAATCCAATACCAAAAAGAATAAGAGAAAATGGGGAAAAAAAATTAATCGAACAAACAATGTCGTTAATTTCTGGTTAGAAACGTTGCAAGACATTGTAGAGAAACTAAACAAAAAGAGGAAAAAACGACGATGTCAAATTTTAACATGTTGACTTTTACAACCTTCGTTCTTGTCAAATTTTATGAAGCAACCTTTGCAGTTATTTGTTGTTTTTATTATTATTCTTACTATTATCATCATTTTTTTTTTTTTTTTTTTTTTTTTTTTTGTTTGTTTGTCGTTCTTTCACATGTTGACTTTTACAATTTTTCTTTCGGTCACAACACAAAGAGTGTTTAATGGTTATTGGATTATTCACTGAGCTGTCGTTTTATGTTTTACTGTCGATTTATATTGTCTTTACTTTCAATTCTTCAGTCTTTTCTTTAAGAAAAATGACGGTAGCGGTTTTTCAGTTCTTTCTTTGTGCTTAAAACTTCTAAAACATGCACTTTGAATCAGTGTTTTTGTTAAGATTGCCCTTCTCATTTCATTTTTATAGTTTTTAGACTTTTTATTGACGCTTTTGTATTATCGTCGTTTCTAATATAGTCTGTCACTTTTGCAGTTATTTGATGTCGTGTAAAATTTGTTGTAGATTTTCAGGTCTCGTCATTTTCATAATATTCATACTGTTTCAAATGCTTCTCGTCCTTTTGTTTCACCATATCCTTCTGTGATTTCTTTTTCAAGTTCTCATAAGGTCGTCGCTTATCTAATTTCATGTCGTTTTTAGGATTGTTGTCTTTTTTCATGTTTCTTGTTTTACTTTTGACGTATTTATATGAATCGCCATCAGTGGCTACACCAGCATTAATGGTCCTCATATAGCAAGAAACAAAATCAACAAAAATCTTCTTTTTCTTTTTTCTCTCTCTCTCTCTCTCTCTCTCTCTCTCTCTCTCTCTCTCTCTCTACCATTCATATTATTATTCATCAAGGAAACAATGAGCTTGAACAGCCCAAGCAGGGCTAGAAAATCTTCTTTTCTACATTGAACAAAGCCGTTTCCAACACTATTATCCTTCTAAAATGAAACCAAGAATGCCTATCTAAATACGAATGCTCCTCCATTGCTTCAAATAATGCTCCATAGCTGCTTTCTCCTCTGCAGAAATAATAATAAATTCCCAAAAAAACACATGAACATTTGATTCCGTGGCTGATTAATCCTTCCTTCTATGACCGGATAGGATTTTTCGTCACCAATTTAATGGAGAAGATAATTTTGGACAGGAATCAAAGAAAACACAAAGCTGCCAAACTCTTAGAAAAGTTTTTCACTAGTTCAAAACCTCCACTCTTCTCTTGTCTGCATTAATGCATGCCTGAATTTCCTCTAGTGTTTTGCCTTTGGTCTCCGGGACTAAAACGGCCACAAATAGAACAGCCATGATAGAGAATCCGGAGTAGATGAAATAAGTTCCTGAAATTGAAGGGAACAAAGATAAAAGAAAAGGGTTAATCTTAATCATTCAAGAAGATTTGTTTATTGTTTTTTTTTTTTTTGTTTTTCTTTTTTCTTTCATTAGACATTTTTCTTTACCATAGGAACTCCAGCTCATAAGGAAGTTGTAAGTGTAGGAGACTGCCCAAGCCCCCAACCAATTCACAAGCACCACTAAGCTCCCAGCAACTCCCTTCATATGAATTGGGAAGATCTACAAGCACAACAAAGGTTACACAGAGTTGCACACAATTCCATTCATTTTTCTATTACCAATTCTTATACCAACTTTTTATTACCAATTGACGTGACAATAAGTTCTTTCTTTATTTATTTCGTTCTGTGGTAGGTGTTTAAATATTTGTCGCGGCCGATAAAAGGATGATAACGCGAGGAACTTTTTCGAGCATTATTTGTTCTATGTTCTCTGCTATTTGGTCTTAACATGTTTAGATAATGAAAATATGGATTTGACTGGACTAATCAACGTTACCTCGGACATTATCACCCAAGGGACTGATCCCATTCCAATTGAGAAAGAGGATATGTAAATCTGTTTCCAAAAGGGGTAAAAGAAAATTAGTAAAGCAGCCATATTAATATCATGTTAGACTCAAAATTTGAAGTTGAAATGGTTTATTTACCAGCATTCCAGCCACAGCGATTATGGGTGCCAACTCAAGCAGCAAACCATGAGCCTGATTTCACAAGAAGATAAACACAAGTTAAGCGACTGATATAACAGTACGAGAGATGAGAGAGATTTTAAAGGAGTAGTGCTTGGGATCCCAACTTTACTATACCAACTCACGCGACAAGTGAGTTGTCATTTTCTATTGGTTACTTGACATGACAACTTTTTGAAACACCCATTGATAAAGGAATGAAAATTCACATGTCATGTCAATTGGTATTTAAAATTGAGATAGTAGTTGCGGGTCCTTAGCGTAATACATTTTAAAGCTGTTTTGTAACCCACCTTGAGAAGGAAAGATGTTCCTGCTAGACTGCTTCCTAGAAATATCCCAGTTGCTGAAACCTTCACACAAAATTAACATGTCTTTCTTTACTCATACAAAAAAGGAAGAAGATGGGGAATTACCCATTACTGTTATTCATAAAAGGCTTGTCTTTCTAGCTGGTTTTTCATATGAGATCAGACATTCTAGATCAACTTCTTACCATTATAAGTGGTCTTCTTCCTGACTTATCGATCAAAATTGCTCCAACTAGAGTTATTGGGACCTGTCAATTAATTCTCAAACAAGTTTAGTCTAGGTGGACTAAAGAACACTTGAAAGTTCAGATGAAAAAATGAGAGAGAGAGAGAGAGAGAGAGAGAGAGAGAGAGATTACCTGAACAAAAGCCCACGCAATGGTTCCAGTTTTACCAGAAAGTCCTGCATTTTATTTTAATATAGGTATTAGAAAATTTTTAGCAGAAAAACCATACCAAAGAAAAGTGCCAAGAGTCATGATTGTACCAGCTTCTTCAAAGGTTTCACTTGCATAGAATCCTACTCCATTAATGCCAATAAATTGTTGGAACACCATCAATCCAACCCCAATCTAGGATTCAAGTGAAACATGAAAGTTATTAGAACAGGACCTTAAGAATAAACAAGAATGAGAACATAAAATTGATGAACTTGAAGTTCGATGCTTACAATGAGAGAACGAATATATTTCCTTTGAAACAAGTCTAGCAGACTGACTTTTGGAAGAGTTTGAAGAGTTTCAATATATTCCTGTAAAAGAAAAGTTTTTCTCATTTTGTTAGAACAAGTTGATTCTATAGTATGAAGAGTAGTGCTAGGGATCAATTTTTCGATACCCAACTTGTGTGGCAGTGAGTTGTCATCTTTTCACTAGACACTAGTAGATGAAGTCTTTTAATATTAATTGACATGACTATTTTTTAAACATTTATATTAAAAAATATCAAAACATCTAGTTGGTGTAATTAGAGAAAGCACTTGGATTTCAGCAGCCTCCTGAGTAATATCGGCATCTTTGCCCCGGAGTCTTTGAAGTGCAACTTGAAATTCTTTCTCCTGGCCAACTTTTGCCTGCAAATTATGATATTACACTCATTATTATATTGTCCTTTTTTCCTTTTTTTTTTTTTAACTTGAGTGTAAAAAGGTCCAATGCATACCAGCCATCTTGGAGACTCTGGAACAAAACATAAACCCAAGAGTAGAACAAGGCATGGAACAAGACCTTCAGATAAAAGAGCTCAACAGTTAGTCCCTTCATATTTTTTTTTTAATCTCCTTGGAATAGGAAAGAAATAAACCATAGAATCAAAATTTACCAGTGAGAGCTAGTGATCTCCAACCTATGACTGTTCCTATTACAAACGCAAGTGATGATCCAGTAACAATCATGAGCTGAAAAAAAAAAAAAAAAAGATTATACTTAAATGCTCATTCCACCTCATCAAATTTCTATATCTGAGAAGTAACCACCGATGGAAAACTTAACCATTGAAAACTCGTCCATATATAATGTTGTAAGAGGAAAAAAACAGAAATCTATTTTTCTACCTGATTTAGTGTTGTAAGACCTCCTCGGAGATTCTTTGGTGCTATCTCAGCTACAAATATTGGAACCTATTTATCCATTTTGCTATGTTAATATTCTGAAATACCATCATCTAGTGGTGCCAAAGAAAAAACTATTATTAGACTTGAAGGACTTTCTCAAAACCATTACTAGAACAAGCAAAAATATGGGATTAAAACAAATTTAAAAACTTACCACATAAGAGAAGATTCCAATGCCAAATCCTGTGAAAAATCTTCCCATGTCAAGAGAGGAAGCTCCCTGTATCAGAGTTTTTACAAAACCTTTCAGAAACTTGATACAGTGATACGTATACAAACATTCATACATGTATACATACATATATATATTTATGTGTATATATATTTTTATGTGTATAAGAATATTTCAATTATGCAGAATGAAAATACCTTCGCAAAAAAGACAGCTAGCCATCCTGTGATGCAGAAACCAGCTGAAAGTCTCATTGCCTGACCCCATCAAAATAGTCCAAGGAATTTAACACATAATTTATATGTAGAAAAAATATTAAAGCTTCACAACTTATTTAAATAATAATTATAAGAGGTATATTTCATACTCCTTTTCTTCCAATGAAATCTGCAATCCGGCCACTTGTTACAGCACCCAACATTGCACCAATTGTCAGAATAGAGCCAAACATGGAGTACTGCAATGTGACTGAGAATTAGTACAAATCCATATGATATTATAATTTAATTTAATTTAATTTAGTTCATAAACAGGAAAGGTCTCTTTTACTAAAAGAGAATATAACAAACCTGGGCTAAGGAGAGGTTTAGATCCTCCCTGATAGCAGATTGAGTGGGAGCTGAAAAGCCCACCTGCCAAAAGAATAGTTTAAGCTAAACAAACCTTTTTTTTTTTTTTTTTTGGGTTCTGTTTTTGTTATTTTGTTTTTTGGCCTCCTAATCAGAAGACAACAAAACAAAACAAACAACAAAAGAAAAATACACTTCAGTAAAACCAGAAAATTCTATAAAGAAAAATGTGATCCTGTTTTTTAAGTAAATAATGCTCTAAAAATTCTCAAAAAAAATAAGGAAATCACAAAATATACTTACACATGATCCAAATTCAAAAGAGCCACAAACAGCAACGAAAGTGCTAAGCAAAACCATCCAAATTGATCCATTTTGATCAGCACTATTAGTACTAGTGCAATCGCTTTCTTCATCTTCATAGGCAATGACACTACTCTTGTCTTGCATAATGAAGGGTTGTTCCAAATCCTCAAGGCTGTTGTTCCTAATCTCACCATTCTCAATGTCTTTGCATTGCCCAATTGCCATCTCTCTCTCTCTCTCTCTCTCTAAGTATCAAAGCAACATCAACAGGTGAGAAAAGAGAGATTGCTTTGTGATGGAGAACACCCTTTTGGCCAGGGGTTTATATATGCATGTGGGAGTGCAAAAGTGTAGAGCTAGATATTTACTATTTTTTTTTTTTTATGGAAAGATACTTACAACTTTTGTCTTGTATAGAAGATAGATATACTATAATAGATCGAAAAAGTAATTATAAAATATAAAAAGAGATAAAAATGTACACGATTCCTTTTTAAAAAAAAAAATGATTTGAATCGTTTTAAAATCTTATTTAACAACTGAAAAATAAAATCATGTACATAAAAAACAAAATTTAAAAATTTAAATATCGATTCAAACTTATTATTTAAACCGTGATGTGAAACAAATATTAATATACTAAAATATGTTTAATTTATACATTTAAATTAGTGATTCTAAATTTTTAATTTATTAATGAGAATTTTATAAAAAAAAATTATTGACGAAAAATTTATTTATTTAAATTTATTAGGAGAAAAAAATTTGAAATACACTCCATAATATAATAGGATTTTACTAGAAAGTTGAACCTGGTCGGAATCTGGATGTTGCATGTGGGATTAAAGCTGTCACTGATGACTTACATTACATGGAGGTTATTTTCTGCATAAATTTGTTAGAATTCCTGAATTCCATAATATCAGCGATCAGCAACTTGCATGTGGTTTTCTTTCAGACCACAAAATACAAATTTTGTTTTGGAGTGTATGATTACGTGGCACTGACTTGGATTAATGGATGGATAGGGATTAAACCAGATTTACAAAATGTTTCACCGTATGTTTGTTGAGAATAGTGTCACAAATTTGGTAACCCAAAATTTACTTTTCCAGCCAATCATTTGAATTGTTACCTGAAAACCCTTTTTTTCTCTTGGGAAAATTTTAAAAAAAAAAAAAAAAAAAAAAAGATTATCTGATTTTTGCTAAGTACAAATTTTTGGATTCTGGGTTTTGGAAGTCTTCAACCGTCTAGAAAAGAAAGTATTTTTTTTTTTTTAATGAAGGTAATATTGATTAGATTGGTAACTTGGTTGATGTATTTTGAATCAAAAGGTCAGTTTGAAATGGTGCTTGATAAAGTTTTTTTAATCCATTTTAAACCATTGATTTGACTATTTTGAACGCCCACATCCGAATTCACCTCCTCCTACTTCTCAAGATTTTTGCACAATAATAGGGATCATTTGCTATTTTATCTGCAATATATATATATATATATATAGAGGACGGAATTGAACTCGGTGCTCAAACTCCAGTGCTATTAGATTAAGGCCTCATTCTTACGCAGATTGGAGTTTTTAATTCGAGTTAAAATGTGATATTTTTTTAGAGCTTTTTATTGTAATAAAAAAAATTAGATGTGACATTTTTTAAGAACTTTTTACTGTAGAAACTTAAAACTGAAAACTCGAATCGGTGAAATATACGAGACCTAAGAGATTTTAGGCTATTTTATCTTCTTGAAGGCTAGTATTCTTATTCTCTTCAAATATATATATATATATATATATATATATATAATTTATTCTCTTCAAATATTGATTACTAGATATTCATAAAACAAGGTACGGATAATAATTAAGGATCCGTTTAATTCGTTGATTCTAGTTTTTAATTTTAATTGGGATGTAACTTTTTGTGAAAATTTTTTACTATAATAAAAAAATTAGATGTGATTGTTTCTGATAACTTTTTACTGTAACAAAACTCAAATTTTAAACTCGAATCGGTGAAATAAATAGGGCTTAAAACTCTTAGCACTTTGATAGTTGTGACAAGTTACATCAGATGACATCTTAGGAAGAGGAAATCGTGCTAATGTGTATCATATACATTTAAGTAGAAATGGCCAATCTTTCTCTGTCCAAGTGTTTACATCATAAACTGTTTTCTTAAATATATAGAAGGTACTTGTCTTGATTTCAATGCACATATAAATCTTTATAATTAAGCAACTTGGACCTTTCCAACTTTGAGGAAAGGAAAATTAGACACTAATTTCTAGTTTTATTTTTACTTTTTGCTTCGATACGTAGGACTCAAATCAATGGTCTAATTTTAGTATTTTAATTGATATTTAACCGATTAAATTATGCTATGTTATGTTAAAAAAAATTAAATTACTTTTTAACTTACTTTTTTATACTTATCATAGGATAATATGGTATGATTTAATTAGTTAGACACTAAAAATTAGACAACAAATTTGAATCCCGATGTGTATTTTTCACTGTGCCAATATCTAAATTGTGTGATATTTCTCGTAATAAAAGACATTATCTTTACTATTTACTTGTCTAAATTGAGTTCTATTACTAAGCCGACTTCAAAAACGTGTAATCCACCCTCATAGTGACACACCAAAAATATATCATATTTTGAGTATGGTTGGTCCATTTAATGTACTCTTTATTTATTTATTTTAGTACCTTATCAATTGGAAAAGAATTTTATCTTTTGGAATGAAGACAAATTTCTATTCAAGGGGAAAGTGATATACAAAAAATATCTAGCTGTATGTGACTCACGATCTATAACCATGATAATCGTTTCCTATTCCTTTTATACTTTCTATTGATCATTGAATGTCAACTTTTATGTTTGTTAGCCCGTTCATTTTACTAATTTGAGTTTATAATTTAAGTTTTGCTACAATAAAAAGTTCTCAGAAACAGTCACATCTAACTTTTTTACTCAATAAAAAGCTCTCACATAAAATTACATCTCAACTCGAATTATAAACTCGAATCAACGAAGTGAACAGACCCATACATCTACGGAAAAAAAAAAAAAAAAAAAAAAAAAAAAGAAGGTAAAAATTCAAATGGCAAAAATAAAAGGAAGGATTAAAAAATAGTATACCTAATAAATTTTTCACTTATTTCATGAAAAAACTAGGGAAATGTCTTAACGATTTTATATCATTCTTAAACATTATATAAGATTTCTACCCTTATTTTCACTCTTTATAATTTATATAATAAAGCTCAGTTAATTGGGGCATCTTCCTTAATTTTCTCATTCATTGAAAATATCTTCTCTACTAAATAACCTAATTTTTATACTCCAAAAACCCTCATCCAATTTCTCATATCCTCATCAAAATTGATGCAGAAATGTATAATAAATATCTTTCTTATTACCAGAAAAAAGTTCATTGGACAGTTTTCTTTCAAAGGAAAAAAAAAAAAAAAAAAAAAAAATTGGAATAATGGGCATATCCCTAGATCAGTATTCAAATAAAACCATATTAAAAACTGTCAAAAGGGCCAAGAATTACCTTTTTAAAGGAAAATACAGTGCATAAATAGTACTAGAATGGCCAGCCAAAAAATATCTTTCTTAAGGAACATTATTAGCTGTGATGTGTACCAAATCAATGGGAAACAATCAGCACTCAATATTTTGAGATCCCATAAAATATATAATCTGAGTCAGATCCTACACACACATATCAGAATTTGGCTGCTAAAAATTATGTGTGATGTTGACTTCATCATCAATAATTTCATGCACCAGCCTTGTCCTATAGATCATTTGATGATTTGGCTTCTTCCATTTTTTTTTTTTTTTTTTTTTTTAAAGAGGAAAAGAAAACATGGAAGAAAGCACATGATCAAGAGAGCCTCTTGATTATTGAAAATGGAGAATAAGCAAACAGAAATCATATGGCCAATACTAAAACTAGGTTAAGGAAAAACATGTGCTTTTACTATGTAACCAAAATGTTGTTTTTTATGCTGTTTTTTATGTTGTTTTTTATGCAAGGCACAAGAAAAGAACATGACTGAAGTAGGTGGCTGCAGAAACATTTATTCACCCTTCTTCTTCTTTTCCTTATTTTCTTTCTTTTTTTTTTTGTGGGAGTGAAAACAATCCTAAAACGACCACCTTTTGTTTAGAATTTATAAAGAAAATGACGGTATTTTGATAATCAAATTGAACTATGCTGAAGCAAGAAATACGACGTCACTTTAATTAAATGAATCGTTCAAGCACGTTCAGAGCTTTAATACAAAAACATGGAGATTGACACACTAGAACACTTAAAGCCCTAGCGCATATGATCAAACCACGTAAAGTCATAAGGGCATAATGACGTAAAACACATTAGAGACCTTTTTTTTCAATACGGTGTGGGGCTTACGACTCTCATTTTATTCAAGGAATAAAACTACTTAAATTTAAATTTTAATGGACGCATGCACACATTCACGCACCTAACCACTTGACGTGTCACATGCACACATTTACGCACCTAACCACTTGACATGTTTTATTAAACACGTGGCAAAATCTAATTAAAGGGCTAAAAGTAATGACCACATTCTCGCATCCCGAGCTTCCATACTAAAATTCCATCTCTTTGAATTTTAAACTTTGCTTAGATAAAATTATGGCTCAAGTAAAACAATAGGCAAAAAAATACTATTGAGAATAGGTACATGTGGGAAAATAACCTTTTTAAAAATATAACTATAATAAAGAAAGATGACCACTCTTTGAAAGATGGTATTGATTGATAGGCCGATTTAGTGATTAATCACTAATTGACCGATATAATAAGTATTTAACTAAGTACAAAACAAATCAATTGAGGGTGAAGAAAAAAGAACGTGACGTCTATATTTGGAGTTGTTTTTGTTTTTATTTTTTACATTTTTCAAGAAAGAAAAAATAAAAACAAGAAAGAAAAAATAAAAACTAGAGAGAAACATCATTTGACACAATTAAAAATAAAAAACAAAAATAAAAATGATTTTTTAGTTTAATCTAAAATGAGAAAAAAAAATAAAAAATAACTTTTAATCGTTTTCTATTTTTTATTTTCATTTTCTCCTCCTCGAATAGAAAGAGAGACATTAATGAATTTTTTTATACTAAAAATAATCTCTTGATAAAACTATCAAACGTATTTTTAAAAATAATTTCTGTATGAAATGAAAAACGTTTTCATTTCCATTTTCATACAAAAAATAAAAACATTTTAAAATGAATTCCAAACACATCCTTTTAACTCTCTTTTTTGGTTCCAAACAGGCAAAACCAAACAACATCAAAGAAACACCCTTTTTTATTAAGCATCAGATCAAGAAAACAAACGTAACGTGGTTGGAAGGTCAGAATTTGGAAGCTGTCATCATATACATCTGGGATATCACTACAAACAGAAGTTCTCATTTTAAGAAACAAATGTTTGACCCCAATTTTACCGGCAGTAATCTGATATCCCATGATACGTCCAAAACTGCAGTACAAGCAATGCACTTTGAAGAAGCAGCCTAGAAAATTAATCCTTTCAGTGGCAATACTTAATGCCGAAATGACATGATAAAAGCCTTTAGGCAGCTTGTATATGTCAGATGTCGTAGGTACACTACACCGAATATGTACATAAATAGAGGGGGAAAAAAAAAAGATGGACACATGGTTCGAAGACTTGTGGCTAAATTTTGTTTAACAGACATCTACGGATTGATACCGCGAATTCGCTAACTTTGTGAGGATGGAACAGAACTGAACAAATTCCTAAACAAACAGCTGCGGTCGCGATTAGTAATAAAGTGGGCCGAAATCTCAAGATTGACCTATTGCGCGAGCTCATGAGCTCCCCAGAAGCCGCGCGACAAGAGGCATCGCTTGGCCATTCCTTAATAAGATTGGCTTCTGAAAATGTTTCGTTACTCAGAAGCCGAATAGTTTCACTTGTCTTGCTATAAGTTGAACTTGCCACGAGCCCCAAATTACCATTTACCATTATCTCCGTATCCTGCAAATTATGAATAAACTAGTAATTATTGGACGGTAAATAGAATTAAAAAAAAAAAAAAGCAACATTACCCTGAAACTTACTTAACAAGACAATAAAAGCAAATTACATATAAATTCAAAACTAAATGAAAGGAAGTTTACATTGCTGCTGAGCCTGGATAATAATAGCACAAAGAGTGAAATTGGCACCTGACAGAGGAATGAGACAACTGAACATGCATCATCTGGGCAGCAGCATTGGTCCTCTTTTAGCGGTAAATTTCTCGAGGGCAGATCTGAACTCCCATTTTTTTGTAGTTTCTGGTTAGAAAGTTGATGAGCATAATCCATATATTTCTGCAAGAGCCTCAAATCAGCATCACTGATGCCACTGCACTCGTCCGTTAACTTCACCTTGTCCATCACAGACTTCATATTCTGTAAAATTCTCTCCAGAATGGTAGTTGACTCAACTGATATCAAAAGGCTTAACAAACGATTGAGTCGTTGAACCTGAGAGGTGGTCAAAATCTGCCGAAAACCTTCTGAACCAGGCTTCTTAAGTAACCATGCTACATCTAAAATAAGTTCAGTAATTGCTGATTGTCTTAGAGAAGAAGCATCACAAGAATTTGACTGAGAAGCAATAGGAGAAACGCATGGGCCATCTTTAAAGAGAGATTCATCAAGTCTCTGTTGAATAACCTTCATTTCTGAACAAGTTTCTTTGTCCCCGATTAGAACCGGTATAAAATTTGATAACCCAGCCTCATTCTCAACCTAAAATGCAGATAATTGAAAGGTAATTAATTCCTTTTTTATGGAAGGGCAAGCAATTAACATCGAGGGAAACTAATACATTTAAACGACCCATTAAACACACAATCTCACGCACAATGTCCCAACGTCCCACTCAAATTCATTAATAAAAAAGAAAAATACTATAGTTTAAATTTTGCTAATAATAAATACCAAAACAAACAGTAATCTAGAAACAAAAAAGAACCGAAAGGATAACGGGTGACAAGTTAAAGCATTTCAGTCCTGATCTCTGAGCAGCAATCTAAAAGCAAACAACAAATACAAGCCTTAATCCCAAATTAATTGGGGTTGGCTAAGCAATCTAAAAAGCAAAAAAGAATCCAAATGAAAAAGAAAACTGGGTGACAAGTAAAAGCCCATTTCAGCCCGGATTTGAAATGGTGTCTAAAACGTTGCTCCTTTTTCTAGTGAACCACTAAATTATGAACTTATCTACTACATTGTCTAAAGATATTGGAGATAATGGTGAACAGTTATTTCCCATAGACCAGTATTACTCACGAAAAGACATGAACTTAAAGATAACTTAATGCCGGATACCACTCCCCAAAACCAAGACTATCCATGACAAAGACAGCCAATAACGCATAAATTGTCAAACTGTATCGCCTTTATTATGATCTAAGACACTAAGAGAAAGTGATTACGAATGGTTGTCGCAGTTTTTTTTCTACACAATGAAGACAGACGTTTCCTTCACTACAGGTTAAAAGTTGTTCATAGAGGTAATGAACAGGTACACTTATGTCTCAATAACAGGAACTGATCATAAAAGGATGTCAGCAAAAAATTACAGGACAGAGTGGAGCAAGAGAAAAATGAACATAAGAAAAATAAAAAATTAACTGAATTGTCTACCTCAATAAATACAGGCCCAAAACAGTCGGCTTCAGTGTGAGGGACCTGTATTCTGTACAATTGATGATCCAAATTACTAGCAGTCTGAAAACGAGAAGATGCTGAACTATAATCATGTGCCAGATACTTTCCGGAGAAGGATAAAAGAAACCTGCAATCACAACAATGACTAGTCATTAAAAGCAGTTCAATAATCCAGTACAACAATACTTTCAAGTTTTAATTGGTTTAAGATTACCCAAATGCATCACCTCAATATTTACCGAAATTAAGACACAATAGTCACGTGTAATTGTGTGAACACTCAAAATGTGTTTTCAAAGGAAATGAAAAGTAAAATCTGATGGGAAGTCATACCGAAGTTTGGGTTGAAACAAGTTACTACCACAGGCGACAAATTCCATCGGTTTGCCTGCCTCAAAACACGTTGGATGAACATAGTGAAGCCTTGGGACCCCCACATCCACCTTTGCTTTTATCACAGAATTCCCACCTATTAGTATGAACAGAAGATGTCAAAAATTTAGGATCCATTCTTTTTATGGCGGGATGGTAGCAACATTAACATAAGAATTGCAAAATCTTATACACAAAGTTGCAGGCTTGCAGCAACATTATGCCGTTAAATCCATCATATCTTGGGGTAAAACTTTTATGCATATATCATGCGAAAATGCAAAACTTTCAACAGCAATACGGTGACTGGTGAGACAGACTTAAAAAATGCAAAAGTCCAATCATATTTAACTAACAGCAACATTGAAACAAGAAATATGGTTTGACTGTAGTTATGGAAAATTGATGATGATATTACCATGAAACATCAAGTTACCTTTCACAACTTGGAAAACCATGTTGTTTACATAAACAAGTATATTGCCTCTTCCGGATAGCATCCCACCTGGAGCGACAACAAAGTTGTGTATATACGATACGGGATCTTCAGATAACTGCATAATACAACAAAAATTAGTCAATTCCGCAAATTCCCATATGCATGATCAATTATTAACTCATCAAGAAAGTTGAACACCCAATCATGCAATTATATTCACAATCTCCACTTTCCATTATCCAGGCTGAATTCAACAGGCAAGCACACTATAAAAAGCAGCTACAATTTCATTCAAGTGGGAACAGAAAAGAGGAAAGCTACTATCAGAATCCAAAGAAATAACTAATTATGCTATTACCTTCATCCACATAAACCTTGGCATTGCAACAAACACAGTCAAGATAATACATCCAGGGCGGATATAGCCCTCCAACTCAACTGGCATATTGGCCAACCATTGGAAGATCTGCACGTATCAACGGTTACATGTTACTCAGTTCTTGACATTGCTTGCAGAAAAAATAAGTTATTTTCTGTATATACTAAACTGTAACAATAATCCTGTAATAGTACTTGGTGCCGAAGTCTTCTAGGGAATTCTGCTGGATTCCAATCATAGAGCTTGAATGAGATACGACCTGTTGGGCACTATAAGAACACATGAAATCAATATAATATCTCTACATTAACAAATTAATAATGACAAAAGAATACAGCATCCAGATGAAATACCCACCACAGATGAGTAAGCACTCTTGTTCTCATTATATGATGATGGAGATAGACCACGCCTGGAATTATGTTTTCCTCCATCAACCTGGGTTTCTCCCGAATTTATTAATTCAAAGCCATCACTATTTGCATCCTTGGAATCAGGAGCTGTACGGAGTGGGGAAAGTGGGGAAGCATGTCCTGCTTCAGAGTCCACCCATGTTTCTTTTTGAACCATCTGGCTGCTAAATTGTGAACAATCTGTATGATCACACACACTTTATGAGACCAGTGGACCAAATCTTTGTGGAAGTAAAACCAACAAACCAAATACTACTATTTCAAATGCCGAGAAAAGGGTGGGGGCGCAAATTCAAATATTTGTACCTTTCCCTGCTTCACCATCAGGTCCATCACCACTGGCATCTTCGCTTTGAGCATCCCCTTGCGATTCCTTTTCAATTGCTCCTTTAGAATCAACAGGTTTCCTTCGCCGCCTGTTGTTATGGCGCTCCAACTTTCTTCGACAACTCCGTTTACCTTCGTCAAAATCCGACAACACGTGAAACCTTCCAAAGAATTGACGTCCAAGCAGGAAACACAAGCATGAGATAAACATACATTTCAAAACAAAGCCATAATGTAGCATCACTCAACGATAATAACCAATCAACTTTGCATATCCTTCCGTGAGAACTTCATTCGACAAGAAAATGAAAATCATACATTTCAGCAAAGGAAACACACACATCTCCTTAACAAAACCAAAATATCTCATAACATTACACCTAAAGCTGAATCTTTTTATGTGAACTTCATCAGATAAATAACCAACCAACCCCGCAAAAAAGTACACAGAAAAGAAACTGCTCCTCAGATTTCAAACTCTAATCCTAACTACTTGCAGGAGAGTTTTAATTTGATCAACTTGGAGTCTTGGACCACAAATTCTTCCCAGGATAATTAGAGAGAATAGTAAAAAAAATAACCAAAAATCAATCATTGAAAACTCGAACAAATTAAAGCAACTATCTTTAGAAACCTATAAACCTAGAGAGAGAGAGAGAGAGAGAGAGAGAGAGAGAGAGAGAGAGAGAGAGAGAGAATTAGAGCTCACTTGCCACACTGCTGACAATACCGCTTGTTGACCCCCTCAATAACGACCGTCCCGGCGTTGGCGCATCGGAGGCAAACCCTGTGGCGGCGGTGATAGCCCTTGAGCTCCCTAATATCAACTCCACAGGTCGGGACCTGGCACCGAGCCGCCCCGGGCTGAGCCCTAGCCTTCCTGGCCCTCTTCTTCCCATGTCCGGCCTCCTCCTCCTCCATCTCCATCATCATCTCGTCCATCTCCGGGCACGCGCACGGGACCCGACCAGCGAGAAAGTTGGAACACACCATCCGCGGGTCCCGCTTCCGAATCCTCCCGGAATCCAACACCTCCCGGACCGGAGACTCCGCCGGGACCTCGATCGGCGGAGGCGGCTCGGCCGGGCCGGAGTCCCAATTGATGGACAAATCCGCGTCGACGGCGAAGTCGAGGAGATCGCCCCAGTCCCAAACGTTGGGCGGCGCGTCGTCGTGAACCGATGGCGCGTGGTGGCCGACCTCCATCTCGGAATCTCTGGCGTGGTCCAAAGAAGGAGACGATGCTCCTTCCATGGATTCTGGACCTCCGATTTTGTTGGAAATGGCGGATTGGAACGGATGACCTAACTACACCTAACGACGAAGCTCGCTTTCAAAGCAAGTCCTCTATATTTCTTCTTCTTCTTCTCTCTCTCTGTCTGTCTATGGCGTACACTATAATTGACGATTCCCATTTTCTCTTGTTTTTAATTTAATTAATTGAATTTATTTCTGTGTCCTCTTATTTCCTAATTTTTATTTATATTTTTGGGGGGTTCTCTATTTTCTCTTTTTGTGTTCTTGACAATCATGGAGACAGGGACAGCGACACACTCACCCACTCCTTTTATTTTTATTTATTATTATTTAGTTAATTAGTTTTTCAAATATAAAGCATTTTACACGTGTCAGCATAATTGCCTGGATAAGAAAAAATTGACTGCTCTTTTAATTATCAAAAGTCCATTATTATCTAAACATCGTACAGAGCCTATAGCCTGTTTATTACACTCACTCGTTAAGAGACAAAAAATAAATCATTTTCCATTCTTTTTTTTTTTTTTTTTATTATTTATTGCCACCTTTCTAGGAGTCAACTCTTCCTCTCCTAAATATTATAAAAAATAATAAAAAAGGCTAAGCATACATTAAAAAAAAAAAAAAGAGACAAATCCTTACTATCATGATTGGGAGTGTGAGAATAGTGTCAATTTCATTTTTTTAACTTTAAATTAGTGTAAAATTCACACATTTCTATTATTATTTTAAGATAAAAATAAAAATACAAGGTTAATTTTGATTCTCAATTTTTATTCTTCACTTCTGATAAATAATCATGCAATTAGTGTGAGTTTTGGGTTAAGGCTTATTTTTTTAGCACTCGAAATATTCAGAATGAGTCTTCTCAAAATATATATAAATATATATATATATATATTCAGAATGAGTTATAATAAATTGTCCAATTTGTTTACTAATTGTGTAAATGGAATGACTAATTGGGACAATTCTGCAGATCAAAAACTCTCATTATAGAAAATTAAAAAATAAGGACCATTTATTTTCATTTTTAATAGAGTGGTTCCATTCATATTTATTTTTCTTTTACTCTCTACATTTTTTTCTAACTACACGTTTTTAATTTTTAAGGCCTCTTTTGCTTTGGAATTTAAGTTTTCAATTTAAATTGAGATATGACATTTTCTTTAAAAAAAATTAGATGTGATATTTTCTGAGAACTTTTAACTGTAGAAATATATAACTGAAAATTTAAATATGTGAAATAAACAAGCCCTAAATAATTAGATTTACTTTTACGCACCCTTATTATTCCCAAATTACCCCTAACTAATTTCTTACTATTATTATTTCTTGATCATTTTATTTTTTATTTTAATATTATCATTTATCTCTCTGTTTGTTTTTTTTTTTTATTTTTGACATGAAGCATTTTTTTTTCAAGTTCAATATGGGATTGATTGCAGCTCTATTAGAATCATGAATCAATTCAAATTAGAAGAAGCTCCACTCAGACACTTCCTGCAACCAAATGGATCGCCTACATGATTGAACCCATCAGCTCCTAACTGATGAGGAATTTTATATTTATAAATTAAAAAAAAAAAAAACATTAATCTGACAGTTAAAAAAAAAAAGAGTGAAATGATTTTTCTTAAAGAGATTAGCAAAAAGATATAAATGCCAAATGAAAAAAAAAAAAATAGAAAAAACACCATCATACAATAAGTAACAAAAAAATTAATCATATCTCAATCTAATTTTTTAAAATAATCCTTGAAATGTGAAAATTAGAATTTTATTATAAATATCAATCTAGCAATAGTTTATAATTTGGGGATAATGTGGGAAGAATAAAAACATTCTCTATCATTAGTTTTTTTTTCCAATAAAATTTTATTATATATTATTTATATTGTCCTTTTTATCATTTTATGTAAAGGTCTTTCATAATAAGAAATTTTAATTTAAAGTGAGTGTAGAGAATAAAAAAGTGTGTGAATAGAACTATTCTTTTTAATCTCAGAACTTTTTAAAAAAAAAAAAATAGCGATTAAAATGGAATTTGTCCTACAATTTGAAGATTGAAAATGATTTTAACGAGTTTGTTCTAATAATTCGGAAAATTAAATTGAATGAATGTTTCGTAACTCATTATACATGAAACAAACGAGTGTAATATCATATTTGGTCTAACAATGAATTTACATCTATATTTAATAATGATGTGTAACATTTGAATTTCCGATGCAACTATATAAATATGCGTGTGCGTGGATGATACAATATACCTTGAGTGAAACTTTCGGGGAAAAAAAATTGGAGGGATGCATCATTTTAGGTCTCGTTTATTTTATCGATTTAAATTTAAAATTTAAATTTTGTTACAGTAAAAAATTATCAGAAATAATTATATTTAATTTTTTTATTACAATAAAAAATTTTTATATAAAGTCACGTCTCAACTCAAATTAAAAACTTAAACTAGCGAACTAAACAGACTATTAATATTGATTCGACGTTTTTTATTTCATTGTTAATTTTGGTAATTGAATTTATGGAACTTAGGAATGAACAAACAGATTTTAAAATGAATTTAAAATTTATATGAACCTAGAAAGTTTGAAAATTTTCATTTTGTTCATGTATAGAATGTTGTACTGCCTATAATTATATTTGTTCAGGAAGACGATGGATGAATGGTACTCAAATCAAATAGAGAATTTCCATGCCAAATAAGAAACAAATAGAGTTTTTTTTTTTTTAATTATCTCAGTCTTCTGCAGAGTTAACGAGTGTTTAATATCTATACTTTTAATATTTTATGTGAATCAATCAACATGTTTATAGATGTTTTGTTTTAGATTTTTTAAATTAATTAACAAATTTTGAAAAAAAAAAAAATTATCAATTCTTTTTCTCTTTTGTTATGCTTACGCTACACTAATCCCCACCCCAAACTCAAAAAGCAAAATAACAATGAATTTATAGTTCTAGCTACTAACTTAAACTTTATTTAATTGAGTAAATTATTTGGTTTCAAAAAAGAAGATAAAACTTCTTTAAAAAAAAAAAAAAAAAGTAAAACACACGTGAGCAATGAATGCTTTTATTATTAGTTTATTGAGACTTTTTTCGATACGCTAACATATTCATAAGTCATATTTTTTATTTGTCAAATATAAATAAAAACACGTAAAAGATAAAAATGGATAAATTTAATAATTCAAAAAACTTAACCTACCGATACATTGGCATATTAGAAAATCTCTTTATTATTATTATTATTATATTAATCTTTTGTTTCTTTTTGTTTTTGTTTTTAGAGCAGAAGAACAAGTAGTTGGCTAACCTTGCATTATCAGCGCCTAACTTAAGTTAATTATTCTATGGTGGTTGAAACAAACCTAAACTTGTTTTTTAAGTTTGTCATATTAAGAGCTTGAGGAGTCAAAACGCATAATAATTAACTTGTGACAAGTTGTAATTGGAGGCTTAATTTAGGGGGGGCAGTATATACACCTTTTTTTTTTTTTTTTTTTTTTTTTTTTTTTTTCACTTTGTGAGTTTGATTTGGATCTATTTAATACTTAACAATACGGTGCCATTTGGTTTGAAATTTTCTAAAATAATAATCAATCAAACCAGTCGTATACGTTTTCAAATAAATTTCATGAATATAATTTCCACATTTTTTACGTACTTTGTTGCGTATACGCATCAAATACATTTTCCGGGGATATTGTTCGGACTCAGCTCTTCTTTTAATTTTAAGGTTAATTTGATAATGTTTTTAAAATAATTTTATTTTTAATATAAAAATAAAAATAGATTATTTTAAAAATTATTTTAAAATTAATTATGAAATTGTGTTTGGTTGATTTTTTTAAGAGATTATTTTGAGTATAATAAAAAAAATAAAATCATGTTTGGTAATAATTATTAATTAATATATTATGACATTGTTGATAATTACTAGAAAATGAAAATGAAAATATAAAAAGGAAAACAATTTTTAACCGTTTTATAATTCATTTCCAAAAATCATTCCCACTGACTTTTGTTTTTATTTTCCTTTTTAAAACATTTGCTAAACAAACACAATTTACAAACCATTTTTATTTTCGTGTCTCAAAAGACGTGCATAAACATTTTTAAAAATAATGTGAAACCAATTCTAAACGTACTATTAATGTTTCAATTAATGTCTAAGAGCATCTTTAAGGAAACTCCTTAAATTTTAACTAAAAAATTTATTTTAATTAACAATTTTTTAGTGATTCACTCCAAACACATTCTCAATTCTAGTTAAATATTGATTATTTTAATATTTATCAAATTTAAGGGAGATTCTCTAGTATGCCTAGTGTACTGATAAGTTAAGTTTTTTTAACCGTTAATTTAAAATAAAATAACTTTATTGAATTTAAAAAATATTTACACTCATGACGGTTGAAAGAATAAAATAATATAAAAAATTAAATGGCTAGTCTCTCAATGTTAACTATATTTAGGGGTTGTTCGGGTATAGCATTTTGATTGTAAAATTTTTTTTAAAAAAAAAAAAAAAAAACAACTTGAGTTACAACTTTATTCGAGTTCATGTTCTTTTAAGTTTAAACTCGAGTTTATGACTAAAACTCGAGTTCAAATTTCTCCTTCAACTTGAGTTTAGAAACTCGAACTCAAATTAATGAACAATATTTTTTTTATTCTTAAAAATGCTATAACTTTTTTGTTTTAATTCTTATTAAGATGATTTTTTTATGTGTTGACAATGAAAATACGAATAAAATCTCACCCATATACCTTATTAAAATTTTTCATCAGCATTGAGTTTTTATTAAAATACTATCTAAATACAAATTCAAGTTTTGACTCACTCAAACACAAACTCAAAAAGATTCTTATCTCAAACCATAACTCAAAATGTACACAACCAAACACAAACTCAAGCTACAACTTTAACTCAAGTTATAGCTCAAACTCAACTTAAAATCTACACTTAAATTACCTAATTCAAAAACGTCAAAAGAACAGGCTCTTAGATGGTGTGAAAGATATTATCTAAAATGACTAACCATTAGAAAAGTATTACAAAAATGCTAAATCATTAGCCTTTTTAGTTAAAAACATTCAGGTTTATTTAGAAAGTATACTCAAACTCATTATTTTTTATTTTAACGACGTTTGAAATTCAAATTTTGTATGAGAACTTTGCATTATAGTAGAATCAATGATTTAGATATATGAAATAAACGATCCTAAATAGTTAACATGGTTAAAATTGCTCTAACTAATTATGTCATTTTATGTAAAAAATTTAAACTATTTTTTAATTAATTCTTTTATGTTTATAACGAGATGATTAGTTAATGTTAAATTTTTTTTTTTTCAAATTTTTTTTTGGTTCAAATCAATTTGAACCATTTTCGATTAATTTTTTTTGGACACAAAGAATGGACAGAAGATTTGGATGGAGGAAGTTGGAATGGGATAGATCTTAAACCGTCCATGCACGTGGCCTCACTGTCACACTCCCAAAGCAGTTATTTTCAATGATTTGTTTCGAGAGTTCTTTTTAATTTAAAATTATAATTTTTAATTCTATTGTAATATTTTTTTTTATAAAAAATTATAATTATAAATTATAAATTATAAATTAAAACTCATGACTTCACCTTCATTTCTAACAAAAATCAACGGCTGAGATTCGCTTATAACATCTTGTTAAAATCATTAAACTGCCGCCTTCGGACGCGTGGACTGGGATGATAAAAAATGACGACACCTTTTGAAAATATCCTGCCTGCGCATCCCACGGTGAGAAGCCACGCGAGTTATTCCACGCGCCAGCTTCTCAGTCTCTAAGTGGCGGCGCGTGGACAAACGTTGCGAGTGGCCACGTGACAGAACTCCCAATGTCAAAGAGCCGCCCCCATCCGTCACGTGAGCACATCGTTGTCCCACCAAATAAAATAAGGTCGGTGGGACCGCTATCACTTTTGGCCTGACCCCTCCGTGACCCAAAAGTTCATTCACTTAGGTCCTCAAAAAATAAATAAATAAATGGCAATCCCTTGTTTGGCAACACAAAATAAAGAAAAAAGGAAACCAAGAAAAACAGCTTTTTCCCAATCGATTCCTCATCTTGAACGTTTGGACTTTGGAGTTGTCAAAGATAATAATAATTTAATAATAAATAAGAAAATAGAAAAAAATAAAAAAGCAAAAAGGTTTTTCTTTTTGCGAATAAAATGAGATTAAAAAAGATGGTTCCTTTTTCCCGTGTAATAATATTTTTTTTTGGAGTACCTTTTAAGGAATGGAATCATGAGAATTGGAATACAGCCTGCCAACTGCTTTGTCACAGATTTCATTCCACAACAAAAGTTGTTTTAAACCTCGTTTAGTTAATGCCGTTAAATCAATAATTTTTAGGTGGTTTATTAATTAAAGCATGTTTATGTGCAGTTCACTTTTTATATTTAAATTTTTAATTTAAATTAAAATGTAATATTTTTTAAAAATTTTTTATTGTAATAAAAAATTTTAATGTGATATTTTTTGAGAGCTTTTTACTGTAAAATTTAAAAACTAAAAAATTAGAATCGATGAAATAAACGAGACCTTTAGTTTGTTAATTTAAGTTTTTAATTTGAATTGAGATGTAATTTTATGTGAGAATTTTTTACTATAATAAAAAAGTTAAATGTGATTGTTTGTACAAGCTTTTTACTGTAACAAAACTCAAATTATAAACTCGAATCAGCGAAAATGAACGTGACATTGAGATATAATTTTATGAGAGAAATTTTTTTATAATAAAAAATATGATTATTTTTAAGAAATTTTTACTATAACAAAATTTAAATTTTAAACTCAAATTACAAAATAAACATGCCTTAATTTTAACTAATATTTTTTTTTTTTGGAGTACCTTTTAAGGAATGGAATCATGAGAATTGGAATACAGCCTACCAACTGCTTTGTCACAGATTTCATTCCGCAACAAACGTTGTTTTAAGCCTCGTTTAATTAATGCCATTAAATCAATAATTTTAAAGTAGTTTATTAATTAAGGTGTGTTTATTTTGTATTAATTTGAGTTTTTAATTTAAATTGAAATGTGATTTTATGTGAGTTTTTTTATTCTAATAAAAAATGATTATTTGTGTAAAACTTTTTACTATAACAAAACTCGAATTCTAAACTCAAATCAGTGAAATAAACGGGACATTGAGATATAATTTTATGAGAGAAATTTTTTATAATAAAAAATGTGATTATTTTTAAAAGTTTTTACTATAACAAAATTTAAATTTTAAACTTCGAATTATAAAATGAACGGAGCCTTAATTTTAACATTTAAGGTTTAAATTTTTTTTTTTAAAGAAAAAACACTCTAATAAGATCAAAACTATGACCTTAAATACATAAAATAAAGGACCTCTTATTCTATTAGATTTCAATATCTTTACACGTGGCAGAGTTGTTTTCACTTTGTGGATTACGAATATTTTGGCATTGTTAATTTTTGTTGCAATATATTATTGACTCTAACACAATGTATAAGTCACATCCATATAATTTTAAATGGAAAAGCGCCATAATCAGTTTAATGAAGTAGAGCAAAGAGCATCAAGAGGATAAATATGCAAAGTTTCGTTGACAAAAAACAAGCATGCGGCATGCCTATTTCCCTATACACTAATGTGGACGTATACGTATATGTATATAAATTATAAATATAAGTTGACATTTTAATTACTCAAATAATAAATAAATAATATCAAAAATATCATTTGACGTTTTAATGATTTAAAAAATGGACTATTTATTACGCATGATGTACTGATAGATCAGGTTTTTTAACTGTTTAATTTGTATACTTTTTAATTTTTACATAATTTTATATAAATTTAACAGATAAAAAATATGACGTATTAATATGTTAACGTATCAAAAAATGTCATTTTTAAAGTAAATATTGAAAAGACTTTTAAGCCTTTACTAAATGAGATTTTTACCTATTTACTTATTTAAAAGACAATCCATATGTTGGATCACGCAGCTTTTGCATGTGTCTAGAGTACAAACATATCAATTGTTGCTTGATAAATCCAACTGAAATTGAGGGTATGTTTGTTTCGTATACTTAAACTTAAATTATTACAAGCTTATTTATTTACATTAAAACTTCAAACAAAGTTTAAATTCAAGTTACAATTTATTTAAGTTTATGTTATTTTGTAAAATTTGAGTTTGAATTTGAATTTGGGGCTAAATTGAGTTCAAGTTTCCCTTTCAACTCAAGTTCTTAAACTCAAACTAAAGTTAATGAACAATGGACGCGTTTGGAACTTGTTTTAAAATGATTATATTTTTTATATAAAAATGAAAATGAAAACGTTTTCAATATCAGATGTAAATTAATTTTCAATAGTTTTATCAAGAGATTGTTTTCAGTATAAAAAAATCCATTAATGTCTCTATCTGCTCGAGAGAGGAGAAAACAAAAACAAAAAATGAAAAACAACTAGTGCGTTTGGAACTCGTTCTAAAATGATTTTGTTTTTCGTATGAAAATGGAAATGAAAACGTTTTCAATCTCAGACATAAATTATTTTTGAAAATGCGTTTGGTAGTTTTATCAAAAGATTGTTTTCAGTATAAAAAAATCAATTAATGTCTTTCTCTCTACTCGTGAGATGAGAAAACGGAAACAAAAAATAAAAAACAATTAAAAGTTATTTTTCATTTCTCTCATATTTTATACTAAAACAAAAAAAAATCGTTTTCATTTTTATTTTTTGTCTTTAATTGTGCCAAACGCCTTTTTCCTCCCGTTTTCCTATTTTATTTATCAAAAAACGTGAAAAATAAAAATAAAAATAACTCCAAACAAAAAGTCATTTTTCATTTCTCTCTCATTTTACACTAAACTAAAAAATTGTTTTCATTTATGTTTTTTTGTCATTATTGCTCCAAATGCCGTTTTAAAAACGTTTTTATTTTTTCTTTCTCAAAAAACGTAAAAAATAAAAACGGAATCAATTTCAAACACGACCATATTTTTTATATTCTTAAAAACGTCATAACTTTTTCGTTTTAATTCCGATTGAGATTATTTTTTTTCTATGTCTATTAAAATTTTCCATCACCATTCAATTTTTATTAAAATACTATCAAAATACAAATTCAAGTTTTGACACACCCAAACACAAACTCAAATAGATTCTCACTTTAAATCATAACTCAAAATGTGCACATCTAAACACAAACTTAAATTAGAGTTCCAACTCAAACTATACTCAAATACATCTTAACTCAAATCAAGATCTGAGCTCAAGTCATCCTAACTCAAAAGATGCAAATGAACAAGTCCTAATTTTATTACAATATTTTTCTCTCATAAAAAATTTAAATTTTAAACATTAAAATTAAGAATCATGATTTAAATATATATTCTAACAGACCTTGGAACGTACAACAATAGTCAAGGAAAGCTGATATTTTTTATGTTGTATTCAATTAATTAATATTTTGATATTACTAATAGTGATTTTCACATTAAAAATATAATATGATATATGAGCGAGTCGTAAATAATAAGCGCTTGATTCGTTATGGTTGAAGTCTTCCCGATTCATGTGCTCTACACTCTTTTATTTATTTTATTAGTAAAAAACGCGTGCATGCGTCTCATTTAAAACAACACTTTCCGTTTGGTTGGGGATTTAATTATGATTAAGTGGTTCGCAAATAATTTCTCTCACAAAAAATACACGTAAATCGAAAATGGTTCAAAACAATTCAATCCAACCAAATACAAATTATACAAATTTGGGAAAAAGGATAAAAAAATAAAGATAAAAGTGAAAAAAAAATCTAAAGCAAAGACATGAAAAATAGATAAAAACAAAAAGTAAGGGAAAAAAAAACTTGTACATAATATTTCACAACTAAAGTTATAATTTATGAATCTCACAGTTAAAAAATGTTTATGTAAGAATATATTTAATAATAAAATTATATAACAGGGTAATTAAAAAATATAATATTTTAAATAACGTAAGAAAAGTATTTAAAGGAAATATATTAAAAAAAGATTCTTTTTTACACTTGATATATTGATAAATTAAATTTTTTAACTGTTTAATTTACATATTTTTTAATTTTTACGTAATTTTAAATAAATATAATAGATAAAAATTTAATCTATTAATATATTAACGTATCATAAAAAATCTCTATGTAAAATTTTATAAAAATCAAAAAGTTAAAAGATGTTATAAAAAAATATCTGGATGATTAAGACGAAAACTAAAAAAAAGCTAAAAAAAGAAAGGCAACAACAAGCTTATCCCCTACGGCTAAAAAAAAAAAAAAAAACCCACATATTATCTATTCTCAAATATCCTTTCAATTATCGCTCAAAGGAGCAACATTGTGATTTCTAAAAGTGCGTTTAATTTATATGTTTAAATTAATAATTTTTAATTTTAACATTTAAAATTTAAATTTTTTATAAAAAAATAATTAAAATTTTAAGTTTAAATATATGATTTTAAATAATTTAGTGTATTCATTTTATGATTTGAATCATAATTTATAATTTAATATTATATTTTTTTATAAAAAATACATATAAATTAAAAATAATTATTAATTCATGAACTAAACGTTAATGATTGTCATCTTTGTACACTTGCACGTGTCTTCAACTCTCGGATTCCAAGCGTCACGGACAATGGTGGACCCTTTTATTGTGCACTCAAATGCTCAGATGATTGTTGCCCTTTGCCTTTGGCTTTGCACCTACGCATCTCTTTTTATTTTCTTGAAAATAAAAAATAAAAAATCTTTAATACATGCTTGGATGATATACCTGATTAAAATTGGTCTCGCTATCCATTTACTCCATTTTAACAGGTCGCACTACGATTGAGCTAAAAAGGAAAGAAAAAAAAAAGGATAAAATCATTTTGATAATTTTTATTATAGTAAAAATTATTATTGATATTATGTGTTTTAATAAAATTAAAAGAATATATTCGTTTTTAAAGAAATGTTCGTACTGAGATTAATTTTTGAGACATACAAGATTCGAACGGTTGTTTTCATTTAATTAATAGAAATTGATACTTTAAAAGTATCTTTCCAAAATATTTTAACTTGTTTTGATTTTTAATTTTTAAATGTTTTAAAATATTTTTAAAATATTTTTTAAAAATTATTATTTTGTTATTAATTAGTGGAAATGGTAAAATAAACAAATTATATCTTAAAAGTCTGTTTTAGGCTCTGTTTATTTCACCGATTTGAGTTTAGAATTTAAATTTTACTACAGTAAAAAACTCTTAGAAACAGTCACATCTAATTTTTTTGTTATAGTAAAAAACTCTTACATAAAATTATATCTCAATTTAAATTAAAAATTGAAATTAATGAATTGAACAGACCCTTAGGCCTTGTTCACTTCGCGGATTCAAGTTTTCGATTCGAGCTGAGATGTGACATTTTCTGAGAGCTTTTCACTGTAGCATAAAATTTTGATGTGACATTTTTTGAGAACTTTTTATTGTAAAAACTTAAAACTAAAAACTAAAATCGGTAAAATGAACGATGCCTTAGAGTATTAAAAGAACGTCGTTTAAAGTGAATATATTATTTCATTATAAAAAGAGGTACGAAAATGATTTTATTTAAAAAAAAAGTAGTTTAGGCGTACGACAGTCGTTTCATTCAGCGTATTCACCAAAGACCGATAATGAATTCTAGCGGACCGCGGACTGAGTTGACAATCCGAGTACATGTACATTCGTTCGCAGACGAAAAAAACCCGTGAATGAAATGGTTTTGATATTTTTAGGGGACAGACGGACAAGAGTTTCAATTCCTCCCTCCAAAATCCTTCTCTCCGCTTTCACTTCAGAGTTCAGACACAGCGATTCCACTCTCTTCTCTTCTCTCTCGTTTAGGGTTAGGGTTTTTCTGGTTTCTCTTCCTTTCCCAAATTCCCTCTTAATCTAGCTTCAGCATCGCCATGGCTAGGTACAGAAGCCGGAGTCGGAGCCGAAGCAACAGCCCTCGCCGCCGCAGCCGGTCCCCGCCTCGTGGACGCAAGCGCTACGATGACGAGCCCCGTGATCGCCGCCGTGACCGGAGGGACCGTCGCTCCCCTGCTCCTTCTGGCTTGCTCGTCCGCAATCTCCCTCTTGACGCCAGGTTTCTCTCTCTCTCTCTCTCTCTCTATATATATATATATATATATATATGCATATATGTTTATATCGTTCTCAATTTATTATTCTTTTAATTTGTGATACGAATGGTGTAAAGTTATTGCGAAAATTTTAACAGCGAATCGCTTATTTGTTGCTTTTCGTTCTGATTTTGCTAGGTGTAGAAATTTACTTTTCGGAACTGAGTAATTACAGATATTTATGTGTATATATATTCTTCTCTGTGTGTGTGTGTTGTTCTTATATATATATATATATATATATATATATATATATATATATATATATATAGGATTAAGTTAATGTGCACACATAGAATAAGTTCAAGATTTTTGGATATTTTCTTTCCCAAGAACAACAACAGACTTGTCTTTCGTTGATTGGGCTAACTTGGAAAGCCAGCCTATAATTTTGGGTTCTTGGATATTGTGAGGACGTATTGTTATTCCTTTTATCTCTCCTGATAATCGTGTTCCGTTTCTTACAAAACGCACACACGCACAGACAAAATGAAGAACTTATTCAGTCTAATATCTAGTTATCTGGTTTTGTACAGGCCAGAGGATCTTAGGACTCCGTTTGAGCGGTATGGTCCTGTGAAGGATGTGTATCTACCTAAGAATTACTACACTGGGTATGACTCTTCCTATCTTCTTTTTATTTTTATTTTTTATTTTTTATTTTTTGGTTTAAACAAATGATAAATGTTTACCCATTTCATGTTTCCGTCCTGTACTCAGTTTACGTGTTATTTCAAGTTTGAGTTGTTGTGAATTGTGTTTTGAATATATATAGGGAACCGCGGGGATTTGGATTTGTCAAGTACCGTTATGCAGATGATGCTGCTGAAGCTAAGCAGCAATTGAACCATACAGTAATTGGTGGGCGTGAGATAAAAATTGTGTATGCTGAGGAAAATAGGAAAACTCCTCAAGAGATGCGCACGACTGCGCGCCCAAGGTCTATAAACTGTTTACTTGTCTTCCTTGATTACATTTTCCAATACCGCCTTTATTTTTGTATTCACTTTGCTTCTTCTTTCAATCAATAGTGGCCGACATGGAGGGAGCTATAGGAGGAGAAGTCCACCAAGACGCCGATATCAGTGTCAGTTTGATATTTTACTTTGGCATTTATTTTAACTTGTGAAGAAGGTTTATTCAAGTTTGCTTGTACATATGCTGTATTGTTTAATTGTCTGCTGAATTTTTATGGTTTTTTTTTTTGTCACAGCTTACTCGCGGTCACCTTCACCTGTTAGGTATGACTTGAGGTTTGATCTTATATGTACAAGATTTCGAGCCTTGTTTTTTTCCCAACTCTGTTTGTCAAGTATTATTATTTTCTCTTTGTGAATTTAGTTCTTGTTTGTTGAGCCGACTTTGTTGCGCTTTTATACTCTTTGGTGCCAAGCTAACAATTAAATATCATTTCATTGACTGCTGTAACTGTTTCTTTGTTTTATAGTATGCGCTGCTGCCCTTGTTTATGCAGATATTAAAGTATACGGGCAAACTAAAGTTTTCTTGATTAAAAATATTAACAAGAGGTCATAAAATTGATTGGCATGTAGCCTTTCTATCAATGCCTCTCAAGTATTATCCTTGATTTCACCTTGCCCAATTGGGAATATGCATTTTTTTCCTTCTGATATGGACGCTTATTACTATTAATGACCTTACTACCTCTATTGCTTGAGAGATGAATAATTACTATACAAATTTAGTTGTTATTTTCTTTCTTTGGATTGTGAAAGTAATTATTTTAGTTAGAACAATTTCAATTTGATACCTTGTTTTATACGATCCAGTTAATAAAGAATTAAGAGCTTATAGTTGGCCAAAGAAAGAAATCATCTTCAAAGATGGGAAGCAATTCAAAGTTTTTACTGGTAGAGGTTTGATGACATTGTCCAAGGAAAAGATAATAAAGGTTTTAGAAAGTTGCAAAGAAGCTATGAAGTGGTCAGATGCTGATCAACGAGTGCCTCAATATAGAGCATAACTCTCAATGTTTGGACAAAGTGTCATATTTTTGTTCAGAAATCTTGAAAAGGTTCAGGTAAAGGTCACATTTTGATTATTAGATGAGGATACAAGTAGAAGTTATGTTATCTAAAACAAATTATCTGGTTTGATACTTTTATTTTATATAGTATTGTGCCTAGTTTCATTTGCTTGCTATGTTTTTGTGGTTAATGGAAGTGACGAGTTAGCAATGAAAATAAAGAAATCCTTTAGTTTGTGTGTCTTTAGTATTATTTTTTTTTGAAAATATCTATTCGTGTTATATGGGGTAATTTAGTAATTCGTTTTCTTTCAAATAAGCTCTCTTCCCTTGCTATTGGATAGGAACCGCAGGTCTAGGGATGGTTATCGCTCTCCAGTGCACTCCCGATCAATTTCTCGGTCTCCTTCACGCGATGATAGGGATTACAGGAGGTCCCCAACTGAGTCTCCACGTGACGATAGGGATTACAGGAGGTCCACAAGTCCAAGAAAGAACGGGCGAAGTAGATCTGGTGGAGGGGGGCGTGTATCAAGCAGGTCAAGGAGTCCAAGGGAGAACGGCCGACCTCAATTTGATAAAACGGGGCATACACCAAGCAGGTCAAGGAGTCCAGGGGGTGAAAGTCGTAGTCCTTCGAGGTCTCATTAACAATCCTACAGGTATGTCTCTTTCATTACAAATGAACGAATTGTGCATCTATTCTTATTTTTGATAAAAGAAAAGGGGTGTCAAAGCTGTATCCATCTGGTCGAGCCTAGTCTTCATTTTCTGTCCCCTGAAAATGGTGCTCTTCTCCTTTATCACGGTGTTAAAAATTTGGGAAAAACGAAATGTGTTGCCGTATATTATTTGATTGTTCAGGCTAACTCTTTTGTATCTACAAACACATTCAATGATTTTGTATCTTGGACTGATGCCAGTCCTTAGAAGTCGGAAAGTTCTGCTTTATTTTACCTTTGTTTTGAATCTTTTGATAAGCTTTACAATTATTGATTCTCTCAAAGAATCCTTAAATATGAGCCTCATTAGTTTCAACTAATTCTTTCAAGATCTAATCTTATGATATTTTCTGTACAGCCCTCGCTGATGTTGCTGAATGTGCTGCTGTTAGATGGCCCGCTCATGGTTTTCCTGCAAGGTGCTCTCGGCATCATGATTCTAGATAGCTGTATGTGGTATTCCCGTTAGGCTTGATGCGTTTGGTCTCAACTTTGCGCATCCTTTTGTGTTTAATAGACTTTAACTTTTGGATGTTTAGACTGAAATCAGAGTTTTGGAACATACTGTCGGCTGTTTCTATAATCTAAATGGTGGTTATGATCGTTGGCAATCTTCTGATCTTATTATTTTAAGCTATTTTTTCAATCTGTTGTAGTTTGGATCGTTGGCAAGGTTACTAGTCTACTTGGTTTAATCTTTGGGTGTAGACCTTGCTAAAGCAACTGGATTAAACCAGCTCACGTGGGCCAAATAAATATTGCTTTCAAAGAAAAAAGAAAAAAATAAAACAAAAAGGAAAAAAAGGGCGGGGGGCAAAAAATTTGAAATGACACAACAGCCTTAAATTTTATTACATTCAGCTTCTTAAAATAATTTAAAAAACTGTATTATTATCAACGGGGAGACCTTTTGTCCATTTTTATTAGGGAATAGCCTGAGTCTCAGTTTGATCCTAACATTTACATTTAAACTTAGAAAAAATTGTTAAACTGGTCTGAAGTTTTACTCATTTTTTATTAATACTCTTTTTAGTTAATATAGTTGTTTAACTAAAAGGATAAATTCAGAGTCAATGCACTTTAAATGATATTTATCTCCTTTCTTAACAGGGTTATAATTGCTCATTTGTGAAAATAACCATTTTCGCTAAAAACTTTGCCGTACTCTTTTACATATTTATTTTCAAGGAATGTGCAGGGATTGAAGGACATCAAGGTTTGTGAAAGGCTCCTGGAAGTTAATATGGTTAGTTAACAAGAGTGTTATCTGTTAGGAATATTGTGAGACGGTTTTAGGTGTTGGTTCTGATTAGTCTTGGCTTTTATAGTAGCTGTTAGAAGGGAGTGAGCAGTATAAAATGAAGGGATTAGGAGTTACAAGGGCATTGGTCAGATTATTTGGGATTTCGGGCAACCCTCGAAAGAGCCGGTGGTCTCTCGAATAGCACCGTTTCTAGATTTTTTTTTTTACTCTTTTATCTGTTAATTCTATAATAATTCAGTTTCTTGTTCATCAGTGCCTTAGAAACTGTATGGTTCCCATCAGTTTGTCTCTTTAAGCACTTTGAACATTTCTTTCCGACGCATATCAACTAAGAATTGAAAATTTTTAAGAGAATCATAAAATTAAAATAGTGAGTTAAGAGGAGGTTGATCTCTCTCTCTCTCTCTCTCTCTCTCTCTCTCTCTCTCTCTGTTTTAGGAGTTCTAAAAGCAATCTAATCAGGGAATTTTTTTTTCTTTTTTTTGTTGTTTAATTGTTGGGCAAGTATTAAGGTCTGTTTAGTTCGCTAATTTAAATTTTTAATTCGAGTTGAGATGTGACTTTATGTGAAAATTTTTGACTGTAACAAAAAAAATTAAATGTGACTATTTCTTAGAACGTTTTTATTTTAACAAAACTTGAATTGGTAGAATAAACGAAACCCTACTCTATCATCCACTCCTAATCTTTTTTTTTTTTTTTTTTTTGGGTAGAACCTTAACAACTGCACGTAGTGATCTATAGCGTGCTCTTGGGACCATGAATGAAATGTAACCTCTCAAGAGAAACCAAGAATAATGGATCAATATCTTTTTCATAGACCGACCTTAACAGAGCCCATCTGGCTCAAGCCTTGACTGATGACAAAAGAAAACTATGTCTGTTCAAAGTCTACACTTTATGCTTTAAAGAAAAGGCGCAACGTTTCCACGCTTAAGAGCATTCGGCAATGAAAATGCTAACATACAAAGCAGGCGATAAAAGTCATCATCAAAGAGACAAGTCTAATATTAGAACTGTTCGAAAACAACAGTACTTGCTCATTGCAAAACTGCCCAAATTATTGAGACAATGGAAAGAAAAGGAGTATGGTCTCTCATTCCAAATGACACGCTTTCTCGAATTCTTGCTGCTCTTTGCGACACAAATCGAACTCATTTGTATTGTAATACATGCATCCCACATAAGAATCCATCTCTTTTGTGCATCTTTGGTGAAGATCTCTCAATCTGCATCACAAAAATTTCCACCCTTAAAAGAAATGCCACAAACATCTCTCCACCATGTGTGTAAATGCATTTTTTTCGACTCGTGATGATTCTAGATCGAAATCTTAGATATGCTCCTAACTGCACTCATCCAAGAAGACTCTCTTTCTCTCCCTCCCCATCTAACAAAGCTAAGAACACAGAAAGAGAAACACAGTCTCTTCTTCAAAACTAAGTTAACAAACTAGAAAAGGGCAAACGTTGCATGAAAAACGAGAATTAGATGGGGCTTTGCAGGGGTGGATTTTTTTGTGTCTACGTTTAAGTCTTCGACAAATTTACGAGAATGAAATCAAAGGAATGAATTTCTGATGCATAGGATGATTGATCAGATAATCAGACTTGATTATAAGATCGGTAAAACGAGCTTTTGCCATCTTAGAACAATCATCTTCACACAAATTTAGAACTATAACACTCGCACATTGTCGTATATAAACTAAGCCAGAGATAAGCAATAGCCCAGAGCCATATAGTAAATACATAGAATTAACCATAAAGAAAGTTATTAACTTAACATCAAAGAGTTAAGCTTCAGAAGCAACAACTAGAGAAAAAACTAAGCCCCGGAATTACTGGTCAAAGGAGATCATTCTAACACGAAATTTTTCTTTGCAACAGCCGACAAGACCGGATTTTAAGTTTAAATTTTCCGTTTTCATGGCCTTAACTCTGCCTTCAATTCAATCTAATTTCTCAACTTATTTAAGAGAAAACTTGATAACAAGACAATAAGCAAAATTTTTGCACTTTTCAACATAAATCAAAGCAAATTTTTGAACTTTCATCACAATTTATAATCAAGCTAATTTGCAACAACGAAGTCACCAATAATGAAGAATTCGAAGCTCAACACTCAATATCCCCAACATTCTCGCTAACCAAACAAAACCTCAAAAGACACAAACAAAACGACAATCCACGAGGAAACGATTGAGAAAAGGATCAAAATTTGAGGTTAGGAACTTACAGGCCGAGGACGCAGCGAGTGACTTGCTGTCCTTTGTCGAGGCATTTCTCGGGATTCGGATCCAGCTTCTTGCACTTGAGAAACTCCACGTTCTCCGATTGGCATCTTAGCGCTATGTGCTTCGACGACGCCATCAGCACTGCCGACGTCGGTATCGGCTCTCCAGAAGCATCCACCGCGCTCGCCATTCCTCCCAAATCGCCTAAAGGAAAAAACTTTGAAAAAACAAAATTGAAATTTTTAATCACATTGTTTGAATTCCTTCTGCTTGGTTGCCGAGAAAGTGACGGAAACGTAAAGGAAAACGAAAATTTGGTGCGATTGAAGATAGATTACATACCTTGGTGTCTGAGTTCGAATGGATTTTCTCAGCTCTCTCTCGGAGGAAACTAGTATGTTAGGGCAGGAGGAGGAAGGACTGGTTACTAGGACACGATGGATGCTAAATTGCGCCGTGGGGGTAGTGAACTACATGAAACGACATGTTTTATGCTGATGTTATTTTAATTGCTGTCGTTTTTAAGGTTGTCGTCGTTGTCTGCGTTGATATCGTTTATGTGTTCTTGTTGGATATAACATTTGTCGTTTATACGGTTCATGTCGTTTTTGCGCCATTCTCGTTTTGAATTGTATCTGTCGTTTTAACACAAAAATTATGGTTTTAAGTTATTGTTGTTGGTGTTTTTCCGCCTCATATTTTATAGGATCATGTCGTTTTTGTGTCATTGGCTTCTGAGGTCGGCTCTTTTTTGGATATAACGCCGTCTTCTATAATCTACAAACGTTATTTTTTCCAAAGATCATTTCTGAGGTTTACGTCACCTTTTCAAATTTCAATATCCTTCATTTTGAGTTGACATTGTTCAATAAGATCGTTGTCGTTTTAATATCTTTGTTTCTAGCATAGATTCCGTTTTCTCTGTTGTTGTCGTTTTTTTTTTTTAATTTTTTTATCGTATGTCGTTTTACTTCTTGTCATTTTTTATTGACGTTGCTCATTGAGATTACCATCGTTTTCATCTTCTTGTTTTTGTGCTGAAGCCATTGTTCCTTTTTAACCGACTCAAATTTTAGGTCCTTAATATTTATGGACATGACGTCATTTAAGAGAATTTATCAATTTCTAAATATTGATGTCGTTCCTATAGGTTTTCGTCGTTTTCCGGTTTATGTTGTTCTTCCATTTTGATATGTCGTTTTTCAGAGACGTCGTTTTGATATTGATTTTATATAATAGGACACGTGTCGAACACGTGTTGATTTTATTATTCTCTAAGTCCCACCGCACTGAATAACTTCTTAACCCCTAAAAGGTTTTCGCCTCCGTCGTTTCTCTCAGCCGCAGCCCTTGCCATCTCTCTCTCTCTCTCTCTCTCTCAAAACTCTTCAGACCAAGATCAGGTACTTCTCTCTCTTCCCTTCTCTTTTACTCCTTTTGGCATTTTCAGATCTGGGTTTTTGTTTTGGGATTTCGTTTGTATCATTCCAAATTGACAATAGACAATCTATGAATTGTATCCACGAAAGTTCCAATTTTTTTCCTGTTTTTTTGCATTAGTTCTTAGTAAGAGCAAAACCCATTTGCTTTCTTAGCTTGAAAAGCACCAAAGAATCTTTAGGACCAATAGTTACAAGTCTTATGCATATTCAAGCTTGTCGTTTAAACAAAAGCTTAGCAACCAATTCTTATCATTATAATTTTTTTTTAATTTTTTTTTTCTGGGGGGTTTTAGGTTAAGGAAATGGGTGATAAGAAGAGGAAGGCAACAATATTTATCCGACTTGTGTCAGCTGCTGGGACTGGATTTTTCTATGTCAAGAAAAAGCCCTCAAGGATGGTGGAGAAGCTTGAGTTCCGCAAATTTGACCCTAGGGTTAATCGTCATGTTCTTTTCACCGAGGCTAAAATGAAATAACCAAAAAAAAAAAAAAGAAGATTTGTTTTATCGGTCCCTAGGTACTACTACTTCTTGTTTGTTTATTTTACCTTCTCATTTGGTTCAATAATGTGATATCTTGTAGACAATCTTATATGAAATAGAACTAGGTACTTGGTGATTATCAGTGGCCTCATTTTCTCATGGCATTTTGGACGGGAATTTGATTGGTCTTAGCTGATTCTTTGAGATTTGTAGATTGTGCGAATGATTTGAATCATTATTTAAATCATGGTTCATAATTCGTTATAATATTTTCTCTTATACAAAATATACATAAATTGAGAATGATTCTGAATTATGATTCTGACTTCATAAATCAAACGTCAACTAATCATTTAGTATATTGGTATATCTGAATTTATGCATAGAATTTTGATGTTTATTGGTTGGCACTTTTTACTTATAGCTTCCTTGTTTGGTAGGAGTAAAAGTGGTTGTGTGTCAACAAAACCGTAATGCCAACCACTATTCTTCGTAGTAAATATTGGAACAACCTTCGTAGTAAACATCATCGGAGAAAAGACCTTTCTCTCCCTCTTCATGTCCCTCACTTAGGTTGTCTACCTTTGATTCTTATTCTTTTTTGGGATATTTATGGCCTAATTTATTTCATTGATTCAAATTTTGTTACAGTAAAAAATTTTCAAAAACAGTTATATTTAACTTTTTTACTACAATAAAAAGTTTTTACATAAAATCACATCTTATTTCAAATTAAAAACTCGAATCAGCGACTCTAACTAATCCATATATTTTATATCATGTGTTTTAAGATTATAAAATATAATGTGTTTTAAGATTATTCAAATAAATATTTTATATTTTTTTATCTCATTAAATGTATATCTTTTAAATTAGATTTAATATATAAATTTATGTATTATCTCGGTCTATAATTGATTTTGACCTTTAAAATGTCTAAACTGTTCTTAAGAAAAAGAAAAAAAAATTAAAACTTTATAATATTATTATAATTAAAAATTAATAATACAAAAAAAAAATAATTGATGGTATTTTACATATTTTAGAGGTCAAAATTGTGAGTTTAAAGTTTATTTAGGTTTTTTTTTTTTTTTTTTTTATGTTTTTATTTAAAGGTATTTTAAGTATTTTTAAGGTTAAAATTGAGGATTGATGGTGGAAGTGTATAAATTTTAGTATTAAATCTAATTTAAAGGTATATATTTGATGAGATTAAAAATTAAAAATTTAATTTTTAAATAAATTTAAAACACAAAATATAAAAAAATAAATATTCCTTTTTTTTTTTTTTTTTTTTCCTTACCAAAGGCACCCTAACTTTAGCACTGTAAATTTGATTTGAAGACCATGAGTTAAAAGAGTGTTCTCATGGTTGTGTTCAACACTATGTGTGGTTTGCCATTTGGCCACAAAGAGGTTATGGGCTTATGGCACTGTGGAAATGGGGTGAACTAGCAAAATACCACTAGGGAATAGGATTTAAAGTCCGTTTATTTCACTGATTTGAATTTTGTTGCAGAAAAAAATATTTTTAAAAATAATCACATTTAATTTTTGTATTATAATAAAAAGTTTTCATATAATGTCACATCTCAACTCGAATTAGTAAACTAAACGGGCTTAAAATATACTACTTTTGTAGTAAAATTAGATCTAATTTTCACATTTAAGTGGTATGATGAATAACTAGAATTTCAAAAATGATTAATAGTTTTGATTCACTATTTTTGAACTCTTGAGGGCTTGTTCTTTTATACATAAAACTCAAAAAAAGACAACTCAAGTTTCAATTTTATTTAAGTTTACGTTCTTTTAAATTTTAACTTTACTCAATTTTACTCAGTTTTATTCAAGTTCTAACTTCAATTCAAATTATAACTCAAATTCAATTTAAAAATTATACTTAAGTTACACTCTAAAAGAATAACCCGAGTTACTAGAAAAAGCCAAACCTGAGGTTGTTCCGGGTTTATCTCCTCTTTGTAGGAGATTGAAAAATATCAGATGTGTCCATATCAATGTCTCACTTTAGACATTAAAGAAGTGGAGCGACAAAAGGAATTTATTCTTCTCAAGCTGAAAATATGTAAAAGGTCACAATTTTCTTTCCTCTGCTCTAATTTAGAATTCTTTTGCTCAATGGATGCTCTATTTTTCATTCCCCGTCTTTTCGACCAAGGTCATCTCAGTGAGTGTTTTGGATTATTCCTTATGTTTTTTAGTTTATTCATTATTGTTTCAAGAATTCATACTCCAAGATTACTATCTAACAAAGACTTAGGGAGCGTTTGGTATGTAAGAATTATTAAGAATTAGATTCTTAGGAAAATGATGGAGAGTAATATGATTTTTAGGAATAATACATTACTGTGTTTGGTTCCATACATGAATCTTTTTTAATTCTTAAAAATATTACATTACTGTGTTTAGTTATTCGCATAGAAGAATATCCATAATAATAATAATAATTTTATTAAATAATTATTAATAAAATAATTATTATTATAATTATAATAATAATTTTATTATTATAATAATAATAATAATAACACCAATAATAATAATAACAATAATAACATAATAATGAATAAATAATAATAACAATAATAAAACAATAATAATAACAATAATAACACCAATAATAATAATAATAATAATAATAATAATAATAATAATAATAATAATAAGATTTCTATGATTTTGAGATTCCTGAGAATTTGAATAACACCATGTTAGATGGTATTCAAATTACTTTAAAATGAAGAAAAGTGAATCTCTTGGTAATCACTTTTTTGAAAATTTAAAAATTATAATTCTTGTACCAAACATGATAATATTACATATTTTCATTCTCATCCTTAAGATTACTACATACTAAACACCCTCTTAAAGATAGCTCATTTAGTTCATGCGTTTAAAGTGATTCAGATTTATATTCAAATTCTTTGAAGAGAATTATTGACAATAATTTTTTTAATTTAAATTCTTTGTGTGAAAAAAATATTATCGCAAGATTAAAATTAGGGAGAAAGAGAAAAATAGGTCAAGATTTGAGATGAATTAAAATTAATAGGTTAATAGTTTACATAAGTTAATAAATTCTTTATTTTCGTCCATAACTTGTCTGCGGATAAACTATAACTTGACAAATAACTTGTCTCGACTATGAATCATAACTTAATAAATTTGTACATAACTAATCTGATTATGAATCATAACTTGACAAATTATGATATATTTTTTTATAACTAAAAATTAATTTATATACTTTTTTAAACTTTTTATAATGACCTATTTTCTATTATTTTCCTTAAAATTATGGGTTTAAATACGTATAGTAAACGGGCCTAAAAGAATTTGGAATTGTTATACAAATGGAGCCATCCAATTAGCAATCAATGGGCCTATCTATAGCGGCATCAAAATTTTTCAACAACCGACAATGACAATTATTGCAATATTAAGCCATTGTATCCTTTACATATGTTGTCAGTGGCTGTTATAATAGGATTTTGGGTCACAATGTCTTAGCCATTATCTAATGGAAAATTTTATTTTCACCCCAAATAAAAATTTTTATTAAGGCACCCTAAAATATTTAAAACTTAAAATTATTTTCTTTGTAATATTTAAATTTCATATAATGCCATAAATATCCTTGTATAAACCCCATCTTTTTCCACTTTTTGTCTTGAAATCTCTTTGATTATGTGCATTTACTTCTTCCTCTTCCTCTTCTTCTTTTTTTTTTTTTTTTATTATTATTGTCTTCACAAAAATTATTATACGCAATAAACACTAAATAGAACTTCTACGCCCAAACCTCCTAGGTTTCACTCTAATTGATGTACACTTCAGTATATGAATTCCTTTTTTTTTTTCGGAAGAATTTAGAGATCAATTAAATAAATATTTTTACAGATAAATAATGAAATATCAAGATGTGCCATAATTAATGACGTCCGCAAAATAATAAGACTTAAAAATGGAAAATAAGCAACTTTCTTCAAGAATTTCACTGAAACCAAAAAAAAAAAAAAAAAAAAAAAAAAGAGGAGTTCTAAAAGTCTTGATTCTCTTCCAAGTTTCCATGGCGGCTAGATGGAAGATCCAAATTTATTTTTTTTCAGTCTTGATTCTCAGTTTCCATGGCGGCTAGATGGAAGATCCAAATTTATTTTTTTTTCAGTCTTGATTCTCTTTCAAGTTTCCATGGCGGCTAGATGGAAGATCCAAATTTATTTTTTCCAATCTCGTCTTGCCTTCCACCCATACCTTTCCCTTCAATATTATAATATAATTACAATATATTATATAGTAGTTATATCTCATAATATGTAACATAATATAATATATAATAAAAATATTTATAATAATATAAAAATATGATAATAATATAATAATTTAAAAATATGATATAATATAATATAATTTATAATATAGTTATAAATTATAATATATTTATTTAATATTCTATAATAATATGTTATAAATAATAACATAATTATATCTTATAATATAATATATAATAATATTACAATATAATAGTGATTATATATTATATTGTAATTATATATATATTATATTATAATATAATCATAATTTTTAATTATATTATAACTGACATATTACTATTTCTTATGTAATATTATAATATTATAATTATATTAACCATTTTAATAATATTATTATATTATATATCATAATTATATAATATATTATATAATAATAATTTTATTGTATTATATTATAGTATAATATAATATAGTCATAATTTTTAATTATTTTATTTATTATTTTAAGAATATTATTATATTCTATATCATAATTTATTGTATTATATTAAATATAATAATATATATTATATTATAATTATATATATAATATAATATAATATAATATAATCATAAATGGTTTATTATATAACCTAAATATTTTAATTATATAATTTTAATAATATTATTATATTATATATATTAATTAATATATTATATAAAAATAAATGGTTTATTATATAACCTTATATATTCTAATTATATTAATCATTTTAATAATATTATTATATTATATATCATAATTAATATATTATATAAAAATAATTTTATTATATTATATTACATTTTATATATTATATTAATTATATTGACATATAAAATATCAGTGTTAATATAAGAGTAATTTTGTCAACATGAAAATATTCATATTCTATTTCATAGTATTCCTAAAATTATAACTAAACAAATAAATCAATTTTCTTTTCCATTTCATTACTATTATCATTCTAATTCCTATTATTATTATTATTATTTTCTTACTGGAACTAAACTGCAACCAAACACACCCTCAAGTCTTTTCTTTCCCCAATATTTTGACATTTTAAAACCTCGATGACAATAATATTCTCCTAAAATGTTGTTTTCAATCTCAAAAAATGGGTTTTCTTTCTCTTTCTTTTTTTTTTTTTTTTTTAGTGAAAAAGAGGCTTAATAGTAACTGAATTGCCTGTGTAGAGCATCCTATGTAGAGTAGTTAAATGATCTAGACGCATTAAGAGAAGGATATATAGTTATTAAATTGCAAAAGTTTATTATATAGTAGTTATATCTAGACGCAATTAAGAGAAGGATATATAGTTATTAAATCCCATGTAGGTGTAATTTTATTTATTATTTTATTATTTTTTCTTTTAAGTAGTGGTTGAAGTTAGAACACTTTAAGAAGCAACTAATATTGTCAATAAGCAATGTCGTTTTTATACAAGGACCTCTGCCGAACCTATTGATAATAAAATAAAGGTTTATGAGCTATCATATTTTGATTTTTATAATTCCGTACTATTGTTAGTAAAATTAATACAAATTATTTGACAATTTGTCATTCTCATATTAGAACGCAGATCTCTCTCTCTCTCTCTCTCTCTCTCTCTCTCTCTCTCTCTCTCTCCATGCGAAAATAACTCACACATCAATCATATTTACTGATTGGCACTAACATAAGAAATCCAAATTCTACTTTTACTATTTTGTTGATCTTCATGCCTCTGAGTGTTCACTCACGTTTGGTTCATGAATTAAAACTATGTGATTAGAATTATTTTTAATTTACGTGTATTTTTTGTGAGAAAAAATACTGTAGCAAACCACGAACCATTATTTGAATCAGAAAACGAATCTAGATATGAAACATCCGTTTCTCGTTTCTCTTCCTCCTTTATTTTATTATTATTTTTATTTTTGATTCCTCCTCTCTACCCATTTTTCTCCATATAGAAGGTGGAACCTTCTTAATAGCCATCACCAACTTTTAAACAGCAATCATAAGGAGTCAAGTTGATACTAAAACATTAATGCAAGAATTAAGACCCTTATCTCGTTATTACAATTTTTTTCGGTAACAACTTTTTAATACTAATTGGTATGGTAACTTCTTAAATACCTACTATAAAAGGACGGCTATGCACTTATCATATTAGTCGATAACGAAAAGATAAAAACTTCAAATTCTAATAGCTATTTGTCATTACAGACATAATCTAACGATAAATTTACATCTTCTTGTTCAATGTTGAGGTTTAGAGTTTGAATCAGTATAGTTCTTAAAAAAGGCAATCGTTTAAGATCTAAATTATCATTACACCATGAAGATAACTTAATAAAATCAATGGCTGTGTTTGGAGTTGTTTTTGTTTTTTACGTTTTTTGAGAAAGAGAAAATGAAAAAAAGGAGAGAAACATCGTTTGACATAATTAAAAATAAAAAATGAAATGAAAATAATTTTTTGGTTTAGTGTAAGATAAGGGAGAAATGAAAAACGATTTTTAGTCATTTTTCATTTTTTATTTCCGTTTTCTTCTTTCTTGAATAGAGAGAGAGACATTAATGGATTTTTGATATTGAAAACAATTTCTTAATAAAACTACTAAACACATTTTCAAAAATAATTTATGTTTGAGATTAAAAACATTTTCATTTCCATTTTCATACAAAAAACAAAATTATTTTAAAACGAGTTCCCATTTTCCCTTTCCAACATCATCTAATTAGACAACTCATATTCCCATAAATTACGTGAAGCAAAAAAGGGCAAAACACCAATGGCTTTCGATTCTACGACACTGGGGTGCGTTTGGTTGGTAGATTCGTGTCGTGATTCGAATCATTGTTCGTGATTCGCTACAGTATTTTTTCTCAAAGAAAACACACGTAAATTGAAAATGATTATGAATTTATGAACCAAACGTCCATTGTATTTTTCCCCTCTTAGGAAAAATAAGGTAAAGTCACCTTATTGGTAAAAAATGAATGAATTAAAGGCCAATTTAATTCGTTGATTCGAATTGAGATGTGATTTTATATGAGAGCTTTTTACTGTAATAAAAAAATTAGATGTGACTTCTGAGAATATTTTATTGTAACAAAATTTGAATTCTAAACTCAAATTAGTGAAATGAATGAATGAGACCTAACTTCTAAACTTGTGTCCCATTCAATCATCTTACAGCATTAGTCTAGGCCCAACAGTACCATAACAAAACCAACCTGAAAGGAAATTAACGTTTATTTTCTTAAAAGAAAAAGGGAAAGCAAAAAAAAGCAAAAAGGCATATCTATCTATCTATCCATTTAGGATTTTTGGTGACGTGGTCCAATGAATGAAGAGGCCACCGTGTTGATCCTCAACACAAAACATGCACAATGGCCGGAATGGCACAAGACGATGCGTGTATATATATCTATACACATAATATATATTATATATGTATATATAGATATATAGATATTGGAACCAAACTATATATCAGTACTCTCTGGGTTGGCCATTTTGGAAAACCTGTCCTTTCTTCAGTGACACTCGCTATCAGAACCACAAACTTGCACATTACCATTCTCTCTCTTCTTCTTTCTCTCTATATATTCAACTGGGTCTCCACTAACACCAATTCACCAGCACTTGCTAAGTGGGAATTCCGAATTCAGACTCTTTTTCTCATCTCTCTCTCTCTCTCTCTCTCTCTCTCTCTCTCTATATATATATATATATATATATTATACATATACACACACACACATATATATTTCCTTCTTTCTTGGCATACAATATTGTAATCTGTAGTTCCCTGTTTTTGTCATCTGGGTTTTGCTCCATTACTCCTCAAATTACGGTTTTGAAGCCCGTTGAGCGTTTTTTCTGTTTATTGTCGTTTCTGTTTTGGCTCTGCCGTAATGGCGCTTTGTACATTATCGTTCACTGGCCATATCACCCGGGCCTCGGACCCTCAAAAGTCTGCTTCTTTTTCGTCTCAGTTTTCTTGGGGAACAGATCTGCTTGGGCAATCTCAATGCAAGCTAAATCAGGTTCGTGAAGAAATGACTCATTACTTGTGTAAAATTGTGTTAGCAAAATTGGGTTTTTGTCCATTGTTCAGTTTTTGTTCCTCGAGTTGTGTTTTGAACTGGGTAAGCTTGCAATTAAACCAAAAAGAAAAGAAGAAAAAAGGGTGGGTTCTTTTTCCTCGTATGTTTTTGTTTTCTTCTTTTGAAAATTTTCTTGGGGTAATTTTAATTTATTTTATTTTTTTACTTTGAGTCTTGGGAAAATATGAAAGTTGTTGAAAATTATGTCTGTTTTGTTGGGATTTGGCATGCAGCTGAGGAAAAGGCCAGGTGGGGTTTATGCATCACTTTCAGAGATGGGAGAGTATCACTCACAAAGACCACCAACTCCTCTCTTGGACACCATAAATTATCCAATTCACATGAAAAATCTTTCGGTCAAGGTAAGGCCTATTTCTAATGCTTGTTCAATATATGAAAAAAAAGCCTTATATCTTCTCATAATGAAGGAGCATAGCAACTTATATATGAACTCAAGTACTTAATAGCCTTTGCATATTGAGATTTTTTTTTTTTTTGCTAATCAATTCTCTTAAAATCTTTGTATTTGGTTGAATTAGGAGCTTAAACAACTAGCAGATGAACTCCGGTCGGATGTCATCTTCAATGTTTCGAAAACCGGGGGTCACCTTGGCTCAAGCCTTGGTGTTGTTGAGCTCACTGTTGCTCTTCATTATGCCTTCAACACTCCACAGGACAGGATATTGTGGGATGTTGGTCATCAGGTTTCAATCTCACCTTATTGGTTCCATGAACTAGCAGTCTAGCAGAAACTAAATTTCGTTGTGATTCACTTTTTGTATTGATTTTGCAGTCTTATCCTCACAAAATCCTGACTGGAAGAAGAAATAAGATGCACACCATGAGGCAAACAAATGGTTTGTCAGGATTCACTAAGAGGTCTGAGAGTGAGTATGACTGCTTTGGGACTGGTCATAGCTCTACTACTATCTCAGCAGGCTTGGGTAAATTCTCCTCTCTTCTTTAATTATTCAGTCTTTTTTGTTTTTTGTTTTTAAAATATTGTTTTCACTTTTCAATTTTCATGATCACGCTGAAGAATCTGGACAATATGAAGAAAACTAGTTTTCTCTTATATTAATTATTCATGCGTTTGTTAGTTATAACATCTTACACTTGTTCGATATGCATGTTATGTTGTGGAAGTTCTTCATGGAACAGGCTTATATATTATAGCATGATACTATCACTTTTCATCTTTTGTTGTCTCATGTGTGAAAATTTTCATCTTGGTTTTGACCTTTTTGCAATTTATGGGTAAACAGGAATGGCTGTTGGGAGGGATCTAAAGGGAAGAAAGAACCATGTTGTTGCTGTTATTGGTGACGGTGCCATGACTGCAGGGCAAGCTTATGAAGCCATGAACAATGCTGGTTACCTTGACTCTGACATGATTATCATTCTCAATGATAATAAACAAGTTTCTTTGCCTACTGCTACCCTTGACGGGCCGGTCCCACCTGTTGGGGCTCTGAGCAGTGCTCTCACTAGGTTGCAATCAAACAGGCCACTTAGAGAATTGAGAGAAGTAGCCAAGGTAAGTAACCAACACAATTAAGGACATTAAAGCAATGCAATTCTAAAATAATGATTGAAATCTGATCCGGGTTTGTTTAAATGAGATTCTTGCAGGGAGTTACCAAACAGATTGGTGGTTCAGTGCATGAATTGGCTGCAAAAGTTGATGAATATGCCCGTGGGATGATAAGCGGTTCTGGATCAACACTCTTTGAAGAGCTTGGACTCTACTATATTGGCCCGGTTGACGGTCACAACATAGATGATCTTGTCGCCATTCTCAAAGAGGTTAAGAGTACCAAAACAACTGGTCCAGTCCTGATTCATTGTGTCACTGAGAAGGGACGGGGATATCCATATGCAGAGAACGCTGCTGACAAGTACCATGGTATACACAAATACAATTATTAACATGAGAAGCAAAACCATTTATGATTTGCATATGCTGCATGTGATGTCTAATCCACCAAACTAGGAAGTGATACATTTGTATGTGCTTTTCAGGAGTGGCCAAGTTTGATCCAGCAACTGGAAAGCAATTCAAATCCAGTTCTACCACACAGTCATACACAACATACTTCGCGGAGGCTTTGATTGCAGAAGCAGAAGCGGACAAAGATATTGTGGCGATCCATGCTGCAATGGGAGGTGGAACAGGCTTGAATCTCTTCCTTCGCCGTTTCCCAAATAGATGTTTTGATGTTGGGATAGCAGAGCAGCATGCTGTTACTTTTGCCGCCGGTCTGGCCTGCGAAGGCCTTAAACCGTTCTGTGCAATTTACTCATCTTTCATGCAGCGAGCCTATGACCAGGCAAGTCAATACAGCTTCTTCAACTTCCTTCATCATGACAAGATTTTCATGTGGTGCTGAATCAGTACTTATGTTAATCTCATATTTGGATTCTAATCCTTTCTGGGTGTGTCCCACAGGTAGTACATGATGTAGATTTGCAGAAGTTGCCGGTGAGATTTGCAATGGACAGAGCTGGACTAGTTGGGGCTGATGGTCCCACGCACTGCGGCTCTTTTGATGTTACTTTCATGGCATGCCTTCCTAACATGGTGGTTATGGCTCCTTCTGATGAGGCAGAGCTCTTCCACATGATTGCTACTGCTTCTGCTATCAACGACAGGCCGAGTTGCTTCCGATACCCAAGAGGAAATGGCGTTGGGGTTCCACTGCCTCCGGGGAATAAAGGCATTCCTCTTGAGGTAGCTTTCCCTCAGATCCTATACTGTTGTCTCGTAAGTTTCTGTTCTAAAATATTTCGTATACTGATCTATATGTTTTGTGATACTTCAAACAGGTTGGGAAAGGAAGGATATTGATTGAAGGGGAGAGAGTTGCACTTTTGGGCTATGGAGCAGCAGTTCAGAGTTGTTTGGCCGCTGCGCATCTAGTCGAACCCCATGGTTTGCGGTTAACCGTCGCTGATGCGCGGTTTTGCAAGCCTTTGGACCGTGCACTTATTCGCAGCCTCGCGAAAAACCACGAGATCTTGATCACAGTTGAAGAAGGATCTATTGGAGGCTTTGGATCTCATGTTGCACAGTTTCTTGCCCTTGATGGCCTTCTTGATGGCAAAATTAAGGTAAACAAAGTCCCATCTTAACAGCTTGAAAATTGCGTTAAAAAGTATAAGCATTACATGATGAAAACTAACTTTCCTGTCCCAATAAACTTGCAGTGGAGACCACTAGTTCTTCCTGATCGGTACATCGACCATGGATCACCGGCCGATCAATTGGCGGAAGCCGGTCTTACGCCTTCTCACATTGCAGCAACAGTTTTCAACATTCTAGGACAAACTAGAGAGGCTCTTGAAGTCATGTCACGATGAAACAGCTTATAGAGATTTTTTTTTTTTTTTTTTTTTTTTTTTTTTTTTGGTGCAAATCCTTTTAAGTGTGATGTTTTAGATTTTAATTTGTGTGTAAGATAATTTAGCCCATAAGTCATAGCATCAACTGATTATCCTATAAATTCAAAAGTATAACATTGATTCCTGAAATGGAAGCTCTTCTACTGTCAAGCAATCTATATATTAGTTCTCCTATCATATATATATATATATATATATATATATATATATATATATATATACAAATCTTCAGAGAATCAGAAGTGAAGAAACGCCAATCATTTATATCAACCCTCTCGGAAAAAAAATATCTTGAGCAAGAAACACTTTGCACATGAGCTTTTTTTAAGTATTTTTATCTGCAGTACGTGTTTTAAAACATTACATTGAAAGAATCTGATAAAAGTGGTGCTTATCAAGGATAACTTGTTCATGCCTGTTGAGATATTGTTCACTTTGCAGATTTAAATTTTAAATTCAAATTGAGATGTAATATTTTTTAAAATTTTTAACTGTAATAAAAAAAATTAAATGTGATATTTTTAAAAATTTTTAATTGTAAAAATTTATAATTAAAAATTTAAATCGGTAAAATAAATGATGGCTGAAAAATTCTCGTTCTTAATATAATGCATACAAAGTTTATTTATTTATTTATTTTAATAAATTTCATGACATTGGACTGAAAAGACCCCATTACTACAAAGTCGGTATCTTTGCCCCACACAAAACTAAAAATATGTTTTGCACACTTTATTCTCACCCCAATCTTTTACCACCCCAATCTTTTACCAGTCTGCTCCAAAACAGTAAAAAAGATGGCAAAGTTAGTTATAGGAAGAGACTACTTTATAAAAGATGACGTTTGGAGTTTGGAGTCTTTGAAAGCAGCTTCCTCATTTGTTGTAATAAAATAAATTTTTATGAAAATTACGATATAAATCCTTAATTCTTTTAAAGGAAAAGTTCATTTAGTAGTAGTATAACGTGAATGACGTTACAATACAATGCATAATTCTTAATTAAGATCGGTTCTGTTAGTATCATCATTAAATTTGTATTAAATTCTATCAAAATTTGCATAGTTTTATTCTATTAATATGATTTTGACTAAATTTAGTTGAAATATACCCTAAACTCTAATATAATTCTATTAACTTCATCAAATAAACCTATTTTTTTAATTGGGTGTGTAACTATATGCGTGTGTGTTTATTAATGTTTAAATTCCGATGGTTTATAAAAAATAAAATAAAGCTGCTTTTATATGAGTCTCTGCCGCGTGTTGGCCTTTGCTTGGGCCAAAAAACCGACCAAGTGTGCTGCTTATTTTGCAACACTTGTATTCTTGATATGAATTTTCTTGTTTAGTGCTCATTGCTTACAAGGTTCTCGACCAAAACTCATGATAAAGCAGTCCATTAAGAGTCCTTCACAATTACGATTAACGAATTAAAAGAGTCTTGGACATTAGCTTATATCTCACTATATCTATATACATATATATGTCTCGGTCCTTACAAAAACTTTCTGTGCCGTAGCACTTTAGAAGTGGACTTTGTGGTGAGTTATTCAAATCATAATATATATATATATATATATATATATATATATATATAACGTCCTAACTCTTTGTAGTTGGAGATGTTCATCCGTTGGACATTTGTGGGTTCTTTGTATTTCCACCGAAAGATGTCAAAATCCACTCTGCAGCTGCCAATGGCTAAGGTGGCCAGACCCAGTTATTCGTGAATAGATCCCGTTTATTTCGCTGATTTAAATTTATAATTTGAGTTGAGATGTGATTTTATGTGAAAACTTTTTATTGTAATAAAAAAGTTAGATGTGACTGTTTTTGAGAATTTTTTACTGTAACAAAATTTAAATTTTAAACTCAAATTGTTGAAATAAATGAGGCGCGTGAGTTTTAAAATCAATTGAGGAAAATGCGCTGAAGAAAAAGTGTGTACCAAAAAAAAAAAAAAAACGTATTGATACAATAAGGACAGTTGAATTTAGGCATAAAAAGATGATCGAACTGTTGGGGTTGAACTTGGAAATTGATATATATTCTTTGTATATGATATATGGAGATGTTCATCCGTTGGACATTTGTGGGTTCTTTGTATTTCCACCGAAAGATGTCAAAATCCACTTTGCAGCTGCAATGGCTAAGGTGGTCAGACCCAGTTATTCGTGAATTGATATATCATATGAGTTTCAAAGTCAATTGAGGAAAACGCGCTGAAGAAAAAGTGTGTACCAAAAAAAAAAAAAAAACCGTATTGATACAATAAAGGACAGTTGAATTTAGGCATAAAAAGATGATCGAACTGTTGGGGTTGAACTTGGAAATTGATTTAGGCATCGTTTAGTTCACAGATTTAAATAGAAATTTAATTTTATGTAAATTTTTTTTTTACTGTAATTTAAAAAAATTATATATGTTTGGTTGGGGATTCGTCACCCGATTTTTTCATAAGAATTTTTAACTAAAACAAAATTAAAATTAAAAATTTAAATTAGTAAAATAAATGAAATCCTTAGTGATTTGTGTTAAGAGTTTGAATTCAGATCAAGAAATCTTTGATTGGAGGTGCACCTTCCCGTCTTCACGTGAGGCGGTCATTAGTTTTTTTTTTTTGTTAGTACATTGTAACGATTTAGCGAGGAACAATCAAGTTGTTAGAATCCAAAAGGCTCGGAATTAAAAAAATGGAGGTAAAAATGCTAAAAAAAAAAAGTTGTTATTAAATATCTAAAGCAACTTCATGCTTTAACGTGTCCTTAACATTCACAAATAAAAATTCTCAAAAAAAAAAAAAAAATCACAAATAAAAAATAACGGTTCAAATATTTAACATGTTTTTACGAATTATTAAAAGGTTGTAAGCATAGTTTAATGGTAAAATCAGATGCACTATACATAAACTACAATATATATACACATATATATATATATATATTTGTGTGCGGATTGATCCAATATCGTATTTTTAACAATTAAAACATTACTTGCATAATGAATTAACTCTCTCAACATTACATTACACAACATGCATTTGGGTTTTCGTCGCTAAACATCATTAGGAGCATCTCGCTATCCTTGCAATAATAATCAAACATGTTAATTGAGTTATAATAATTACAAATTTCAAATGCTTTCAAATCTCTTTCCCGTTGGGACAAATACCCTTCTCCATGATCTGAGGTACCAATATTATTATTATTATTATTATTGTTGTTGTTGTTGTCGTTATTATTATTACCATCTTTTGGTGCCTCTAATTCATTGTCGTTTACCACAATCGCCACTCTCTTCCCGGTCTTCTTCCTCAGTTTCTTCAAAACTTTCTGAGGATCAATCCTGCCTGTCACCACTACCTTGTTGTTGTTCATGTCTGTCGTAAATTTCTCCACCCCTTAATTAAACAAAATACCGAAAAAAAAAAATTAATATAGTGGAAATTGGGGTAACGTAGGTTATAATTAGTAACTTTTTTATTTTATTTTATTTTTTTTAAATTACCTTTAATCTTGGAAATGGCTTTGGCAACGGTTCTTTCGCATGCATTGCAATGCATTGAGACTGAGAATTCTGCAACTATGGCCTAAATCATTCATATATATATATATATATATAATATTAAGAAAGATAAATTGAATGCCATGAGATGTTACTAAATTAACATAAAAAAAGAGGAATCTGGGAATGGATATTAATGAGAGTGATCTTACTTTGGTTTCGCCGTGGGTTTTCTTCTTCTTTCCCATGGAGTCTATTGATGACGACAGGACAAACGGCCATGCATATAAGGAATTTAAAAAAAAAAAAAAACCAAAAAAACGAAGAGAGAAATATATATATCGAAAAAAGAAGTATATAATGTGGTAGTTTTGTAATCATGAAATTGGCGGTTATTAGTTTGTTATTACCGCATTACGAGTCGCCACCTTAGTTTTTCAGGTGGTTCCATTTTTAGTTTTTTTTTTTTTTTTTTTTTTTTTTTTTGTAGGAAGAGATTCTTTTCTATTTTATTTGATAAGGATTCACTCCATGTTTTTTTTTTTTTTTTTTTTTTTCCCCTGTCTGATTTGGGTTTTAACCTCACTCCCTGTAATAGTCACATTAAACTAACATATTTCAATAAAATGAATATTTTGCAATTAATGTAACGGTTATGCAAACATTTTTACTGTGTTTAGAATTGATTCTGTTTTTATTTTTTACATTTTTTGAGAAATAAAAAATAAAAACGTTTTCAAAACGGCATTTGACGCAATAAAAATAAAAAAAGAAAAAAGAAAATGGTCTTTTTATTTAGTGTAAAATGAGAGAAAAATAAAAATGACTTTTAGTTATTTTTCATTTTTTGTTTTTATTTTCTCCTCTCTCGAGTAGAAAAAAAAAGACATTAATTAATTTTTTATACTAAAAGTAATCTCTTAATAAAATTACTAAAAATATTTTTAAATATAATTTATGTATAAAATTAAAAACATTTTTATTTTTATTTTTATATAAAAAATAAAATTATTTTAAAATAAATTCTAAACTCATCCTTTAATTAAAACTGAGTGTGCCATTCTACCAAATATTGTTAAAGACAGGATGTTGAAAGAAGAAAAAAAAGAAAAAAAAGAAAAACAAAAACAAAAACAAAACGACAGTGTTGCATGAAAAAGACAAGTTTGTAAGTGAGCGACATCATCACAGGAAAGAAAAAGTACGAAACTTGGGAAACGCAAATTTCATAAGGAACGACGCAAAGTTAAGAAAGCGACGAACGAATGATGGACGAACAAAAATTGAAAAAAAAAAAGATTTCACTTTATCAATTTAAATTTAAAATTAAAGTTTTGCTACAGAAAAAAATCTTATAAATAGTCATATCTAATTTTTTTATTGTAGTAATAAGTTTTTATATAAAATCACATATTAATTTAAATTACAAACTCAAATAAGCAAAGTAAATGGGTCCAAAATGGAGAGAATACCGGTATCTTGAAAAATGATTATTGAAAACGACAACATATTATAAAACGACACCATCTTGTAGGAACGACAACACACCTATAAAAACGACATTATGTTAGGATGAAGACACGACAATATTGTTGGAAAGGATCTTATCATGTAAGCGGAAAAAATATTCCTAAGCATCCTATACCTTACCAAAATTATACATACATAAACTACATATTATTAAACGACAGGATAGTGAAAAAACGATATCATGACATAAATGACTGTGTCGTATCATATGAAATCATATTAAAACAAAAAAACAAATAGGAATGAAAACATCAGAGGGAAACGTGGAAAAAACGACAATATTTAACTCGACAAAATATTAAAAGTACAACGACAAAATTAGCACAAAGACCACACCTTCGGAAACGACAACAGTTTGAAAAACGATATCATTAAAGGACAACGACAACAACCTGAAAATACACAAAAATTCAAATTCTATATAAAAGAAAACACCATCGTAAAAATATTGTGATCGAAACCTATGAACCAAATTGCACAAAAATATATAGGAATAGTGTTTGAAGAGGCAATCAAATCTCAATAAACGACAACATTTTAATAGCGAAAGCAACAAAAAGAAAAAAAAAAACGACAAAGAATGCGTGACACAAACGAATCCAGTTGTCGTATAACAAGATAAAGACCACAGTAAGAACCGTAAACTGCCGTTCCACTGAAACATATCACTCTTTCTTCCCCACTAAACCCTGATCGATTGTTTTCAGTAGCTGCGTTGGCTTTCATGCTTTCGCTGCTCATAATCTCCAAAAAACCTCCGAGTTAACTCACCGCCCAACTCGCCGTCGACTCAGTCCTTCGAAGCCATGAAGGCCATCGTGAACGCTCGTCGGCTCTCGCGGTTTTTCAAGTCTCCGATTTCTCTCACCTCCGAACGCTTTCTCTCTCCTCAAGTTCTGATCGCCGAAGCTCTCCAAAATCACCTTCAATGGCGGAGCAACACCTCCTTCTCTTCCCAATCCTCCTTTCTTCCCGGTACTTATTCAAATTTCTGATCTTTTTTGTTTCGCTAATTGAATTTATGTAAGTGGTTCATAAACTGAGAAGTCTTCAGATGTTTATTTTTTTCTATGAGATTTTGTCTCGTACTTTGTATGGTTGCCGAGAAACTTAAGAAAATGAAAGGAAAAATATTGGTCTGATCGTCTTGCTTTCATAAGGAGCCCAGAATAGTTAATTTGAGCTCTTTAAAGTTCAAAGTGATTATTTTTTCCCCTAATTTAATGAGGAGATTTTTGCTCCCGCATTATTCCAGGAAATCATTCAGAAATAGGACAATGCACAGTGTTTAAAACCTCATTGTCACGAGCAAATTTTTCTTCGGAAGCGAATAATGTCGAAGGAAATCCTACAGGTTGTCCATTTTTCTTCGGTACGAATAAAATGCATTTTCTTTTTTCAAGTTCTTTTAATGATTTTTGCTTTGCTAATTGGAAATGCAGAGGGTGTTAAGGAGTTGTATGATAAAATTATCGAATCCGTTGTTGTTAAGCGAACAATGGCGCCTAATGCTTGGTTATGGTCATTGCTTGAGAATAGCAAAAACCGAGAAGATATCAAACTTCTTTTTGACGTTTTGGAGAAGCTCCGGCGATTTGTTAGTTTCCAACTTCTTAGTTTTGGTTGTTTATAGTGATTGTTAAAGTTTTAAGTTTAAATCCTTGATATTTTTTATGCTTTGGCTTTGGTTGCAGAGACTGTCAAATCTTCGGATCAGTTGTAACTTTAATTTGAATCTCTGCCGAGAGGTTACAAAGGCATGTGTTCGTGTAGGAGCCCTCGACTTCGGTAAGCTTTTTCTTGTTCTTCTTCTTTAGTATAATTATCTTTAGTTTTGAAAAGTTTCTTTCTTGGTTATTCAATAGATATAGATCTTTATAGGAATTTTAGCAGTTAAAATGCTGTCCTTTCATGGATTCTTTTAGACTAGTTCAGCTTATACTTTTGCAGGTAAGAAGACCTTGTGGAACCACAATGTATGTGGATTAACTCCTACTATTGCATCTGCCCACCAGTTGTTGGTAACGACATTCTACTCCATTGTAGCGACTTTCTAGCGCTGAAACATTTAGTTCTTCCACATGACTGCCTTAGTTCTGTAGTTCTTACCATTTGCACGTTTTAAATGCTTGCTTTGATATGACTGCAGTTATATGCCAAGGATCGAAATGATATGAAACTTATGGTGGAGATAATGGACCTTCTTAAAAAGAATGACCTACCATTGCAACCTGGTACGGCAGATATTGTTTTCAGGTATGCATGCTATGTTAAAGAAGGCCTCCGGCTCTGGCCTTTTCTTTTCCTCCTAAAACTTGTGTGTGTGTGTTCAAATTTTATCTTCTTTTTCTCATGTATATGATCTTAATATGAATTTGGATTTAACTATTGCAGCATTTGTTCCAAAGCTGATAATTGGCCATTGATGTCCAAGTATTCAAAGAAGTTTGTCAAGGCTGGAGTCAAGCTACGGCAAAGCTCTTTCGATGTGTTGATGGAGTTTGCATCGAGAATAGGTATTTCCATTTTTTCAGTTCCACCCCTCCTCCCTTCATGTATGTTACTCCTGTGATATGTAATTATCATATTGTGCTTTGACTGTTTCTTTAAAACATTTTTTTGAAACTTTTCAACTTTTTATTTCTAGGGGATGTTGAGGTGTTGTGGAAGATTGAGAAGCTCAGATCTGAGTCAATGAAGCATCATACCCTTGCAACTGGATTTTCTTGTGCTAAGGTTGACTCTCATCTATCTAAAGATAGTTACACCCACGCAAACATTGCTTGGATTAGAGTTGAAGGCATTTTTAGTGAAGTATCATATGAATCAAATGCTTTACAAGTTTAAATAGTCAGCTTTGCAGAGCTCGAACAGAAATTAAAACAGAATGATTTTAGTGCCCTGTTCTGGTGATATAACCAGACACTGTTGTTTGCATATTTACAGGGTCTTTTGTTGGAACGTAAGCCAGAGGATGCTGCTGCAGTCATTCAAGTTTTAAATCAGGTGAGTTGTCATATTAGTTTACTTCTAAGAGAAGTGATGAAAAGGAACTTTATAATTGCATATTTGGGAGAAGGATTTTTTTCCCCTTTTTATTGGATTGAAACAAAGTATCATATACTCCTTTCAGAAAAGATAACATTTTGATCTGTGTGAGGATTGAGTGGTAGGCAGTTTTGGACGTATGAATTTATATCATTATACAAAGAAATTACACATTTTGCCTAGAGAGTGTGTATATACTCACCATTTCTTGACCCAATTGTAACTTATGCACATTAGGATCTGCCTGATGCAAAGAAATCGAGCATCATGGTCGAGCTGCAAAAACTAGTAAGTGAGTGGCCTGTGGATGTTATCAAGCGCCAAAAGGAAGAAAACAGAAAGGTAAAAAGTACTCCTTTTGATTTCTTTAATTTACGTAGTTGTTCTTTAGAAAAATTACAATGTTTCCTTGCTTTACCATACTTTATTCTTATTCTCTTTGTTGCTCAGGAGCTAGCTAGGCAGTTTCAAACTGATATTCCCGCCATGATCAATGTTCTACTAAATATGGGCTTAGAAGCAAGTGTGAACATGGAAGACCTAACTGGCAAAGAAGGAATTCCTTATTGAAGTCCTTGAGGTGGAATGTGAGAAATTGTTCTTGTCATGGTTGAAGCGAACTTTGAAAATTGCTCACCTTACCAATACATTTTTTTAAAAAAAATCAAGGTTAGAGACTTTTCTTGTTCCTCAATTACTTCTCGGCGCGCTTAAAAAATAGATCTTCCTAAGCCAGTTGGATGTAATTCATTTCATTCAAAAGAAAATTTTGATTTCCGTTGCTTTTACTCTATATTTCACAGTGTACAAAATCTGTCGTTCGGTAAAAGGGGTATAACAACAAACCCCATTGCCACTTAAGGTTGTTTTCACTTTAGCACTGTAGCTGAGTAATGAACCTTTTCTGTTTGTAATCTGTCTTATTGATTGAATAAATTCATGCAAAGTACGTCTACTTTTTTCTGCAAAAAAGAAGGAAAAAAAGAAAAGAAAAGAAAAGAAAATAAAAGAAAAGACATTCCTTAAAGCCAAAAGCAAATTCAACTCAAATCCAATCATGTATTTGTCAAGTTATTTTCAATTTGATAGCCAATATGAGATTCACAACCTTGTCATGCTTCTAATCTAATATAATTAGAACCCATTGTTGGTGTGGACAATCTTGTCTTAGAAATAAACTATGTCACGCCAAAGAAAGCTTCCTATATTTTTTAAGTCAATAATTCAAAATGCATATACATTGTCTTCATAGGACAACGTTAGCTTGTGGGTAGTTACCATCTTTCATGAAAATAGATCGTGCTTTCATAAAACATGGCTATAACCTCCCTCTTCAACTTCTCAAACATTTTCCTCTTTCTTTCTCACCTCGTGATCCTTCAATCTAGAATCGCTTTCAGCAGCATAGCTCATGATCTTGGCTTCTCTGTTCGTTTGATACATCGAGATTCACCTCTATCTCCATTCTATAACCACTCGATGACCAGCTTTGATCGAATCCAAGCAGCTGCTCGTCGCTCAATCTCTCGCCTCAATCACTTCCATTCTCTCATCACTGCCTCTTCTTCTTTATCAACATCCACATGGAGGGAAGATATCGCTTCAAGATTAATCCCTGATTCTGGCGAGTACACTATGAGCTTCTCTATTGGCACTCCCCCAATTCAAGTCCATGCCATTGCAGATACAGGGAGTGACTTCATTTGGCTTCAATGCCCCTGCAAATCCTGCAGCCACCATAGCACGAAAATTTCCATTGTTTTCGAGCCTTCCGAATCGTCCTCTTACAGAAGTCTCTCTTGTGATTCCTTTGGCTGTGATGCTGTAGGTGCAGCAAGAACGTGCACAAATCCTTATCAGACTTGTGAGTACTCGATAACTTACCTTGACGGGTCAATTACAAAGGGAACTTTTTCAGTTGACAAGTTTGCATTTGAGGATCCTCGGCGCAGCAACAACCACATTAATGTTGGTTCCTTGAGATTTGGCTGTTCTCACGAGACTTCTTGGCATGTCAACTCTACGTATATCGGTGTAGTGGGCTTGAACCGGCTTCCATTGTCGTTGATCTCTCAGCTAAACATAAGGAAGTTCTCCTATTGTATGGTCACTCCAGATGATCAAGGGTCAGGAAGTAAAGTGTATTTTGGTTCCCAAGCAGTTATTTCTGGTGGGAGAACTCCATTTTTGGAGGGAGAGGACTGGTTCTATTATGTGATGGTTGTGGGAATCAGCGTCGGAGATGAAAGAGTTCCTCTTCCTGATGGAGTATTCAACAGGACTGATAGTGGGGAGGGAGGTTTTGTGATTGATTCAGGCACAACATATACAATGCTGAGATCGGAAGCCTATGATGCATTGATCAAGGCATTGGGTGAAGCCACTCCTTTGCCGCAAAGAAAAGGCCCCGTATATTGGCTTGAACTTTGTTTCGAGGGAAGTTTTGAGGACTTGGACTTGGCTCCGGACGTGTCATTTCAGTTTGATGGTACAGAAATTATACTGACGAAACAAAGCACTTACGTTGAAGTGCAAGAGGGACTTTGGTGCCTCTCAATTGTTCGGTCCGATCGGTTGCTGTCCACACTTGGAAATGTTCAGCAGCAAAACTATCTTGTTGGCTATGACCTTGATGAGGAAGTGGTTTCTTTTGCCCCAGCTGATTGTGCTATATTTTGAGCTGGGGAAAAAATTTCCCTTTCTCTAATTATTAGTTTACTGAAATGGGGTTCTCTTCTGAATTTCCTATTTTTCTTTATGTGGACCTTGTCAAAATGCAGGAGAGAACCATGTGCAAAGCAATGATTTGGGTCTTAAAACTTACCAAAACCTTACTTGCCCATGTTCCAAGCAGTTGAAATATATTCCTTTCCTGTTATATTTGTACCTCTTTTGGTACTTTCGACTATGCCATTCATTTTGTTTTCTTTCTTGGACAACTTCAAAAAGAAAATCAACAAAAGAAAAGAAGTGGGGTTAGGCTCCAACGGCCTTCAAAAGAGTATTGAAAACCAATTTAACTTTTCTCATTGAGCTTTTTGTTAATATGAACAAGTTTTTTCATCTATAATTTTGTGTTACTCTCCTTTCTCAATACCTCCACAAAGATCATACACCATCCAAATTCTTTAACATCAAAATGTCTCTCTTGATCCCCTCAATAGTAGTGCTCTCATCGCCATTCACAAAAGCTGTGACAGTGAGAGTCAACAGGCCGTCGTTGACCACAACGTTTGCGGCCAAAACTTCAGCCCGATGCTTTTGGAACACCATGAAAATCTGTGTCACAAAACCATGTCGTTTTCGGGACTCGATCCCAAACAAGGCAACACTTCCACAAGCAGTGACAGTGACAGTGACAGATGAATTCCTGCTTGTGCATGGAAAAACCAGACTTCTTGTTGCAGCCATTGGTGATCTTGAGGACTCCTTGAGCTTCTCCAACATCTTCTTTTTTTCCTCTAGGTATTTGATGTACTCGGTTGTTGTTTGAAGAACCTTCTCCTTAGAACTCTAACAAAAAGATTAGTACACAAAGTAAATAATAATAAAAAAAAGGTTTAGAAAACTTTGTGATTGATTGATTAATCAAAAGGGACAATTGATGATGTACAATCTGATCTCGGCATTGTGATTAATCGTCAAAATAATAGAATATAAACCCTTTATTTATTTATTTATTTATTTTATTCATTGTGATCTTGGCATTAATCATAAAAAGGAGATTATGAAACCAATGATCAAAATATAGAGATTGCAGAGCCATAGCACATATATATATATATATATATATATACGTATATATGTATATAAGTTCAACATTTTAATTCATGAAACAAGGGCGATTATGTTATAGAACAGAGTCATTTTCCTTGATAGCTTGAATTGCATATATAGTCCATTTTTCTAAGGGATTAAAAAAAAAGGAAGAAAATGTAATGTAACTGTAATATTAATGTAGTGGGTTGACAACTTCATGTTCATGTTCATGTTCATGTGTCCACAGTACTCCATAGTACTAAAACCAAACTTTTAATCACCTTTTTTAAAAAAAAAAAAAAAAAAGAGAACTTTTTAAGCCAAACTTTTTAATCACCTTCCCAAAAAAAAAAAAAAAAAAAACTTTTTAAAGTAAACTAACTACAAAGTACAACCCATTAAGGCATTAACCATGCATTGAAAAGAGATTAACACCCAAATGATCAAAAAAAAGAAGATTGCAGAGAAAGGCATGTAAGAATAAAGAATCAAATAAAGAAATAGCCATAAAAAATGCCCAAAAGAGAGAACCGATTATAGGCTTGAACTTTAATCAGCTAAGTACTAATTAACAATCATAAAAATGTCCAAAACAGAACACCCATTTTATATATATATATATTATATGTATGTATGTATGTATGTATGTATGTATGTATATGTGTTTATGGTTTAGAATGACAAACCTTGGGCAAAAGACCAGGAACAATGGACTCAAGAAGAGTAAAGCTTTCGTTCATCTTCACTCTTCGATCTCTTTCTCTTCCTAGACAGTCTTCCTTAGGTGGTTTTGGTCTGATATTTTCACGCTTTCTTTTGGAGCTAGAGTTGTATTCAGCAACGACATTAATGGCGGATTCATCCCGAGGTGACTGAAAGTGTGACAATGGTGGAATCACAGAGTCGCTGTAGCCTTCCATTATACCCAAAACCAGCTTGCTTATATCTTTTTCTTCTTCTTTCTCTTGCTCTTCTTCCTTCACCTTTCGTTTTCCTTCCTTTTCCATTGCAATTGCATGTGAGGAAGAGAGAGAAAGAGAGGAGAGAGAGAGAGATTGGTCTAAGGAAACTGTTAGAAGAATATTGTTTCTGAAAGTGAGATCTTCTTCTGCAGATCGCCTAGTTGGAAAATGTGCCTTTTGTACGTCCAAACCAACTAATTATTATATGGTGGTTATTTGATTCTCTCTAGTTTTTACTTTTTGGGTTATTTTATTTATTTTAACTGCACCAGTGCATCCTCAACACAATTTGGATCTTAAACTTTGGATTTTGGCAAATAGTACTTCAATTTAAAAATTTGTCACAATTGTGGTCCATTAACCAATGGATTTCAATTAGTAGACTAAAATTACCCCAAATTTTTACATAAATACACTCTAAACTTTTCATTAGTTGGTAAGTTAAAATCTTAAATTTTTAAGATTTTAACATTTCAGACCATGATTGTCATCTATTAATTGACATAATTCATTATGAAATTTTCATTCGTTGGCAAGTTAAAACCTTGAATTTTTAAGATTTTAAAATTTCAGACCCTGATTAATTGACATAATCCGTTATGGATTGGATTGCATTGTCAAGAATGGTGAAGTTTAAAGTCTAAAATGTCAAAATTAAAAGTTTAGAGCGCACCTTACAAATGTTGACAAGTCTATGGTGCTTGGATGTTATTTATCTTAGTCTTTTAGGATAATTCTACCAGTTAGGCACAAATTTTAGCCATCTAATCAAATTGAGGTGCTAGATTAAATTAAAATTATATTGGGACTCAATTTAATATGGTAATTTAATGTAATATGATAGAAAATTTAGTGGCTAAAAATTACGTTTTTATCTATAGGGTATTTTTCATAACCTACAAATTCTTATTCATAATTTTGTGTTGTGCTAGATTTATGTTAGATTCATATTAGAATAAGAAACAAAAAATATGATAACACAACAAAATTTGGGAAAAATTTGAAGGTATAGAGTTATTTCTCAACAATATTCTAATTTTCTTGGGCTACTACTGTTTTCTCACCCGTTTTCCGTCTCATTGGCTTCTGTAAAACTTCATATACAAAGTTTGATATTCGTATGCACTAGTATTTTTGGGTGCAATATAGGCCATGGTTTGACTGCTAGAATGACAAAGGCTTCGTTTATTTCACCGATTCGAGTTTTCAGTTCTAGGTTTTTACAGTTAAAAGCTTTTAAAAAATATCACATTTAACTTTTTTTATTACAGTGAAAAGCTCTAAAAAAATATCACATAACAGTTCGAATTAAAAACTTGAATCCGCAAAGTGAACGAGATAAAAATAACAAAAACGATCCCAAGAATCTAACAAGTTGCATCATCTACCTCTTTCTTAGCGCCCAAGAAAATAAACCAGTAAGTAGAGACCGTCTAATTTGAAGAGGTTTTTTGTTTCCCTTTTTTTCCAAGTTTTTCATAACATGATGTTAAAAATTGGATAAATTTGGAGTCGTGTAATTGTTGCATAAGCAAAATAGAATAACTTACCTTGCAGGAAAAGCACATGTACTCTGTCTAGGGTTTTCTGTTTTGTTGAGTCCCTTGGAAATGTCCAAAAATACATTTCTTTTTTTGGTCTTGTTATAAATTTTCGGGTATTATAGAACTGAAGTTCTTAATTTATCCCTCTTCAATAAAAAAATATACAAAAAATTATTTTCTTTTTGAAGGACTTTTTTTGTTTTTTGTTTTTTTTGTTATTTTTGTCCTTTTCTTATCATGGAGTAGAAACAATTTTCGAATTTTCTCTCGGTAGGAGAAAATATCACCTAAACTTTTTGATGCACAACTTAAGAAAACCAGAAAGTTTAAAAATTTAAGTTGGGCCGGACACAGAGTGGATAATGTATTGGGGAATTTTCAAAAATACCATTAATAAAATAACACTTATGTCATTTTTGTTAAATATATCTTATACTACTAATAGTTTGTCAGTTATTTTTTCATAATTTATAGGTTATTTTTGTAATATACAAATTATTTTTATAATGACATCAAAATTTTATGTAACATCATAAATAATAGAGTTGAAAAAATAATAGTTAAATTTAAAAATTTTCCTAGTTTATTAACCGAGTAGCTATTTTTGTCGAATGAATTAGAGGAATAGTACTTCTAGAGAATTGTTCACGCCCCCAAATAGGGGTTAGTGATGTGGAGGCTTATTTAGAAATTAAACTTGATTAATAGGATGATTAAACCGTTAACATTTTAAAATTTAATTTCAAATCCAAAACATACTCAGGTATTTCCAAACAAGCCCGCTATTTTAACGAAATCGAGTTTTAACAAAGAGTGAGGCGGACATTACAAAATACAATTATTGTTAAGATTAACATCAAAAGTTAACCTCCGGTGTCCATAGGGTTACAATTTGTGCATACATAATTAAATACAGAAAAGTAAATAACTGACACCAACTACAGTCTAGTTATGTTTAAGGTTTTACAATCCATAGTTAATACATGCCTTAATGAGTATGATCAAGATGGATAATGCTTCATTGCTTCCTTTCTTCTAGAATTGAATTCCTCACCTATTCTGCACTACTTCTAGCATCGCATGGGTGGGGTTAAATACATTTAAAACATAGAAAAAAAATGATCGAAAGGCCAAGAGGGATAAGAGTTATAAAATTGAATAAATAAGTAAGTGAATAAAATGAAATAGTAAGACCCAAAATAATCAATCGGAACCAAACAACCTTTTTCTAAAAGGTAAATAAATTGAAATTTCATATTATAGGCAACTAGCAAGTAATATAAGTAATTAAATTACTTTCGACTAAAGCAAGGCCTTAACATTACCATAGTGGCTCGTCTGGGTTTTAGGTTTTGCCCCCAAGAACACAATCTCCATATCCTATTTAAGCCACCAACGGACTTACCAGTTTGCAAGATATCTTATCTTAAGAAAATATTCATTAAACAACTTTTTCCATTATGAGATCAATAGTGAAAATCAAGCTATTGTTTTGAAAGTACTTTTCTTTATCAACATATCATTATCTTTTGAAAACATTATTTGGCCAAAACACTTTAAAACAGGATAACAAGGGTATGAGAAGAATATCCTACCTCTCAGATGTTAAACCTGTAGCTAACTTCTCGTCACCTTAACCTCCGCTTTCCTTAAAACTTTAATACTTGACCTTCTCCACTAGCTTTTTATCACAAAACAATGTCTTAAGATATATTTCTCATTCTTAAAACGAATTAAGCTCAATCATGTCTAATTGTTTCCTATTAGTGTGCCTCGACTCAAATCTAAGTTTTAAAAACGATTTTATAATTCAGTTTGGGGGTTCTTTAAAAAGTAAAATCCTTTCATGAGTTTAAGTTTCCTATTTAATTTCAGCTTAAAAATAAGTTTTTAAGGAAATTTTGGCAACATGCCAACATAAATAAGAAAAATACCAAATCTGTAATTTAAGTTTAATTTCAAAATAAATTCTCCAGAAATCATCAAAACTAGTTTCCAATCAATTTAACAAGTTTAATAACTGAAAATCCCTAAATTTAATTCAATTATAACAACAATTGTTTAAATCTAAATCCTAACTCAAAATTATTCAAATCTAATCAAAATTTTAAATTTTCAAATCAATAACTCAAATTCAAGTGTGGGTATTCAAGAAATCTTTATCTCAAAGTGATTGAAGCTTTCTCTCTATTTCTCTCTTTTTGTTATTTCTGTGGGTCTTGGCCAGCAAGCCCAGAGAGAGAGAGAGAGAGAGGTGGTCGGCCAGCGGGAAGAAGAAAAGAGAGAGATGTGGCGGTGGGAGACACTAGAGGGGAGAGAGAGAGAGAGATGCTACGTGAGGGAAACGAAGGAAAGGAAAAAAAAAAAAGAACAAGAAAATAAAATAAAAAAGTAAAATAGAAAAAATGAAAAAAAAATATATTAAAATTTAAGTGTATTTTTAAAAATTTTTAGGGTGAAATCATAAATATTAAAAATAATTTAAAGTTTTTTGATTAATTATGAAAATTAAATTAAACACATTAATAACTCATAATTTTTAATTAAACATACTTAATTCTTAAAGACATTACAAGAATTAGAATTAATAAATTCATCGTTCTTGTGAAAAATTTAAGTCTAAGTTTTCACATTAAAATGATAAATAAATAGTGAGATGATATTTTTCTATTTAGAGAAGATTCTAGTTTCTATGTATAATTCATGATGTGTGTTGATCATTAAGATGGTAGTTTGATAGCATTGGGCTTTCCTCCAAGTGGATAAGAGATCTCAAGAATGAGTCTTAAAAAAAAAAAAAAAAAAAAAAAAAAAAATCTTGAAACAACTCTTGGTGGGCCTCTTTGGTTTCCCACCTAAAAAACTATGGCTCAATTCAGATATTTTAGAGTGTCTGTGGCCTCTACAAGTCACATATGTTAAGGGCAACCACCATTAGTTGGTTGTCTTTTCCACATTTTTTTCTCTATCTAAAAATTAGAAGAGAAATTTTTACTGATTTGAGTTTTCAATTTAAATTTTATTAGAGTTAAATTTTTTTTATAAAAATTTACATATAACTTTTTCTGTTACACACTTAACTTGAATTGAAAACTCAAATCGACGAACTGAATGAGATCTTAAAGATCCCGACTGGACATATCCTTGTCGGACTCAAGAAATGAGTATAAATCCCTATCTTGGCAAAAAAGGGTTTTTTTCTGATTGGAATGGAAGAAAATTCAATGGGGACTTTACGGATGTATAGTGTGGGTAAAGGACTTCTGGGTATCCCAAAGGACCCAAACTCCTAATCCTGGTTAGGCCCATTTCAATATCAGTCAAATCACTGCTGGCATCGTATGGAGGTTTGGAGAATGACAGTCATGAAAAATTAATATAAAACGTATGAAAGTATCTAATTATAAACATATAGTGATATAAATGTACAAAATGTCATGAAAACAACTACATAAGTCAAGCGGTTCAGCAAGCAATGTATTATTGTGACCCAGTCTACATGAGCACGACCTTTGTAATTTGTATCGTTGGAGAACACATATAATTAAGGTTGGTTTATGGTGTCATACAAAATCAATGCATTGATAAGAAAAAATCCATCACAATCAGTTTCAAAGGGAGTGAGAATTTTCGAAAGGGTTGATGATAATCGGGTGCAAGGAAAGGGGTAGGACGTAGTCGTGATCGTGATTTTAAGATTTTATAGGTCTCATTTACTTTACCGATTTGAGTTTAAAATTTAAATTTTGTTATAGTAAAAAATTCTCAGTAAACAGTCACATTTAATTTTTTATTACAGTAAAAAATTTTCACATAAAATTACATTTCAACTCAAATTACAAATTCAAATCAGTAAAATAAATAGGTTTATAGTGCACGTTCGGATCATAAGTTCAACCAATTTTGAACTTTGCGTCCAATCCAAACAAGCGTAATTCGGATTTATAAGCTGGTTTCAAACCAACCCAAAATCCTCCGCCCCTACACGGAGTTTTGCACCGTCATCAAATCCAAATCCAAACAATTTTGCATTGTTCTTAAACTATTTAACGCTTGTATAGGGATAATTTTGTCGCATGTTTTTAAAAAATCAATTCAAATTCATGTCACACAAACGCATGTTCATATTTTATTTTTCAATATGAAATCTTGTGAATGGCTTAGTCAAATTCATTGAGGGTAAAATTTTAAAATATACAGTACGTACTTGTACATCATTTACAGAAAAGAAAAGAATTACAAATATCAGAGTAATGAAATATGAAGCATTTCAAAAAGTAAAAGAACGACGCAAAAAAAAAAAAAAAAAAAAAAAAAACTTTTTTTTTTTTTTTTTTTTTTTTGTTTTAATCATCATCAATCATATCTTAAAATACTAGCGCGTCAAAATTTAAAAGAATTATGAAAACAAAATTATCCTTTTCAAGTATTATATAAAATTAAGAAAAGAAAAATATCTGGAATCTAATGGTTCAAGATAAAACCATTTCCCTCGCAACTTATTAAATCTAATATCACAACTAATCCGTCACGAAAATTAATATCCATTAATTAACGAAAGCTCTGCAACATATAAACGGCATAGAAAAACAAAACGTAACCACAATTATCACACATATAGAAGGATTAGGAAGAACATTATACATAGAGAGTATATATATAATATTCTAGTAGTAATTTGAAGTAATTTGATCGCGATCACTTGTTGTGGAGGCGTTTGGCTGCAAGCACAATGAGCAAGAGAAAGGCTGTTGCTCCGAGCAGAGAGACGATAAGGGCGGCGGCTGCTTGGTCGCAAAACTTGTTGAAGACATTGCACACCTTCTTCCATTGCACGTGTGAGTTCCCTTTAAAACCTAGCACGCCTATGGCTGCGGCGGCTCCGTTGGAGGAGAAAAGCAGTGCCATCATCAGTGCATCGACGACCACGACTACAAGCCCCATGATGCCCTTTCCCTCGTGATTCGCGAGCGAAAAGACTAGAGAGAGCGCTGCATACAAACATGCTATGGCATTTGCCACCACAAAGTACCTGAGCGAGAGTGACTTAGTTTATGAGCTATCATTGATTGATTATTATTATTTTTTTATTGGTGCTCAATTTGAGAAAATGTTAGATTTTGCTGTCACTACTAGTTTTTTTTAGGCGGCAGCCGGATTAGTCTAACAATTTGTATATACAATACTCAATTTATTTAAATGTAACATTCAAAAAATATAGTCCAAAATATGTAACACGTTAAGTATTACACTAAAACACACTTAATGCTACGTAAACTCATGAACAATGTTATATAGGAATATAAAGAAAAAAATTATATTTAGCAATCATGTACGGCTGCCGGACTTGAGACTTTATCTAGTTTTGGAAGTTTTTTAACCCGATCAAAAATTAGGATACACATGAATTTTTCTTTTTATCTACTATGTGATTTGTGAAAGTTTAAAATAAATTATGAAAATTTTGACGCATGACATTGAATAATAGTTTAAGTCATCAAACTTTACTGTTGCTTTGGCGTGGCAAACGTTTAATGCTTTAAGCTATAGCATATTGTACGCAAGAAGTTGACTTCAAGTACTGTTATAATGATGTGATTGTGAGAGTTTTAATTCCCTTACCAAAAAGAAGAACAAAAAAAAAAAAAAAAATTGATTTTTCAATCATAACATCTTATTATATTTTTACCATATACAAATATTACTAAATGTCATTTTTAGCTATAATCTTGTGACTCATGCATTTAGTCACAAATTTTTATGCTGACTAAAACTTTTATACCGCGACGTTTTTTTTTAGTTGATTACATGCAGTATTACGGTTTATGGTTAGTAGCAGTACCTTTTAGAAAAATACCGAAAGTAATACTCTTTGTTAACATTTTCTACTATGGAATACGGTTGTGAAAAATTATGTGAAAAGAAATTATATACATCTGGTCCTATATGTTTTATTGAGAGGCGACTTATTGTCTTGGGGCTATTAAATGATGGCCCCATTTTTAGATACTATTAAAAGAAGACAGAGAAGGTCCCTAAGGTAACAGACAAAAATGACAACTTAAAAAGGACTGAAATATGGTTTTTTATTTTTATTTTTATTTTTAAAGTCTTTCCTTAAAAAAAGTAAAAGTGTTAAAAAATATAAAATTATTGTTAACTCATCTCTTAACAGTTTAAGTTTTTTAGATGAATTGATAAACTAATATAGTATCAGAATGAGAGATATTGAGTTCAAACTCTTGTAATTATACTATTTATCTTCATTTAAATTATCATTATGTGTTGAGTCTTTAATATATTTCAGGCTAAATATTCACGTGTTGAGCTTTTTAATTAATTTACTCACACGATTACCCATTGTCCAACCCACACATAAGAAAGAATATTAAAATATAAAACTATTGTTGACCCACTTTCTAATAACTTAAGCTTTTAGGATAAACTCATATACTAACAAAAAGAACCTTGAATAATCCTTTGTTCTAATGCGTAATCATCTTAAACAACACATTAATTCCCAGAACATAAATCAGAAGAAAATGGTGATATCGGTTAGGATTCTTCCAAACAGAAATTCGATTATACTAAAGATCAAATTCCAACACAAAACTACAAATTATATATAATATCCTCAAATTATATCACAACAAATTAGTTGCTCTTAAACTGTGATGTGAAGCATATATAACTCACTACCATATCTTTATTTTTTATCTTTTCATTATGAAAGTTTAAGAGAGAGAGAGAGAGAGAGAGAGAGAGAGAGAGAAGAAAACAAGCATAAAAGCCATAATCAGATCTAACTAGTTCACACATACCAAGCATATCAAAGATATAGTTTAAAATTAAGGAAGGAATTAATTAATTAATTAATTAGGGTATTAATAGAAGACAACTTACACAAAGGCAGACAAGTAATGCCACTTAGCAGAAACAGGAACACTAAGAGGTGGCAGATTTTCAAGAACTTGAACAGGGACAACTTTGGTCTGTTTATCCACTCCAAGAATAACAGCCGCTGAGAGAGTGAGAACAAGTGCCAAAATCCTCAGCAGAGACTCACATGCTCCTATTCTTCTCTTGTTTGCCACTTTCACTTCTTTTCCTCCTAATTCATTGCCACCATTAATATTCATGCTTTTGCTCTCCATCATCAATAATATGAATCCTCACAATTACAACTTATGACACGTATATGGAGAGAGTAGTAGCTAGAGCAAGGCTCTAAATAGAGAGAGAGAGAGAGAGAGAGAGAGAGAGAGAGAGAGAGAGAGAGAGAGAGAGAGAGAGAGATATTATGTTATTGCATGTGCTATTGGTGAAGATTGAAGAGTAGGGAAAGTGTGAAAGAGAGAGGTGTAAACTGTTGAAAGAGACAATTAAGGAGCAGATGTGGTTGGTCGTTGCGGCGAAATAATGAAGCACGAGCTAGTTGCTACTACGCTAAAAAAGGACTATCAAAACAAGATTTGTAGTTACCTCATTGTATATGTCTCATTGTATATTCATAGAAAATTCGTACATATATATAGAGGTCGCAAAGTCTTAAATCAGGCACTAATAAATGTAACAGTCTAATAAATGTAACTTTTTTCTTAGCTTTATGTAATATTGTTCATACGCGTGTGTTACATTCAATTTGTTTAAATATAACACTCAATATCATATGTGTTGGGCTATTTTTTTTAAAACATTACACTTAAATAAACTGAATTTTACACAATAAACAAACGATATTATATGAAAAGAATTGCATTTATCAAACTGATCCGGGTGCCGTTATCTATATAAGTGCGGTTATGAAAAACTATGACATAACTTATTGCCTTTATTTCTTCAAAAAGCCATTAATGTTTAAACTAAATGTCAGTAAAAGACTGTTTTAGTCTAAAATATAACTTAATATTAGAGAAATATTGTTTCACATCTAGACATATAGTGAGTCAAGATATTACGAAACAAAATGCGTACCCGACCTAACAAGTCTCACCTTGTGAGACCCACTTAGAACTTAAATTACGGTGCAAATCGGATCAGGATGTTTAAAGATCACTTTATTTTTTAAGAGAAATTTCATTCAAATCTAAATAGAAATAAAGTACTACAAGAGATCACTCTAAATTTTGTATTGGCCATAACATTATAAACCCTAGGGCTGGCAATCCGGGTAGCGATACGACGACACGACTTGAAATCCGCACGAAGTTAGTATATTTGGGTTTACTATAAATGAGTTTAGATCATAATCAAGTTGACACGATTAACACGATTAATAATTAGATTGGGTTATGGTTGACCTCCTAACATGAATTGACACGAATTGACATGATTAATTAAATACAAATAATGTGAATTTTGTAATATTTATACGTAGGTAAAATTCATTTATTTTTCTTAAAAGAAAAGATAAATTAACCAATAAACATATTAAACCAGTCTTGAATGTGTTAAATAAGTCATTATTATATTAGTTATTTATTCAATATATTAATTTAAATGAGTTATATGGGTTGATACGGTTAATAAATGAGTTGTATTTGGGTTGACATTTTATAAAATCTTGTACGGATCCAAATTATAAAATGTTTTTTTTTTTTTTTATTAAAATAAAGATCAATGCTGCAAGGAAGCAGAAAACGAGTCTGCAAGACAAGTGGGAAACCTAACCATCATATCCACATTTATAGTATCTCAACCGCAAATTCATAATTGACAAATATAGTGGCACTATATGTACGTAATTGATAAAGTCATATCCTTTCCCAAATTATGCACCAATGTGCTTGAAATTATCAAATCCTTATTGTCACACTTCGGGGCTTTTTTTTTTTTTTTTAATTATTAATTGTGATAATTGATCACAATCACTTTGAAAATAATAATGATGATGATAATGATATATTGAATGGAATTAGTTTATAGGCTGTGGCTCACATTTGACCATGTTGCAAAGTTCAAAATCTTTTGTTTTTGTTTTTTTTTCTTTTTCTTTCTTTTTTCTTCTATTAGACTCGAAAACCTATGAAACAACCCACATAAGCATGGGCATGAATTCAAGATCGTTCGAATTTACAATTTATTGGAGAGTGATGAGTGGCGCATCTACGCCACATCGCATCATTGAATCTCTTCCACGTCTACCCAAATGTGAAACTTGAGACGACTTCTCAAATATTATGATATGATACTGAAGTTTTAAGTTTGTGTTAAAAGATAAAGTAAGATGCACTTTTTATAATTTGACAATATAATATACATATATATGTGTGTTTTTAATTGTTATTTTAATATTTATTTATTAATGAGTTTTTTTTTTTAATTGTAAGATATTTATCTTAGCCTGAGGGTTATAATAAACAAAATAATAATTAAAAAAAATTATTACAATTAAAAAATTGGAACCTTATCTCATTAAATTGTTACTATTCAAAACTTCTCTCTCTCTCTCTCTCTCTCTCTCTATATATATATATATATATATATATATATATATAAATTAAACTGAGCGCAAAGACTTTGTGAATGTAAATAATTATTACAACTAAAAAATTGGAACCTGATCTTATTAAATTGTTCCTATTCAAAACTCGTCTATATGTATATATAAATTAAACTGAACACAAGGACTTTGTGAATGTAAATATGACCATGTTCGTCCACACATTTTTTTTTTTTTTTTTTTTTTGGGTTTACACTTTACAAGGCTTGGACCATGTATAATTGAAAGTCTGCACCCACCCTTCTGTCAAAGATTTCAACTCTATGCGGTGATCATTTTTTTGGCACTAATATGTACATATGTGTGAGTAAGTAGCTAGCAAGTTGTAGTTTTGACGGCGTAAAGGAAGCAAATGCATGAATTTCTCAGCTGTAAAAAAAAAACAAAAAAAACAAAAAAAGGAGGTTATTGTTGTGTGAGAAAATGTGATGAAGACGTGGACCACCAAAATCACGACACGTGGCGATATTCTCTCTCTGCCAGTTACAAAACTCTCGACGCTTCGGCATTTCAAAATCAGACGCCGAGCCCAAAGCCAATGTCCAAATTGAAGCGACGACCCCATGTGGCGTCGACGGATTCAAATTGCTTGAACTGAGGCGCTAGGGTCCCTCGACTGCAGGAATGGTCGCTTGAAGAGGACAAAAAAGGGTCGAGACAAAGGCTGACGACGAGGGAATGTTCTCGCCGAGACATAGCGGGTCGCGTATCTTGGTGAGACTACGACAAAGATTAATGGCGAGATTATAAACCGCCTATTGGGGACACAAAAGCATTACGGAGACTCACAGAGCCGTAATTGAAGACTAATCAGTAGAGTGAACAGTGCTGATTGGTGGGCTATTGGGCTATCACTGGGCCTAAAAAGGAGAAGCACTTGAGTGCATGGGCCTACGGAGGAAAACCCCAAAGGAAGGAAGTCCGCTATATAAGGAGAAAGACCCCAATGAAGAAGGGGTGAATGAACCAAGAGAAGTGAATCTAGGAAAGAAAAAGAGACAACTTGTGTAAATTGTAAATTCTATCTAAGCAATACAAATGATACAGTGGATGTAACTCTGATTTTATAGAGTGAACCACTATAAAATTTTCCTTGTGTTTTTGCACTCAGCTCATAAAAACACTAGTTCTCCATCTTTAAACACATTAGCCAGCCGGTAATCCGAGGGGAAACCAAAGGTAACCGGGCTGGGTTATTGTTGGCAAAATTCTACCGTCAACAATTGGCGACTCCACTGGGGACGAAAGCGTTCGACCCCCAATAATATAAAGCTGCAATCAGCCATCCACCCAAAGGGATAGCCGGATGGAAGGAGATATGCGTCCAGACGGAAATGGAGTTCCCCCTCCTGACGCGCCACGGCCGGATCCGATGCAGATGCAAGCCCAACTAGCCGCTTTAACTGAGCTGGTGCGTGGGCTAGTGACCGTGGTGGAGCGACTTGACGGAAGGAACTCCATGCCACCATTAGAAGATGCCCCGAGACCTTAAGGACCGGCTGTAATGGAGAATCCAAATCACGGTGAACACCCACATGACCAGGAAGGAACCGGGGAGAGCGAGCACCGCCAAGGCCTTCCCAGGCCTCGGCCCACCCACTCTTCTGGCAGCCGATTGCGGGCTGCTGGGATCCGGGCCATCGAGGAACTTCCTCAAAATCTGGGAGGAAACCCGCCAGGAGACTCAGGTTCAGTACAGGCGGGCGGCCAGGCCAGGGGCGGATCCATCGCTTAAAGGCCAGAAGCACCGGGAGCTGCTGGTTCGGCCGTCTCGACGGAAGAAGCCCGGACCCTCATGGAACGCATGGCTAACCTGGAAAGGAGACTGACCGGGGATGTGGCGGAGCTGAAAAAGAATATTGGGCGGGTGGCCGAGGTGGTGAACGTCGACATCACACCCAGCCGCACTCACGACCACCCGTTCACTACGGAGATAATGGCGCTCCCCCTCCCCAATAAGTACAGGTCGCCGTCGATTCCACCCTATGACGGACGAGGGGATCCCGACGATCATTTAGAGATGTATACGAGACACATGCTCTTACACGGGTACGCCGAGGAGATCACGTGTCGAGCCTTCCGGAACCACCTGACCGACTCCGCCTGGCGATGGTTCCGGACGCTGAAGCCAAACTCTATCTCTAGCTGGGATGAGTTAAAGGAGGCATTTTCTCTCCAATTCATCGGGGTCAAGAAGTATGTGCCCCCAAAGCAAAACCTTACAACGATATACCAAAAGCCAAATGAGGCGCTGAGGGAATGGCTTGCCAGGTACGGAGAGGCCGTCGCAGCGACGATGGACATTACCGACAGGGAAGCCCTGATGGGGGCGTTGTCAAGTATAAAGAAGACAACTCCCTTCAAAAGGGAGCTGAACCGAAAACCCCCGTCCAGCTACAAAGAGTTCCTTGCGCGGGCACAAGGATACATCAACGCGAAAGAGGCGGACGCTAACGACCCCGACCACAGATCCAACAAAGGTAAGGGGGTTGAGCAAGGGACGACACCATCAAGGCAGGATGAGAGGAAGCATCGAGGGGAAGGGAGCGGCAATAAACAACCAACCTTGACACAAAGAACATTAGAGGCCAAGAAGCCGAGACAGGAGGATCCTCGCAGGCCTCGGCTGTTCCAAAAATACGACACCTACCATGAACTGACGGTAGACGTCGAGGAAATATTTAACCAAATAGGCCGCGGAAACATGCTACGTCGACCTGAGCCAATGAAGTCAGATCCTAACCGAAGGAACCAGAAGAAATTCTGTAGGTTCCATGGCGAGGTCGACCACCACACCAATGACTACGCCGACCTCAAGGATGAGGTCGAAAGAATAATCCGAGAAGGGAGGCTGCAGGAATTCAAGGCTGATCGGAGACCTCGTAATGACAGCCACGGCGGGCAACACGAGGGTTGACACCGAGAGGAAAACCACCACCCCGAAGATCGAGAACCTGTCGGCGCCATAAGAACGGTCCTCGGCGGCCCTTACATAGGAGGAGACACTCGGAGGTCGCAAAAGGACTATGCCCACGAGGCCAAGGGGGTCTACCAGGAGCGGTTTTGGAACGTTTCCGCCGCCAAAGCTCCTAGACACAGCCACACTGATGTAGCTTTCAACGAGGATGACGCCAGTGGGGTTCACTTCCCCCACAACGATGCATTGGTGGTCGAAGCTGTGATTGGAAATCACACCGTGTGTTGGATATTGGTGGACAATGGAAGCTCGGTGGATCTCCTATATTCTGACTGCTTAGACAAAATAGGAATACCCAAGGAGCAGTTGGAACAAACCACACGGCCGTTATACGGATTCACTGGAGACTCCGTCATCCCTCAGGGAACTATCCGGCTACCAGTAACCGCCGGAGAAAAGCCCCGGCAAGCAACAACAATGGCCAACTTTGTGGTCATCAAAGGAGGCTCCCAATACAACGCAGTCATCGGGAGACCAACCCTCCAGGCATTAAGGGCGATAACCTCCATCTACCACCAAAAAGTTAAATTCCCTACCCCGAATGGCGTAGGGGAGATTAAAAGCAATCAATATGAAGCCAGGGTTGCATATTCCGATGCCTTACGTGGGTATGACCAGCCAGGGAGACAAGAAATGAGGATGGTTCAACAAAGCCTCATCGAAGATATAGACCCCAGGGTTTAAGAGGAAGTTACTTGGTCCCAGCCTATCGAGCAGTTGGAAGAAATTAAAATCGACCAAAATGGGGGCGTTAAGGTACTGAAGATTGGCTCGAACTTGACTCCTAACCGCAAAAGCGAAATTGAGAAATTCCTTAGGCAAAACCTAGATGTCTTCGCTTGGAGCCATTCTGACATGGAAGGAATCGACGCCAAGGTAATATGTCACTCCTTAAACGTTGATCCCACGTATCCTCCCAAGCACCAAAAACACCGACCCATGAATCCTGAGAGGTATGAGGCGCTGAGGGAAGAGGTCGACAAGTTAATCAATAATGGCTTCATTAGGGAGGCACATTATCCACGCTGGATATCCAATCCGGTCCTGGTAATCAAACCTAACGGAAGTTGGAGAACTTGCGTCGACTTTAGCGACCTCAACAAAGCATGCCCAAAGGATGGCTTCCCCCTCCCTCGGATAGATCAAATGGTCGACGCCACGGCGGGACATGAGATGCTAAGCTTCATGGACGCTTACTCCGGGTACAATCAAATCCCCATGAACCCAGTCGACGAAGAGCACACGTCTTTTATAACCGACAGGGGCCTCTACTGCTACAAAGTAATGCCATTTGGTCTGAAAAATGCAGGGGCAACCTATCAAAGGCTAGTGAACAAAATGTTCGCTCAACAGATTGGCAAGACGATGGAGGTCTACGTCGACGACATGCTCATAAAAAGCGCCAAGGCCAGCCATCATGTCGACCATCTAAGAGAGATGTTCGAAATATTGAGACAGCACCACATGAAGCTTAATCCCCAGAAATGTGCCTTCGGAGTCGGATCGGGTAAATTTCTCAGTTTCTTGGTCAGCAGTCGAGGGATCGAGGTCAACCCGGAAAAGATCAAAGCCTTGCAGGATATGCGATCGCCAACCAAACCCAAAGATGTGCAGAGGTTGACAGGTTGTGTCGCCGCTCTGAACAGATTCATATCAAAGGCAATTGACAAATGTATCCCTTTCTTCGACGCACTGAGAGGAAATAAGCTCTTCGAGTGGACACCACCGTGTGAGGAAGCTTTTCAAAAGCTAAAGGAACATTTGGGCAAACCCCCAATTCTATCAAAACCAAACGCCGACGAAGAGCTCAGCCTGTATCTCTCCGTGTCCCAACACGCCGTGAGCTCCATCTTAATAAGGGAAGAAGGGAAAGTGCAATTGCCAATCTACTATGTAAGCAAGAGGCTCCTCGACGCTGAGTCAAGATACAGCGAAATGGAGCGTCTGGCTCTCGCCTTAATGATCGCCTCGAGGAAGCTCCGGCATTACGTCCAATCCCACACAATACGGGTCCTCACCAATCACCCGCTGAGACAAGCCTTGCAAAGACCGAAAACCTCCGGACGACTTCTCAAATGGTCGGTAGAGCTGAGCCAGTTCGACATAAAGTACATGCCGAGGACAGCGATCAAAGGACAAGCTCTCGCCGACTTCCTAGCTGAGTTCTCTCACAGGCCTGCTTCCGCCACATCTGAAGAAACCAATGATACAACATGGAAGCTCTATGTAGATGGGGCGTCGAGCGAAAACGGATCAGGAGCCGACATTCTATTAATCAGCCCCGAGGGTCACAAAATCACCTCGGCGGTACGATTCAAATTCAAGGCTTCAAACAATGAAGCAGAATATGAAGCCCTGATTGCCGGATTACGCTTAGCTAAACACTTGAAAGTCGAAAGGATTAGCATCTACAGCGACTCCCAGTTAGTCGTCGCCCAGATCAGAGAGGAATACCAAGCACGCGGCAAAAAGATGGGGGCCTATCTAAGAAAAGCCAAAGAGGAACTCGTCAGATACAAGAAATACGAGATATTCCAGATCCCTCGGGCCGAGAATGCAAACGCAGACGCACTAGCAAAATTAGCATCCTCAAATGCTGACACACTAGGCGTCGTGCCCCTTGAGGAGCTAGAGCATCCAACCGTTGAGGAACTGGCAACGGCACTTAGTGTCCAAGAAAAGGAAAATTGGATGACTCCCTTCATCCAATACCTGATGGACGCACAGCTGCCAAGCAACAAAAATGAGGCCCGAAGAGTCAGGTACAGAGCCGCCCGGTATTTATTATACGATGGCCTGCTCTACCGATGAGGCTATTCAACACCCCTGCAGCGATGCTTGGACGACAATGAAGCTCAGAAGGTCCTCCAAGAAATACACGAGGGGATCTGTGGCAATCATACCGGGGGGCAATCTCTAGCATTAAAGGTTTTGAGGCAAGGATACTACTGGCCTACTCTAAAAAAGGACGTATTCCAATACGCTCGGCGATGCGATATATGCCAGAGGTACGCCACAATTCCCCAAGCACCCCCGAAAAAACTAACCTCCATCCTTAGTCCATGGCCTTTCGCCAAATGGGGGATCGACCTAATCGGACCATTGCACCCTGCACCTGGGGGGTTGAGGTTCGCAATTGTAGCGGTGGACTATTACACGAAGTGGGCAGAGGCCAAGGCCTTAACTACAACAATCGAAGCAGCCTGCACTAAATTCCTATGGGATCACATTGTGTGCAGGTTTGGGGTGCCCCACTCGATAGTCTCCGACAATGGAAAACAGTTCGATAACGCTGCAATGCGCAGATTCTGTGAAGGCTTGGGCATCCGAAAGGACTTCTCGGCGCCGATCCATCCACAGTCAAATGGACAAGTCGAAGCAGTCAACAAAATACTCAAATCTACTCTCAAGAAAAGACTCGATGACCTGAAAGGAAGATGGGCCGAGGAGCTTCCCAAAGTTTTGTGGGCGTATAGAACAACTAGCCGAACTACAACAGGTGAAACCCCTTTTTCCATGACGTATGGTGTCGAGGCTGTGCTTCCTATAGAAATCGAGACGCCGACCCTAAGAACCGTTGTTCACCACGATGAGGATAACGCAGAAGGTTTAAGCGGAGGACTCGACTTGTTGGAAGAAAAACGACTCGACTCTCAACTACGTCTCGCCGCTTATCAGCAACGAACGGCACGGTACTACAATAAGAAGGTTCGGCAAAGAAGGTTCATCCTGGGAGATCTAGTATTAAAAAGGGTAACGCAAAGCACGAAGCCAAAGAATACTGGTCCCCTAGGCCCAACTTGGGAAGGACCCTACCGCATAAGAGAAACGCTGCGACCCGGCACCTACATCCTAGAAAGCCTCGACGGCACGAAAGTCCAGCACTCCTGGAACGCCGAACAGCTAAAAATATACTACCAATAGCGTATGAAGTTGTTTACACATTTTATATTTGTACCTTCTTTACAAATGAAATAAGTTGATGTGTTTGCAACATGAAACAGATTGATCCCCTAATAATGTGTTTGCTTAAAAGAAAAATCCAAAGAGTGACTTCGACGTCAGAAATCCTTCAAAACACTTAGTGAAATTCCAAGGAATTTCCTAAGACGATGACCCCAAGGGGTGACTTCGACGTCAGAAATCCTTCAAGAAGGAAAGACGTAACACTTAGTGAAATTCCAAGAAAATTCCTAAGATGACGACCCCAAGGGGTGACTTCGACGTCAGAAATCCTCCAAGGAGAAAAGATGTAACACTTAGTGAAATTCCAAGGAATTTCCTAAGACGACGACCCCAAGAGGTGACTTCGACGTCAGAAATCCTCCAAGGAGGAAAAACGTAACACTTAGTGAAATTTCAAGGAATTTCCTAAGACGACGACCCTAAGGGGTGAGTTTGACGTCAGATCTTCCAAAAAAGAAAGTAATAAAACGACCAACAATCAAGGTGTGAATAAAAACCATTGCCATTAAATAAAAAAAAAATATATAAAAGTACAGATAAATTGTCTGGAAGAAAATAAAGTTAGTTACAAAAAAGAAAAAGAAGGGGGCTAAAAAGGGCTCCTTAAGCCTCGGCGCCACCAGCTGCTGGCTCATCATCACCACCCGCCAAAGGAACATCTGCCGCTTCTGCCGCAGAAGGAAGCATCTCCTCGTCAACGGCCGGAGTGGGGGAGTTATAAAGAAAGCTCAAATCCCACCCAGGACGCTCTTTTTTAATCAAATCGACGATTTGATTACCCGCTGACTGAAAATCACTGTTGCGGATAACAAAGAACTCCTGGGAGATCTTGAACTCCTCAAACATCTCCGCCCGTTTGGCATTGAAAGCTGCTTCAGCCTCAAGCTTCCCCTCGGCCCTGCCCTCAGTATAGCGGTTCTCGGCGTCAACGAGAGCCGCGGCCAGTTTCTTCTCGGCCGAATCCACTTGCCGGGTAAGATTTTCTGTCTTGGCCTGCAGCTTGGCGAACTCACCTTCCAGACTCTCCAATTTGGCCGCTTCCAAATCCCTCTCATCGCGGGCGTCGTCCCTATTCTTGTTGGCTTCATCAACAAGGGACTTCAGCCCGGCCTCCAAATCATCCATCGCCCCCTAGCGCTCCTTAACCTTAATAAGGTCAAGAAGGTTGAGGAGAGAGAGGACCAGGCTCTGAAAAATCACAAAGAGTTAGGACAGAGTGCCAAACAATCTACTTTCAGAAAAAATGTATATACTTACATGGATCTGGAAGGAAATCTGCTTCCGTTGGCGGTCGACCATAGAAGACTGGGAGGCAGCGACCCAGTGCGGCTCGAGACAGGACTCGTACAACTCCTGGAAGACAAGAGAAAAGCGAGGAGGAAGTTTAAGCATTGCCTCGACCTCGGCGTCAGAAAGGTCCGAGACTTAGAAGTTCCCATCCGTGACCATCCCCCCGGGAATCAGTATGCGTTCTCTTGGGCCCGGGGTGATGGGAACATCTGGGATAGGCACCGCTGGTGTCCACCCTTTACCAGTCGATGCATGGACATCCGCTGAGGCATCGGTACGTTGTCTCTTGTTCCTACTCTTGCTCTTTTTCCCTTTTGAGGCAGGACGGGACGAGCTAGCATTTTCCTTCCCCTTAGCCGACGGCTGTTGGCCCGGCAGGGGCTGCGCGGTGGGTGGCGCTTGTTCTCTCGGCGCCTGTTCCCTCGGCGCATGTTCTCTCGGCACCTGTCGAGGGCTTGGCATCGGTCGCGGGGCCCCGGGAAGTTGAATCCTTAAAGACGACATCTCTGACGACGAGAAGAAGAAGATACTACATTAAAAAAAAAACTACTACTACAAGGCGTCGAGAGAAGAATTTACCTTCGTCACTTAGATGGAAGTATTCACGAACGGCGTCTATGTCTGAGGGGTCGGGGAGGTCAAGGATCAAACCAGACTCGCGAAGGTTCTCTTTCGTTAGGAGATTTTCGATGTGACGAACCTCCGAAGGGAAGGAGAAGGCTTCCATGATCCTCTCCAAGCTATTGGCTGAAAACTTTGGCCGGTCGTGGTTAACTGCGTGATAAAGGGCCCATCGTCAGTACAAAAGAAAAAAGGAATAAGGCAAGTCAGCTAAAAGCACGGCCGATAGACTTACTCATATTCCCAAACGCCGCCTGCGTCAGCCTTTGGTGAGGCCGGCGGTCGTTGGGATGAAAATTGAACGGCCCTCGGATCATGAAAAACATGGGCTTCCACCCATGTGACGACGAGGGAATGCCCAGAATGAGCTTCCCAAACCTCGGCTGGGCCCTCTTGTGTCCGCTCAAGAAGTACCAACCGTCGCACTTGGCGACGTGGCATAGTTTGTACATGAAGCGGAACTCGTCCAGTGGGAGCTCCATGTCAAACTTCTTGTTCCACAGGATCCAAGCTCCTGCGAAGCAGTACCAGAAGTTCGGCGCCAACTGAGCAGGGGAAATGCCATAGAAATGGCAGTACTCTTTAACGAAAGGATGAATCGGGAGAGTCATCCCCACAGTCACCGCCCTCGTATAAACTGGAAGGTATCCAGTCGGCGGCATGCTAGTCCTGAAGTGCTTGTCAAGGAGTAGATACTCGAACCATCTCCTATCAATGCTTCTTTCCTTCACAGCCCAGATAATGTCCTTATTCCGAACCCTCGACGCTACGTCGTCGGCTGTGAAGGAAGGTCTATCCGGGTCTCCGCTCATAGCAGCCAGGGGGCGTTTACCGCCGCGGCAGCCACCCCGCTAACGCTGGCCCCGGTAAAAGGAATCTGCTCGATCCTTTGGTCCACCAGCTCCTCGAATCTGGCGAACTCGCTCCTAAAGTCGTCGACCTGCTCGAAGCTTTCCTCGACGTCTTCAGTATTACTAGGGAAAGAACCGACACTAGACGACGAGGAGCTCCCTGAGATCTCCACCACTGAAGGCGGGTCAGAGCGAACAACGGAAGACGAATCCTCTCGACTGCTAGAGTTTTGAGCCATTGTTCTGACAAAATAAAGGACAGAAAACTAAGTTAAAACCCTAACGTCGAGAGGAGTAAACGTCGACCATTCATATCACAATGGAAGCGACGAGTATTCATGGGAACCACGGGTTCCCAGAACACAGACACTAAAGGCAAAAACAAGCACAAAACTACATGTGCATAAACACCAGATTACCCAATGCAACAGAAAAATAAGTTTCCCTAAACTAAACATATACTTTTTCTCTGTATATACATATTCTCACATTGCAGATATATCGAGAAGAAATCCCGCGAGTAAAACCAAACAAATAAGTAAAAAGAGGTTTCAAGAACTCACCGGAGGATAAAGTGAAGATGGTTCTGTGACGAGGTACACTACGGAGAAAGAGAAAGGCAACGTCGGAAGTTCGACGAGTAGAGTTCTGGTACGGTGCAAGAATCTCAGCGGAAAGCAACGGGAGTTCAAAGTTTTGAAAGTTCTAAAAAAAGGGGCTCTCAGATTTTCGAAGGGATATTTATAAGCAGAAACCATCCTCAACCCCAGCCGTTGGATGGAGAATTCAAAATCCCACGGTCAGGGATTTCTGCGCAGATCTAACGGACGGAACGTTAGGCGGGAAATCGAAAGGGCGCAGATCTAACGGTCAAGGGTCGGCCTCTCGAGGAACGGATACCATCATTAAAGTCAGAGCAATCGACACGACGGTTGCGTTCCCGAACCAGCCATGCACTCATTGCGAAAGGAGGTTCGGGGGCGGTTTCCCACACCCGAAGCATAGAAGGAGAGAACCGAGCCTGGAGGTCGAGGCCACAAAAAAGAGGAACCCTTGACCTGGGGGGTAGCTGTTGTGTGGGAAAATGTGATGAAGACGTGGACCACTAAAATCACGACACGTGGCGATATTCTCTCTCTGCCAGTTACAAAACTCTCGACGCTTCGGCATTTCGAAATCAGACGCCGAGCCCAAAGCCAATGTCCAAATTGAAGCGACGACCCCATGTGGCGTCGACGGATTCAAATTGCTTGAACTGAGGCGCTAGGGTCCCTCGACTGCAGGAAGGGTCGCTTGAAGAGGACAAAAAAGGGCTGAGACGGTGCTGACGACGAGGGAATGTTCCCGTCGAGTCATAGCGGGTTGCGTGCGAAAGCAGGAGACTGCTGACAACATTAATGGCGAGATTATAAACCGCCCACAGGGGACATAAAAGCATTACGGAGATTCACAGAGCTGTAATTGAAGACTAATCAGTAGAGTGAACAGTGCTGATTGGTGGGCTATTGGGCTATCACTGGGCCTAAAAAGGAGAAGCACTTGAGTGCATGGGCCTACGGAGGAAAACCCCCAGTGAAGGAAGTCCGGCTATATAAAGAGAAAGACCCCCAATGAAGAAGGGGTGAATGAACTGAAGAGAAGTGAATCTAGGAAAGAAAAAAGAGACAACTTGTGTAAATTGTAAATTCTATCTAAGCAATACAAATGATACAGTGGATGTAACTCTGATTTTATAGAGTGAACCACTATAAAATTTTCCTTGTGTTTTTGCACTCAGCTCATAAAAACACTAGTTCTCCATCTTTAAACACATTAGCCAGCCGGTAATCCGAGGGGAAACCAAAGGTAACCGGGCTGGGTTATTGTTGGCAAAATTCTACCGTCAACAGTTATTAACAACTCATTCGAAGGCAAAAACACATTATTGTATCAACAAATTATGATAAATTGCTCGTTTTGGCGACCTTTGTTTTGTTTTGTTTTGTTTTTTTGTTTTTTTTTTGTTTTTTTTTTTTTTAAGTTGTTATCTATGTGGGTTCACTAACAGTAAAGTTCAGACAAGGGCTACAGAAGTTAGCTACCAAAAAATGAATGTTTGGGACACTTGACACCAGTGTAGGACAGCATGTGCTATATATACACATATATTTGAATGAAATATGATGATCTATTAATTAGTATGATCATCATATTACCAATTATATTATTGATATTGAATGCAAAGCGCAAGAATATATCTGAACAATAAAAGTAGAGAACTAACACTAGATTCCTGTAAGTACCATTCTTTAACATAGAAGTAGAAAACTAACACCAGATTCCTATAAGTACCATTCATTAACCTTAATTAGCGGCAAAAAACTAAAAAAAGTGCATTCTTTAACCCCCAAGAGAACGTACAAAATAAAAAAGATTTGTAGGCAGAAAATATTTGAGAAAATTTCAAGTGTAACAATTATTTTTTCCAACTCTATTATTTATGTTACTATACAAAATTTTAATGAAAAAAAATAACCTGCAGGTTATGAAAAGATAACGTGCAAGTTACGAAACATAATCAATAGGTTAATGAAAAATAACTATAGATTACGAAGAATAATTTAAATGTTATGAAAAGATAACCTGTAGGTTATTAATAACATAAGATAAATATATAATAGTACCAGAAATAAAATAGTATTACCTGAATGATGGTATTTTTGGTTTTCTCTCAAATATTTTGCACATCCGATATGTTCTTTCCCCCCTTTTTTTTAAGCAAATTTTCCTACACGGAATCAGTGTTTCTTCTTCTTATTCTTCTTGAATAAAAGAAATTGAGTTTCACTAGGATGGGAAAGTATATAATGACTTTAAGTGTTGGGTTAATGGTGTTATATATTGATCTCTAAACTTTTACGTTTGTGACAAGTTTGTCTCCGAATCTAATTTAATGAGAAAAAATCTCCACGAATTAAAGAAATTTTGGTGAAATCTTTAAGTGGGTGTTACAAACTTGTGGTTTTTACCACGCCAGTGAGACCAATGAGTGTTATAGGGTAAGATGAGATTTCGGCTTCTTAACTATAACTTGCATTTGTTACAATTATTTTTAGAAAGTTCTTATTTATTTCAATTTCCGCTTAAAAATGGATCCTGGAGGGGGCCAAACTGAGAGAGAATGAAAGCTTGTCTTGGTATTTTACTAAAATACTATTTTTAACAAGATCACATGGCTTGCACATGATTAATTATGTTAAAAATTTTACAGAATTTGATGGAAATGACTAAACCATCACCTTTAAAAGATGTTGGGGGTCATTTTGTCAAAAAAAAAAAAGTTAGGGACCAAAATGTCACCTTCTATATTATATTTATACGAAAATCCGGTGACTGGCTCTAACGACCGGTAAATACCGTATTTACCAATAAATACCATATTTACTAGTAAATACTAAATGTACCATATTATCCTAAAATCCTACTACCAGCTCCGACGACAAATAAATACCATATTTAACGTTGAATACCATATGTACCAATAAATACCATATTTATTCAAAATTCGATCATCGGCTCTAGTAACTATTAAACATTGTATTTACTGGTCAATATAATTTTACTAGCAAAAATTGTATTTACTTTTAAATACCATATTTATCTAAAAATTTAGATGTCTGTGTTGGTAACCGATAAATACTGTATTTATCAGTAAATATCGTATTTACCTATAAATTTTGTATTTACTCGTAAATACTATTTTTATATGCAAATTTGGCCATTACCTCTGACCTTCGACAACCTTTAAACATTGTAGTTGTCGATAAATACGATATTTACCGGTAAATATCGTATTTAGTTTTAAAAAAATCATATTTATCTGAAAATTCAGTCGTCAGCACCTACAACTGACAAATATCGTATTGACTGATAAATATTATATTTACTTGTAAATTATTGGGAAAGGTGTCCTTAAAGTATGAGATGTAATAATGATTTTTTATTATTTGATTAATAAAATAGTTTATTCATTATTTATATGTATGTATTATTGAATACTTTATGAATATCATTGAAAATTTTGTGATTATTTATATAACCTTAAATATTGTATATAAGTGTTATATATGAGAGGATAATATTTAAGGATAATAATCGAAACGATGTTCGTAATGAATTTAATTAAAGTTTTAGAATCTTTAATTAAATCATTACTAATACATGTCATTCCCATTAAGAATGAAATGATGTTATCCGCATCATTAATATAAAGGGATATTGAATGAGTATATTATACATAATGAGATTATGTAGAACTAGGACACACACTCAATTTGATTTTCTAATAATTTCCGTTAAGCATAGAAAATCAAATTTAAGTATACCGATTGTCATATATATAATGATCTTAATCCTGAGTTATTAGTAGACTCCTATTTGTGGATTCATGTTCTTTGACTTACTCGGTATGGATTTTGAGATCCTAAATCCTATTCTTTGCATCTTGGGAACATAATGAAATGGATAGCTGGGAATGCTAATATACAAGATGGAATCCATTCATTCTTCTTTGAAGAAGCAGATAAATAATTCCCTAGAGGGTTGATTTGTACTGAAATATATAACAAGCTCGTATTCATGAATGTGTTTTATGAATATACTATTCATTAGAGAATCAATGGTACTCAATGCTAAAGATGTAATTATAGAGGTTAACAAATTTTACCTAGCTCTAATTATGAATTATTTATGGAAGATCAATCTATATGTAGTGACTATATTAAATGGACACTTCAAGTTCTTAAAAGTAAATTTTGTATATAATTTCGAGAGTGCAATTCCAAGGTTTTAGTGGAATAAATTTTAGAATTAATAAATTAATTAAAGATTTTAATTAATTATTAATTATATTGGATCTCAAAATTATAGGTCCTTGTATTATTTACAAAACAAGATGAATTATCGAGATTTTATTTCACTCGTAAATAATTAATTGAGAATTAATTATATATTTAATAATATGATTATTTAATTATTTTGTCACACACTGTGGTGGGACCACAGGGGCCGTGTGACACATAGAAAAATTCCATTGGGATTTAGTTACTTGCTCACCAAGTAATCCAATTTACTTGTTCGATAAGTTTTCCAAATAAATTCAAAAGGGAAAGTAAGATGTTACTTTATTTGGAATTGAATTGAAGCTACAATTGGAAACTGGATTAGGAAGGAATTTTCTCCTTCCTTCTTAAGAGATGGCCGGCCACACAATAAGAAAAAGATAAGGAAATTTGGTTTCCAAAAGTAAAAGGAAAACTGTATTTTTAATAATGAGATTACCAATTTCCTATTTTCTTTGCCTACAAGCAAAAGGGTTCTTATAATTGTCTATAAATAGGAGACAATAAGAATTAAAAAAAAAAAGATTTTGATCTCAAAAATTCCCTAGGTTGGTCGAATATCACAAGAGAGAAAAAGAGAAGAAAAGTTCTTTCAATATTCTAAATTCTTTCACATATATGTGCTGATAGTGAAAAATACAAAATAACGAGTTATCATTATGATAGTGTTGTACATTGAGCCTACAATCATCGTCTTGCGAAATCATTGAATCCACACTCATTGTCTTGCGAAATCAAAGAGTAGACAAGAAAGACTTAAGTGTTCTAAGAAAACTTTAGAGTAAGGAAAGTTCGTTGACTTAAGACCTCAAGATATCATCCTAATCGTCGGCAAGATATCTATCGTCATAAATTAATGAGATTAATTTATTATTACATAAATTAATATAATCTATAGTGTATACAAAATGTTTTGTAAAATTTTTTTGTTATACACAATCCGCACTACCACACTTCCACACTAAAAAATATTTTGAAAACCAACATAAATACTATATTTACCAGAAAAGTCCAGTAACCAGTGATTAGAGTCGGTGACCGGTAAATATGAAGTAAAACTTGATCCAAAAAATCACAAACACAAATGAATGTGAAAAATAAAAAATAAAATCTAAAAAGTCACAAACTCAATAAACAAATCCGAATCAGATCTACAAAAATCATAGACTCAAACATATCCAAAAACAAATGAGAATTAATCACAAACTCAGTAAACAAACAAATAACTGCATAAATTAATTACAAACTCAAAATCAAGCCCAAAACCCCAATTCAGATAACCCTAATTTCTAAACCAAACCCTATTAACATAAAATCATCCATCAGTCCACACTGGCAGCTACCACCCACAACAGCGTGGCCATGCTCGCGGCACCCTTCCCGGCAACACCATTTCCGACGGAACCAACCTGCAAAAACAATAAAACAAGGAGAGAGAGAGAGAGAGAGAGAGAGAGAGAGAGAGAGAGAGAGAGAGAGAGAGAGAGAGAGAGAGAGAGAGAGAGAGAGAGAGAGAGAGAGAGAGAGAGAGAGAGAGAGCATTCCCAGATCAACAGACGCTAAACATCGTTGCTAACACCTGCTGACGCGAGAAAAAGGTTGTCGCCGCAAGTAGAACTCATATCGTGACAAATTATTTTCTCAGATTTCCCATCGCGAAGCAGCCCTCGTGATTTCCTAATGCCCGTATGCGCGAGAAGATAGAGAGAGATAGAGAGTGTCGACGGAGATCGAGATCAAAATCGATCTTGAGACTAGAATCACAATGGAACCTCACCATATCTGGTTTGAAAGAGAGTGCCGGAGCCATCGCCGTCACTGTGAAATCGTGCGGCACCTTGCCGGTGCTAGAGATCACAACAAGAGAGAGAGAGAGAGTCTGCGTCTGACGGCTGGGAAAGAGAGAGAGGAGAGATAAGGGTCTGTGAAGAAGAAAGAAAACGAACCCTAAAATTGTAATATGACATTTTAATTCAAATTGAAATATGCTATAATCTATCATCATTTAAAAAACCTGCTATTTTCTTGAAAAGAGGGTATGAAAAATGCTATTCTTTGTATTTTCCCTTTTGGAAATACGATGGAGAGGTTGTTTAAATATTTTTATATAAATCAAGGGTGAGGATGTCATATTTGAAATATCCAGCGCATAACAATACAATAACCAAATGTCATGGAAAAAATTTTGTTTTGACGAAATTGAACGAACATAGAAAATTAAGAGCATCTTCAAGGATATTAGTCATTTAATACTTTTAACTAAAATAACTAATGATTTATTATTATTTTTTTCATTTTTCTACACTCTAACCATTAGTTAAATAGTTAGCTATTTTAAAAAATGCATTTCATACTAGCCAAATATATCTAGTAAGAATAGGTTAATCATTTCATTTTTCTATTATTTTATTCTTTTAAACAGTAATAAATGTAAGTTTCCTTTTAAATTTAATGAAGTTTTTTATATTTTAAATTCAATAAATATTATAAAATATTTGATGTTTAGTTAAAATGGGAAGTATAGTAATTGGATTGGCTCACGTTACTAGTTAAAATTTAATTAAAATTTAGTTAAAATTTAGAGATGTCCTAACTAGTAAAATAAACTAGTGGTAGTTCGGAAAAAAAAAAAAGCTTGTTCATGAGGATATTCAATATTGCGACCTACCCTACATGACCCTTTTAACCCTCTAGCTAATATCAGGCAATCAGTATGCGGTTTTGAATTTCTCTCTTACCGCATATCAAAATTTCAGGTAATTTACTGCTGAGGTATATGTAGTAGTAATGACACGTTATATATATATATATATATATATATATATATATATATAGTGACCAACAAACATAAATAAATAAGGGTTGGCCTACCATGCTAGTTTCTACATTCAAGGATCTTAAATTTTCTTGACGTATACTTTAAGAGCTCTATGAATTTAGGTTTTCTACATTCATGGATCTTTAATTTTCCTGACGTATACTTTAAGAGCTTTATGAATTTACGTCGATACTTCCATAATATATGAACAATATAAGAGACATCTTTTTTTTTTGTTTTGTTTTGTTTTTGTTTTATTTGGAGGTGGGGTCAGGGGCGGAGAATCCTTTAAATTATCATTGCTTAACTTTCAATTTGCCTCTAGGTCTCTGGTCAACTAGTCCTTCTCTCTTCAAAACAAGGGGCACTTTTGATCTATCCGTGTTTGAAACAATTTTATCTTCTTCATATAATTATTATATCTCTAGAGTCAATAATTTTACATGCTTAATCCTATTCGAATAAGGAAATTCTAATATTTTGTCATCAAATAATTATTCATCTAGTGTATATTCATGTAAATAGGGTCAATAAAGTTCTATTAGATCAATTTAATGTTGTTCAGCGGGTTATGAAAGTGTTGGGCTATATATATGGCTGTGTATATACTACTACGATCATTATGAATCCCTGTATAAGATCGAGAATTTTGTGGTAGATCAGACCGATTGATAATGAATGAGTTTCAATTCTTTTTTGAAAGGGAATGAGTTTCAATTCTTAAGCATGTTGTTAATTTTTTTTTTAAACGAAAAAGATGAATGCTGTTTAAAAACTTAATTAACTCTAAATATAGGATACGGCATTTAAAAATGCGCATCACTCATAATTAAAGACTTTTTTTTTTTTTTTTTTGTCATGTGACACTTGTGACTAAGAAGCGAAAGATATTGGACGCGCTTAGAACTCGTTTTAAAATGATTTTATTTTTTAAATGAAAATAAAAATGAAAGCGTTTTCAATCTTAGACATAAATTATTTTTAAAAATATGTTTAGTAGTTTTATCAAGAGATTATTTTTAGTATAAAAAATCCATTAATGTCTCTCCCTGCTCGAGAGAAGAGAAAACAAAAATAAAAAATGAAAAATGACTAAAAGTCATTTTTCATTTATCTCTCATTTTACACTAAACTAAAAATCGTTTTCATTTCCATTTTTATTTTTATTGTGCCAAATACTGTTTTAGAAATATTTTTATTTTATCTTTATCAAAAAACGTAAAAAATAAAAACGGAATCAATTCTAAAGAACGGCTGTTATCTCAACTTCGTAATTTTTGGACAGCTTGATCGAATCATTCATTTACAATATTCATAAACATTAACATTCGAATTTCTACAAATTTTAAACAAGATAACAAAGCAACGAGGGGAATTCACACTTGCAGTGGATGATGAGTACTAGTTTTTGTGGAGGCGTTTGACCGAGAGCACAACGAGCAAGAGAAAGGCTACGGCTCCCAACAGGGAAATGAATAGAGCAGCAGCTCCTTGAACACAAAACTTGTGGAAAACATTGCATACCTTCCTCCATTGCACGTGTGAATTCCCCTCGTAGCCTATCATGCCGACGGAGGCGGCAGCGCCATTTGCAGAGAAGAGTAGCCCCGTCATCACCACATCGGCAACAGTGATGATAAGCCCGGAGCTACTGTTGCTGCCACCGCCGTTCACGAGCGAGAGGACTACAGAGAGCACCGCGTATGAACATGCTATTGCATTTGCCACCACAAAGTACCTAAAAAAGCATACCATATATAAGATTTCATTTGAATAAAATGTTAATATACTCTTCAACCAAATCACAACTCATCATGTGAAAATTTTGTTAGTTTTAGTGTCATGATTGTGAATTCAAATAGTGTTATGTGAGCCTCTAATTGGTAATTAAGAAAATGTTAAATAATATTGGTGATGATTTCATGGAAATTTGATGCAGCTATTTTTTCAACTAGTCACAAAAATGTGAAAACTTTTGTGGGTTTTAGTGTCATAATTGGGAATTTAAAAAATAATGTGTAATCCTATCATTAGTTGAAATTTAAAATTATGTGGGTGTTCATTTAAGTTGGCATATATATGAATTGCTAATGTTAATTCAGAAGTTAGTTGCGATGATCATTTCTTGGCATGACCTTCAATTTATGAGCCTATTTGTTGATTAATTAATCTGTTTCTTTTCCAAGTGTTTAGGTCAAAATGGGGTTAAAAGAAAAAAGAAATCATTATTAAAACCACTATAATTACTTGTTAGAAGACATTAGGGAAAAAAAATCTACTATTGGTTAAATCTAGCTATGTTTTGTCGGTAGGAATGTTTATTGATGTGAGGCTAATTATGACAAGTACTCATCTTTAAGGTAACAAACAAGGTGAAAAAAAAAAAAAAAAAAAAAAAAAAACTAAGAATTGTCCTAGGTTTTGTCCCCTGGGAAAGCACACTGCATGTGGGGTTAATGAAATGAAGGGAGAAATTTCTGAGGTGACAAACAAAAATAACTACAAAATGTTGAAGAGTTCTCTACTTTAGTTTTGTTAAGTACGTGCCTTTCTTTTTCATTTTTATTTGATAATATAGGTTGATCAGTTATTCTTTTCTTTTTCAATAAAAATTGCGTTTATTAGAAATAACAACCTCAATATGTTGTCCCGTTTTACAAGCACTAGGAGACTTTTCTTGTATTTTCATTCTTTTGGCTAACTATATATTGAAGTTGCTCTTACACTGCAACATCAAACATAATAAGATTTATACAATTAGGTATGAAAAAAGATAGAAATGCACAAATGTCAATTAAAAGATGTTATCTTTACACTCAATTGAATGACTATTATATAAATTTAATATTTATGCTATTTAATGTATTAAAAAAATATTCTGATAGAATATTATATATATATATATATATATATATATTACCAGATTATTTTTCTTCTCGACAAGATGGTCGGATATCCTTAAATTTTTTAAATCAACAAAGATGGTATAAATGTAAAACTGTTTGACACATCTTATTAGGTTATGTCAATTTTTACACATTTTTTAATTTTAGTATAATACTTAAATCAAATCTAACGGTGAAAATTATGCACTACCATAGTATGGAGCTTATATCGAAACCAGATCCAAGTAGTATAATCAAACATATCAGCTTTTCATCCACCCACAACAAATATATAATTAGCCACTAAATTTCAATACAAAAATTAGTAAGGGACCAATACATATACATATACATATACATATACATATATATATATATGTATATATAATAATAAGAAGAAGAACTTACATAAAGGCAGATAAGTAGTGCCACTTTGCAGAAACAGGAACACTAAGAGGTGGGAGAGTGTCGATAACCTTAACAGGAACAACTTTGGTCTGCTTATTCACTCCAAGGATTACAGCAGCTGAGAAAGTTAGGGCAAATGCCAAAACCCTTGGTACAAACTCATATAATAATATTGTTCTTGTTGTTCTCATCTTGTTATTATCCACTCTGGTCACTTCCTTCTCATGATCTTCAACGTTTGTACTCTCCAATCCTTCAAACCCACCAATGTCATTGATCATGGTTTGTCCCTGGCTCTCCATTTCCTCGAGAAATATATAAGATCTTTGTTCTACTAATTAGAAGATATATATATATATATATATATATATCAAATAAATATACATAGAGATGGCCTAGAGAGAGAGAGAGAGAGAGAGAGAGAGAGAGAGAGAGAGAGAGAGAGAGAGAATATATATATATATATATATATATATTGTGTTTGGAAGTGAAAGTTCGCATATTATTGACAAAGACAATTAAGGCATAAGGTGGGGCAGGAGTCTCAGGGGTGAAGTAATGGTCACAATCACGCCACATTTGTTGCAATTCAAGAGTATATAGCGCTAAGTGACAGATCAACCCATTCTCTAATAAAAGGTGAATTCTGCATTGTGAAATCTACAAGTGGAGTCTGTTTTTATTAGCCATGGTGCTTAATGCTAATGATGCTGCTTTCACTAATTTAAGATGGACCCTTTAATTTTGATCCAATCAATTTTTTCTTTTTATATTTCTTTTCCAATAGATGGCCCCTCTAAATTTTCCATTTATAACGTTTACATGAAAATTTTAAAAATATCAATAATACTCTAAAATTTAACTTTTGAGTATCTCATATTTCAAGCTTAAGTTGTCCAAATAAATCAATAATAGTACTGAATAAGTTCACAATTTTTAGATTATGGATCTTAAAAAATAAATTCAACTTAATTAGGGGATTGATTCATTTGGATTAAAAAAATTTAACAGCTACTGTTATTATCATTTTCCAAGTGGGAGTTGAAGATTTAAACCGATCTAAACGTACATAAGAAATAAGCGTGAATTTACAGCTAGGGCTTATTTGCAACCATGTTAAAACTGTTAACATTATTACGTGTGAAAGTCTATGTACCATAAATGTAGCTTAATTTTATTTTTAAAAAAGTCTTAATTGTTTTATTTTAGTCATTGGACGACCCAAAAAAAAAAAAAAAACAAATCGAGTTGTAAATCTTTTTAGCTTTCACTGTTTGGTAACTTATTTGACAAGAAAGAAGAGAGAAGGGAAGGAAAAAAAAAAGGTAGATAATAATAAACGTTACATATATTTGGAATTTTGTGTGGAAAATTTGAAATCAATAAGGATAATTAGGGCCTCGTTCACTTCATGAATTTGAGTTTTCAATTCGAGTTGAGATGTGATATTTTGTGAGAGCTTTTTACTGTAGCAGAAAAAAAATTAAATGTGATATTTTCTGAGAACTTTTTACTGTAAGAATCTAAAACTGAAAACTAAAATCAGTGAAATTAATGAGGCTTAGAGTTACTTTTATGTCATAGTTTTGAAAGCAAGATAAAATCAGTAGATTAATAAAGTGGTAACGATAAAAATCTTTAATTTTCTTTTCTTTCTATCTACAAAACAACCTAAGAGAAAACTAATATCCTGTTTGTCATTTCAATTTCTATCTTTTATATTTTTCTATGATATTTCTTTTCTTGGAGTGTTAGTTTACAACTTTTCGTCAAATCAGCTGAGATCGTTTGTTTTCATCTTTTAGTAGCTGAAATTTGGGTTGAGATGTTCCCTAGTTTTCATAGAAACTTGGGCTATCCATATCTTTTGCAAAACCCGTAGTGAATCCACACCTTGAAAAAGCACGTAACCCTAAATCAAGCAATTTTTTTTTTAATTTTTTTTTATTTATTTAAATAACGTGCTTGGAGAAACTTCAGGTAGTGTAGTAAAAAGGAACTTTCGAAACTTAGGGGTTGCTCTTTTATCTAAAAAATTCAAAAAAAGATAACTCAAATTTTAATTTTATTTAAGTTCATGTTATTTTAAGTTTTAACTATATTCAACTTTACTCCAACTTTATTCAAATTATAATTTCAACTCAAGTTATAATTCAAGTTCAATTCAAAAACTACACTCAAATTACACTCTAAAAGAACAATTCTTTAATTATTTGTTGAATTAATTTAGATGTGAAAGCTTTGGAATGTGGTTCTCTGTTGAGGAGAGAATACAGATGGCACGGTTGGGAGGATCTTATTATACCATTAATGTTTGTGAGTTTAAAACAGAAATTAATAAATGAACTTAACCACTGAATGGGAGGCATTTATTTCATGCATATAATAGTATATATGAATATGGAACAATTAAGAAGGATAATTCATATGAAAATTGTGCTCGAGCGCAATTAATATTAAGTACCATTACTAATAAAATATGAATTTTATTTATGAATATGCCGAATCTATTTTTTATTAGTGAAAAGTACTCATCACTATAATAGTTTTCGACTCTCATTAGCTTGTTAATTTATTTAGTTCCTTATTAATTTACAAATTTTTATTTCTATATGAAGTTTCACAATGGTCAAGTCATGAAAATATTTTTGTGCACTTAACATATGAATATAGGCAAATCCCGAAATATATGAATGCGTTGTATATATATATATATATATATATATATATATATATATATAAATATTCTGGATGGGGTTTTCTGGACTGAGTTAATTTTTAGCAGTTATCAATGTGACAAAGAATCTGCACATTTCATTTGGGTACATAAAACTGAACACAAGCGACAGAATTTTTTACCAGGTTTCCCGATTATTTATATATTTTTGCATGCCAATTTTATGGTTGAGTCCGTTCACTTCGTTAATTCGAGTTGAGATGTAATTTTATGTGAAAAATTTTTACTGTAACAAAAAAATTAGATGTGATTATTTTTTAAAACTTTTTACTGTAACAAAATTTAAATTCTAAACTTGAATCGGTGAAGTAAATGAGGCTCCATGGCCTCAATCGATTGATAGTTTATCTTCCAAAGTTTTCAGCTATTTATCATAATGTGATACGTGGCAAATCTTTTTGGTGTCATCATACTAATTATCTAAATACTGTGGTATTCCTAATATAAACTACTGCCTGAATTGATCATTGTCTTAGCTTTTGGACAAATTAAGGTGCTCAAATAGAATCTAATTATAGAGTTTTGAATTTTGACGATTAAAAATATTCCCTGCAAATATTTATGTTTTCTAGTCACAGAATCATCAGAAATATCGATCTTATCTAGACGAATGTTTATTAAAAAATACTAGTAGAAAAACCAAGTAAAATCCGCTAATACATTAATGAGTTTACTGACATGATTTCGTCTGTTTTAACATTTAAGTCGTCATGATCTATATATAAAGGAAGCTGATAAGACCAGGACCACACATATTAACGGCAAAAAATTGGATATTTGCGACACTTATAATAGCTCGCTTACGTACGGCATCATCTAATTCAATATCATCAATTTCATGCCACCGCATACAATATATATATATATATATATTATAATGTAATATTATAGATCCAAGAAAAATAAAAAGTTGCTCGTGCACATTCATGTTCTTAGTCGGTCTTAAAAGCCTTTTGAGCTCAAGCAACGTATTAAGACGCTTGAAACAATCACTTCCCATTCTAATCTTCAACCTAATAACGTCCTCATGTCCATCAAGTAGGTATTGAACACGCATTATACCTGTGAGTGCAGAGGTATGCCTTGGTTGAGGTAATGGTCGTTCCATGTATGTGTAGTAATACCACAAAACCACTGCTACTGTCGCAATCTCATAGTCGTCGTCGGAGTCGTCACCATCACCGTTCTGATGAACGTAGTTTGAGGGACCTGCATTCCACATTGCTACCTGCGAGACATGCATAATGAAAGAAGAATAGACGAATATCTATGAAATGATAATCTCATCCGCAAGTAAAGATGACTACAAATGCAACGGCAATATCAAGTGACAATACAACTCAATATCCATAGCTAATATAACATCCGCATCGTCGTATTAAACATAAATAAACATAAATAGATAACCTCTACTCAAATACCAAGTTAAAATCTGAAAAATGATAAATGATGTTCAATTATATGAATACAGACAATGGTGAAAATAGTATGCGTTCGACGTCAAAGCTGGTCCGGGCTGTCCTGATTGCGGCGGAAAATGTGGCATGTAGTAAGGTGTCTGGGGATTATACGCAGCCGGTTGCTGGGGATTGTAGGGTTGGGGATTTTTAGGGAACGGTGGGGTTGCTTGTTGACCTCCATAGTTGGGGGGACGTGGCATACCGTTGGTAGGTTGTTGGCCAAAGAAGCTTGCCGGATGCATATAGTTTGTGGGTTGTGTCATGAAGCTCTGAAATGGTGGCTGCATAACATGTGTCCCCATAGAGGCATGAAGGTTTGAGAAAGGTCCATGTGCTTGAGTGCGTGACGTACTGATTGTTCTTGTCACGAACACATTACGCTGATTACCATTCATTCCCACAAATAGCTTCTGCATGTGTGGGTACCAAGCAATAGCCTCCAAAAACGAAATTGCAGTCTCATCGTCGATTGCCATTTCCCTGACAATGGCCTGGCATTGGTCCTGCAGATCAACAATAGGCGCAGCCTGATGCGCACTAGAGCTTTTAGTGCGACTACTATGCTTGCTTTCTATAGAGGATACAAGCCGGCCAATTAGATCCCTCGCTACAGGATCACATGTTACCTTACGTGAGGACTTGCCTGGTTTCTTGCCGATCGCCTTGGAGGATGACGCAATGTTGAGACCTCTAGCTGCATTGTTCAAACCGGCCCGCATGGATGTGATGAAACCATCTTCGCTGCCACCCTCCTCAGATGTCGCCTCTTCCTCATCGGAGACGTGTACTGGACCCTCGTCATTGTTTGTGGGATTGTCCAATCCCCTCTCAAGTGCGCCGGTTGCCCGCGTACCAACAAAGGCCTCATAGTACAACTCCCAGTTTTTAAGAGGCTGATTTTTTGTTGATTTTGCCCATTTCTTGTTCTGCATATGAATAAGCAAACAAAATGACGTAAACAAAATCTTTGCATGAATTGAATACACAAAGAATCATTGTTTAGAAATTTTACCTTGGCAAAATCTTCCCAATATTCATCAGTGCAAGTCACAGCACCTGTAACAGGGTCCCAGCCAAGGCCTGTGTTAATGCGTAATGTAAGCTCATGGTCAAACTTGGCCTTGAGACGCACTTTCATTTGCTGCACTTTTGCAGGTGTTACTTGATCCTTAAAGAACTGCTGAAGTTGATTCGTCCAATCCTCCCATGTTTGCGAACTAGGCTTCCGGCCGTTGCCAGTACGATTGTAGGCAGCGAGCCGCATAAGCAACTCCTCCTTCTGTTTTTTAGTCCAGTGTAGAGTGGCTTCATCATCCGCTTTACCTCTCGGCATCTATAATAGCAAGGAAAACAGCATAACAACGCACAAGAGGAACATCCATGCGCGTGAGTCAGTTATTTGTGTCACTCCTAAAACGAGACATTGTTATAAATGGCTCAACTCCTCTTTCGGAACATCACTGCCATTAACCATTCCGACTACCTGGTATTTACACGTTACAAGTGAGGGAATGTTATAACTGGCTCAGAAATTTTTTGGCTAATTAATGGCAATAACAATCGGAGCATCATCCATATAAGCAAGAGAAACGTAGTTGCCATGTTTCAAAGGCCCTCAATTAGTGCGACTGAAGCGGTAACTAAAGTTTCACATTACCTACAGGACGCCGCTACGACGAGTGTTCTACATTTGGACCAACTTCATCATAGCCAACATTACCTGTTTGTAAAGTGTACATGTGCGATACGAGCAGATGGGAGGGAAACACACCTACAGAAGGTGTGCATCTATCCACAGTAGATGCTACAGGCTCAGGTAAACGGCAACAATACGCAGAAACAGGGAATGGAAGTAAGCCACATAAACGGCAACAATAGAGTCAAAACGACAACCCAGAAAACCAGCCAGGTAACGTATAAATGACTATCAATCACTACGTACGGCAACAGGGGACGAATTGGAAACAGGGAATGGAAGTAAGCCACATAAACGGCAACAATAGAGTCAAAATGACAATCCAGAAAACCAGCCAGGTAATGTATAAACGACTATCAATCACTACGTACGGCAACAGGGGACGAATTGGAAATAGGGAACGGAAGTAATCCAAATAAACGGCAACAATAGAGTCAAAACGACAACTCAAAAAACAGCCAGGTAATGTATAAACGACTACAGGCCAGTACGTATGACAATAGGGGCACAAAACGACAACCCAGGAAATGCAGCACCTACAAACGACGTGAATAGACACAAAACGACAACAGTGGGACAAAAACGACAACATTTTGCAAGCATGTAACCAGAGAGAACGAAGAAGATGTACAGTGCAATCACAACAAATCCAGAGCCAACAATGGTGTATAGAGCTTAATAGAAATGAAAGAGCATACCCGGTTAGAACCAGTTGATGACAACTGCTTATCGTTTAGCACAAGCCCCAGACGCGAGAGTGAGGCACTTCAGATGATGGAGTGACACCGGAGGAGCTGACGGTAACGTCGCAGAGGAAGGTAAGCAGAGTGTGCGCGATGGGGCCGTTTGGCTCTACATCGACGCAATAAAACGGCCAACGGAGTTTGCCGATTGCCGCGACGTGAGTGAACGGTATCCGTGATGAAGATTCAAGGGCACGGACGGGAAAGATTCTAGGGTTGGGCGTGCAACAAGTAATCGAAGCAAAAATGGTGAAAATAGAGGAGAGGTTACCTTTTTACCGCTGCGGATTGACACAAAACACAATCTATTCAAGCACCCGACTCCTCTTGGAGAGAATCGTTTTGCACTCCAAGATCTGAAGGATATCGATGTTCAGAGTGAAATCAGAGGAGGAAGGCAGGGACGGGGGTCATGCGTGCAGAAAGCATAGAGAAATCTGCAATGGGGAGGCAGGAACGAGGCAGCAACGGGAAGAAATCAGAGAATCTGCACTGTTCAAGCACATGGGAAACACTATAGAAACACACTGCAGTAATGAAAAACAACCGGTATGCCAAACTCTGAAATCAGAGTTATTACTCGAGTTTTACACTCGAGTTTGTTTTGATAAATGCAAAACTCAACCCAAAACTCAATTCGAGTTGGGCTTATTCCAGTGGAATACATGAAGTGAATGGCCCCTAGAACACAATTTTTAGATATGTTATTGCTTAAATGTATATTTACAAAATAACTTCTTTAGGTTTCGCCTTTACTAAGTTTATGTTTATTGATTGTTTCAGATTCTTAATTAGTTGTATTTTTAATTTCTATTATAATAATATTTCAATTGAGGGTTTAATAAAAGACAATTAAGATGGCGTTTAGTTCATGGATTATAATTATGATATTAGAACTATTTTCAATTTTCGTGTATTTTTTATGAGAAAAAATACTGTAACAAACTACGAATCATAATTTGAATCAGGAGTTAAATTCTCCTTCCAAACGTTCCTTAAATTGTTCAAGAGCGTGCCAATTTAATTAGAAAGTTCTAAACAATTTCGTTATCAGTTACTCTCTCTTCATTTATAATATACATACACACATATATAAATATATATATATATATATTCATTCAACCATTTCAACAACAATAATTGGCGCTTTACAACATTTTAATAGACCAACCTATTAGCGAAGGTTTTTTTTTTTTTTTTTTTTTTTTTTTTTTTTTTTTGTCGGTGCGCATAGTTAAAGGCGTATATATAGGGATACTACTAATATTGTAGAGTATTTTGGCTGGGTATTGATTTGTGTTGATTGTCACCACCCACCTATATATGCCGGCCATTGAAGAGAACGTGCAATTTTAATAATACTGAAGTGGGAATTTCTCTTAAGAATAGTCTTGTAGTATTAATTTTTGACCGTTAGATCGGATCAAAATTATATTAGATTAAAAATGTATACTAATAGATAGTTTTTAATACAGATTTAATAACTGAAAATAAAAAAAACTATTAATAGTTCAATTTTTTCTAGTCTTAAAGTACATTAATTTTCTAAGAATCTCCGCTTGAGCTAGCTAGGGTGTTGAAGGAGCTAGCTGATGATCATAATATCGAATTTTCTTATAAAGGTGTGTAGAAAATACCTTTTGGTATTGCATGATGCAAAACCATTAATAAAAAATTGAAACCATATCAAAACTAAAATGCGAAAATTTTATGGTTATATGTATAAAGTCTGAAATCTTTTGCACCTACAAAAATGTCATCTTGTTTCTCTCTTCACCTAACAGAATTCATTGTTTTTAGGAACTTGTATTTAATTTGCATGAGAAAATATTGGATTTGGGAATTACATAAATATATATATATATATATTATGAATTTGGGAATGATATGTTGTGTGAAAAAGATCAGGTCGATCTTCAACCAAGTATTGTATATGGGTTGCGACTTGCAATTCCAGAGTTAATGGGATTTAGTAGTTAAGAGACTTTTTTTTTTTTTTTCTTTTAATAGGACCAGAAAACATAAATGAGTGACAATTTTTATTTTCAAACGTTAAACCTGTATTAAAAATTATTTATTTTACATCTATTTTTAATTAAATATAATTTTTATTAAATTAAATTATCAGAAAGTGACTCTATTAATTAAAAAAAAACAAAACCTACCAGAAAAAGTCTATTAACAATAATAAAAGAAAAGATTCTTCTAAAATATTAGACAAGAAAAGTATGAGGGTCCGTTTGGTTCAGGAATTCGAATCATGTGATTTGAATCATTTTTAATTTATGTGTATTTTTTGTGAGAGAAACTACTGTAGCGAACCACAAATTATGATTCAAATCGGGAGACGAATCCCCCAATCAAATATCTCCTGAGAGAAAGTGTACAGCTAAATTTGGGTGTGAGATTGTTTGGCGTTTTGCTAGTAATTGAGAAAATATTATTACATATGTCCCGGATACGTGTATTCCAGGCTAGATAGCAACAATACTGACAGCGATGACAAAATTTAATTTAAAGCGGACAAAATAACACAAGCAAACCCAAAAGCCCCAAAGAATCAGATTTGATTTAATTAATTAGATGTGCATGATTTTTTTAATTTTTTTTTTTAAAGAAAAACTTGATTACACGAACTTTCGGGGAAATGAGTACAGAATAAAGTTGATCAATTTGAAAAATCAAAATGGTGGGGGAAGAAAATTAAAAGCAACATTTTTTTTTTGACATGCATTGCATAGTCAGACAAGATTAATATTTTGAAGACGTTTAGTTTATGAATTAAAATTATTATTAGAATAATTTTTAATTTATGTATATTTTTTTATGAGAAAAAATATTATAGCGAATCACGAATTATGATTCGAATCAGAATCTGAATTTTCTTTCTAAACGTCCCCGACTCATTTGAGGTCTTTCTTTAGTACGAATATGGTTAATTTTTTACTGTCAAATTTAATTAAAATTAAATTAAATTAAAAAAATATGTAAAACATATATAGTTTTCTATAGGATTTGAAGGTTAAAAACAAAACCTTTTTAATATTTATTTACCTACCAAAGAAATATTTAATAAAAGAAAAGGTAAGAACTAGAGAAATTCTCTTTGTCCAGATCGAGTTAAAAAACAAGTACATTTTTTTTCCTCTGAACAGTAAAATGTACAGGTTGAAAACCCGGGCAAAATTCTGTGGAGCATACTACGAAATTCCCATATATATATATATATATTGTTTCATGAATTAAATGATCTAGCATATTGTATAGTACTAGTGGTTGGAATCAATGAGAAACTGTCCCCAACAGTACATTAATTAATTTGCCCTTCGGAGTTCAAATGGTACACAAGCAATTACATCAACTGTTTAAGTTTGTGAAGAACTAATAATGAGCAACCCTCGTAATACATACATATATATATATATATATATATTTATATGTATGTGTGTATATATATATATATATATATATATATATTGAAAAAACCACTGATAAATAATATTTTTGCCGCTACTTGTCTCAGAAGTCAGAATAATGGCTGTATATATATATATATATATATATATATATATATTTTGGAATGGAAGATGTAGAATTTCTGAGTCAATATTCAAGACCAAAAAAAAAGGGCATACTTTGGATAGATATTGAAGTTCTTTAATTATGTAATTATAATCATTAAAAACAGAAAAATAAGAACTAATTAAACAATGAGGTACCTTAACTTACAATCGTAATCTACTGTACAATACAATTACTAGTATCTATTGTGCATTCCCTTTATTTTTGTTGTTGAATAATCCATTGGGCATTACTAATCACAATTAAATCTCAACCAAAAAAATACCAATTCAGGTTTGGTTAAGGCAAATTATAACATGAATGCATGTCAATTGTCATGCTAGAAAGTTGGATATTCTATATATTTAAATATATAGAATATCCTTTAGTTTTGATACAAGATAATAAAGAGAAAAAAGGTGGGATACTTCCTTTAATGCTTTCACAAATGTATAACTACTTACTTGTATTATACGTTAAGTAGGAAAATATATGATCAAATTTCTGAGTAGTATCTCTGATTTTTGATATTGTCCAATTTTGAAGACTTTGATATGGCTAAGCACAAGAAATTATTATTATCTTATCACAATATGCAATATGACTATGATCTTGTGCTCATTTTTAGTCTCCAAACAATAACCAAATCTTAATTTACTTCATGAGTTTTAAGAGATACCACAACTGAGAGTGTATGAACTCAAAATTGGTCTCAATTTAATCCTTATGTTTATCCTCGCGTGCCTTTTTCCATCGAGATTTAAGAGCCAAGGAATATTAATGATTAATTTAGGATATAGATCAAGAACTTGTTTGAGGATATCTTAGAAGTCATTGATCAAAATTAGACCTGGCTTATAGTTCATAGACTAAAATTGGAAATAACCCTATTCTTGTATAATAATAATAATAATAATAAAGAACCCATCCCATTCAGTGTATATCAGCATTCCTATTTTCAATCTGAATATTGTCCGAGTCTTATGGATTGTAGATATATGCAAAGGCTTACTTCTGACTTCAATTATAGCAAAACTATTAAAGTCAATTCATTTAGCATGTTGGATCTTTCATTAGTCCAATAAGTATCACCTAATTAATCCACACACACTCTAATGGCCTCGCCTAGCGATAAACCCGAACCTGAACGCGAATGCGAACCCGATCCCGAACCCGAAATCCAAACTTATCCTAGAAGTACTACTAGATCTCGCCCTGCCAATTGCTTTGGGTGTGATTTGTTTCTTAGGATTTTGTTAATAGGAGCATCAGTGACATGTGTTGTGGTTATGATTTTTGGGAAGCAAAACAAAAGAGTTCTACTCAACATATGAAGACTTTGACGGGCCTGTGTATGCTTCTTCCTCGGCCGAATTCACTAACTCACCAGCTTATATGTAAGTCACATATTAATGGAACCTAATAGTAATTGACATGACATAAATTAATAGGGTAAATTATAAAACATTTATTGTCTTTGCTTATCTTGTTTATCAAAATAACTGTGTACCCTCATGAGGAAATAATAATTCATCCTCCGTTATTTGTAAGTTACATAAAAATGGATTAATCTGAAGAAGTTCAAATTCAGTTTTTGTTGACAAAAACTAGTGTGCTTAGTACACTTGGAAAACAACCAAAGCACAAACAACAAGATATATATATATATATATATATATATATATATATGAATTGTATCCAATCCGGTACCGGATTAGAGCGTACTGGATTGGAGCAGCATATGTATATTTTTAAAAAAATTATATATATTTTCTCTTAAAATATGTATAATGTGGGGAAACGCATATAATTTATCTAAACACCTATATAAATGTTTTTAAAAGAAATATACATATTTTAAAAAGAAATATATATATTTTTAAGAGAATATACATGTGTTGCTCTAATCCAATATGGATCGGAGACTTCACCTATATGTGTGTGTGTGTGTGTTTTTTTTTTTTTTTTTTTTTTCAAACGGTACCTTTGAGATTTAAAAAAAAAAATTCTTATGAACTTAGGGTTTACTCTGATGAAATTTAAAACCCTATAAGGGATGGATTGTTATTTTTCAGAAAACAAAATGTTATTTTAAAACAAAACAGTTTTAGTAAAAAAAAAAAATTCTTTTATTAAATGTGACATTTTTCGGTACGCTAATATATTAGTATGTCAAGTTTTCTATCCGTTAGATCTATATAAAATGACGTAAAAATTAAAAAGTATACAAAATTAACGGTTAAAAAAACTTAACTTACTGATAGACATACCATTAAAATTAAAATCTCCCTTATTAAATAGTCTGAGATGGAAATAAAGATGCAAATAAAAAGCCTGCAGTTTGCATGTTAATCTTGGTATTGGAGTGATATTTCAGGTCTTTCAACTGTAGTTTGCTTGTTCTGAAAAATTCAGGCTTAGTAAATGTACTTTAGGCTTTGTATATATAGTCAATGCACTGATATTGTTCTGTCACAACTCACAACAAAGATAGGCTGAACATGAAAGTTAAAGTACCTGCGCCACGTTTGGCAATTCTTAAAATCCAATCATTTCTATTCTGGTTGGACAAAAAACTTAATTATGTTTTTTTTTATTTATAAAATTACTATTTCAGTCAAAATCAATAATAAATGACACTGCTATATAAAGTTCACAATTTTGTAGATTGTAAATCTTAAAAAAGTGAATTATATTCAATCAAAAACTTGATTCATTTGGATTAAAAAAAATATAGAAATAGTTAAAAATAGGAATTGTACTATATCTTATTTTAATTTAAATTTTGGTTTCACTCACATCCTTCTAAAATAATTCCTGACTACGCAACTGTGTACATATACACACACACATATATATTTTTTTAATATAGTTTGATTTGATTTCCAACAATTTATATAACATATACTTGAATTTATCAAACTGCAGATACTTCATAGTGGCATTATCGGTGGCAGTTGTTTATAGTATTGTCACGGCTCTTGCATCTTTTGCAGCCCTCTTCAAGTCATCGCTCTCAACAATCTTCCTCGTCGTTTTTGCCTTTTTGGACCCGGTAATTAAATAAATCTTCTCTATTTTTAAAAAGTCAATTTTTGTAAAATATTAATATTACTAATTGATTACAATATGATAACAGCCTGGTTGCTATACTTTATCAGTACAAGTTTTTTGTGGAACCTATCTCTTGAAATATATATATATATTATATATATATATATATATATATATCTATTACCATTTTATTGTACCTTATTACCATTTTATTGTACCTTACTAATTATAAGATCACCATACGTATAAAGCTAAGTAAATATCTAATATCCTCTCTCTTGAAAATTATATATATATATATATATATCTTACCATTTTATTGTACCTACTAATTATAAGATCACCATTTGTATAAAAGCTAAGCATGTATCTAATATCCTCGTGGGGATATAATCTGGCATTCACATATGGCGAGTCCGTTGACCGTTCCCACCATGTGGGGCCCACTATTTTCTGAGCGTGTATGAGGTTTTTTTTTTTTTTTTTTTCTAAATATATTAAGGCTTGGTCCGCTTCGTGAATTTGAATTTTTAATTTGAGTTGAGATGTGATATTTTTTGAGAATTTTTAACTGTAGTAAAAAATGTTAGATGTTACTTTTTCTGAGAGTTTTTAACTTTAAAAATTTAAAATTAAAAACTCGAATCGGTAAAATAAAAGAGGTCTAAGTGTGCATGGAGTTGTAATATATTTGTGGGGATTAAAAGCAATTTTTTTTATTTATTTTTATTTTTTTATGTATATGTGTAAATATGTACGCAGTTGATGATGGGAATAGTGGTCTCTGCGGCCGCAGCACTAGGCGCTGTGGCATACATAGAACTAAAGGGAAACGAGGATTTGGGGTGGAGGAAAGTGTGCCATGTTTACACCAAGTACTGTAAACATGTTGGAAGCTCTTTTGGGGTCGCCTTGTTCGCCTCTTTTTTGCTTGTTTTCCTTATCTGGATATCCGCTTCTACACTTTACAGAAGAGTCCCCAAAACAAGGTTATAGGGAATAGTATTACACACACACACACACACACACACATATATATATATATATATATGTGTGTGTTGGGGACAAGTTCTAGGGAATAGTATTATACACACATATATGTACATACATGCATGCATAAATATATATATATATATATATATATATCCGTGTGTGTTAGTGCACATGAAAGTTTGTATATTGCTGTGTTTTAGCTCCTCAATATCTTTGGTTTTGTATGTGTAGGCTTTGATGAGTGGATTCACATGCTAAAATGTTTAGCATACGCTAGCTTGTACTACTATCAGTTTCCCTTGTGGATTTGTAGTTGTATTTTTTTTTTAAGTAAAATTTGCAATCGAATTTTGGTATATGATAATTCTGTAATTTCTGTTTATTAAATTGAAACAAAATAAACTAAAAACGACAATAAATTGGCCACCAATGGAAACAATTTGAAAAACGACAAACTCAAACATTAAGAATATTAAAACGACAAAAAGCAACAACGACAATTAACAAATAAAAAAAACAAAACCTGAATTACAATAAATAATCTGATGTCGATCAGGTTAGAACTACAAACCAAGCAACAATGACCACGAAGAAAACAAGAAAATAAACGACAGAAAATGAGAAAAACGATGGCACACAATCAGCGACAAAACCAAACGACAGCTAAAAAACAGAGCAAAAACAAACGGCAGAAAACGAGCTATCGATTATAAAATTGATTAACCAAACCAAACAATGAAAAACGACAGTGATCAGACAAAAAAAAAAAAAAATGAAGCGACACAACTGAGCTAACGACAACAAAGTTAAAAACGACGGCAAGGTGAAATAGTAATATATAAAAGACAAAAACGAAAAGATTTTACAAAAATATTAACAATGTATATGATGACAAAGTTAACGAAGGCATGATTTGCAAAAAAGTAAAAAATAAAAAAAATAACGACGGCATAAAATTTAAACACCAAACAAACGACAGCATTGAAATAATGATAGGGGAAAAAATTGAAAAACGACAAGATCTTTACCAATAGCGAGGTAGAAACGACAAAAAGGCAAACATAAAATGCAAGTGAGACATTATATGCCAAAAGCGAGAGAAACACATCCCCGCGCCGCCATGGATCGACCCATCATCTCCGGAAGGAACTACAAGATCATGACCCCAAGGATAAGTCTAGAATACATATTACAAAGCCTGTTTGGTTTATAAATTCAAGTCACTAATTTTGATTCTCAAATTTTGTGAGAGAATCCTTTAACTGAAATTTTTTTTATTCAAAATTTTTTATAAAAAAAAATACTGTAACAGTATTAAAATTATTAATTTAAACGAGTAAATTAAATGGGTCTATAATTTTTTTAATAATCTCAAAATTTAAGGTATAAAACTATAAATAACCTGTAATTTATAATCTGGAAGGACTTGCGGTTTAGTCAATCTTATATAGAAAAGTCTAACACAAACCCCAAGTCCAACAAACAAATGAAGTACAAGTTTCTTGAAAAAATTTTATCCTAATTATGTGGCTGAATATGACACGTATGTTGCTATCTAAATTGAATCATCGTCGTTCAACCAATGTGGACTAAATGTTCATCACCCAAATTATAATAAGGATAAGCTTTATTTCATGATGTTTATGTCTTATACGTATGTACAAAGAAGTTCTTTCCTAATTCACGTCAGATGTATGTAGATTTTTCTTGAAATTGCTATATATTTTTACAAGTGGGCATAAAGAAGATTAAACATTCAAATGTCTGGTGAAGGTTCGTCTGAATATGAAATTTTGGCATTGATATAAAGACAAATTGCACTTGGAATTATTGGTCTTATAACAAAATGCCCCTTAAATTTTAAAAATAATAAATTTTTCCTCTAAACAATTAGTCATTAGCATGCGTCTCCTTTTTCCGCCCCCTTAGTTCAATTTTTAATATTAAGTGATATGCGAAAGTCGTTGAGGCATTTCATTTTTATTATATTATGAAATGACGATTTTGCCCGTCCAAGCCCAGCCGTTGACCGGTCAAACCCGACGTTGACCGACATTGACCGGGACGGGGGGTCGGTGGGATGTGTGTCAAATCAAAGATCTCGAAGTGATGTCCGGTACGCCGGAAAATGCCCAAAACTCAAAATAGACGAAGGCAGTACATCGGAGCTCCTTCAACAATGATTGGGGAAGTAATCATGGGGGTTATAACTTGCTGGCGAAATGGAGGTCAAATGGCATTGGAATTCGGTGTAGAGACAAAATAGACCAAAACTTTAACCGACACTTGTAGGTGAATGATGGCAAGATCGCTAGCGAGATTCCGGTTCCAGAGGTTTTTGTTGGCGGGCTCCATGGGTGGTCAGCATTTGGTGACGGCCGGAGGCCGGATAGTGGTGGCTCAAAGTGGAAGTGAGCCTTGGTTTTTCACGTGAAAAGAAAGAAGAAAGAGAGAAAAAGAATGAGAGAGAGAGAGAGAGGAAGCAAGAATGAGAGGGAGAGAGAAATCGTCATACGTTTGTAGTGGTCTGAGGCTGGACTTGGATGGGCAAAATCGTCATTTCATAATAGAATAAAAATTAAATATTTCAACGATTTTCACGTGTCACTTAATGTTCAAAATTTAACAGAGCGGGCGAAAAAAGGAGACGCGTGCTAATGATAATTATTCAGGGGAAAATTTTGTTATTTTTAAAATTTAAGGGACATTTTATTAACAGGTCAATAGTTCAAGGGGACAAGTGTAATTTATCCTAGATATAAAGGAAAAATTCAATCATTTCCATTTTGATAAAAGGATCCAAATTAAAGATTAGAGAATAAAGACACTTTTGCATTTTTTTCCTCTAATTTGGTTTATGTCTTGCTAACTTTTGGGTCTCAATGAGAACGTGAAAGACTAAAGTCACTAAACACATAATTTATTATGAATTCTATTAACAGGTCATTGAGAACATAATTTATTGCTGAAGTGTGGACCCATATCTCATTTAGTGTCAACTTCATATCTGAAAAATATGGGAACAGAAATAAAGTTGTTTCTAGACGCAGATGGCTCCCATCTTATACAAGAAATAAAATCACAAAATTTGACATAATAGACACACTCAATTCGAGCTTGCTTGCTTTAGGGGCAATAAGGAAATATCATTAGACTTTTTTTTTTTTTTTTCCAACTTGGTTATTGGTCACATATATGCTTATATAAACTTCGGCTTTTCCGTTTGTGGTTTTCCTCTTTTTCTTCCCTAAAAAGTACAATAAACTCATTCTATAGTGAATACCCACAAGGACTAAATCGCCTTTACCCCACCAAAATGCTGTTTTAAGGGGATACAATGAACAGAAAACAAAACAAAATCGTAACTTTTGTCACATATAGAAATTATTGTGTAGCATTAAAAAAAAAAAAAAAATACGCTTATTAGTTGGAACCATCATATTTTTATTAATTTGAATTCTGTTAAATTGTATTATTTTTCTTAATGTGGTATAATTATAATATCATCTAGAGTTCTGTATCATTCTCCTGCACGACAGAAGGGAATTTCCAAACAATAAAAGCTTCTAATCCCACCAAAAGGATCTGGTGAATCAGAATCAGAATTCTAAATAAGCAACTTCATAAGTTTCTCACCAAAAACTAATAAGAACCACACAAAAATAATGTGTTCACACAGATTTTATCTGCTTCCTTATCTTCTTACATAATATTTTAAAAAAACGGCCGAGTCAATGGTTTAGATAGTTAAGAAAAACATATCAGCATTCAACAAACACAACTCATCAAAGTTTCAAAATTCAAACCATTCACTTTAGCGTAAAGGAAACTCCAACTCATATTTGCCTATTTTGGGCCTATTATAGTCACATCAATGGACCACTACATATATAAATATATATATCCTTGTATACAAACACAAATACAACCTAATTCAGATACAGTGATTCTTGTAATTCCTTCACCTTTTTCATATCAGTTCAAGATCAGCCATGGCTTCAACTGAGGAAGTTAAGACTGATACTGAATCCGGCAAAGAAGCTCCGCCACCACAGCCAGTGCTTCCAAGCACTGCAACTAGCTGGTTCAAAGTTGATGTGGTTCTTAGAGTCCTCTTGTTCGCAGCAACAGTGACTTCTCTTGTGGTGCTTGTCACCAGCAAGCAATCTATTAGCGGCCGAAAGTTCGGTTTGCCGCCTGGATCGAAAGTCCAGATCAAGTTCAACAATTCGCCGGCCTTCATGTGAGTTGTTTTTTTTTTTTTTTTTTTTTCCACCCTCTATGATTGGATTGTTTTCACTTGTTGAGAAGTCTAACTGCTAGACCCAAATTTAATCAGAATTTTAAAAGGGTTGAGGATATGTTCGGTTATCAGAGTGAGATTAATGGTTGAATTAGTTCTTTTCTTAGTTCTTAATCCATCTAGTCCTAGTACTGATCTTTCCTTCAACATGGAATTCGCTTTTCTTGAGACAGTTCAAGATTTTTTTTTGTTCAAAATCCGCAACAAAATTTAGACCATTATCCGTTCTTACATGGTTTAAATTTTGCTCATTTTATGATGGTCTTCTTGATTAACAAACTTGTTACTGAAATAAATTAGGAACTGTTTTCCTAATCAGGTTTTTCTCTCTTCTTGGTTGAATTTGTGTATTGTTCTCCTATAATGAATTGTTAATCATGAAACATGATATTATTACCATTCAAATAGTTAACTTTGGTTTTTTTGCATCATTTTGCAGATACTTTCTTGTGGCCTTAGCAGTTGCAGGACTTTACAGTATACTTACGACTCTGGCATCAATTTCTGTTATCCTTAAGCCCCAGTACTCCACAAAGTTCTTGCTTCACTTTGTCTTTTGGGATGTGGTAAAGCTCTCTACTCTCTTAAATGAAACAACAATAACAATAACAATTAAGAAGTGGTGTTGGCGCTACTTTTTCATGTTCCTGTTCTGCAGGAAAACATGTTTAAGCTGATAGATTTTGCTGTGTTTCTGATGCAGCTGATACTGGGGATACTTGCCTCAGCCGTTGGCACCGCTGGAGGTGTCGCCTATGTCGGACTGAAGGGCAATGACGACGTGCAGTGGAAGAAGGTGTGCAATAACTTCGACAAGTTCTGTCGACACATAGGGGCCTCTCTCGGGGTTTCTTTGTGCGCCTCGGTTTTGCTAATCTTTCTTATCTGGCTCAATGTCAACTCCCTCCACAAGAAAATCCCCAAGTAAAGCTTCAAAGGATCGTACATGTATTGAGTTTGTGTGTTGTCACAGATGATAGTGTTTTGGATCATTTTGTGTAAATCTCTTTGTAAATGTTGTCCACTTGTGCAGCATATCTTATTCTTGTTTTATCTTGTGCTGTTTGATGTTCATGTATTCTGTAATTGGACTTCATTGATAGTTGTATCAGATTTATTCCAATATTAAATGGTTCCAGTTGGCTTTGGGTCTTAACCCTGACGATTCAAGAAAAGTGCAAAAACTTTCGCATTAAAAGTGCAAAATTAGGATGTTTCTTTGCAAGTGCCAGTAGATCACAATTTTTAACTGTCAGATATTTGTCAAGCTCCATTCAGTTATCAAGCTTTGTTTTTAATGCGATATAACTATTAATGTGATCTAATGGTTAATTGTGTCCCATCGGTAGGAATTCCCTACTAAAAACTGTAGTAAAGTCAAGGTTATTAGGACTTTAGTTGGTAATTTGTTGGTATTGATTGTAAAAACTTAAAAACATGTATTTTTGAGAACTGACATTTATGGAGAAGATCATATGTGTTTTTAGTTGCTTGATTACTTCAAATATGGAATGTTCTGTTCTTGATAGAAATCAGTTTTTAGAAGGAAGTATCCTAGAGGATTGGGGATTAATAGAAGGAAGGAAGTATCCTAGAAGATTCGTGAGAAATGGAAAGTTATTGAATATTTGAAAACTGAATATAGTTTCTGTTTTTGAAAGTCAACTATTGATCCAAAGATGATAAATTGATAATTGGTGATTTGATTGAGTTTCCGCAGTTGGATGATCTTTCTCTGTCTCCCAGGAATGTGTCTAGATTCGTATATTAGTTTTGGAAAGATTTCAGGATTTAAAAAGATTGATTTTCTGATTGGTTTTGGGATAGCTGACTCTGACAGTTGTGTTGTAGTTCTTGTTTCAACGAGGATCTGCAACAAATTTGGTTCAGTGAATTAACTGAAGAGGTTGTCAAGCTATTCACACTTTGTTTATTTATTCAAAGTGTCCCTTAAGTCTTTGCACACTAGGATGATTAGTTTTTCTAGGTTGTAAGACAGGGGTGAACACTTGTATTCAGAGAGATAATTTAAGTGTTTTTTGGGAGAAAAACTTAGTTAGAGGGATTCCAATGTTAAAAAGTCGAAGAAATCTCGATGTTCAAGTCCATTGAGAAATTGCAAGTTCATAGGCGTCTTCTTAGAGAAAGAGTCTCGAGTAGATTAAGTTCAATTGAATTGTAAAAGAGTTCTTAGTGGATTATTCATCATCTGGGCGTGACCCCGCGGAGTAGGTTGTGACCGAACCGCGATACCATTGCTCTTGTGTTATTTTATTTTATATCTCTGCATTATTTATATTGTCTTACAAAGTATTAAAAGACTCAAACCGGTACCAACATTTGGTATCAAAGCGGATCACTGACGTGTGTTTCGGTGAGATCCTGTTGTACTGGCTGATTTTGCAGGAATGGATATCATGAGAGAATGAGGATCGGTGAACAAACCACTATTTCTGGAAGGTGTCAATAAACCCTATTGGAAGACTCACATGAAAGCTTTCATTAAAGCTATTAATGAGAAAGCATGGCGATCTGTCTTAACCGGATGGACTCTGCAACAACTAAAGATGATGAAGGCAATACCGTCCCTAAGCCAGAAGAGGAATGGTCCAACGATGACGACAAGCTAGCAAACAGTAATTCAAAAGCATTGAGCGTCATTTTCAATGTTGTGAATGTTAATCAATTCAAATTAATTTCCACATGTGAGTCCGCAAAAGAAGCTTGGGATATTCTTTGAACTGCGCATGAAGGTGTGGATGTTGTGAAGGCCTCAAAGCTTCAAATCTTCACAACCTATTTTGAAAGTTTACGAATGGAGGAGGATGAGTGTATTGCCGATTTCAACTCAAAGTTTTGTGATATTGCTAGCGAAGCCTTCGCCCTTGGAGAAAAATATTCTGATGCCAAATTGGTGAAAAGACCATGAGGTCACTTCCGGAACGTTTTGCTTATAAAGTGACAGCCATCGAAGAAGCAAAAAACACATAGAAGATGAGACTTGATGAACTCATAGGTAATCTTCAAACCTTTGAGATGAACTTTAAGGATAAAAAGAAAAGTAGAGGAATTGCTCTTCAAGCAGATTATGATGATATGCCCACCAAAGATGAGACCGACGAAGATGAGGACTTGAGTGAGTCTCTTACTTTACTCACTAAAAATATCAATAAAATGCTGAGAAAGATCAAGAAGAAAGGGAGATTTGGAGAGAATTCAAATACCAGAAATTCTCAAAAGAAGAATTTTAACTCTCAACGGTTTGAAGAGAATAAAAGAAATAAGGGAATACAATGCCGAAAATGTGAAAGATTCAGACATGTTCAAACGGAGTGTGCAAACACTCTCAAGAAGAGAAGCAAGGCTGCCATGGAGTGATAATTCAAATGAAAGTCAAGAGGATGCAGATGATCACACCAGCAATTATGTGGCTTTCACTATAAGAAATGAATTCACAGATAAAAATTTGTTTAGCACTGATAATGTTGTTGCAGAGTCTGTTGCAACAGCGTCTGCAACAACCTCTGGCAGAGTTGTTGATAATACAGATTTCGAGGATGAAACCGAAGATGACAGTGATGATGATGAACTAAGTCTTGAGAAGATTCAGGTGGCTTATAAGAAGATGTACAGCAAGTGGCTTGTTGTTTGTGAACAAAATAAATCACTTGAAGATAAAGTTGATGTCTTCACAAAGGAAAGAGATGAGTTGAAGGCTGTAACAAATTATGAAATCTTGGCAACAAAGCATCAGAGAAAGGTTGCTGAGACCAAACTCGAATTGGAGTAGACCCAGAAGAATTTAAGAATGCTAAACTCGGGCACTGCAAAATTGGATCACTTACTTGCACAATAAAAAATTTGTGGTGATCATTCAGGCCTTGGCTACAAAGGTCAAGAAATTTCTGGGAAGACTTTCTTTGTGAAAGGAGCCACCAGTACTATGATGCAGTCCTTTTAGAAATCTCAAGTAAGATTAGACAAGAAGTTTGTTGCAAAGGCTGTTGTAACAAAACAAGCAACAGACAGGTTTGTTCCAATTTGTCACTATTGTAATTTGTCTGGCCACATTAGACCTAGATGTTACCAATACTTGAATGCTTTAAAAAGATGTACGATCATTAATCCACCAAATTTCGCATTCACAAGAAAGACACCGAAAGTAAAGATTGATATGCAAAATAAATTTTCTAGACGTGTGTGGGTAAAGAAATCTTATTTAAGGTATCATGGGGCTTATACTTCTTTTAACGCATGTGCTACTAATTATGAGTATTGTGGTAATGGTCACTTCAAGCTTTTGATAGGTGATAAAAGCAATATGCATGGGAGTATATCATATTAAGAGAAAGTAAGACTCGTAGAGGATTCAGGAAGAGCGATTTGCAGAAATCAACGAATTAGAATGTGATATGCAGGAAAGTGTTACACAGAGTGTTCCATCGGGTGTTGCAACACTTTCTGCGACATCAATTTCTAAAACTTTTATTTATTCTTATTTTTATTTTTTATTTTGGCTTATTTTTGTCAAAAAAGTGAGAGAACATTGTACTTTCTTATAGTTTTTGAATTTTTATTGTTAATAGGAACTTGTGTTAGTTTTGCCAAAAAATACCAAAATGAGAGATTGTTAGGACTTTAGTTCGTCATTTGTTGGCATTTGTTGTAAAAATTCAAAAACATGTATTTTTGGCAACTAGCGTTTATGGAGAAGATCAGGTGTGTTTTTGGTTGTTTGATTGCTTCAAATATGGAATATTCTTTTCTTGATAGAAATCAGTTTTTAGAAAGAAATATCTTAGAAGATTGAGGATTAATAGAAGGAATGAAGTATCCTAGAAGATTTGTGAGAAATGGAAAGTTATTGCATTCTGAAAATTGAATATAGTTTCTGGCTTTGAAAGTCAACTATTGATCCAAAGATGGTAACTTGATAATTGGTTATTTGATTGATATTTGATTGAGTTTCCGCAGCTGTAAGATCTTTCTCTTTCTCCTAAGAATGTGTCCAGATTCGTATATCAGTTTCAAAAAGATTTCAGGATTTAAGAAGATTGATTTTCAGACTGGTTTTGGGATAGCTGATTCTGACAGCTGTGTTGCAGTTCTTGTTGCAACGAAGATCTATAACAGATTTGGTTCAGCGAATTAATTGAAGGGGTTGTCAAGCTATTCACAGTTTACATATTTATTCAAACGTGTCACTTGAGTCTTTGCATACTAGGGTGATTAGTTTTTCTGGTTTGTGAGACAGGGGTGAGCACTTGTATTTAGAGAGATGATTTAAGTGTGTTTTGGGAGAAAAACTTAATTGGAGGGATTCTAATGTTAAAAAGTCGAGGGGATCTTGTTGTTCAAGTTCATTGGGAAATTGCAAGTTCATCGGCGTCTTCTTAAAGAGGAGTCTCAGGTAGATTAAGTCTAATTAAATTATAAAAGAGTTCTTAGTGGATTGTTCATCATCTGAGCGTAGCCCTGCAGAGTAGGTTGTGACTGAACTACGATACTATATCTCTCATGTTCTTTTATTTTACGTCTCTGTATTATTTATATTGTCTTACAAAATATTAAAAAACTCAAATCGGTACCAACAAAAGTATTAAGGAGTTTTTAGTGCCTAACAAAAGAAATAAGGAGAATTCTTTGATATACCCTATCTGTAAAAGACAGTTCTTAATCGTCAGATCTTTCATCAGATTCCATAAAGTTATAATACAACTTTATATACTCTGGTATCGTTTTTATTTGAATTAACAATTGAAATTTGTCCCTAATTAATATTATTATCAAAATTCACTAAGAAACAATAGAGGAGAGAGAGGCAAAGAAAAGGGCTTATTCCATGTTTTTGGACCATGTCTGAAGTTCAATCCCATACGTCCTAAGACTAGTCTTGATTAATATGAACTATTTGACCAAAGATTGACAGACTTCAAACATATGCATTAGAAATGAAGAATCAGTAAGAAATGCAATAGCAAATCATCAAAAACATATGGTTAAAAGTTACAACTCATGCAATATACAAACAGTTCTTGAGCATACCTTAAACCAGACCGTATCACAAAACTGGTTCCATTCAATAGAGCCTCTTTTTTTTTTTTTTTTTTTTTTTTTCTAAAGAATAAAGACTTTCAGAACATGACACAAATTTTCTTTAAAAAATTGTCTGCTCTCCTAATTCCTGTCCAGCCATTCCTTCCCTCAGCACTCTCTCAAAGAATTCCTCCAAAGTGTCTTTCCCATAACTTGGTGTCTTCTCAGCACTGTACTCTCCAGTCTCAGGATCCAAAACCAGCATACTCTCCGCCGCATAATACCTCCCGATCTTCCCGAACTCAGCGGCGTCTTCCATTGAGGGAAAGATCTTGACAAGGAAATCAAGAACTCCAATAGAAAAGTCCATTATCCCAATGGGAACTTTCAAGAACTTTGGCTCTTTCCCCAACAGTCTAAACAACATTTCACCTTGCTCTAATGGTGTCACAGCCTTCCCAGGCCCACCAATAGGCAAGACCTTATTAATCTTGTCCTCACCCAACACACAATCAGCAATGAAAGACGCCAAATCTGGCTCACTAATCGGCTTACAAGCGCACAACTTCCCATCCCCAAACATGACGTAAGGCTTCCCATCTTTAACCAACTCAACCTGACCCCCCAAGCTCTTGAAGAAAGCAGTTGGCCTCACAATGCTGTAACTGAACCCGCCATTCTCCTCCGCTTCCTTCATCAACTCCGCCTCGAATTTCAGCTTCGCGCGCTGGAATTCGAGGAGCGGCTTCTGCACACATATTGCAGACAGCAACACAAAATGTGAGGCCCCAAATTTCTTGCCCGCGACAAGGCTGTTCCTTGTTGCTTCATAGTCTATTTTCCATGAGTCCTTCACACCACCTGTACGGCTAGCTAGACATGACACAACAACATCAATTGGGACACCCAAACTCTCCACAGATTTCTCCAAAGTTTCCAAATTTGTCACATCCGAGAAGCACACATTGGCTCCTCTCAACTCATTCAAAGTCTCTTCCTCGTTTTTTTTCCCTCTAATCCCACTCTTCTCCCTAGCTATGGCTATGACATTGAACCCTCTACTAACCAACTCATTGACCACAAATTTCCCAATATATCCAGTGGAGCCCGCAACCAAAATGTTGACTTCTTTTGGGTTTTTGTTTCTGAATGAAGATGTTTTGGCTGTTTCAACACTTGGGGTTGTTGAAGAAACTGTTATGGGGTTTTGCTTTTCTCTGCCTAACTTATAGAGTTCTGATGAATTGACGGTCGAAGATGGAAAGGCGTAGGGAATAGAACTTACCTGGATTTTCTTGATGAATTGTGAAGAGAAACGAGTGAGGAAAAAGCTTTGGTTTTTGGCTGAATGGAGATTGAAAACGTGGGAAGAGAAACGTAGAGACATTTTTAAAGAAAGTTGTTTCTGGGTTCAATAAATTGAAGGGCAAGAATGGAGCTTTTATGATTTTTTATGAGTGCGGTCTAGATTGTTTGGTAGAAAAGAAAAGGAAGAAGAAAGTGTAGGAAAATATGAGGCCAGAGTTTTGGGAGTGTGGTGTGCTGTTCTTCCGTTGGAGTGAGAAAATGATGGTTGGATATGGTCTCTCAATCAGAACTTAAGAGATGACGTGTCAGTTTGTGGATTTTCCTTCAGATTACCGTTTTGTACTCCAAGGAAAGTGCTACTGGAAGTAGCTTTTTAAAAAAAAAATTTTGCTGAAAAGGACTGAAGTTTGTTATATTTTGTCAAACCCCCCAAGAGGAAAAAATAATAACACTTTACTTCTTTCGCTTCTGGCCCTTTGTTGGGATTTCATCTCGGTTTTCACCAGAAAAACGACTAGCAACACGTATCAGCAGATTCAGTACCCCATCGATTTTCCTCCTTTTTGTCTTGTGATACTCACGCCTTATGCCATTTATGCACATATTCGAAAGCAAAATACCAGGAGAATTATCACACGGGTTTTTTTTATTAAAAAAAAAAAAAAAAAAAACTCATTAAAGTCGTGTAGTTCTAAATCATTTACCAATATGGACTCTTCTACCAGACTACCACAAGCATTCCTGCTAAATAGCTCATCCATCATCATCTTATAACATCATAATCAAATCTATTGTTGGTGGTGGTTGCAGACTCGACTTATAGATAAAGAGACTATTTTTAATGTAAATGCTAATATCAATTGTATATTCATCAAAGATTATGATATGTTATTTTCTTTTTTATCTCAACACATAATGTTATTTACCTTTTCCATTATAAACTTTGAAAGTTTTAAAAGTAAACTTTTATTTTTTTCTATCAAGTAAACTTTTATTTTTAAAATAATTAAAAGATGCAAAAATTGCATATAAAAAGTAAACCATTTCAACTAATAGTAATCAAATATCAAATTTTTCATATGTTATATTTAATAAAAAATTTACCACAAAATATAACATATGAGAAATTTAACGCAATAAATAACATTATATTAGAGAGTATTTTTATACTCAAATGTTAAATTTACTATTAACACATTAATTATTGCATTACATTAGATATACTTTTATTTTAGAGTGTATGAGTAAATTTATATCCCTTATTAAACTTACTCTTTTTAACTAATATAATTATTTAATCAAAAAGAGTATTAATCAAGAGTGAAAATTAAAAATTCAAATCAATACACTCTAAAAATATTTGTCTCTTTTTCTCGGAGATTAATCCCCACCCACAATCCAGCCTTTACGGTTGAGGTTTAAAGTTCAAACTCCCCTTTTTAAAAGGTATTGGCACTAAACGCAAAAGTCACAACGTCACCTTGAGAAAAATAAAAAGAATCTTAGTAAACCACCTACTTTATTCTGAATTGTGGGTGAAATGCCATACGTTCTTATTCAACCAAAATTCTCTAAAACAATACCAATTTCGGTTTTCTCGTTATTCATAGCATATATATACACTACCATACCATGTGTTCATAGCATATAGATTTACATACAACATACAAATGTACATAAAAACCATTAGAAAACAAGTACAAACATGCATAAACTTGTTCCCACTTCTTCAACCCTGTATCTCAGTGCTTTGATTATACCAGGAGGCGCTTGAGGGATCGGCAGTGGAGATCTGAACACGTAGTACCTCATGAACAGCACCACGATAAAGCACGCCTAGAACCTCTTCTGCCTTAGCCGTTGAAAGATCCGCCAGAGAGACACAGCGAGAATGTGATTCATCCCGCATACGGAAGCCATAGAACCATCTGCCAAGCTTCCACCATCTGATGCACACTCGCCTATCTGAGATCTTGCGATATTGGAGTGCTTGCAATACATACTCGGCCTGCAAATAAACAATGCTCAAAAATCAGGACCACCCCAGAACATCCTCTCTTAGAGGTTGTGAATTTTCAAAGTTCAAACAAACTGAGAGGCCGAGGAACATAAACAGAAGAAATTCCATCTTGCTAAAAGTAGAACTAACAGCTCTACTTTTTAAGTGCCAGGTGCATGTTTTTCAATACCATGAGTTCACAGTGAAGCAAGATAGAATTTAGTTTATAGTTTTCTTATATGTGCACAAGCATAACTGAGTAATAACCACCTTAGCTTCCATTGGTAGGTTCACAGTCCTACTCATACATTATTCTATGGTTTAATTTTTCTTAGTACAAATTAAGATAACAAAGAAACTAATAATGAAAGTCTCAAACACAAAATTTGCTACAAGTACTTGTCAATCGATGTATTATTACGAAATTGAGTCAATTCGAGGTGAAAGACGAAAAGATTAGGACATAACAAAGCTACAAGCATCAAACCAGCAGCAAAATTAGTACATACCGGCACTCCTAGCCAACTAATGCAGTACTGCACACCAACCAAATTAGGGAGAGAATTAAGCTTTGGATTGAAGAGCAACATCTCCACATCTTTAAACCCAAGCTTCATGGCGTCCAAAACTTCAATGGCCTTCAAATAATCCCCAACTTCGAGCGACTCGCATCGCGAAGATTGCTCCACAAACCCCACTGCCTCCATTACTCTGCTCGCCATCTCATTGTGCCTCTCTATGTAAAAAGCCCTCCATCCCTATAACACCATTTTCCCCAATTTTTCGGCTTTCAATTTTACCAATAATTGTCTTTTTTCTTCTTCTTTTATTTCTAAAAAAACGAAAACCTTAATCATCCAATAATCAATAAATCAAAATGAACTGAATTGTGCATTTCTTCAATTAGGTCAAGCGATTAAAATTTGAACAAATTAAAAAAAAAAAAAAAGAAGGTAAAATTGACCTGAAAGAGAGGAATTTCCGTAGCAGTAGAAGAAGAAGAAGACGGATTTTCTTCAAGTAAAGCTTGAAAAGGCCATCTTTCTTTAGCGAGAGACTCCCACAAGCAATCGGCCTTGCAAAGCTCTCTCCAAAACCTAGAACAACTTCCCAGTGCACACAGATCCGATGCCTTTAATTTCCATCGAAAAATTTTTATTAAAAAAAGGGGGAAAAAAAGCTCTGATAAATTCGCAACGCCATGGAAGAACAAAGAGGAAAAAGGAAACTGAAAATGGAATGGGGAATTTGTCGGAACCTGAAGAGAAGAAGCGATTTTGACGGCGATATCGTCTGGAAGCGATTTCTGAATGCAATCCCAATCCACCATTTTCTCCCTCGATTCTTCTGTTCTTGGAAAATCAGTTTTGTGTTTCTGCTTCTACAAATAAGTTTCTGGTTTTTCCGTATCCAGAAAAAGAACAAGAACAAGAAAAGAAAAAGAAAAGAAGATTTTAGCCCTCCAAAAAAAATAAATAAATAAATCGGGCAATATGCTAAAATGACTATCCAACAAAATAAAATTAGTAAAATGACCTTCTTCTATTTTTTATGAAGAAAGATATTTACTCATTCTTTGTAAAAAGATGTCATTTTGCAAATAAAAATTTTTGAGAAGTTATTTTACTAATAAAATTTTTTAAAAAGGCTATTTTTATTTTTAGGTGCTAGATTAGAGTATGTGATTAAAATTATTTTTAATTTATATATATTTTTTATGAAAAAAATACTATAACGAAATATGAATTATAATTCAAATCATAGTTTAAATCTTTAAATTAAACATTCTTTAATTTTTCTAAATTGGCTACCGATAGGTCTGGAACATTTAGATTAGAATCATGTGATTAGAATTATTTTTAATTTATATATATTTTTTATGAAAAAAATACTATAACGAACTATGAACTATGATTCAAATCATGGTTTAAATTCTTCAATCAAACATTCCCTAATTTTTCTAAATTGGCTACCAATAGGTCTGGAATATTTAAAAATGGGATTTAAATTATAATTTGAATCCTAATTTGTGACTCATTATAATATTTTTTTATAAAAAATATATGTAAAATAAAAATAATTCTTAATTATATCTTGACTTTGAGGTGAGTAGTTGCCTCTTGGAAAAATAATGAGAAAAACGTTTTCTATAAATATACGACATACCGTTTTAGCCTTTAGAAAAACGACATGTCGGGCTGTTGATTCAGTTTTCTCAGTTTTGCTTGAACGGCATGCCATTTTTGTCAGCTATAAACCGTTAACGTTTGTTTGTTGTTTCACTTAAAACGACAGGTCGTATGTTTTCTGGATGATGGATAGTGCTGTCGTTTATTTTAGCAAAATACATATTGTCAGCTTTAAAAATTAACAAAGATTAAAAAGTTGCAATTTCTGATGTATTTCCTGGTTTTCTTCTTTTAATTAAAAGAGACGTATTCCTTGTTAAATAGAGGACTGCAAGACGTATTTCTTGTTAAAGTATACAGTCCTTTGTTTTAAAAAAAGTGACATACTTTTTGCCTTTTGAATTTTTCTGTCGTTTAAACCATAGAACACATTACAATGTGCAGCCCTTTAAATCGACAAAACGACATATTGTGTTTTGTGTTTTGTGTTTTGTCTATAAGCTTTGCTGTCGTTAAGCCAAAAACTACTTGCCATTTAAAATGAATAAGTTGCTGCCTTTTTAAAAAAAATAAAAATTGCTGCATTTTATATGATGCCTTGATTTTGGTATCATTAAATGTTCTTTTCTTTACGCAAAATACGACATTTCGTTTACTGTTGACATTCTATTTAGAAAGATAATACGTCGTTTATGGAATGTATTTTGTTGTCGTTTTATTGATAAAAAAAGGTTATTACAAATGACATGGATTTCATACTTTAGGATCTGTTATCGTCCATCACACCCATGCTGTCGTTTTATTTATTGATCCGTTGTCCTTAACGCAAGAAAACAACATTTCGTTTGTTGAATTATTCGTTGTCATGAACTCGAAAACTCCATTAAAAATAATAGACTTGTATTTTTTAAGTTATCTTAATTTGAGTTAAAGTATATTTGAGTATAGTTTAAATTGAGATTTTAATTTGAGTTTGTGTTTGAATGTGCACATTTTAAGTAATGAATTAAATTGAAAATCTATTTGAGTTTGTGTTTGAGTGAGTTAAAACTTAAATTTGTATTTAAATAATATTTTAATAACAACTCAATAGTGATGGAAATTTTTAATAGGATATATGAGTGGGGTTTTATTCATCTTTTTGTTGTGAATGCATAGAATAAAAAATTATTTCAATTGAAATTAAAACGAATAAGTTATGACGTTTTTAAGAATAGAAAAAATAATATTTATTAACTTAGTTTGAGTTTAGAAACTTGAGTTGAATGAGGAATTTGAACTCAGATTTTAGCCTCAAACTCAAGTTCAAACTCATTTTACAAAAGAACATAAACTTGAATAAAGTTGTAACTTTAGTTCAAATTTTTTTTGAGTTTGTGGGCATATGAACAAGCCCATGAGATTAGTGGTGCTAAATATCCCCGAATTGTTCTTGTTCATTTGTATTTTTTGAGTTAGGGCGACTTGAGTTCAAATCTTGATTTGAGTTAAGGTGTATTTGAGTATGGTTTGAGTTGAGACTCTAATTTGAGTTTGTGTTTGAATGTACACATTTTGAGTTATTATTTGAATTGAGAATCTATTTGAATTTGTATTTAAGTGTGTCAAAACTTGAATTTATATTTATATATTATTTTAATAAAAACTCAATGGTAATAAAAAATTTTAATAGGCTATATAGGTGGGGTTTTATTGATCTCTTCGTTATGAACGCATAAAAAAAAGTATCTCAATCAGAAATTTAAGTTGATATGTGATTTTATGTGAAAATTTTTTACTGTAATAAAAAAGTTAGATGTGACTATTTCTAAAAAAAATTTACTGTAACAAAACTTAAATTTTAAACTTAAATCAATAAAATAAATAAAAACCTGATTTAAATTTTTTTGAGATTGAGTACAAATAAACAAGCAAGTTTACAATCGATATTCCGTTCACTTTAAAATTTTTTGTATGGCTGTTGTGTGTAAACTTTTTCCCTTGAAAAGTCATGGCAATGACTTTTTGATAATGAGTGGAGGCAGTATAAAAGTCTTTCAAAAGTCTTTCCGACCGATTTGTAATGAAACTTGAAAGAAATAACACTACCAAAGTTCATATTGTCCCACTCAGGTATTTGATCCTATTTTCTTTTACTACTTGTTTTTCCTTCTAAGATCTTCAATTTGAAAGGAAATGAAAAATTCTTAGATATATATCTATAAAAGAAAATAAACCAATTCAATCTAAAAATAAGTGTTGTTTGCAAAGAAACTCAAAAGTAACAAAGAGCAACATTCAACAATCCATTGTATTATAAGAATTACAAGACTCTGCATTTTATGATGCTTGGGGAGGAGGACATCAATGAAAATAGAAATAAAAATAGACCTAGATCATGCAATTATTTTGTGAAGAGAAACTTACATCATTTCCAAACGATACCAACAACGGAAAACATGATTCACATAAAAAAAAGCGAAGAAAGCAAGAGAGAAAAACCACTCGGCGGAAACATTCAACAGCAGCGATACACCGCGACAACGGCCGGTCGTCGCGGTTGTGGCATGCAAACAGCCATGATGACAAGAGCTAAGATGATCACTATGAGAAAGCCCGACAGATCAATCCCATCGTCGTCGCCTGAGCAGCAAACTTTCCCCATCTTCAATACTTCAATAGAGGAAAAGCACTCAAAAAGTTAATCTCTGAATGAGAGTTTTGGGCTTAAGTTTAGCAGAGGGAATGAATTTGAGGAATTTGTACATTGTTTTTAACACACATTCTAGGTACCAAGTCAAGTTGACTATAATAAGGTTTAAGGAGACGTCTTAGTCACTCCCTTTTTTTTTTTCTCCCAATTGAAGGGTCCAAATTGACGTGTGAACTAAACGACTTTGTCTTGTTTCATGGAGTCATGAGGCCCTTAGGAAGGGGTAAAAAGTGGAAGGAGGAATTGGGTGAGAGGATTAGTGGAATAATTTTGAGACCTATGCGTTATTAGAAAGGAGAGAAAGAAGAGGGAATAGATTAGGCGAGAGATTTTAAATCCTTTAAAAAACTTCAATTTTAATCTCTCCCAATACGAAAATTGCATATTAAGGGAGAGGAATCTATGCCAAATACTATATGAAAAGGTACTCCCTTTTCTCCCTATTTTCCTCTTCTAGATAGGTAATATAAGTAAATAACAAGACTTGTTACTGAGATTTCCTCTTCTACTTAAGGTAATATAAGTAGATTTTTTTTTTTTTTTGAAGTTGATTGTTCTTGAAAGTACTTGTTACATTATGATGTTGTGACATTAATGCTGTTGTGATAATGTACTTGTTAGAAGAAAAAAGGACAGTGATAATAATGGCCATGAAGACGCATGCAGCAAAACAGTTGCTAACAAGAAGTGCTTTGTTCATTTGAAAATCTCATATTTCTTGCTTGTGTAGAGGAACGTTAATTATTAATACAAAAGAGAAAGTGGCCATTCAAATTAACATCTTTTCACTAAAACTCAATTTTGTTAGAGATAGTTACTACATTAACTAATTGGAACATTTAGTGAGTTTTACTTTTTGAACTACCTAGTGGTCTATTAGGAGATATATTCAAATCATAATTTTTGATTCTAACATTTAAAATTTAAATTTTTTATGAGAGTAAAAAATTGTAGCAGAATCAATGATTTGAGTTGGCGTGTAAGAAACAAACGAGTCCTAAATTTCTCATCTAGTCCTCTGTGCACCTATGCAAGCTTGCTGCTTGTGTACCCACTAAGCTGGTAAATTTTATTCTCCTAAAAATAATATTCAGGTTCGTTTGGTACGAGAATTTAAATCAGAGTGATTCAAATTATGATTCTGAAATTATAATTATGATTTATGATTTTAGATTCAAACAAATGACTATTATCATATGATTATAATGTATGATAATCTCTTCAAACATTTGTACGTACTTTTAAGTTGTCCCACATTGTATATATAGCTGGGTACTTGAGCAACTAACTGAATATAAAAGTATATTTTCTTTTGTAAAATAGATAGACATTTTCAATTGAGAGTTTATCAATCCCGTGTTAATGGGTCTTATTTAATTGTATCAAAAAATGAGTTTATTATATTTATTGAGTTTCCTGTTTGCATATAGAGTGTCTAAAGGTGCAAAAACTAGAATAAGTTACAGAAATAGATACCAATAATGGTGATCAAACAAATCCAAGATGACTTCGGGACTGTTTAGTTGATTGACTTAAATTTTTAATTCGGTACATGTCATATTAAAAAACACTAAACATTAAGCCAATATCCATATCTTTACTGAGCTCTAAAATATAATTAGAAAGATTCATCAAGATTTTCTTTCTTTTAAAGATAGAGATTAAACTAAAGAATTCATAATGCTAAATTATATATTGCGCATGCCATTTAAAAAATATGAAAATATGAAAACAAAATCAAATAGAAATGAAAGAGGCAATCAAAGATTAATCTTGACTATTTGCACACTTAACACTCCTAAATTAGAGATTTTTAGCAATTCAACAATCTAATTTACCTTATGTAGTATATATAAATTAATGACAATGACATTTTTTCTACATCGTGCACCTATAGAAAATTCAGTAGATATTGCGGCCCCTGCTTCTTCATAGGAACTCCAGATTAAAGAGTTCAAGATATCAATATTTTTTATTTTATATTTAAGAGTGTAACGAGTCAATTTATAATTTTTTATTTATTTTACAGATTTAAAATTTTAATTTAAATTAAAATGTAATATTTTTTAAAATTTTTATTATAATAAAAAAATTAAATATGATATTTTTTAAAAAAATTTTATTATAAAAACTTAAAATTAAAAATATAAATTAGTAAAATTAATAAGAGCTGTTTTGAATTCAATACTTACTTATTTGAGTCTCTGTTCGTAATGACATTAGTCCCTTCTGATATAATTATGTCTGATATGATGTCTCATACGATGTCTGTGAAGAACACTCCAACGCTCGATTCAACTTGCTGATTGACAGAACACTCCGACGCTCAATTCAACTTGCCGATTCGGAGCAAATAATAGAGAGGCAAAAGTTAGGCAAAAGTTTGATGGAAAATTTGTTCTGACCTCAATAAATGTTCACGAAGGTATTTATAGTTTGTTGTTAGACCTCGTATGACGCATCGCTCACTTGGGGCCATGTGTATGGTTGTACTAATCTGACCAGCCCAGGGACAGGTGTCATTCATTCATGGCTTTTTACTATGTTTATCTAAGGGTGGAGATGATCCCTGATGGTTGGCTCCTCCTAGCGTACTTCTCACTTGTGTCCCTTGATATTAATTAGGGAAATAGTAGAAAATAGGCCAATATGAAAAGCTTAAGAAAGGAAATAGGCTAATTTTTTGTTATAGAAATTAATAGGCCATAACTTGTCAAGTTATGGTTTATAACCGGACAAGTTATGGACAATTATGAATAATAATTTGTCAAGTTATAGTTCATAACCAAACAAGTTATGGACAAAAATAATAATTTGGCCTATTTATTAACTTATGTAAACTATTGGCCTATTAATTTTAATCCATCTTAAATTTTGGCCTATTTTCCTCTTTCTCCCTATTAATTAAGAGTTAGTAGTAATATATATATATATATATATATATATATATCGTAAAAGTAAGTAAAACATCTCCGTAAATATATATCATATTCAACAGCGTGCTCATAATTTTTGAATTGAGATGTGATATTTTATAAAAAATTTTAATTATAGTAAAAAAAATTAGATGTGGTATTTTTTAAAAAATTTTAATTGTAAAAATTAACATTAAAAATTTAAATAAGTAAAATGAACGGAATCAGCAAACTTAAAAATTTTACAAAAGAATATGAAAGAATCCGTTCACTTTATCGATTCAAGTTTAGAATTTAAATTTTGTTACAGTAAAAAATTCTTAAAAACAGTCACATCTAACTTTTTTATTACAGTAAAAAAACTCACATAAAATCACATCTCAATTTAAATTACAAACTCAAATCAACGAAGTGAACGGAAAATTATAATTTGAGTTCAAATTTTTTTTAAGTTTTGTCCTAAAAGAACAAGCCTTCATGATCCAAGTGCAAACAAGGCCTTCGTCAACACAATTCTTGAATCCCATCAAACTCAATCATTGTATATTTTCTATGTTGGAAACAAATCCTGCAACAGTAGAAACAACATCATTGTCTAAAGCATGCCACTTGAGCAAACTTACAGTTAGTTAGTCAAATATCAAATGTCTTCAGTCGTAAAGGTAGATTAGGAACATTGTGCATGATGCAAACATGATTATGCAACGCATCAATTGCTTAAAGCACAAACAAACGTACAAATTGTGGATACCATTTAAATTGAGTAAAAAAAAAAAAAGATTTCTCATATAACATGCACTGTTATTTTAGTACACATACAATAACATCTTCATATAAGAGTCCCTCTCGTATTTATGACAATATCGAATTCCAATTTCGGGGTCAACAGTATCAGCACCATGTACACAGTCACAAGTTCGAATCAGCCGCTCAATGTTCAATCAGTTATACAAATCTGAATGTCAGCTCTCTATAAATGTGGAATCATCGAATCCTTTACTGGAATGAGTATAATCAGAACCGACAACCGGAAGCAAGAGACCATGCAGGCTGTAGCTCCAACTTAGCACAACACTTTCCACCATGAGTGAATTTATTTTCCAACAAATGGGGATAAATGGAGAGTATTTGAAACTTCAAAGGTTCTCAAGGAACTGTAAGAAACTGGGGTATTTGGGCTCCCAGCCGAGTTCCTGACGAGTTTTCAAGTTGTTCAATCTCTTCCCCAAAGGATCATTTCTTCCTGCAAAGAATATAAAAGACGAGCATATTAAAACACCGAAACCTTGTGATGAAAAGAAAAGGAGGGAAAGTTGTTACAAGTCCTAAACAAACGTAGGATAAACAAGCAAAGAACAATCTTCACCATATATAAAAGAGAATTTATTTCTTATGCACTTGTTTCTGCATCACAAATCAGAAAGAACTATTTACCTGTAAATGCTTCGAACTTTTTACTAAATTTTCCACTTTTATTAACCAATTCCATTACTTCTTGCCTGCAAAGATTCGACAGTGTCATAGTGTTAGTTTACCAATCCATCCCAAAAGCTTAAGCTATTAGGAGGTGGACCAACAATAGTTTTATACTTTAACACTCCCCCTCACGTGTGAGCTGGACAATAGACAATCGTGTGGGTAAATTAATTAAAAAGTCCAACGCGTGAATATTTAAGCCCCAACACATAATGACAATTTTAAATGGGAATAAAGAGTACAATTACGGAGGTTTGAACTCATGACCTCCCGCTCTGATACCATATAAACACACACAGGTAGAAAACAGAGAACATGAAAAACACTGTATAGAATTCTTATTCCCTAATTCCTTGAATCAAATACAACCAGCCATTAAATAGGCTCTGAAAAACAGAATAGAAAAGGAAAGAATAAGGCATAATAATCATTTCCTAATACAATACGTATAAACCAAGAATATTCCTTGGACTTAAGGAACTATCATAAATAGATCCTAATCAAATTCAATTCGTCCACACATAGAAAGTTCTCTGCAGATGCTAAGAGCACTAGACAAAAGGAATTCTCCAAAATGAAAGTACTAATTCAGTTATAAACTTCTTGCATCAATTGCCATCTAGTAAGAATCCCCCTAAAATGAGAGAGAGAGAGAGAGAGAGAGAGAGACCTGGATAAAGGATGATTATCACAGCCCAAGAAAATTCGACCACGTAGTTTCTTTTTCAAGATTGTAACTGACAGGGAAGCGGCATCCTGTACAAAAGAACACAAGCCAGAACTAACAATGTCAATTCCAGCATAACAATCATCATCACTACACAGGAACGGACTATAACAAACAAAGTGATCTAGTAGCACCAATCCAACAACGTTTAAGGAACTACATAAACCACCACACGAAACCTCCGACAAAATTTAGAGAGAATATTTTAATTTTCAATTTATTTATCAAAGAATTGTTAATGTTCACAATCTCATCGAATATAGTAATCACAGGTTGGCATGAAGATCTAACCTCATAATGAATTAGATTCAAAATGTGATCTGGACGAATCTCAACAGTCCCCTTCTCTAACCAATATGTATGTGCACCTCTATCTGCTTTGTGCGTATGGTTAAGGTTACTTCTATATATACATATATACATGTATTTTTTGTATATAGAAAGCAATATGCCAATATCTACTTACATCCCTGAATTTCTCATCTCTTACATGTAATCTTCCAAATTGGATTTCGTAAAGGATATGTAAAGTCCTGCCAATCTAACAACACATCCACCAAACTCAAGAACTACTTTCTCCGCTTTTAGAAGGACATCAGTCCTGGGGCTTCTCCCTATTGGCACCACAGGAGTGTCCTGCAGACAGAACATGAACAGTATAAGATGAGAAAAATTCGTAAATATATCAGATTCAATATAGAGAATGATAAAACTCCGTGTGACTCGTGATATAAACGAAAAGTCTCTACCAAAAGAGTTGTGTGAATCCTAGATGAAATAGCTACCTCGTCACACTCTCCATTGTCGTTGCAATCATATGGTGCAGAGCTTGAGGTAAACAAGAAAGTACCCTCACCATTCCAGCTCAATGCAGCTTCCCTGGTTTGATCCATACACAACCAACCAACCAACCACACAAGTGCAAAATCCAGAGCAAAAAAAAAAAAAAAAAAAAAAAAAAAAAAAACAACGTAAATATGAAAGGACGTCTAAAAGAAAAGCGGAATGTCATGATACCCATCACCTCTAGTCTTACCACTAATTTTTAACCAACAACATACATACATCAACTCCAAGACTCACAAATTATAACACAGGAATCGACACGAATTTAGGTGACAATATTTGATCAGTTCAAAAGAACTAACGGTGATCAAATCACATATTCACATATCAATTCTAAGACTCGCAAATTATATCAAAGTGCCCCAGACAACCTAATGTAGCAATATTCAATTCGTTAAAGAATCAATGATGATAATCACAACTTGAGAATCAAATATGACTAGTGAAGTGATCTATCTTTCTAACAACACAATGATGAACTCTAACTAATCAAATAAGGCTCATACTTAGTTAAAAAGTGAATTAGTGGGAGATTAACAATTATTTTTGTGCTTACCTCACATCACCAGCATAGTCCGGGGACCGAGAGGGAGGAGCGCAGAATATGACATGAGAGAACTTGTGGACCATTTCCGTTCCCTTCAAAGACGGGTTAATGCCCACCTCAATCAACTCCTCATGGTGATCAGTTGTCACAGTTTGCCCATGTATTTGACACCCCGGATGCTCCTAATTTCCCCCACAAAACCCACTAAACCATCAGATGTAAACATCACCAAAATTGCCAAAAATACAAAAACAAAACAATCCCCAAGTTCTCATCCAAATTCACCACACATACCCACTAAACCATTAAACTCTAAACATCACCCAAATTGCCAAAACAAACAGAATAAACCCCCAGTTCTTATACAAAACAAAAAATAATAAATAAATCATTAATTACTAAACGTCTCCCGAATACCCAAAAAACAAAACAACCAAGTTCTCATCCAATTTCACAACAAAGACCGACTAACCATTGATCACAAAATACCACCCAATTGCTTAAACAACAAAAACAAAACAAAGAAAGAAAGAAGAAATGCCCACTAGACCATTAATCACTAAACATTACCACATTTGCCAGAAACATAACAATCATCAAATTTCGACAGCCCATCGGATCAAGAAACGTTACCTCTTTCCATTTCTTCGCCACCGAGCGACCGAGAACTCCCGGCCCAACAATCAGCAAGTCGTTCTCTCCGACCAAACGGGAAGAAGACACTTTCAGTTCTTCATTCGTCGCACCTTCAAAAACCAACCCAAAAAAATTCACCAAAAAAAAAAAAAAGAAACCCATGAATATGGACTTAAAAAAAGAAAAAATGGGTATGAGAGAGAAAGACCAATTGCAGAAGATGCAGAAACTTTGAGAGGCGTAGTGGAAGCCATTGAAGAAGACAAAGCGATGTTGTTGGGAGCGAAATTGTGGGTTTTGAGGAGCGACTTCTTCTTCTTGTTGTTGCCGTTGAGGGGTTGGAAATTACGAGGGAGCCCCTGAATTCTGACGGCGGATGTGAAAGGAACGGTGGCTGTGGTTCCCATCAAGTGGTGTTTTGGTCTTTTCTGCTTCTTCTTCTTTCTTATAATCTTCGTGCAGTTGCAGAGGAGAGTGGGATTTGTTGTGGGCAGAGCAGAGGTGAGGGTGGGCCGTGGGACATGCTATGGAGTATTTCAATATCCAATGAAATGGAGACACGTGGTCATCTGTGCTGTGGCTCCGGCATGGTAAGCTGATCATAGCCGATATCTTTTCCAAACGGTTTAGCTGGGGGTCCCAGTATGGATCAGCTTAAACGACGCCGTTTTGGCTACCACGATCTTTGCCAAAAAAAAAAAAAACCTGGCGGGGCTAGGAATGTTTTTCAGGGGCGGGCGTGAGAATCATGCTTGACGCGATTCATTTTCCCGAAAACTTTCGTGATAAGATTGGAAAATAAATGAGAAAATGATACGCTGAAATTTCGGAACTCAATTTAAGTGAGGACTGTCCTAGACAGTGTTAAATAAGGATCAGAAAAAATTATATAATTTATCTTTTAAAAATATATAAGTTTAAATTTTTATTTTTCATTCTTGATAAATATTTTTTTATTAGTATAATTATTTGATTAAAAAAATTATAAATTAAGAGTAAAAAATAAAAATCTTGATACATGCATTTTTAAAGAATATTTGTCAAAATTACTCAACAATCATGCTAATTTAGAGCTGAAAGTAACCAAATGAGAACTTTAATCTAGCCATTATAACAAGATGAAGGTCGGTCCAGCTCGATATTTTATAAAGTAATTTTTTAAAGAGAGAAAGAAGAAAATAAATTAAGATTTGAGATGAATTAAAAGTAATAAATTAATTGTTTGTATAAGTTAATAAATAGGCTAAATTATTATTTTCGTCCATAACTTATCTAGTTATGAACCATAACTTGATAAGTTATTATCTATAATTTATAATTTTTATCTATAACTTGTCTGGTTATGAACCATAACTTAACAAATTTATCTATAACTTATCTGATTATAAATCATAACTTAACAAGTTATGGTCTATTAATTTTTATAACTAAAAATTCACCTATATATTTTCTTAGACTTTTAATATTGACATATTTTCTACTATTTCTCATTTTTAAAAGATAAAAATAAAATAAAACTTCAGGTTAGTTCGACCTGAAAAAGAGTTTTGAGTCCAAAGTATGGGCTCGATCGCCTCTATTCGACCCAGCCCAAACACTTAAGCGGATCGTGTATGAGCCATTAGTAATGAGCTTCCTGCTGCTCGTTTGACTCAGTTAAAATTTATAGCTCTATGCTTATTTAATCATTGGTGGAGATAATGGCATATTAAAAAAAATAAAAATAAAAATAAAAATAAAAATAAAAATAAAAATAAAAATAAAAACGTCCACATTAGCATCGTTGAAAGGGAAAAAATGTGTCCATTAGCCCTACGGTCATAGTATGTTCACCTACCTTAACTAGTGTTTTTGTAGTCTATTGGAACTTTGGACTTTTGCGTTGAAATTGGATAACGGTGCAGAGCATCTAAATTAAAAAGCTTCCTTAATAGCAATTATTGATCAACTAAACAGACAATTTTGGTGGCAGATAATCTTTGTGTAATCCAGCATCTACTCCTAAATATAAATCAGGTCAGTCTGTGATTGTCGTTGCAGCTTCTGAAGTGATTATGAAAGAATTTGAACAATAATTGGGATTTTTTTTTTTTTTAATGAACAATAATTGGGGACTTGATATACCTGATTTTGAATAAATTAAGAAAAAAAAAAGTAACTTTTAAAAGTCGTCAGCTGGGTAAAATTTATTCTAAAAATAATTGGTAAATTGTCGGCTTATGAAGTTAGTTAAAGCATAATAAGAATTCTTTAAAAAATATAATAGTAATATTAAAGTGTTGAATTCTTCTATGAGAAAAAAGGGATCAATGCTATCCTTTCAGTGTCACCGGCTACAACTTTCGAAATTTAGGTGAAATGAACAGGGGATCAATTGACACTCTCATTAATAATTTTTACAAGTCTAGCACGTTAAACACACAATTTCACCATTTCAGAGTGATAACAGCTGACAAAAAGAACCGAATCTCCTAATGTTATATTTATTTTGTCTAACTAAGAGTGACGATTCGTGTTGGCAGGTCGTGTTCGTATCAACTTGTTTATTAATTGTGTCAAAAAATATCAACTTAAATATAACATGTTTATTTTAAAAAAAAAAACAAAACACAATATGTTTATTAAATGTGTCAAAAATTTCAATCCGTTTATTAATATATTGAATCGTGTCGTATAACCCGCTTAAATTAATATATTGAATAAATAACTAATATAATAATGACTTATTTAACACGGTCAAGACAGGTTTAACATGTTTATTGATTAATTTATCTTTTCATTTAAGAAAAATAAATGAATTTTACTTATAAATATTAAAATTCACATTATTTGTATTTAATATGTCATGTATACATTCATATTAGATCACATATAATTAGACTACATATGACATGTATAGTTAATCGTGTCAATTCGTGTCACTTCATGTTAGAGGGTCAACCTTAACCCAACTCATTTATTAATTGTATTAATCGTGTCAACCCAGTTATGACCCAAACTCATTTATAGTAAGCATAAATCTGCTAATTTTATACATATTTTGAATCATATTGTCATGTCGCTATCTAAATTGTCAGCCTTATGTCTAACCTAAATGCTCGATTTTAACCCTTTTTAGTGGTAAAAACATGTCACCTCCTAAATCCAATGAATGCCATGTAAAAGGTGAAGGTGAAGATATATGTGTGTATATAATAAATATGAATTATTCTCATTGGTGCTCCTTAAATTTTAAAGTCATTCTCAATTTGTCCCTTAAACTTTAAAAACTCTCATGAATTTTGAATTGTTTTCACTAACTCATTTTGTTGTAATATATGTTCAAATCAGACAAAAAAATAAGAGGTTAAGTGTAGTCACGTGTTTTTAATCTATTTATTTTTAAGAAAAATTCAAATAAAAAGATCTTGTGACTGTGTTATTGCTACAAAGAAGTTAAGTAAAATATATTATAATAGATAGTATAATATATATATATATATATATATATTATACTGCCTTCCATGCTTGACACACATACTTGATGCTCAATAATAGATGAACCTCATAATGCCATGCAACGCACAATTGCTGCCAATTATCCCTCATGTAGTGCCTTTTCTTTTCTTTTATCTCTCTTTCTGGTCTTCCTTTGAAAAGAGGTTTCTTCCACTTATTAGCTTGTGTAAATATTTTATGCTTGACAGATAATACAAGTCTTTAGTACGAGCGTTGTTTTACCAAACAGAAAAAGGATTTTTCTCCAATCAGTTATGTACAGACCACCACCAACTTCTTGCTGAATTTGAACCATACAAAACGTTGTTTCCCATTGATTTTCACTCAATTTCTTCTCTATTTAGTTTATTTTCACTCAACTTTCTCCCAATGTGTATGAGTTTGCAATGGAAAAGTTGACCATTTTCCAGGAAAATGTTTAGCTTTTCAATAAAAGTTTAGAGGCAAACTCCAAAGTGATCCCAAATAAAATAAAAGTTTTTCAGATCTCCAAATCTCAGCAGAACAACAAAACCCACTTTGGTTCTGAAATCAATGACCTCAACAAACTGAAAATGGACAAGCAGAATTCCATATCTTAATTTTTCCCCAAAAATAAACAAAGCAGTAACGACTCATTTTAACTTGTTGTCATTAATTCACTGTTCTTGAGTTGCAATATAGGATTCTGAATCATGAATTTCAAACATCTCATTCATTTTACCGATTCAAATTTTTAGTTTTAGATTTTTACAGTAAAAAACTATCAAAAAATGCAACATTTAACTTTTTCTGTTACAGTAAAAGTTCTCAGAAAATATCACATCTCAACTCGAATTGAAAACTCAAATCTATAAAGTGAATGAGGCCAAATTAAAAACTCCCTAAAAAAGGCATAACATTGCCAAGTATTTTCCTGGTATGCACATTCATGGAGTCAATAGGAGGTCTTGGTTTATTAATCATAGTGAAGAACGGTAACAACTGTTTTTAATTGTTAAAATAGTATTATATTCACATAAAAAGATTTACAGTTCACGATACAAAACTGTTCATAATACAAATAGAACTATTAAAAAATTAATTCAACAGTAAAAATACAATTTACAAAAATAGAGTAAATTAGTCTTCTCTATTATAAATGCACAAAAAAAAAAAAAAGAAGCAAAACAAATGTTAAAAAATAATCGATTAATGACTAGGAGTGAAAATCGACTAATGACTTGGAGTGAAATTAAGATTGTCCTTTCCGTGCGGAGCCCACCACGCCCTTCTCACCCACTACGCCAATGAGAGATTTTTGCCGATGCGAAAACAAAAAGCAAACAAAAAAACCTACTTGATTAACCATAATGTCTTCTTTTTACCAAAAATAAATTTAAAAAAGTAAAATAAAAAAAACCATGTACGGTGACTTCTCTCCACATGGCTATCATCCATTGGCTAGGTCAAACAAACATCGAGATAAACTTTACTTAACCCCGTTCATTTTACCGATTCGAGTTTTATTACAAAAAAAGTTATAAAAAATAATCACATTTAATTTTTTTGTTATAATAAAAAGCTCTCACATAAAGTCACATTTCAACTCAAATTAAAAACTCGAATAAACAAACTAAACAGGCCCACAAGATACAATAAAAATGTTAAATATATTCACAATTAATACGAGCACATAATCTTCGCTGTACGGGTCCGTTTAGTTCGCTGATTTGAGTTGAGATGTGATTTTATGTGAGATTTTTTTACTCTAAAAAAATTAAATGTGACTCTTTTTTAAAACTTTTTACTATAATAAAACTCGAATTGATAAAATAAATAGGACTGTAAACTCTATTGTGAAACTCACACTACCCACAAGTACATAGCAATTTTTTTTTTATAGAGTGTGTATTTAGTTGTGGTAGTTTGGTGAGATACTTCTCACTCACTCACATTAGAGAGTGTTGGAAAAAAAAAAAATTGAAAAAAATAAAAGGAGTACACAAAGACCAGCAAAAGAAGAAGGAAGATCCACATTCCTTCCCTCCTTTCCTAACATTCTTTTGCCATAAAATCTCCCTCAAGTCCAAATTCAAAAAAAAAAAAAAAAGTACTGTTTGAACTTTTATAATTCCAAAAAAACCAAAATCAAGCATATCCCAAAAGCAAGTTTTATTTTACTGTTTTCCTTTTGTTTTTTTTTTTTTTTTTTTTTTTTTTTTTTTTTTGGCCCCTCCTCTTTTTCTCTATTTTCATTTTGTGTGTTGTTTTTATAGGTCATGTATTTTGACTGGTGCCCACAATTTGTGGGCATTTGGGGCTAACTCCAAATCATTGTTCTTCCTTACTTTTGTCTTACAAAAAAAGGAAAAAAAAAAACAAAAACAAAAAAGCTTTAAAGAGAAGAAGAAGAGCCCTTAAAGCCCTCTCTCTCTACTCTCTCTCTCTCTAGCTTCAATTACGTCTAAAATGTGCATTTGCCTTTCCACATTCCCTCAAACCAGACATAATTAGGGTTTCGGCGAGCTCTGCAAGTTGCCGATCGGCGGCGATGGTGTTTGGAGTCTTGGAGAAGGTGAAACCGAATTTCTGAAGCAAAAAATGCGGTGGTGGAGTGCGCGAACGCGATCGCGAGGGGGAATGAGTCAATGAGGAGGCTATTTCCGTTTGGCTGGCTAGAAAATGGGGTGCGTATTCGGGAAAGCCGGGAAACCGGTAGGGAGGAGGGAGGATGGAGAGGTTGTTGCCGAGGTCGCGAAGGAGAAGGCCGAGGGGAGTCAGGTGGCGGCGGTAACTCAGAACGGCGGCGAGAATCGGAAGGAGAATGAGGAAGAGACGGCGGCGGCGAGAGCGAAGCCGCCCAAGGGCGAGAGGAAACGCTCGTCGAGGCCGAATCCGAGGCTGAGCAATCCGCCGAATCACGTCCACGGCGAGCAGGTCGCCGCCGGTTGGCCGTCGTGGCTGTCCGCCGTCGCCGGAGAGGCCATCAATGGCTGGGCCCCACGCCGGGCCGACACTTTCGAGAAGCTCGATAAGGTAAGAAAGAAGCTCGCTTTGAATTTCGCCTGATTCTTTTCCTAATTAAGTATAGTTTTGAAGTTCACAAGTTCACCGTGTCTCTGTTTGGTAGGAGAGAAAATGTAGGATCATATAAGGAAAAATGGAATCTTGATTTTTTTTTTTTTTTTTTTTTTTTTTTTCTGTTATCAGTTCCTAAAAGCAACCATTAGCTAAAATTAGAAAATTATGGTTTTAGTGCAACTCAATTATTGAGTTTACAAGCTGAAGAATTCCTAGGTTGAGTTAAATGTACTCTCTTCTGTTAATAATATTATTCCCAATTTTCTTTGCCTGTTTATTCTTATTTGGAATATGATTGCCTCGGCTTAGTTTGGTGTTTTATTATCTTAATCAGATTGGGCAAGGTACTTACAGCAACGTGTACAAAGCTAGGGATACGTTAACAGGAAAAATTGTTGCGCTTAAGAAAGTTCGGTTTGATAATTTAGAGCCCGAAAGTGTAAAATTCATGGCGAGAGAGATTCTCATTTTGCGCCGATTGGATCACCCCAATGTTGTAAAATTGGAAGGTTTAGTGACCTCAAGGATGTCATGTAGTCTGTATCTTGTGTTCCAGTATATGGAGCATGATTTGGCTGGACTTGCTGCGAGTCCAGGAATCAAGTTCACGGAATCTCAGGTATTGTGAAAGTTATTGTTCTCACTTCAATTTGTGAATCTAAGATGTTGATACATTGAGTTTATTTTTCGTCTGATGATTAAACTGGCCTGTCATTTTCTCAGTCTTCACAATATATATGGATGCACAGGTCAAATGCTATATGCACCAGCTATTGTCAGGGCTTGAGCACTGTCACAACCGTCATGTGCTGCATCGTGATATTAAAGGGTCGAATCTTCTTATTGACAATGACGGAGTCCTAAAGATTGCTGATTTTGGTTTGGCTTCCTTTTTTGATCCTAACAATAGGCAGCCCATGACAAGTAGGGTTGTTACTTTGTGGTATAGACCCCCAGAGCTTCTTCTTGGTGCCACTGATTATGGTGTTGGTGTGGATATATGGAGTGCTGGCTGTATTTTAGCCGAGTTGTTGGCAGGAAAGCCTATCATGCCTGGTCGAACAGAAGTGAGTTTTAAATGTTTCCTTTTATACACAGCAAGTTCGTTCATGGTACTGCTTTGTCACTTGTAATGCCAGCCTGTCTGGTGCTGTGGTTTTATGAGTTTATCATAATTATTTGTGTTGGGTTGAAAATGCTGTCATTTTTTTTTGCTAATTTTAGTCTCTTCGATCAGGTGGAGCAGCTGCACAAGATATTTAAGTTATGCGGTTCTCCTTCTGAGGAATATTGGAAAAAATCAAAGTTGCCACACGCAACTATATTTAAGCCCCAACAGTCATACAAACGTTGTATTGCAGAGACATTCAAAGATTTTCCACCATCATCATTGCCTCTCATTGAGACCCTTCTTGCAATTGATCCAGCAGAACGGCAGACTGCCACTGCTGCATTAAGGAGCGAAGTGAGACTTAGATTTATCTTCTGAGTTGTCTTTCTCTGTTGTAGTCCTTTCTCTTGACTCTTGAACGGTCTGCTGTCTTTGTTGTGCTATTGAAATGGGGAACTTCTGAATTTTCTAAATTTTATGTGCTTTTTTGTCTTTTGCAGTTTTTTACAACAAAACCTTATGCTTGTGAGCCTTCTAGCCTTCCGAAATATCCTCCCAGCAAGGAGATGGATGCTAAGCTACGAGATGAAGAAGCTAGAAGGTGACTACTTTGTGTGTGTGTTTCATTGTCCATCTTATATCAATATGTTTATTTTTAGTGAAATCCGTAAACAGGATGAACATATAACCTTTATAGTCCTTTTAAATACAGAATTATCTGCATGAGCATTTCATTAATACTGGTATATCCCGAGGAGGTTGACAATTTCCAAATGTGACTTGGTATTGCTGTTTCTTATTTTGGTCCCATTTTATTGTTGCTTTGTGATCTTTCATCTGAAACTTATTAAGATGATTTCTTGGACTGTTGATCCTTATATTTCTTTTTTCTTTGCCACTTAGAAAACTTACTAAATCTCTATAATTTAACAATGAATCGCCTCAGAAAATACCTTGTCTGAGACTAACCTAATCATCTTCATGACTAATACAGATTGAGAGCTGCTGGCAAAGCTAATGCAGATGGTGTGAAGAAATCTCGTGCGCGCGACCGGGCTGTTAGGGCAATGCCTGCTCCAGAAGCCAACGCTGAGCTTCAAGCTAATCTGGATGTATGATAAACATAAGATGCTCCTTTAAGAAAATATCATCTTTTTCATAGACTTTTCATCTTTCATAGATTTAAACTAACAACATGGATTTAGTTTGATTGTTTTACCTTAATTAAGGTTTTTTTTTTTTTTTTTTTTTTTTTTTTTTCCCATTGTTATTGTTATTATTATTATCTGCAATTGCCTCACTTTTCATCATGCTTATATATTCACTTCCTACATCCATTTCTCTACCTTATTGTGTATAGTTTCACTACTTAGACCAGCCGTCTTACTTTGAGTTAAGCAATCTTGATAACCGTGCTCTGTGTTTGTTTCTACTACAGAGGCGGCGCCTAATAACGCACGCAAACGCAAAGAGCAAAAGCGAGAAGTTTCCTCCGCCGCACCAAGATGGAACACTTGGCTATCCCTTGGGTTCTTCACACCACATTGATCCTGTTTTTGATCCCCCAGATGTTCCATTCAGCTCCACCAACTTCTCATATTCGAAAGCATCCATCCAAACTTGGTCTGGCCCATTGGTGGACCCTGCTGCGGTTGGGGCTCCAAGGAGAAAGAAATACACAGCGGGCGATAGTCATTCACAGTCAAAATCATCAAAAAAAGACTCAAAAAGATAAGGATTTTGCATATGGATCAAAGGAGAAAGATGGGGGTAAATAAATTATGTGATTTTTGTGAGACTATTCATGAGGCTGCAAATGCTGCTTATTACTGTCTTAAAACCGAGCCGGGAAATCCAGTTAAATTGCATGGAGAGGTAATATAAATTGTAATTCAGTTTCTCATTTCTTCTTCTATTATTATTTTTGTACCGCGAGAAGTTTTTTTTTTTTTTTTTTTTTTTTTTTTTTTTCATATGTATATTTTTTTATTAGTTCTCCTTGTGTTAAAAGGACTTTATTATGTCTAGGTTAGTTGAATTTTTAATAAATTTGTTTCGGGAACTTTTATGTTCAGTTTCATCTTTACCTTCTTTTTATGCATATTATGTAGCCATCTTGTCCGGGCTCATGAAGTATTGTCGAATTCTTGTCATATGGAGGCTGAGGTTTTGTTTTGTTTTTTTTTTTTTTTAAAAAAAAACATGTATGACGACTCTATGAGCTCATCCAATCTATCTTGTCGCATGTTAACTAATTTTTTGGATGCTACAATGACAATGTTGTGTACCACAATGACTCACGGATTCGTCTATGGGATGACATTGGATTTTGTTTGTATCCTTTAATTTAATTTTGCTTGGGAATATAATTATTCTAGGAACTGATTTCTGCAAACCTAATTTGATGAGTACGTATCACTGGCCTTCGCTAATTTTAGAGTTTAATAGCATAACTAATGGTATTTTGAGGAAGAAGTTGTGTTTTCTTTTTCTTAAAAAAAAAAAAAAGTGAGAAGAGCCAAACTATTCAAAGTGTAGCTATAACTAAAGAAGCAGTTGCGGTGTTTTGACATTCAGATACTTGTGAAATCATGTAGAAGTAGAACCTTGTAGATTTAGCCCCAAAAAAAAAAAAAAAAAAATAAAAAAAAAATAATAATAATAATAATAATAATAATAATAATAATAATAATAATAATAATAAAAGAACCTTGCGCAAATCCCACTTTCCTGGTTTATGCTTTGCTTCATGTTTAACCACAAAGACTATCACAACTACCACTTGTAGGCTATAAATGGACTCATTGTTTATCAGCCTCTATATTGCCTCTATATTGCACTTCATTGTTTATCAGCCTCTCTAAAAGCTAGTCTCTCTCTCTCTCTCTCTCTCTCTCTCTCTCTAAATGAGGCCGCCTCCTATTGGCGGAACTGGTGGAGGACCTCCTCTAAATGGAAGACCCGGTGGCCTTTTCGGTGGCTTGTGCAACGCCATATCTTCCTGGTTTGTGTAAAAAGTCTCCTCATTTGTATTTCTTAATTTTAAATTCATCACAAATGACAAAGTAGTGAGTTTTCATTTTTCGTTCATAAGGATTTAGTGCAAGTTGCCAAAGTGGGTTGCTTTGCTTTATGTTAGTTTCATGTTTTCCTAGATATCATAACAAAGCAAACGTGAAGAATTGGTGACTTGAGCAGTATTATTAACGGAAATTTTTTGGTTGACGGGTCAAGTGTTTGAAGCTACTTTTGAAGTGCATGCTAAGCAAAGCAAGCATGGGGATTTGCAAAAGAATCGAAATCTAAAATGGGATCACAAAAGGGAAAAAAAATAATAATAAATAAATAGTTGAGGCATCTAGAGATATGAGCTTCTCTTTCTCTCTCTCTCTCTCTCTCTCTCTCTCTTTTAAATAAAATATATGAAATATGAGATTTACTCCCTAGATTTATGTATTTTAGTCATTATTTTCTCTTCTTATAGATTAACTTAAATTAAAAGTGCAGAAGTCTAAGGGCCCGTTTATTTTACTGATTTGAGTTTGTAATTCAAATTAAGATGTGATTTTATGTAAAAGTTTTTTAATGTAATAAAAAAGTTTAATATAATTGTTTTGAAAATTTTTTACTGTAGTAAAACTTAAATTTTAAACTCAAATAGGTGAAGTGAACGGAGCCTAAGAGAATGGCACATACTAGAAACTAAAAAGGTGAATCAAAGATGTATTTCTCTCATTTTTTTTTCTTCACCCAAATAATAATTAAGCTTTTTTCTACATTCATGGCAGCGTCTACTTCTTGTGCTGTTGCTGGTTGCTACAAGACTGCTTTGGCGGTCCTCCTGGGCCGCCTGAAGGCCCACCGTTTCCTCCTCCTGCACCAGTTGGGCCCCCTCCTCTACCTTACCCACCTGAACCAACTCTTCCTGGGCCGTACGAACCTCCAGGAAGTCAACTGGATCCTCCTGGGCCACCTGGACGTCCTGGAGGCCCACCACAATTTTGACATCCAGCGGCTTTTTATCAGAAAGCGTTTTCCTAGAGATATTTATACATTGCCAAATCTCCTACGTTTTGATGCAAGGCTCGTCAACGGCATTGAAAATATCTTATCCAATAAACAATAAGAACCGTCGGATGAAAATTTTTGGCCTTTTATTTTTTTATTGGCCTAAATTTTAATTCATCTCAAATTTTGGCCTATTTTCCTCTTTCTCCTTGAAAATATCTTATCCAATAAACAATAAACTCTTTTTTTTTTTTTTTTTTTTTTTATATGATAAGTTTTTTTTTTTTTTTTTTTTTTTGTGTTGCTTGATGAAAAAAATTAAAAACTTTTAAACATTTAAATTTGCGTAGCAGTATCCAATCAATCCAAAATTTAAAATACCAAAAAAATCCTACAGCAAGGAAAAAAAAAAAAGCGCCAATAATGGAGATGAATAAAAGACGGTGAGAAGGGCCCTACGATGATCAAAATGGGAGGGGATAATAACAGGTGTATGACAGTGATGGTAAGAACATAAATATAAAAAGAAGTCTAAGTCTGTTTAGTACCTAAATTTGTTTCTTAATTCAAATTATGATTCATGATTCATTACAGTATTTTTTCTCATAAAAAACACATGTAAATCGAAAATAATTCTAATCACATGATTTAAATTCATGAATTAAATATACCTTTGAAAATAATTAATTTATGATCGATTTAGTTTATTAATTTAAATTTTTAATTTAAATTAAAATATAATTTCATATTAAAATTTTTTATTATAATAAAAATTTAAATATAATTATTTTTTAAAATTTTTTATTATAATAAAATTTAAATTTAAAACTTAAATCCATAAAATTAACATATCTGACTGTTATAACCACCATGATTACAATATAAGAAGATCCCACATGCCCACTTTCCAGTCGCCCCAACTTTGTTGTTGCTTTAATCAATCAAGGTTACTGCACACAGATATGACATGTCGAGACATGTCCAAAACCTGTCAAATAATGGAGAAAAAAAATATTTGGACTTAATAGATTAGGAAGCTTATCTGATTGGATCTACAGTTCTCTATTTTTAAATTTTAACTGTTAAATTTGTCTATAAATTTTTTATTTTTTATATTTTTTTAATTTAATGTAATTTTAATGTGATTTAACAATTAAAAATTAAGACCACTAATAAATTAAATTTATCAGAGAAATTCTCAATTAATTATGTAAAGCCCCATTTATTTTATTAATTTTAATTTTGTTATAATTAAATTTTTTTTATAAAAAATCACATTTAATTTATTTATTACAATAAAAAATTCTTAAATAAAATTATATATCAATTTAAATTAAAAATTTGAATTTACGGCCAAATACCAAATGTGTTTGACAGGAATAAATAAATAATCTCAACTAGGGTTAATTCTCACTGTTCTTTTTACCTTTTTCTGGCTTGTAATATTCCTTTACTGCTTAGATTGCGTAAACAAAAAAAGATGGGAAACCATCTAAGGAAAGGAAAGAATAGAGTTAATGATAAGGAATATTCTTCTTTGACATCTTACAACTCACAAATTCGCTTGTCCAATGAACATTTTTAGTCATTCGAAAAATAACAAAAAAATGCCACACGTAACACTGAAATGTCATCGAATGTAATGAAGCAAAAAAGACCCTAACAAGGACTAATAATATAAGTTATATTAATGTACTTTTGAGTTGGACCAATTGTCCATTGTTTGAAGGGAAAGAGATTGGTTTGTGTTATGAAAATTAAGAAAATGTAAAATTAAGAAGAAAACTTTAGAGAGAAAAATTAGAGAAAGAATTTCATTAATCTTGTAAAGGTGTATCAAATGAAGAGCCTCAGAACTCTATTAAGAAAATTATTGACACTATTCACGGTTCTATTTACACAGTATTTACTATTTATTGTTATTATTTGTAATGTACTTATTATTTACTGTTACTATTTACACAATACTTACTATATACTGTTACTATTTGCATAGTAAGATTTTGACATAAATAGTAATTTTGACTAATGTGCATAATAACTTTGACTGAGGTGGATAGCTACTATTTATAACACTCCCTCTTAGATGTCCACCATTCATAATGCCTCATTAAAAATCTTGTTAGAAAAAATTCAGTGGGATAAAAACCATAGCAAAGGAAAAAAAAGTACATCATGTATCTATACGTGTTTATGTTGCCTTGTTAAAAACCTTATCAGAAAAATCTAGTGGAACAAAACTATAATAAGAAAAAAAGAGTACAACCACGTAAACTTCCTCTAAAGTTGACATATATATATAGTCATTCTTCATAAATCTCGCAGATAACACATCCTGATACTGTGGATATGCTTTCTGAACATTATAGTGGGAAGTGTCTTTGTGAAAAGATCTGTTGTATTGTCACTTGATCAAATATATTAGATTTTAATATCTTTATTCTTTTCAAGCTCTTTAGAGAATGAGAAAAACTTTGGGCGTATGCGTTTTGATCTATCACTCTTGATGTATCATTCCTTTATTTAAGCGACGTATGCAGCTTTGTATTCGAATATTATTGTTGGATCTTTATTGATAGATATCCCATAAGGTGCTTAGATGTGTTGAGTCATGGCTTAGCCATACACATTCTCGATTTGCTTCATGGAGTGTAATAACTTCAGCATGATTTGAAGAAGTGGCAATGAGTGTCTGCTTCTGTGAGTACCAATAGATAACAGTTTCTCCACATGTGAACACATATCCAGTTTGAGATCTGGCTTTATGTGGATCCAACAATTGGATCTAACAAGTAACCTGCATCTACATAGCCTAGCATATCTTGTTTTGATCCTTTAGGATAAAGCAATCCCAAATAAACTATTCCTTGAAGGTAACATAATACACGTTTAATTTCGTTCCAATGTCTCTGTGTAGGAGATGAGCTAAATCTTGCTAATAGATTTGTAGCAAAAGTTATATCTAGATGGGTGCAATTAGCAAGATACACTAGAGCTCTAATTTTACTCAAATACGGTACTTCGGCACCAAGGACTTCTTCATTTCCATCTCAAGGAAAAAATGGATCATTTTCCTCATCAAGTGGTTGCACCATCATAGAGAAACTCAATGATGCACCTTTTTCATATAAAATGGTCTAGGATCTTTTATGTATTAGTTGTTTAATGGAGGAAATATTCCATAAGGTAAATGTTCGATCTGCAGATCGAGACAAAACTTTATTTTTTGAGATCCTTCATCTCGAACTCTTTCTTTATATATGCAATAATTTCTTTGAACTCTTTAGCAGTCATAATAATATTTAAGTTATCAATATATTATTTAGGAGACACCACATGCAAAATTGACCCAACACACTTCAAGAGCCCAACTTGACCCAAAAGGGTAACCTATTTGGTCTTGAGTCCTTCTATGCATGTAAACTACTTCACATTCTCATCCACTTTTCATGTGGGACAACACACACATGCACTTTTCTCAACCATCTCCTCCTCATGTGTGTGTTCACAGAGCTCTCCCTCAAATTAAAGTTTTTAAGTAGCCACCGCATCCAAGCATCGCACTCCAAATGGGAGCCAACTCAAGTATGGGAAAGAAAGCCGAAAACATGCGAGTCCACCAAATGCTCCACCATCCGCGCACCTGCGGGAACACCAACTCTCCACGAGAGACAAGTGGGAACTGCAACCGAGTGTGATCGCTTGACCCATACGAACCATCGACTCTGATACCACTTGTTGGGGAGACACCACATGCGAAACTGGCCCAACACACTTCAGGAGCCCAACTTGACCCAAAAGGTTAACCTATTTGGTCTTGAGTCCTTCCATGCATGTAAACTACTTCACATTCTCATCCACTTTCCATGTAGGACAACACACACATGCATTTTTCTCAACATATAATGATAGCTAGCAAATCCAGATTTTGATCATCTCATGAAAAATGCATGGACAACTAGCATTGTAAACGAAACCTTCCTTTGAGAGATATACACTAAGATGATTATGTCTCATATGTCCGGATTGCTTTAGTTCATACAAAAATCTTTGTAGTTTAGTTAAACACATTTCTCGAGATAATAAATTAAATGCTCCAGGCAACTTAAATCCTTCATGTATTTCATATAAATGTCACTTTCTAGTGATCCTTATGAATATGTGGTTACCACATTTATTAGGCACATATCAAGTCCTTCAGAGACAATTAGGCTAATCACATACAAAAGATAATTGCATCCTCCACAAGAGAATATGTCTATTCATAAAAATCTATTTATATCCCACAAGTTTCATAACTTTAGGTGTGATGCAATAGATCCAAACACTTTACGCTTATTAAGTAAATTTAATCCAGCCTATATAGCATCTTTTGGCCAATCATTTCTACGTCGATACTTTTCGACATAATTTGGTTTAAGATCCTCGCTTTCTTTCATTATATCAAGTGTTATTTCAAATGTAAGTACATTGTTGACAATAATCTTATCATGGCTCCATTCTTTACATGTACTGACATAGTTTATTGAGATCTCAATATTTTCAGTATTTCAGATACCTAGACCACTTAAAGGGTCTCTATGTCAATTATCGGTCCTCGCAATATTAACACTTTAGGAGCATCAATCTCTTCAAGAGTGCTAGCTCGTGTAACTTTCATTTTTCTCTTCCGCGGATTTTTATCTTTTGGAACTGATTAGTCTACCTCGTTGCAGGTGTGCCTTAGACTAAATTGCTACTATATTTTTAAAAATTTTCTCGTTAGGGACATCAATATGAGCTAGAACATTAGCAACTGATGTGTGTGTGTGTGTGTGTGTGATTTAGTCACTTTCTTTATAGCAATAAATGCATCTAGTAATTGATTCATTGAAGTACTTCTAACTTCATTGATTAGTGCGGGAACAAAGATGCATTCCACAAAGTTTCATTTTGTTTTTTCAGCCCTTTCTTTTCTCCCCCTTATGCTGAAAATACTGTTTTATATTCAAATCAATAATCCTTACTGTAAAAATACAATCTGTTAGGGATTCAAGAAATTTAATTATGCAAAGGATTTCAAAACTTAACATAAATTTTCAGCTTTCTTTGAGAATCTATCTTAGTGCATTGTGGTGGAGCAATTAGGTCATTTACTGCGCAGCTAAAAACCATTAGATGAGACATATTTTGTTTCTGGCCAAATGTCAATTGTAATGGGGAGTACTTATCATAAACATCTAGTTTGATTTGAATTAATACAATAATATGTAAAATTACATGACCTTATATAGAATTAGGAAACTTTGTTCTCATTATTAATGATCTAGCAATTTGTTGAAGGCTCTCGATCAATGATTCAACCGAACTATTTTGTGAGGGGAACAAAGTGTTTAACAATAATCTCAATGGAAATAACAATTACTAAAGGCTTGAGATGTAAATTTACCAGCATTATCAAGTATAACTTTCTTGATTGTATATAATAAAAAATTGTGCTTGTAATCTAATTAACTGAGCAAAAAATCTCACAAATGCCAATTGCGAGTTGATAATAGATAAATATGGGACCTTTTACTAGATGCATATATCAATACCATAAAGTATCTAAATGGTATGCACGATGGATGTATGAGTCACTATATCGCCTTAAATATTCTCACTTTGAATATGTTTAAAAAATGTAGGTGATTCTGTCTCAATTTTAGTTGGTGAAAGCCTTATGATCAATTTATCCAGAGAACAAGCTTCACATGGAATTTTACTGATTTGAAAGATCTTCTAGCCTTTCAATGAATGTCCATTTGGATTTACAATTATTCTTCACATGATTATTGAACCATGATGATCGAAATGATCGTGCCATAAAATTAACGTCTGAGCGTTTTTTTTTAATTACCACATGTGATTCAGTCACATTTATATATTGCGTAATGCAATTATGAAGAAAACATTTGTAGTTTTCTACTGGCACTTTTTAATAGGAAGATACATATATTACATGCTACTTTCAATCATGCCTACAAGACCTTATATTTAAGGATAGTGTGCGTTGTACCACTATCTCGTATGTAAATATCCTCGACATTAATAAAACTCGAGAATCCGAGATTAATCTACAGAGAAGTTAACTTCTGATTATAAGATCACAAATAAGTATACAACTGAATTTAAAAAAGAAATGTAACCATATGCTATAATAGTATTCATAATATAGTACAATTCATAGGTATTATTCACAAGTGCATTACTATTCATACGTATAGTAGTATTCTCAAGTACTATTCATCGATTCCTTCCATATCATGTTTTTACACAAAGAGATAACAATACCATAACATTTTAGAAATGCCGCTCAACTAGTGAGATAAGACTGATGATTTTTAATCAACAATTCATTGTTTTTCTTTGCCACAAGAAGAGTTGAGATTAACTTAAAATATTTCTTATAATCGCACAAACAATATTGTTGTTGTAAGGTAATGTGCAATGCATAGAAAGTGGAGTGAGTTTTCTCTAGCATTTCACCATTTGCGATATTTACTCCACAAAATTTCATTTGCGAGACAATTCTAAACATGGCAAAGTAGTCATTGACTTTCTTAAAATCCTAGAAATGTAAATTGTCCCACTCATCGTGAGTGGCGGGAAGTATGACTTCTTTCTAGTGGCCGTATCTCTCTTTTATACTTTTTTAAAGGACAAGTGGATCTATAACCGTGGATATTCATATTTCAAGCTTCATCAAGATGGAAAATCATTGTTTTCGCCTTTTCTTGTGGTGACTTGTTAATATTTTCCTTAATGGTATCGATTAGACCCATTGACTCTAGATTTATTTTTACATCTATGATCCAAGACATATAGCTCTTTTCCGTGATGTCGAGTGCAACGAACTCAAGTTTGGCAAGATTCGACATGGTGATAATTATAATAAAACATTGATATAATAAGAATCACAATATTATTATTACAATAGAGAGTACAACTAAAATTACATGTTAATCATATTAGCAATAAATAAAAGGAGAATTATTACAAGTATGACTATTGCAAGAAAAAATTGAAAATCGTGTGGAGAATGATTTCCAATAAAAAGAGCAAAAATATTAAAAAGCTTGAAGAGAAGAAGAGAAGTGAATTGTATGGGTTAAGAAATCTACATTTTATAGAGTAAAAACTAGTCGTTTATAGCCATTACATAGCCGTTAATAGTGGTGTAAAAATCTGTTATATTACTATTAGAAATGGAATAAAAATTACAATTGTATACCTCAAATGATGTAAAAAAAATAAACATATGAGAATAGTAATATGCATGTAGAAAGTGCAATGAGAAATTACTACCTGCAAGCAGCATAACAGTCCATTTATGATAACACAAACGCGACAAACTACTCAGTAAACCTTTCAAATGGTGTATAACGACAAAATTATAAAAATTATAATACATTGGTGGTTTAGTCTTCCTTTGCATGAATATAAAATAGTAGAGTACATTTATATACCTTTCACTTGAATTAATAATGGTAGAAACTTGTAATAAGATTAGGATTGGAACCTACTTTCTTTTTACTTTATGATAGATGACTGTAATTAGATCAGAATCTTTTTTTTTTTTGAATTAATGAATGTAGGCAATCGTAGTGAAAATAGAACGTTCGTGCTGATAACGTGTTATGAAAACTAAGAAAATGCAAAATTAAGAAGAAAATTTTAGAGAGAGAATTTTATTAATCATGTGAAGGTGTACCAAATGAAGAGCCTTGAAATTCTATTTATGGAAAAAAAAAATTAGCACTATTTACGATTACCATTTACACAATGAAATTCTGCGTGAATAATAATTTTAACTGAATTACATAGTAATTTTAACTGAAGTGATGAGTTACTATTCATAATAATTTAAACCTTCTTAGCTTAACCGGAAAATAGGCTAATCCTGATGCTAATGAAACCAATACATTTATCCTTTCTTCTTTGCTACTTCCCCCCTTCCCCGGTTAAGGCCAAATCATCCTTCAATAATGCAACTTCCAAGCTTCAAATGGTACATAAACTGACAAAAATAAATAAATAAATGGTAGAGAAGCCAAGCCGTTTGGTATCAAAGAGATTCGCTTCGTATGATGACTTTTAATGGTCGGCTACAAAAAAAGTAACACGGCCAATGACTCATGGCACAAGTGGGGCAAAATTAAAAGTTGGAAAATATCAAAACAAGACAACAAAACCAAAAAAAAAAAAAAAAAAAAAAACAGGCCAAAACAGCTGCAAAATTCCCTTGGCTGAAATTTCCTGGAAAATAATAACATTCGTTGAAGAAACTTGACCATAGAATGGAACAGGAATACACCTGACCCCTGGTAATTTGTTGGGTCACTTTCAAAAACAATGGTTAAAAACACATGGGAATAACTTTTAACTTTTTTTTTTTTTTTTTTTTTCTGTTGAGTTAAATGAGGATCCAATTTACCAACACGTGAATTTTTCTTAATCTAATGCAAATTTGTTATTATCCATATTATAGACGTGTGTTTAATACTTGCTATTGATGAGTTTGTTTCTTCTACATATCTACTTAGGTTATGCCAAATGATTAGGGGCATGAAATGAGGCTATTGGCTTTGGTTTATAATCTTGTCAATTTCCTTAATTATCTGGTGTCAAAATTCAAAATGGTACATATATTTTCAATATAATAATAATAATAATAATAATAATAATAATAATAAAAATAATAATAACGTGTACAAAACAAAATTTGATTAAGTTGTTGAAGGCTAAAACGAGTAAAAAGAAAACAATTTGATAAGTTTTGACTTTGAACAAATTTTTAGTCAAGGGGGGTAATGTGAGATTTCATTAATGGACTAACAACAGCATAGAAAGGCCTTGGCAATAAATAAATTTTAAGGCCAGTTTGGTATTGCTTTGTTGTTGTATTGTTAGTACCAGAAGTTGTTGTGATAAAAAACATGTAAGTGTTTAGTAATTTTTTTTTTCAAAATTACTGTGAATATCAGAAGTAGAAATTTAAGTATTTAGTAAATTATGTATAAAATTATTATAAAGATGTATAATGACTAAAATAAATATATTTTAACACACATACTTATAATTAGTTTTATTTCTATTTTTATAGTCAATATTCATAATATTTATACACCAAAATACTAAAAAAAAAATTAATTTTCATTTTATTAATTAAGATATCTCTAAAAAATAAATTAGTTTTAAACAAGTGATAATTTATATATCTATAAAAAAAATTAAATAACATAAAGAAGTGAAGGTAAATTATTTTTTAAACTTGCAACATTATAATAATAATATATTATTAAAATTTAACATAAAATATTTATTAAAAGTCATTGGGAAAGAAGATTTATTATTAGTCATTTTAATAAATAATTGAGACAATAACAATAGTAAGTGTTGTGAAAAAGTAATTTTTAACTTACTTTTTAAATTTTATTGTGGGATAATAATTTTAAAAAGTTATTAAATAAAAATATAATTCATCTGCTTAATTTCTTTAAAAAAAAGTTAAAAATAATCTTTAAAAATAATACTAAACCGACCTTAACTAAATTCTGATCCACCCATTCGGGATCTTTCCTTAAAAACATAAAGAGATATTGTTATTTTTCATTCCTTAAAAACAACAATTAACATAAATAGCATTATAGTACATGGTATTTCTTATCCACAAAATACGAATCTCCCTATTCAAGAGGAGAGAGAGGAGTCTATTGTGGCGGACAATAATCAAAGGATCAAAATGAGAAAAATACCAAAAACTAGTCGGGCAACAATCTGATTAGCCGTCCTGGATATGAGTCAGCACACATGACATCTGCTCCTTCAACTCGCCACGTGTCAGCCCAATCCAAAACTCCATCATTGAACCTCTGAAACAGATTACAAAAACCGAGGACGGTGGTGGTGTTTATAGGACTGACGTGGCTTCCAAACTTTCCACGTAAACTAGACATTATTAAATTTCGTTCACTATTTTAGTTTTTAATTCTGTGACATTTTTTTAAGAAAATTTACTGTAATAAAATAAAAAATTAAATGTGATATTTTTTAAAAATTTTTTATTATAAAAATTTAAAATTTAAAATTTAAATTAGTAAAATAAATGAGATTTTAGTTTATTAATCTATTTTAAAAATTTAAGCTATTAGAAGATAGGTCAACAGTAGTTTAATATTTTAACACTCTCTTATGTATAGGTTAAACAATAGATAATTATGTGGGTAAATTAGTTAGAAAATCTAATATGTGAATATTTAAATTCGAGATAAATTAAAAACTTAACACATGATGATAATTTAAATAGAAATAAAAAATATAATTATAAGGGTTTAAACTCAAAATTTTTTACTCTAATATCATATTAATTTATTAATTTATTTTAAAAAATTTAAATTATTAAGAGGTGAATTAAAAATAATTTAATATTTTAAGAGACATCTCTATATACATACATATATTAATCTATTTTAAAAACTTAACTATTAAAAGGTGAACTAATTTAATACTTTAACAGACATCTCTGTACATACATACATACATATATATATATATATATATATATATGGCTTATTAAGGAGTGTTGGTCCAATCGGGTCCACTAATTTCTTGTGGGATTTGTTCTAATCCTTGCTATCTTAAATGTAACCCAATAATTTTATTGGTATTATATGATAATTCCATTTATAATATAGACCATAATGATACCTCACGTGTGATGACATGTAACGGTACTTTTTATCCGCGGATAGAAACAAGGTGAGGTCTGTGATCTTTTATCACACCCGACTTTACTTCACACATATGTTCTTAAATCATCCATCGCTCTCTGCTTGTTATACATCTTTTAAAATTTTAAAAAGTTCCTACAATTAAATTGTATTTGACGCGTTTAGAATTATTCTTATTTTTATTTTTTATATTTTTTTAAAAAATAAAATTAAATTAATTTTAAAACGAAATTTGACACAATAAAAGACAAAATAAAAATAAAAATGATTTTTTAGTTTAGTATAAAATGAAAAAAAATAAAAAATGACTTTTAATTTTTTTTTTATTTTCTCCTCTCTCGAGCCAAAAGAGAGAGAGAAACATTAAAATAAGTTTTTTTATACTAAAAATAATCTCTTAATAAAATTATCACGTATTTTTAAAAATAATTTCTATCTAAATTTAAAATCGTTTTTATTTTTATTTTCATACAAAAAATAAAATTATTTTAATACGAATTCTAAACGCACTTATTCTTTTTCCTTTTTCACCCACCCACCAATCAAACTTATGCTTTTTTTTTTTTACAACAATTTTCCTTTCAATCATTGTTCTTTTTTTCTTTCTATCTTTCTTTCTTTCTTTACACAACATATAACCATTTTGCCAAATTGCCGATTATACAAAAAGCTGACAAAAAAAGAGTGAATAAACTAGAAATTAGAAGAAAAATCCAAACATATGTTACATAATGTTCTACATTATATAATTGATAATATATAGAATTAAGAGCTCGTTCACTTCGTGAATTTGAGTTTTTAATTTGAGTTGAGATGTGATATTTTATAAGAGCTTTTCATTGTAACAGAAAAAGTTAAATGTGATATTTTTTTAGAGCTTTTTATTATAAAAATCCTAAAATTAAAAACTCAAATAAGTAAAATAAATAAGATTAAAGTTTCCAACGCCACTAAAAAATCTCAAAAAATAGTTTAACCCTCCCTAACAACTATAATAGATTTAATTCCTTGATTACAAAGCAAAAGATATGCAGACGTTCATTACACTGAAAGCAAAACAAAAAGGAAGACAGGTTAAATAATACTCTAAATAAAAAGAGATTTATATGCAATCAATTATACATATAAAGAAGGGCGTAAAAGAAACGTTTGTATACAATTAGAAATAAACGAAAGGAAGGAAGAATTGATTCAAAACAAAGTAAATGAAAACGATTTCATTTTTAAATTATTTCTGAATCATTTGGTAGTTTTAAAATTTTCTCTCTTCAAAAAAAAAAAAAAAAAAAATTGGTCTTTTTGAAAACATTCCGCTAATAATATATTAAATAAATAACATTATTTTATTAAATAATAATATATATTAAATATATTAAATAAATATATATAAATATATAAATAATAATATATTAAATAAACATATATAATAAAAAATGGTGGAGAAAAGAGGAACAAAAAGAAAAAAAAAAAAAAAAATGTTTTTAAAAATGTAAAAAGCGAAAACGAGAAAATAAAACACCTTTTTTCTTTTTCGTAAAAAAAATTTTTAGTTTTATTTTAAAAAAAAATTACACCAGACACGTTTTAACACCCATTTTCTTTTTTTTGCTTTGAAAACGTAAAAAATTTTATTAAACATAACGATCATGTATCATAAAACTTTCTCTCTTCAAAAAAAAAAAAAAAATAAAACATTTTTAGAAGGTAATATATATATATATATATATATATATTAAAGAAAATTAGTACTTTGTAAAAATATTATTGTCTTTAGACGTAATTTTATTAATAAAAAGACGTGTCTAAAAAGTAAAATAGAGGATGTTTATTATTATTTCTCTAGTCAGATTTTAACAAATAATATATGTTTTGTCCGTATTTTAATTTTAAAGTAATTTCAAGACTTAAAAAGTGTTGATATTCCCCTTAAGATTTGTGTTGATATTCCCCTTAAGAAAAGTGTTGATATTAACTAGAGATGAGATGTAAAGAGTCTATTTATGTCGAGTGTGGGGAATACAATTACTAGACAACTTGAAAATAATTGATTTCTCAAAGTCTGCAATAATCATGAAAAAAAAAAGGCCGCGTCACATTTGAAAGAAGGAAAAACACGGAAGTTGACATATTTTCAGGTGACAATAAAAATTTATAGTAGATTTTTTATGGATATGAAAGATAATGGCAGATTTAAACATCATAAATTCTAAAATTTCAAAAATGTCCTTTTCTCATTCTATTAGACATACTTTGACTTTCTCCTTTTCAGATCTGGCCTCATACGTTGTCGATCTTTACTTGTGCTCTAATTGACTGTCTTTAACGAGAAAGAGTTGCATACCATTAGCGAAGAGAGAGAAAAGAGAGAGAGAGAGAGAGCGTGAACAAGTTGAGTGAGAGAGAGAAGCGAGCGGGTAGAGAGAATCGAGAAAGAGAGGGAAGAGAGAACGTATCTAGGGTGAGAGTGAGAACTCTGTTGAAGAGAGAGGGGAGGGAGGGAGAAAAAACGTGACTACTGTTGAGGGAGAGATAGGAGAGCCAAGCATTAGGGATTTTTAATTTTTGGGGAAATTTTTAAGCTCGATATGGTAGCTATAAGGGATTTCAGTACACATGGCCTTTTTTGAAGGATGTTTTTCATAAATGATTAAAGTTTTACAAAATTGTAAAAATTGTCGTTTTCATTAATTTAGTGGTCAATTATTAATTGATTCAGCGGTTAATCACTGATTGAATCAAATTTATCAAAATCAATTAGGAATTAAGCAATTTTAATAAACAAATTACAGTGATAAACTATTAATTAACTAATAATGAATCGCTCCATCATGATTAACTTAAAAAAAAATGATAAAAAAGGCTACTCGAGAAAATTTTCCCTAAAAAAACTATGCTATTTACTCTTTCAAGTTCAAAAAATCTACTATATGTTACATCCCTTGAAAGAATATGAATGTTTTCCTATTCGGATACCCATAAAATCGAGAAAAATATAATATAAGAAACTATAATATTTAAACAGAAAATTTTAAAAAGAAAATATGTTTGGACTATTTCAGCCTACAAACTAAATGGATGCTATATTTTCCTCACAAAAACTATTCGGCTTTTTTTTTTTTTTTTTTTTTTTTTGTGCTAATGTTGTAACCATTATCCTTAACTTTCATTTAATCATAGATTTAGATTTGGTTTAACACTTTGGTCCCACAATCAATAGTATTAAATTTCATCCCTAATTTGTAATGCCACGTGCCGCAGTTTAGTTTTGTGGCAGTTTTGGATAATGGAGATACGTTGTTAACTTTTTTTTCTATGTGTTTACTTAATGAGAAATTCGGATAATAATGGAGATACGTTGTTAACTTTTTCTTCTATGTGTTTGGTTAATGAGAAATTCGGATAATAATGGAGATACGTTGTTAACTTTTTTTTCTTTTTGTGTTTACTTAATGAGAAATTCGGATAATGGAGATACGTTGTTAACTTTTTTTCTATGTGTTTACTTAATGATAAATTTTATTCTCTTTTTTTTTAAATCATTAAATTTATGTATATTTTTTAATTTTTATGTAATTTTATATAAATTTAACGGATAAAAAATTTAATCTACTGATAAAAATGTTTTTTTATTTAATATTTATTCTTCATTTAATACACAAGACTTGTGTATTTGGTATTGTAATTTATTATAGGGTTATACACATACTTTTTTTATGCAGTAGATGTATATACAATATTAGCCTCTTGCAGTTGTAAAGAGACATTTAGTTCATGAATTAAAATTATGAGATTAAAATTATTTTTTATTTACGTGTATTTTTTATAAAAAAAATACTATAACAAATTATAAATTATAATTTAAATCATGATATGAATCTTTTTATTAAACGTCTCCTGAATTCAATGCCTAAAACAATGAATCTTATATAAATAATAATAAAAATAATGAATCATATATATATAATAATAAAAGCAATGAATCTTTCCTCTAATCAGGCGCTCTTATAATAATAGATATGTATTGATTAATTAGTTTTTAAATGGGACAAGTCCATTATTTTAAAACTCTGCCTTTTATTGCCTCATACCAAACCCTACCAAGAACATGGGTCGGACCCAACAATTATCCAAAAACAAAATTTAAAAATAAAGACTTCCCAAAAAAAAAAAAAAAACCCCAAAAAATCTAGTCAGAAATTCGGAATGGATAAAATTTAAAGTGAGACAAACAACTGAAACAAGTGAAAATTTTATTTAAAAAAAAAAAAAAAAAAATCAAATTATGCCGCTCAACTTTGGTGCCTACAATAATGCCACGTGGCGGACTCCGTTTGGCTTCTTTTTAAAAATGTAAAAAATAAATAAAAAGCCATAATCCAATGGTCCCAGAAAAAAGCGCGTCTCAGGTTCGAAAAATTGAAAGAATAAAAAAAAAAAGAGAAAAAAAAGAAAATTATTGTTTTATCATAATTTACTTCATCTGTATCTATAAATAGCCAGAGAGAGTCCAAATTTTCCTAAGCTTCACAAAATCTCTCATTTCTCTGCGTATCTGTACCTCCAGAAAAGGAAAAAAGTTCCTATTTTTTTTCGTGAAAATTTTTTCCAGAAAACAAATCCAAACAATTTGTTTATATTTTTATCTCAGAAATTCGTTTGTTTTCTGGAAAAATTTTAGCTTGAATTTCTGATCTATTGTTTGTAAAAAGGTTGAATTTTTTCTTTTCATTTCTGTAAAAAAAAAAAAAAAAAAAAAAAAAAAAAAAAAGTCGAAAATGGAGGTCTCTTTGATTGGGAGCTCGCAGGCGAAGGTTGGACGGACAGAATTGGCGTACAGGGAGCTAGGGTTGTGTAGTTCGAAAGCTCATGGCGTTATGGCGCTGAATTCGAGGGCCAATTTGCGCTTGGCCTCGCCCAGCACGAGGTGGAAGAACGCTAGGCTTCGATTTTCTCCGATGACCGTACGATCGCAACATGTACGACCTAAGGAAGTCTCCGGCATCGCCGGAAGATCCAAATTGGTGAGTCTTGTTGTTTGGTTCCTGAGAAATTGGAGGATGATAAAACAGAAAGCGAAGTTTTCCTTTTTTTTTAAAAACCATTTTTAGATCTTTAGTTTATCACTACCTTTTATCAAAATATTTTATGAATTTTGTATTCTGTTGGAATTAAACAGGGAAAAATTGTAAATTCGAAGTAAGAAACATACATACCGTAGATTGAATTATTGAAGGTGGAGCTTTGGATTTGGATTTATTTTTATTTTCATTTTCAGTTTCATTTTCGCTTTTTAATAATTATTAGTGTTGGATCTTTTTCCGCTTACATTTACAGCGTGTTTGGTAGGTGGAAAAGAGAGGAAAGAATAGGAGAAGAATTTTGCAGTGGAAAATAAAATTTTAAATTGTTTGACGTAGAAAAAATAAGAAATAAAAGAAAATAAAAATGGTTAGGACATACTAATTTTTAATTCTTTCTTCTTTCAACTTTGAGAAGAAAAAATAGGAGAAATTTTTTTTTTTAAAAAAAGATGTAAAATAATAATTTTAACTTTTATCATTTATTATATGTTTATTTATATTAAGATATTATTGTAAAATGTTTTAAATTTAACATTTTTTTCACTTTTTTTTTAAAATAATTTCACCAAAGTATTTTATTTCTCTTTTCCTTTCTCTTCTATCCATTCTATAGTTTCATAATGAGCTAACTCTTACCAAGAAGAAAATCACTATATACATATATACACACACATAAACATATTTTTGTTGGCTGCTTTGCATGTGTTTCTATTTGTTGCGTATAGGAGAGTGGGGTTGGCTGCTTTGCATGACTGTTAATTGGTAACTAAGTGTAAAGGTAGAGCTAAGAATTTTTAGGTTGGGAGTTTTAGGAGAGATTGTAGTCTGCAGATCATTTTATCTGACCTCAGTGGTGTGAATTGTGATGGCTGTTCAAGGGTCTGCAGAACGTGTTTTTCTAATTGCCAGATGAGACTTAGCCCTATATAATCTTTGTGCTTATCGGTGTTAAAAGGGGCAAGTCTTAATTTTCAGTTTGGTGGCCAACTTTTTAGGTTTCTTAGCGTTAAAACATTCAGATGATCATTGGATCACCTATGGCAGATTTTACAAAATATTCAGAAGAGAAATGCTTCGGTTTACCATGGAAACTTGAAACTGAAATGTTAACATTCTTCGAAAGTAACTGTTTTGTATGCCTTTTTTTAGTATTATAATATGCTTGAAGAGGTTTGTAATTTGCTAACTTTTTTTTTTTTTTGGTGCACTTTGCAGTCTGATGGTGTGAGGGTATTTGTTGGATTGCCCTTGGATGTAGTTTCAGACTGCAATACAGTAAACCATGCAAGAGCAATAGCTGCTGGACTAAAGGCACTGAAACTATTAGGCGTGGAAGGCATTGAACTCCCAGTTTGGTGGGGAATAGTTGAGAAAGAAGAGATTGGAAAATACGAGTGGTCGGGTTACCAAGCTGTTGCGGAGATGGTTGAGAATGCAGGACTCAAGCTTCATGTATCACTTTGCTTTCATGGGTCGAAAAAACCAAAAATCCCACTCCCTAAGTGGGTGTACCAGATTGGTGAATCCGAGCCTAGTATCTTCTTTACTGATCGATCAGGGCAGCATTACAAAGAGTGCTTGTCATTGGCTGTGGACGATCTTCCTGTTCTTGATGGAAAAACTCCAGTTCAAGTTTACCACGACTTTTGTCAGAGCTTTAAGTCGGCATTCGTGTCTTGCTTGGGTTCCACAATAGATGTAAGAATTTGAATATTGAGATTCAAACAGAATCCCCTTTGTTTCGTATGTGTACTGACACTCTATGGCTCCTGTTTGGCTAATTTCAGGGCGTTTCCATGGGCTTAGGCCCTGATGGCGAGCTCCGATATCCTTCTCACCACCGGGCATCAAAGGGCAGTATTGGAGTTGGAGAATTCCAGTGTTATGACAAAAACATGCTTAGCATTTTGAAGCAGCACGCTGAAGCATCAGGAAATCCCCTCTGGGGGCTCGGCGGTCCCCATGATGCTCCCAGCTATGACCAGTCCCCACACGAGAACAATTTCTTCAAGGACCATGGGGGATCGTGGGAATCTCCATATGGCGATATGTTCCTTTCGTGGTACTCTAACCAACTCGTAGATCATGGCAATCGTCTACTTTCCATGGCTTCCTCAGTTTTTGAGGACACTGGAGTGGTGATTCATGGCAAACTACCGCTTATGCATTCATGGTACGGAACTAGGTCTCACCCTTCTGAGATGACTTCAGGGTTCTACAATACCTGCTGTAGAGATGGTTACGAAGCTGTGGCTCAGATGTTTGGAAGCAATTCATGCAAGATAATATTGCCTGGAATGAACCTATCGGATGCACACCAGGCCCGCGATTCTCTTTCAAGTCCTGAGTTGTTGCTTAAACAAATTAGGACGGCTTGCAGAAAGCATGGGGTTGAGGTTTCCGGACAGAACTCTTCAGTTAAAAATGCTCCTGATGGCTTTGAACAGATCAAGAAGAATTTGTTCGGTGAGAACGTGATCAACTTGTTCACTTATCAGCGAATGGGAGAGGATTTTTTCGCGCCGAAGCATTTCTCGTCGTTCATGCAGTTTGTCCGAAGTCTTAATCAACCGCAATTACATTCAGATGATCTGCTTAGTGAGGAGGAAGCTGTGGAGACTGTACCTGTGACTTCAGAATCAGGCATCAACATGCAAGCCGCTTAGTAAGACTTAGAATATGTTCATGTAAATACCGAACGTATATTCTATCATTGTTAGTGAAGCAGAGCTTTCATTAGACAAAACATAACGAACAAGGAATTGCCAACCAGTCGAGTATTTTCTAGTATTTTACTCAGAAATATATGTATGTGTGTGTGTGAACACTTGATCCTGTCCAGTTTTTATATGGAGTCAGAAGTTTTATATATACTTTCTTCTTGGCATGGACTCTATTGACTATATCTCGCTAATGTATATGAGTATATATATGGGTGTGATTTTAATAGTTATTCTAATATTTATTTATCAATAAGTATTATTGTTTTAACTGTAAGATATTAGTTTTAATAGTTATAATAAATTATATAATTGATAAAATTTATGACAATTAATAAAATTAGTTCATCAGATTTCTATATTTGATGATAACTAACCAAAATTCAGTCCGTATGTATGTATGCATGTGATGGTTAACTACTCTTAGTGGTTTCTTCAATTGGATGAAAAAATTTACAAATTCTTGTCGACACTGGGCACTAATAATCAACAGAAAATGATCATAGACCTTTGACTTGTATTCATTCCAAAATTTCCTCCCACTTTGAAAAAACTAGAGAATTCAGTGCCACTTGCCATGTGGTTCTTGAACCAAATATGATATATCTTTCAAAGTTTGGTCCAGCATGTTTGACTATAAACCCGTGTATCGTAGCGTAGAAAGATCACAAGAGAAGAAAGAAATCTCATTGCGTAGACAAGAAAGGATAAATCGTCTTGATTCAGAGGCTACTCCCTTACTTGTCAAGCAAGTAAACTACCCATTTTGTTTGCCTTTACCAGTTGAGTGAAATTTTTGTTGAATTGAAAAGTTTATCAGCTATTGCATTGTAAAATTATGTGTATCTATCGACAGATGTTAAGGTCCTGAGCTCTTTCATAATTACCATTGATGAAGCTTTACTAGGTCAAACCACTTAACAAGTCCGACTCGTCATTGGTGAATGTCGCAACTCTGTAATCACAGGATAAAGTTTACATTTCTATGACCTTGTTCAGTTCATGGATTTAAATTTTTAATTCGAGTTGAAATGTGATTTTATATGAACTTTTCATTGTAACAGAAATGTTAAATGTGATTTTTTATAAAAATTTTTAACTGTAACAAAATTAAAATTGAAAACTCGAATTGATGAAATGAACGAAACCGTTTAAAAAAAAAAAATAAAAAAAAAAAAAAAAAAAAGGAAGATAAGCCACATAATAGCCACGCAAATCACGGGAGAAGCCATATTGCATAATATAAATTATATATGGTTGCTATGTACATCAAGGAAAACAAAAAACTTTACACCAGATGATGGATGATTTAAGTAGCCCCAAAGTTCTCAATTTCCTTACAAATTTCATGTCACTCTTCTCGTATAGACCATGTGAAGTCCAATTCGCACCAAAGTAAAAACCAAAAACAAGCTAGCAGTCTCTTTTGTTGCATGGCATCTGATGACCACCAAATCTTGCTGATCCTGCAAAAAGAGGAAAATGGGGTTAACACGAATTAGGCGATGAAACCGCCATCACATATCAACAAAATTCAATCTGAAAATCACAGAACTTGTATCTGTTCTTACCCGTATCCTTCATTCACAAGCAATCTTGGTGTCAAAGCTGCTAAGGCAGATTGCAAAAGCTTGAAATGCCGATATTGGGTACCGGAAATCCATGGTGAATAAATCTTTCCCAACTTTTCCAAATTGGAGGATGATCTTCTCATGTTCCGGCCCAGCAGGTCCATTCTCTGGAGAAGCCACCAACTGAAAATTTTTCACGGAAGCAACTGTCACTCGTCCATGAAAGTTCAGGCACCAACACTGGAGTTGCTCGTGCCACCTAGGAGACTTGTTTCTTAGCACCAGCACTCTGTCTTTTTGAATGGCCAATGGCCCCAACACAAAATTTTCCATGCGGGTTGATTTCGAGCGGAAAAATGGGAGTGAGGAAAAGGAATCAGGATTGCCGATAGAAAACTCTGTCTGCTTGGGTGCTGCTCCGCCAGGTTCAATTGCTGAGGCTGGAATGGCATCCATGATACACTGCATTCTCCTTGGTCCCCTGTTCATAAATTCTTTAAGTTGTTAGCTGTTCTTCTCAAATGAGACTGGACAGTTTAACATATTGTTAAAAACAATTAAGACAGCGTTGAAATGAGGAGGAAAGACAATTTGCAGAATTCATTAACAAAGATCGACTCTTACCTAGAACCCAACACATTTAACTCGTATGAAATGTGAGCCACTGGGTAATTGCCTGCGGGGACACGAGGTGAAACTTGTTTCAGATTTACCAGCCTAGTTGAGCGACTTTTTGCAATCTTAGCTCCCGCATGAGGCGGTTGTCCGTCAAAGATTGTGAACTTAGTCCCCAGGAAATTTGACCTAGACAAAGAAAAAGAATTAGTACATGGATTTATAGAAAGGAAAGCATCAAAATCTTATGCAACCTCTTAGAGCAAACCTTAGTTTCCCAATATACGTGCTGCTTCCCTTTGACATGTCATCGGCATGCAGAGAGATGACATAATCTGTGCAGGTGGCACGTCTACATTTGCGTGCAGCAAGAAGGAACTTTCCATCATCAGTTAGTGCTACGAAAAAGATCAGGCAAAGAAAATGTTAAGATATTTATGGCTCAACTAATACAAAACTCCCATTTTCAGGTAGCAATGCTCACCATTAGTCAAACCGAGGAAAAGGAAATATGTCTGCGTGGAACGGTTCCTTTTGATAAAGCACTTGAGAAGAAAATCCCTAGGGCCAGGCTGCAAACAACAACAAAAAGATATGAGTGATTTAAGAAACAGAGAAAAGAAGATGCCAAAAACAAACACTAGTTCACAAATGCCAAGCTCAAAAGTACCCGACCAGAAATGCTTGATACAGACACAACGCACAACAAGGTTTAAGTGAATCTCACATTATTGCCATCATAGGTGAGCAATTTCTCACACTATTTGGCGTCCGAGGACAACTAAACAACTATGCAATTTGCTGTCTAAGAGGAGCAAACTAATAAGAACAAATCCTCCACTTTTAAAAGTAAGAACTATTCATCACAGGATCAAGCACTATTAAGTATTGACAATGAAAGTGCCCCACAGAGCAAACTGCACTAACAAAACAAAAACTAAAAACAAAAAGCAAAGGTAATTGCTGAGTAATTTCCCACATAAACTCCCAAGGATTGGGAAAGTGCCAAAATTCATCCTGAGATCCCAAAGATTTTATTTACAAGTATGTCAAGCTTGCACTGATAGCCAGGTTATTTTATTAAATTCAGCTTAAAAATTCATTCTACAACCATCTAAAGTAAGCAAGTTTCCACTAAATCATCTTTTGTCACTACTCACTAGTGCGCAAATATTCTGCAAATACTTTTTAGAATGAACAGAAATTGGAGACAGACTATAGGTGTATCAAAATAACCCGACATTTGAATATAATTAGCAGAGAGAGAGAGAGAGAGAGAGAGAGAGAGAGAGAGAAGGAGGAAAAGAATATTTCTTCCTCAAGTTCCTTATTGAACAACAAACTCAAACAATATCAAGGGTGGAGATTCAAAATAAAAACTGGGAAAATTGTCTGGATATATCATACACCAAAGCCTACACTTTTTCTCCTACAGATGTTAAATGGAAGAAAAAAATAAAAATAAAAATAAAAACTAAAACTAAAACTAAAGAGAAAACTACATTACCAGCCTTTTTTAAAAAATAAAAATAAAAAATAAAATAAAAGCTGTAGAAAATTAGACAGAAAAATGTATTTCAGTTAATAACCAGATTAATTAAATTGCACACAACCAAATCTTAATTTTCCACAAAGTTACCTACCTTTTCTTAAAAAATAAAAATAAAAATAAAAAATAAAAGCAAAAAAAAACTGTGTTTTTCCCAAATCGAAATCTAATCCACCCCATACCAAATTATACGATTTGTATCCGCATAAAAAATAAAAAAAAAAAAAAAAAAAGAGAAAAGGGACCTGCTTGACGGAGATTGGAAAGGTCAACCTTCCGGAGAGCTCGGGAGCCTTGACGATCTCCTTGGTGATGAGTCTCCAGCTCCGGCAAACGCCGGCGCAAGCGACGACGCTCTTCCGCGGCGGCCAAGCGGCCTCCGACGCCTCGATTCTGAGGAGCACCTCCCTCAGAAGCTCCTGCGGCATGTTCGCCCAGCAGCTCTGGCTCAGCCCGTCCAACACCGACGCCGCCGCCGAGACCTCCTGAACCACCACCCTCTGCGACCGCGACGCCGTCCTCATGTCCTGTATTATACTCCTTATCGACATTTTCCTACCAATCCTCTCTCTCTTTCTCTCTCTCTCTCTGTATATATCTATATATCTGTGTGTGTGTGTGTGTGTGTGTGTGTTTTGTTCAATCTCAGTTCACACGCAACATCCACATCTCTCTTTCTGTGTATATTATATCTGCAAAATGAGATTTTGAGTGAATCAAAGAAATGGTTTTGGGAAAGGAAATTAATGAATGTTTTGATTTTGGTTTGGTTTGGGTTTTCATTTGTTTTTGAAGATGAGATTGAGAGCGAGTTCTTACTGTGCTGTGTCGTGGGTATTTGTTTTCATTGAGAGAGAGAGAGAGAGAGAGAGAGAGAAGGGATTGGGTCCTTATTGGAGTGCGGTTGGTTTCCGGTTTTGTTCCATTCTACTCTCTCTTCTCTTCTCTCTTTCTTTTTTTTTTTTTTTTTTTTTTTGTTTTTTATTTTTTTTTTTTTTTTTTTTTCCTCTTCTAACACGCCTGTGTATAATACAGCAAAATAATTATGCCGGATGGAAGTATTATTAAAGACGAACCACAAAATTATTGGTTTGTACATAAAAATAAGTGACTTCTATCATAGCATTAGCATGTAGGTTCTCGAATGTTTTGATTACATATAATTCACCTCAGATGCAGAAGATCATACTAAGACATATTTTTTACTATACTTGGATAATTTTTTTATAAAATAATAAATTTAAAAATGTTCTTTTTCTGTAATTATCTTACAAAATCTTAAACAAATTATATAAGATGTTTGTTTTAAAAATTCATCTTTAATTTTAAATTATAATTTTTAATTTTTTATAGTATTTTTTTTTAAAAAATTTAAATTTTAAAAAAATTAAAATTTATAAATTAAAATTTTAAATTTATAAATTAAACGTGTAATGACGTATAATTCACCCAAATAAGTTTGGTAGTTAACTATTTATTTATTTATTTATTTATTTATTTTAAAAAGAAATAGCCCGTAACCTTCTTGGAAAAGTCATTAGTCATACAGGATATTTAATGAAAATCCTTGAAGCTTCGTCAAACAATTAGTATTTCTTTATTTATTTCTATTTATTCGGGGCTCAACTAAAAATTAAAAAGGAAGAGTGGGTGATTGGGAAATAGGGCCCACCTCTCAACTATGAATTTATATCTATTGCAACGTATTTTTCAATTAGAATGTGACTTAATATTTAATAATAATTTATTATATAGCTGGGTCCCACTTGAACCTAAAAGCTCCTCTTGAGTCTGAAAGTCTCAGTCGATGGGCGGATGTAACATATAACGCCGTTTATATGTCCCTCGAAACGACAGCTTCCAAAGCAGGAAAAATTTCACAGAAAATGCATCAGATAGAATATTTGATGATACTATGTTTAAAATAAATAGCATTTTAAAAAAAAAAATAGCGATAAATTATAGCATGTTTCTAATTTTCAATTAAAATTTAAATGTTCTTTTCCAAATTTATTTTTCTTTCTTTTAGGATTTTATTTTTTCTTCCTCTCGCCTTTCCCCTCAGCCGCCTCTCCCATTTCTCTCTCTTCTTCCATTTCTCCCTCCTCACATTTCTCTCTCCTCTCCCCCTCGCTCTCGTCGTAACCTTTGCTCCTGACGGCGACGATAAGTTCGGGTCTCTCTCTTCTATGAGATTTAAATGATCTAAATACAATCTAAACAAGATAAAAAACAATAATCTAGTCAAAAATCCAGAAATACCATATAAACTTATTTGAGATTTAGGCATACATCAGTGGACAAATAATGTGACCTCTTCCAATGGGCAACGGAGACAAGAAGTTCATGGTCGCTAGAAAATGTCGATGGCCGGCCAGAACTAAGTGGAGGACCTGCAAAAGGAAGAAGAATGGCAAGAGGAGCCATTAAGCTCCTTCCTATCTCTCCCTAGTGCTGGAACTTTAGACGGGCCGCCCGTGACCGCCTGAAAAGCCTGAGGATTTTCCCGAGCCCAAACCCGACCCCCCGCCCGAGCCCGAATTTCACTTTGAACGAGCCGCGGGCTTGTATTCGGCGGCCCGAGCCCGCCCGAATTGCCTGAATTTTTTAAACTTTTTTTTAATATTAAGTTATTTATATATATTACAATTTTTATATATATTATATTTATATATATATATTACAATTTGAAATGAACACACAAAATCACAAACTATATAAAAAAATTATTTCTTTATTAATTTTTAAATTTGTAATTCATGATTGCCTCTTTAAAAATCTTACCAAGAAAAACTCAATTGGGATAAAAACTTGGCAAGAAAAAAAGAGTGTAATCATTTTGTGACGAATTACAAATTGTACAAATTTACATTGTTTATTAAATTACAAATACAATGCAAAAGTAAAGACAAATTTACAAAATACAAATTACAAATTTACAATTTAATTTGAAGCTGAGGGATCGTCTTCAAAATTAATCGATTAAATTCATCGATCCATTCTTGGCTTGCCGGTGAAATTGTATCTTGTAGACGTTGATCGGCCCAATCCCAATCCTTAATGCAAACCAAGGCTTCAACAATATCCCTTTGCAATGCATTTCGGCGTTCCTCAAGTATTCTTCCTGTCGTACTGAAGGCTTGTTCGGATGAAACAGTGGAGACTGGGATCGAAAATATATCCATTGCCAATCGAGTTAGGATTGACCAAGTTAATGCTCGTGCCCTCCACTATTGAACTAAGTCAAACGATTCTGCCGTACTGCTGACTACTAAGCCTTCACTAAGGTACGCCATAAGCTCGTTGAAGCTGCTGCCACCACTGCCACTTGTTGATGAAGATTCACTTCCACTCACAGCTTCCGTTTGAGTTGTCTTCCTCTTCTTTAACCCGAAAACATTCAAGAATGAATGCGGGTTTTCATCCTGTTGTTGCGATTCCTGTACTCTGGAGTTTGTGCTTCTAAACCTAATCTCATATTTAATATAGATTTCATATATTTTTGCCTTTATTATTGCAAATTGGTCCGTACAAGTGATGCCTAAAAATTCACCTAAGTTTTCTAAACTACTTTCTAATCCATCTAATTTTAATCTAGGATCAAAAATTGTACCTAAACCATATAACAAAGGCAACTTAGACCAATATTTTTTAAATTTGTTTTCCATAGACTGAATAGGAACTCCTAAGATTATGTCCTCCCTATATTCGTGAAATGAAATATTAATTCTTAAAAGTTCTCCTAAAGCTAAAGGTGATGTTGGGTAGTATGTTCCACTAAGTTTTAGGGTAACTTCATGAAACCTACCTAAAAATTGATACAAAACTTCAGCAATTTGCCAATCAAATTCATCTATATGTCCTACTCTTAATTTTACACACATATAGTTTGTTATAGCATCCTTATAAGGGATGCATTGTTGAAGCATAATATAAGTTGAATTCCATCTTATAGGCATATCTAACGCTAATGCTCTAGGAGGTATATTTAATGCTTGTAAGAACCTAAACCAATCTTCTTGTCTTTGATTACTACATTGAATCCATGCAAGACTATCTCTAATTCTTTTAATGTGATTACCCATTTCTTTTAAACCAGATTTAACTATTAAATTGATTACATGACATGCACAACGTTGGTGAAAAATAGTACCGTCACTGAATAGACTTAAATCATTTTCAAAAAATTCAATTGCTTTTATATTGGCACTAGCATTATCTAATGTTATAGCCATTACTTTATCTCTTAATCTAAATTCATCAATTACTTTTAAAATTGTGTTATATATTAAATCTGCGTTATGTGATCCTAGAACACATTTAAAACCTAATATTCTCTTATCTAAATCAAATCCTTTAAAGTAATGTCCAGTTACAGCTACATAATCTTTGTTGGCAACGGCAGAGCAAATATCTGCCGTTAACGCAACACACCCGCTAGTCGAGTGTAAAAGGTTTATTAATGCATCTTTTTCTTTTTTAAATAATTTTAATAAATCTTTTCTAAGAGTAGTTTTTGAAGTGAACTGTGCATTAGGATTGTGTACAACCTTAATATATCGTTGCCAATTAGGATGCTCTACAAAACTAAGTGGTTGATCTAAAGCAGCTATCATTCGCGCAACTTCCATACGATCTTCTTGCGGATCGTATTTATAAGTGGTTAGACCACCGGTTGCGCGATCAAAAGATAATTGTGTTTGGCGGAGTTTAGGTCCGCTAGATTGGCTAAGCTTTTGAAGACACTTTTCGGAGTGTCGTCTTAAGTGTGTGGTGTCGTGAATAGTGTCTCCTTTTAATTTAGATGAACAATATTTACACTGAGCTATATATTTAGTGTTACCTTCATTATCCACCTCGTCAATTATGTCGAAGTGATCCCAAACTGTCGAGGTACGCTTGCATTTTCTCCTGGAAGTTGCAACACTTGCCGACGCAGACGCAGGCGCAGGCGCACTCGCCGCCGCTTCTCCATGCCCAATATTGCGACCACGACCTCCAGTACGTCCACCATGGCTTGGATTAGTAGATTGCTGCGTAACAAACTCATTAGTGGGAAATTGCCATCCTTCTACATTGTGTTGGGCATCAACAGGAATACCACTATAACCAAAAGGATCCATTATAAAAAAAAAAAAAGAAGAATTTGATAGAGAGAGCTTTAGAAAAATTGTGAGAGAGATTGAGAGAGATTGAGAGGAATTGAGAGAGTTTGAGCGAGAAAAATGTGTGAGGGATGGGGGTATTTATAAGGAAATTTTGGGGTTAAAAAATGATTTTTTTTTTTTTTAAAAAAAAACGAGATAAACAGCTAGTTTTTGAAATTCAGGCAGTCTCACAACTTGGGTTTTCAGGCAAAATTCGGGCAAAATTTTTTTAAAAAAAAAAAAAAACTAGCCTTTTTCAGGTATTCGAGTAATTCGGGCAACTTGAGTTTTCAGGTAAAAATTTAAAAAACTAGCCATTTTCGGGCACCTCGGGCAATTCGGGCAAGCGGGAAAAATTCGGGCAAAATAAAAAAAAAAAATCGTTCAGCAGGTTCAGGCAATTCGGGCACACCTAATTTTCATGCATTTTTCGGGTTGGGCACGGTCGGAAAAATTCAAAAAAAAATCCCGGCGGACGACGGTGTACGGTGGTTAGATGGCGGCGAGCAAGGGTGGACATGTCAAATTCGGGCAGCCAAGTTTGTCACTTTAACTAACAATGCTTACTAGGGAACAAGAATGCATATTGAACTTGTTCAAAACAAGAACAATATAGGTTCTCTAAGACGACATGTCTTCCACGTCAATTCCTAGAATCTACGAAGACATGTGTGTGTGCACACCTGAGACAAAACGGGTTAGAATAAACACTCAAATTTTTACAAACACCAACGCATGCACGATGTAAAATTTTTGGAGAAAAAATATTTTTCCTCTCACTCTATAGAGAATTTCTGCCACACTTAGAAAAATAGGTCAAAATTTGTGTTACATAATTTTCTATCATTCTCTTATTTATAGAGTAGATGTCAAACTTCTAGAAGGAATCCAATATCTATCTCCCATACAAAGCTTGTTAATTATCTTCCATTTAAATTTGGAACAAAATCTCCTCTTCCTTATCCTTAATTTGGCCGGCCATGGATGGGGATTCTCATCCCTGTGTGGCACCAATTACAAATAGGGAAAGAAGAGAAAATCATCCTTTATCCTGTAGTCCAATTTTGATTCAAATTCAAATTTCAATTTAAGTCAAACTTAAATTAATTTGAATTCTAAATTGAACAACTTATCAAATAAGTTTAAAAGGATAAATTTAAATGTGTTCAAATTCAAATTTCAATAATCTCATTATTTAAATAATAATAATTAATTCTCAATTAATTATTTCTGAGTGTTTAATTTTAGAATTCTATAATTATAAAATTCCCATTTTACCCTTTGTGTCTGGTAGAATTACTAGGATGACGAGGAGACTAATAGACCTATAATCTCGAGCTCCAATAAAATTAATAATTAATTAAACACTTTAATTAATTAATTAATTAATTAATTCTATCAATTCTAATAGTTACTCCAATATAAACTTGAAATTGCACTCTCAAAATTATAGACATTAATTACTTTTAAACTGTGAAGTATCCATTTAATATAGTCACTGCATATAGATCAATCCTCCAAAAATAATTCATAATTAGAGTTAGGTAAAATCCATTAACCTCTCTAACTATATGTTCATCCTTTAGTACCATTGATTCTCTAATGGATAGTGATTCATAAAAGACATTCATGAACCAGAGTGCTCTTATTAATCCAAGTATTGAATCAACACTCAAGAGAATTATTATCTGCTTCTTTCTCAAGAAGGAATGAAATCCATCTCGTATAATAACATTTGTGGCTACCTACTTCATCATGTCTATAAAATACAAGGAATATGATTCAGGGTATCGGAATTCGTACAGAGTAAATCAAAAGACACAAATCTACAAATAGGAGTTTGTTAAGAACTCAGGATTAAGATCATTCTATATTTTTATACTTGATAGAAATTATTAGAAATTCATATTGTATCTATGTCCCTGTTCCACATAATCTTATTATATGTAATACACTCATTCAATATCTCACTATATTAGCAGTACGAATAACACCGTTCCATTTTAAATGAGAATGACATGTATTAATAATGTTTTAATTAAAGATTTCAAACTTTAATTAAATTCATTATGAACATTATCCTCTTGCATATAACACTTATATACAATGTTTGGGGTCACATAAATAATCATGGAATGTTCATTGATATTCATAAAATATTCACAAATATATACACATAAAATGATGACTAAACCCTTTTATTAAATAAATAATAAATATTCTATCACATTTATGCTTCTAGGACACCATTCCTAACATCTTTGTCACGTAGAATCTACATGCGTAGAACATAAGAGGCTTTTTCAAGATTCTCAAACCAAAGGGACTAGGCGACATGCTATTTGTCTCAACCAACATGTCAAAATCATCAGGCGCGAGCAAGTTGTTACCGACATGAAAAACAGAAACATGCAACTGCTCCTGCTAACTTTACACATATGCATTTATCAACAACGTTCTCCATAAAGCTAATTTTAGTGACTGTCTCATCCCAAAATTGAGACACTACTGCCTAGGTATTATCCATACACTCCCACTCATCATAGAGTTTCTCAACACAATAGTGGAGCTAGGAAACACATCCATTCTCAAGGCTATGTCCATTTCATCAATAACAAATTCACCACAAGAGATCCATACAATATCTAATGACATGTCTCACTTAACGTCAAGATAGCGTAGATGCAAAAATTACTCAAGGCTAAAGAAAATAACAGGGACAACTAACAATAGACAAATAAAACAAGATCATGCAATTTTCCCTTTACTTAGCCTTCCCAATGATCCAAACCAATATGATCATTGTGTGCTAAAGTCCGTTGAGCAAGGATAGAACTCTTTCGTAGGTAAGGACAATTCATCAAACATCACAACCAAATGCATTAATCCACCACCGATAGAGTAGTAAAGATTGTGTGGTTCATGACATCCAACAAACTTCCTTCGCCGGTCTAAGCATCCTACCAAATAATTAATTATTGATAGGATAATTTAATTGCCCGTATGGATCTTAGCAATATGGTAAATACATACATTTATCCTTAACACTCCAATATATTATTTAACCATAATATGAGTTTAGTAATTATGTAAGTCCATATATAATCATTCACAATATTCTCCCACTTGAACTGCATAATCAATGACGACAATACTCATATAATACAAAATGTCAATTAATAATATGTAAACAAAATACATGGATAAAGACAACAAGCTTAAGCTCCAACAAGACTTAAGTGTTCTACCAAGCAATAAAACTATCGATAAGATAATTCTATTACCTGTATGGACTTTCGAAACATAATCAACAAATTAAGTTTATCCATATAGTTCCACAATTTATTATTTGATAATAGTATGTGAGTTAGTGATTATGTTAATCCACCAAAAAAAAATGTGTCTAATTTTCTCCCACTTGGATAGCATAATCAAAACACATGATACTCACATAAAACAAGATATCAAATAATAATGATAGTAATAATAAATAAATTATGGATAAACTTATAGCTTAAGCTTTATCATAGCACATGAGCTTCTAATTAAAATTTTCATTCTCACTTTAACGCAAAAGAGACCATGTATGCCTATGCAAATAATTAGGCATTAAAACATTAAACACAAAATGGGCATTTCAAAATTTGAACAAACATCCATATTATATGTCTAAATTTTATTTATCAAAATATCAAACTATGTGGGAGAATAAATAAAATATGACCATATAATATGGAGTAACAAGCATGCCTCAAAATTTTAGATCTCAAAATAGTGAGAATTAAAACTACCCAGAAAATATATGAAAATCATTACAATAAATAAATATTTAAATAAAAATATTTTTTAGTAGCTCATTTGCATCCATGTAAGGAGTGTGTGTATCCCAATGCCTTTTTTTAGTCCCTAGAAACGACACGTCATTTTGCTCATTCAAAAAAATGACGCATTTTTGTCAAGACGACACAAAATTGAACTTATCAAACGACATGTCATTTTTAACCTAAAATCAAAACACAATATCATTTTTGTCGTCCCTAACCTCCAGGCTGGTAAAAAATGACCCGAACAGACTCGCAGCCCGACCCGACCATATCTTGGCCTCTAGAACTCCATTTCTTGACCATTCAAAAGGGGTTTTCTCCAAATTTTATCCTATTTTGATCCACAACATCAAAATGACCCAAAACACTCAAAATTTCAAATGAGAATGAAAACTCATTCCGGCCATTTTTCAAGCTTCAAACCATGATAAATTGGCCAAATCGCCTCACGAAACTCAGAAAAATTATCACCCATAAACCATATTCAAAGTGGGTAACCTCAAAGAATCATTTCTCTAAGCTAAAACATGGATTCAAAATTTTGGGTTTTGTTCCACTGAAAATGGAAAATTTTAAAAAATTGTAGCTCTAAATCCAAATAAGTTGGCCCTGATACCATTTGTGAGATTTAAATGATCTAAACAAGATCAAAAACAATAATCTAGCCAAAAATTTAAAAATGTCATATAAACTTATTTGGAATTTAGGCATACATCAGTGGACAAAGAATGTTACCTCTTCCGGTGGGTAGCGAAGACAAGCTGTTCATGGTCACCGAAAAACGTCAATAGCTACCGGAATTGAGTGGAGGACCTGCAAAAGGACAAAGAAGGGCAAGAAGAGCCATTGAGCTCCTCCTTATCTCTCCCTCTCTCTCTTTGTTCGGCCATACCCCCACAAAATGCACAAGCACAAGTGATAACTCCATGAAATGGAGTTATTTAGCCTCTTTTGTGGATTAAAAAGTATACTTGTTCTTAAGAATTTATTTAGTTTTTAATACTTTTACCTTATTTTTATTTCATTTTATTTTATTTGGAATTAATTTTATTTTTTTAGTTTGTTTTAGGTATTTTTATTTTATTTTATTTTATTTTTATTTAGTTTCCTTTTAAAATAATTATTTTCCTCATTATGTAATTTAATTTTGGTGATAGGTGGGCTTAAGTGCAAATTAAAATTCAAATTGGGAGAGAAATGCAAGAGAAATTAAGCAAAAATCGAATTTGAATTAGCCTCAAAATAGAAATCCTTCGCGCGAGTGAAACCAGTACAAAACTCGCCACTCTAGCCGTTGGATTGAAGCGTCAGCGGTCCAGATTGGGCGCGTGAAATCACCCCAGACAGGAGCGCGTCTCCACAGAACCGCGCAGCTCTTCTACCAATCGGAGAACGCCGCGTGTCCCAGCTGTCCCCCACTCAGCAGCCCGCGGGATCTAGTGCGGCGATTTCATCTAAGTCGCGTGAAATCTCCCTCTCTCAGCGAACCAGAGAGCGCCGCGTGTCCACTCAATCCGAACTCTCCAATTGAAGCGTGCCACGTGTCCGAACGCAGGCCTTGAGCTGAGCTCAGTTGCAGCTCTCCTTTGTGCATGAAATGAAGGGTTTCTGAGCCGATATATGCCAGCGGCCGCAAGAAAAAAAAGGGGGAAGCGAGGAAAGAAAGAAAAACAGAGAAAAACCCCAGAGAAGAAAAAGCATTTAATAAGGCTTTTCAGCCAATTTCCTAAGAAAATCCAAAAAAAATATTTTTATTTTATTAGATTTAGATTTTATTTTTCATAAATTATTGAGGGAGAAATCATTTTGGAGTTTCAAGAAAGAGGAAGATGATGATTTTGGGAAGAGATTTTGGAGTTTGTGACACCTCCATTTGGTGATTTCTTTCCCATATTTATTCTCTTTATTTTTGTAATCTCTAAAAATGATGAAACTCTTGATGTTATTTAGTTAATTTTGTGAGCTAGGCTCCTAGTGGAACTAAGATTGTGATGTTTTAGTTTTTGCTTTTGGATTGTCTATGGTATTTTTGTGCTTGTTCATTCATGTGTATTTACTTGCTTAATTTCTATTTTTGATGGAAATCAAATGTAGAACTAGACTTAGATTGATTTGGAAAAATGAATTTAGGTTGGACTTTACATGAATGATGCATGTTCAATATAGGAATATATTGATTTGTAGAAGGTATAGGAATATATCGTTTACCTTGTATAACCTAATAAACCCGAACTTGAAATTGGAATTCCATAAACTAGATTCACATAGGAATATGATGAAATTGGTTTGAGGAGTTATAGTCATAATTAATTCGGAAGAACTTTATGCACAAACTTGAGTTTGGTTAACTAGTACAGAATGCTGTAGCATTTCTTTAGCATGGCTTTAGCATTTTGCAATCAAGGGGAAATTAGGAAGTCCTAGCTCAATTATTTACAATTGCTTGCATTTTTATTTTCTTTTAGCTATAAAAATATATAAAAGAAAACAATCCTAGGAGTTAATTAATATTGGTATTTAACGAAAGCTAAACACAATCCTCGTGGGATCGATATCCGTACTCTTGTACACTTTATTACTTGTGCGATTCGTATACTTGCGAGTTTTCACGCAACAAGTTTTTGGCGCCGTTGCCGGGGATCGAACCCGGGTCACCCGCGTGACAGGCGGGAATACTCACCACTATACTACAACGACTAAAGAAAGGGTGCTACCTCTCTTAAACTAAAACTAATGGGCAGTAAGGGGTTTTAACCAATATTCATTAGATAAAGTATCTGATATAATGGGCTCACCGATGGGGTTCATATAGCTCAAGTGAGTTAATAAAATAAGTGTTCATCCCATTATAGACCGATATTTAATATACATGCATGTGTTAATTCACATTAACATAGTTGTCCATAAAATGCTTTAATTAATGATAAAGTGAATTATTATGATTATGAAAGTCCACATAAAAATATTCCAACATCTCTTCCCTCATCTCTCTCATCAGCAACCTCTGCTCCGATTTGGCGAAGACGATGACGGCGATCGAACAAGGCCGCGTCGCGAATCACGTCTGAGCAGATCACCACATTTGGTGTCCACTCCTAGTGGTGACAACGAAGACGTGACGGCAAGACGGACATGCGAACCACGTACGACTAGATCGTAACATCTGGCGGTGATGATGTGACGGTGAGACCGAGTTTTTTCTAGCGACGACAACAATTTTCGTGGTTATGTGATAGTGAGACGAGCTCAATGAAGTCGCAGATGGCCAGATCCGGTGCCTGCCAACAATTCAAGCGAGCTCCCGTTTACTTCTCCATTTTTTAATCTAGTAAATACTGTATTTACCTTTCACTAAATAAATTAAAATATGACAAATAATATATTTATCAGCAAATATTTTATTGAATAAAAATTTATATATGATAAATATTGTAATACTTTTAAATATTTTAGTATTTATAATTTAGAATTTGTTATATTTATTAATAAATATAGTATTTACAGGTAAATATAATGTTTAACGATTGCTGAAGTCGGTGGCAGGGTCTTTAGATAAATAAGATATTTATTAATAAATATGGAGTATTAAATGGTCACCGGAGTCGATGGTTAAATTTTCAGATAAATATAATATTTACTCTTAAATATGATATTTACTGGTAAATACAATATTAAACGGGGGTTGAAATTGGTGTCTAAATTTTTAGATAAATGTGATATTTAATATTTACAAATAAATAAAATATTTATTGGTAAATACAGTGTAAACGGTTACCGAAGTCAGTGGTTGGATTTTCGGATAAATATAATATTTATACTTAAATACGGTATTTATTGGTAAATACAATATTTACCTGTAAATACAGCGTTAAACAGTCACCGGAGTCGGTGGTCAATTTTTCAGGTAAACATGGTATTTATTAGTAAATACGGCATTTACCAATAATTATAGTGTTAAAAGGTCACCGGAAAACAGTCACCATAAAACGATCACTAGCCATAGGAAAATTATCACATGTTGCAGAAAATGGTATCTGATCGCCAGAGCCGGTCGCTAGTCCCGGTCATGGTGGACTTGACTATAATCTACCTATTTTAAAAAATATGTTATAATTTACTATTTTTTTTAAAAAAAAAATAGATGTTTGGAAGGAGGAATAAGGTGGAAAATGAAGTTTAGGGGTATTTTTGAGTTTTTAATAATGTTTAAAACTTAATATATCAAATTATACTATAATTTACTATTTTAAAAAATATGTTATAATTTACTCATCACTTTACCAATTATGTTTTTTTTCCTCCTTATCCTAAATTTCACCATTAGAGCTGCAAGAACATGCCAACTTGGCACGATCCGACCCATAGGGCCACGTGGGTCGGTCCGGTCCATATAAGAAAAATCCCCAGCCCAATCCACACCATGGGCCAATTTTTTGTGGGCTAGGCTTGGCCATGAATAAGCCTGTCCATTTGACCCACCATGGGTTTAGATGGGTCAGCCCATCTTAGTCTCTAATTTTTAATATTTTTTAATATTTGTTTTAAAATTTCTAAACGAGTTAATAAAAGTCTGAATAGTTAATGGAAATATAAAAAGATATATTTATTTACGACTACCTCATTAAAAACTTTTATAGAAAAACTCATTGAGAGAAAATTTTGGTAACAAAAAATGAGTACAGTTAGGATAATTAGATATAAGATGTTTATAAAATTACTAAATGAAAATCAAACAAACAAAAAACATAAAAGCCTAATATGTCAAGCCTTGCAGAATGCCATTCTCTAACTACGAGTGAACATAGCAAAAAATATATAATGATGGATTAATTTTAAAAAGTCCCCCCAAACTATGACCCTTGTAACACTTTGCCCCCTGAATTTTAAAACGTAACATCCGTTCCCCCTAAACTTTGTACCGTTAACAAGTTTTGTTACAATGAGTGATGAAATTCACCACGTGTAAGACACATGACCCATCTGAAGAGGGTATTATTGTAAATTAACTTGCACCACAAACTGCTCATAATCAAACCCAGATACAGAGCCTGCAAATAACGTTCATGGCCTTCTCCATCATCATTAAGCATCTATATGCCTCTCCCTAACAAACCTTCTCTCTCTAACTCCTCTCTCCCTAAAGATTCAAAATCAAACACAAAAAGAACAAAACTTAGAGAGAAAACCAACCTGTACATGAAAATACCCTTGTTATCAATGAGAGGCTTCTTGCAGAGGAAGCAAGCCTAGAGGAAATGGGGCTGGTGCTCTTCAAACCTGACATCATAGAACCTCGTGCCGCCAGATCTGGGCAAAAATGACAATAAAGAAGAAGAGAAGGAAGCAAACAACGTCAGAAGAAGGCTCCTGAAGCTGCTCTGCCGCGAGTAAAACACGTGGTTCTAGTGGTGGTGGTGGCTACCGGAGAATCCATCCTCCATATCGGCCAAGGAGGCCAGGTCGTCGTCTTCTTCGATGAAACAAGGTCTCCTTGTGCCTGCAATGGCGTCCATGTTCATTTTCTTTTTATGTGCTTTTTGCTCTGGAAAACGGTTCAAGGTTTGAGGGAAGAGAGAGAGAGATGTGGAAGTGAAGAGAGGGAGTGAGGAAAATTTAGGGTAAAGTCAATCCCAAGAAGGAAAATGGGGAACAAAATGAGGAAAAAAAAGAGCGAAAATAGGGAACGAAGATGATAAATTTTTTTAATAAAATGGAGAATTATCTGATTAGGAGGGTATAAGCGTAATTGTATTTTCAATTCTCACTAAATAAGTGACATGTGAAAAGTCCATCACTATTGTAACATAAAGGGAAAACTTGTTAATAGAACAAAATTTTAAGGGAACAGTGTTAGGAATGGTGTCCTAAAAGCATGAGATGTAATAGGACATTTATTATTTATTTAATAAAAGTGTTTATTCATCATTTTATGTGTATATATATTTGTGAATATTTTATGAATATCAATGAAAATTCCATGATTATTTATGTGATCTTAAACATTGTATATAAGTGTTATATGTGAGAGAATAATGTTTAAGGATAATAATCAAAAGGAGATGTTCGTAATGAATTTAATTAAAGTAATTAAAATATTATTAATACATGTCATTTCCATTTAGAATGGAACGGTGTTATCCGCACTGTTAATATGACGAGATATTGAATGAGTGCATTCGCATAATGAGATTATGTGGAACAGGGAGAGACACAATACGAATTTCTAATAAATTTCGTTAAGTATAGAAATTCTAATTGAGTCTACCGATGGTCATATATAGAATGATCTTAATCCTAAGTTCTTAACAAACTCCTATTTATGGATTTGTGTCTTTTGATTTACTCGGTACGGATTCCGAGACCCTGAATCATATTCCTTGTATTTTGGAGACATGATGAAGTAGGTAGCCAAGAATGTTATTATACGAGATGGAATCCATTCCTTCTTGAGAAAGAAGCAGATAAATAATTCTCTTGAGTGTTAATTCGGTACTTGGATTAGTAAGAGCGCTCTGGTTCATGAATGTGTTTTATGAATCACTATCCATTAGAGAATCAATGGTACTCAAGGATGAAGATATAATTAGAGAGATTAACGGATTCTACCTAGCTCTAATTATGAATTATTTATGGAGGATTGATCTAATGCAGTGACTATATCAAATGGACACTTCACAGTTTAGAAGTAATTTATGTCTATAATTTCGAGAGTGCAATTCCAAGTTTATAGTGGAGTAACTGTTAGAATTAATGGAATAAATTAATTAATTAAAGTGTTTAATTAATTATTAATTTTATTGAAGCTCGGGATTATAGGTCCATTAGTCCCCGTGTCGTCCTAGTAATTCTACAAGACACAAAGGGCAAAATGGAAATTTTAGAATTAGGGAATTCTAAAATTAAACACTTAAAAATAATTGATTGAGAATTAATTATTATTTAAATAATGAGATTATTTAAATTTGAATTTGAACACATCTAGATTTATCCATTTAAACTTATTTGATAAGTTGCTCAATTTAGAATTCAAATTAATTTAAATTTGACTTAAATTCAAATTTGAATTTGAATCAAAATTAAATTGCAGGATAAATGATTATTTTCTCTTCCTTCCCTATCTGATATTGGCGCCTACACAGGGATAAAATCCCTAATGCATGGCCGGCCATAATGGATAAAGGATAAAAGGAGATTTTGTTCCAAATTCAAATAGGAGATAATTAACAAGTTTTATCTTGGAGATAAAGATTGGATTCCTTCTAGAAGTTTGACTTCTACTCTATAAATAAGATAATTATAGAAAATTGTGGACACAATTTTTGAAAACAATTTTTGACCTAATATTTCAAAGAGTGGCTGAAATTCTCTTATTGTGGGAAGGAAAAATTTTTCTCTAAACAATTTCACATCATGCATGCATTGGTGTTTGTGAAAATTTGAGTGTTTATTCTAATCCGTTTTGTCTCAGGTGTGCCCACACACACGTCTTTGTGGATTCTAAGAATTGACGTGGAAGACATTGGTTTTCTAAACACAAAGCTTTGGAGCAAGGATTGATTGAGGTCAAAGAACTCAAGTTATCATCCTAATCGGCCGCTAGGTATTATTCCTAATTGAGCTCTTAATAAATAAATTAATGTGATTAATTTATTCGTGCATAAATTAATATAATCTATAGAGTACCTCAAAGGTTTTATGAAAAATTTTGTTATACTTGATCCGCTATCCCTACGCTTCCGCATCCGAATTCGATTCGAAAACCAACAAATAGATGTTACGTTTTAAAATTCATGAGGCAAAGTGTTATAAGAGTCATGATTCAGGAGAAATTTTTTAAATTAATCCTATTATGATTTATATATAATATATATATATATATATACACATCTAAAATTGGGCTACAATGGCCATTTCATGGGCTAGCCCATTGTGGGCCTATATGGGTTGAATCAAGTGGGCCTTACATTCTGGCTCGTGGGCCTTACATTCCGGCTCATGGGCCTATTCGTACCGGCACGACACGACCCAAGTCCGGTATGTCTCATGAATTTTGACGGGGCATGTTGGGCGGGCCAATGGGCTGAGAAATGCTAATTTAGTCTAGTCTAGTCTATCAATTTTGTTAGGTTGGGCCGAGCTTTAAACAGTATCGTGTCGGACCAGTCCGACCTGACACTGTATTAAAATAGGTCGGGCCAATTCTCGAACCTCGGTCCATAATTGCATTTCTATTCACCATTGGCCTATCGCCGTTTGTTTTGTTCTGTTTTATTTTATTTTATTCTATCATATTTTTATTCTAATTACTTGTATGCAAATAAACGGTTTTTGTAACTACCATTTTCTCTATTCTCACTGCAATCTGCCTGCTCTTTGTACGTGCTCTTCTCCACGGTTACCCTTTTAACACGATTACACGTTTTATATTTTCTCAATTTTTCAAAATAAGAATTGCACAAAAAAAAAAAAATCATATTTCTAAAATAAACAAAAATCCTATTTGTTCCTGTAGGACGAAATTCTCACTCTTTCACAAAGAGTGGATCCCACCAAGATTCCACTTTCACATATGGACCCCCTCTTTGTGAGAGAGAGGAGATTTAATCCCATAGGGTTAGAGTAACGTTTTTCAAATAAAAATAATGAAATAGTAGAGTGGAATCCGATGATTACCAAGCTTGGAGAAAATATGGGTGGGTCCACCACTCCCAAACATCTTATTCCGTGTGTCTGTTTGCCAGACCCTCTTTTGTCACACACACGTATAATTCAGTATTGGCGAGCAAATAAGAACAAAAGAAAACTTAGGGAAAATCTAAAAACCAAAAAGACTGAAAAATAATTTCTCGAAAATATCAATGCAACAGCGAATTTTATAATAAGAACTAAAGAGATGTTATTTGTTATCCAACTTCATGTGTGAGTGCAGGGTGGGAGTTTAGGAGGAGGGCTCTGTCTGTCGGTTGTTAGTATCTCTTAGTCTTTGTCAAAATCAAAATTTGCCAAGAAAATGCTTTCGGATAAGGTTCTATAACTGTGTGGCGAACTGCCATGTTTCATAATTCACACCCTTTTTTTGTTAGTACTAAATTTTATTAAGCAAAAAAATTGACTTGCTATAATTTTATACAGATAAGTATCTAGCATAATCTCAAGTTGCGATATTTGACTCTACATAATATTCAAGAAGTACATAGTTTGAGATTTAATCTAAATACGCATGTTTTTCAGACATCCGAAATGAAGAGGCATAAGGTTCTAAAACGCAAGTTGAAAATACGATTTACACAGTTTATTACTTTCTTTCTTTTTAATCTGCCCAAAGTTTTTGAAATTATTCCTCAAATGGATAGCCTTGTTGATAATTTATTTTAAGGAATAGGATTATTCTTTTTGTTTGAATAAAGAAAAAAAAAAAAAAAAAAACGAATGAATTCAGAGAACCATTCTTAAGTACCTTACACTACGAATTACACAAAATATATGATACGAAACCTCCTCGACCCGAAAGAAAGGAATATTTTCTCCACATGGCCTTTTTTGTTTAGGAGCTATCATCTCTTGACTCTTTTATCATGCTTAGAGAGAGAGAGAGAGAGAGAGAGAGAGAAGCAGACAAAGAGATGACAAAAACATTACAGCAGGCCCAACTAGAATCATAGCCAATTCGCATGTGCTGTTTTGTGAGTTAATAGTGAATACCCAGGAATCTTCCTAAATTGATTAAAATTCCTAATAGTTTAAAATGCATCACATGAACCATATGACATTTCAAAGAGGAAAAGAGCCGTGTCTGACTGTTAAAACTCTTAACATGAAGAAACCATATGAATATTGTTTTATATTCACAGCAGAAAAAGAACATTGTTATATGATGTTGCTGATATTATGGTTCTATCAGAGGGGTGAAAATGCATCTATAACATCAACTTGCCCCAACTATACAGAATCAAGCAGGAAAACACAAAACCTAAAATACATCAACTTCTCCAAACAATTTTGTTGCAGTTTTAGTTAACCTTTCACATGTTGAAGGTTTAGGAGAATCACACATAGTTGTCACAATTTTCTCACTTTTTTTCTTTTTTCTTTCTTTTAAAAAAAAAAAATCATTATGTAGAGATAAGGAACATAACCATATATATGTAATCTAATTCCACAACTGACACTCGGGTAAATCCGATCACAACTACGTGTCAACAGATAACTGCCTTAAGTGGGAATTTTTGCATCAGTAGGGATGGATATATTATGTCCCCCTAGAAGCAAATAGTAAAGAACTATGCAGAGACGTAAAGTAATTTCACACATGAAGACAAAGCAAAAGACAAATTCCATATATATATAATCCAATTAGTAAATTACTAAGACAAATTCCATAAAAGCATGAAGATGCTTCAATCCCTAATTCCCTTGAATTTAGAAAAAATTAAAAATTGTCACCCTGTATCCCCAGAATATCATTCATCCCATAATAAGTAATACCGGAAAGATGATCATGATAAAAGACATGACAACAATCCACGATTTATCAAGTCACATCTAACAGCAATAGTAGATATTTTAATCACAACTAGCGAAAAATGCTCATCAAGAAACAAGCAAGTTCTAGATATCAATAAATTTCCATTCCCACAGCACAAGGATAAAGCGGGTGTCATAATCTGTTGCTATCACATGTTTAGTCTCGTGCCACTCTAATTGTCATAATTGCTAATGGCAACTTACCAGGTCCCGCTTACGGAAAACTGCCACTTGGGTTGTCATTGAATTGGAGAGACAAGCTTCCATCCACCTAACACACCCTCAATAACCACAGCAAAAGGAGACATATTTGAGTGAAATTAAAATTTATTTCCCTTACTAATAGAGGATTAAGTCTATAATATTCTTAAAAACCACATACCAAAAAGCTAATTTGTTTCTTTTCTTTTTTAGTGTTTCTTTTCCATGAAGATATGGGAAACAGCAAAGTTCGGGCCACGAATTGAGCATTTTTCAGAAGGAAAAACAGAAACTTAGGAACATTAATAAACAGTAACTATTCACTAGTGAGTTTTGCTTTTTTTAGGAAATTTATCTTTGATGTGGAAAGAAGAATACTAAAAAGCCAGGTGTCATGCCAAGTGTTGCTGAGTCGGAATAGCCTTAAATGTGTCCCAGCCTGCCCATATAGGAGAGAAGAAAAACTGTGTGAATAGGGGTCCCAGCTTCTCCATCAAGATGGAAACTTGCCAAGACTTTAACAAGGACATGTTCTCCTCTTGGAGAGATCTTGTGCAGCCTAAACTAACTCACAAAACTGTAATAATTGTCACAATGCTAAGAAAAAGAACAAGAATTGAAGCAAACTCATTACCAAAAAAATTCCAGTAAATTTTTAAAGGTGGAATTTATATATGTACAGAAGTCAGATATACAACTATTCAAACTACAATTTTACCCTCAGGCTCAGCAATCGAAAGATTCATCCTTCATTGAAGGACTATAAACAGAGGCCGGTACTCAGCTATAGCGAAGAAGGGCGGAATGAACAAATTGAACGAATTACTTGGACCTTGGTCAATATCAAAAAGGGATCCTAAGACCTAACCTCACGTATTGGGTTAATTACATCTTTCTCCACCAAAAAAAAAAATCCCACCTAAGCTCTTATAGAACAGAAACACTACCATTTTGCTGCTGAGCTGCCCCAAGCGGTTGTCCTACAAAATCAAAGACATAACCCAATCATCATCAAGGTAATTTGACCAAAGTGCAAAGGGAAAGAAAACAAGAAACTGAGTTTATGGATACTAAAAGCAGGATATCAGTGGATTGTTTTGTCTTTTGTCACCAACTAGTAATACAAAGACAACCTCATTGATATACAGCCAAAGGAAGACAAAGAAGGCAACTCCAGCAATTCGAGAGAAACACGCACATACATCACTCTTTTATAGTATATAAATATTATCAAACATATTTTATAAGTTAGCAATTGAAAATTAAACCTTTAGCGTCCTTGTCCTTACATACTCAAATGCTGAATAACAATTTTTTGTCAGGTTGCCAAAAGAAAAACTACAAGTAGGCGAGTGTGTGGTTGTCATGTTCTAAAGTATCAAATAGAAATTAGGAAGTGGTCGCTCTCCCTCTCCCTCTCCCTCTAAAGTGAAAAGGCACTTCAGAATAATAAATAACTAGGAACAAAACAATGGTAAAGTAAACAACTGTTCTTATGTCTACACATCAAATTTGAATGTTATGTTCTTAAGTTATATTAAAGCGAAAAAGTACTTTTGAATAATATATAAGTCAGAGAATGTAGAAATAGTAACTGCATATTGGAGTGGTCCCAACAGAAACGTATGACCTCTACTAGTTTTTCTACTGTAAAGAACAAGCTACATGACTTCCCAGTTTTTTAAGCACAGCCATCATATACTTAAGTCTAAACCAGCAATTCTACCAAAAAAAAATCTTAGCCAGCAATTCAAATTTGAATAGTATAACGACAATAAACATGCCATAAAGGAACACCTGAATTGGTCGCAAATGAGAAAGGTTTGGAAAGGTATGTGTTCCTTGCTAAACCAACAGGAGCGACCTGCAGCCTTTGGACATTATCAACAGGAAATTGCTTTGAGAAGTCACTAGGAGGCAAACAAACTCCAGATGTACCCAAGCACACTTCTGAACTTTGTGCAAGAATTTGATCAGGATTTTGCAAAGAAGGCAGAGAAAGTGAGTCCCTCTGTTTCACAAGGAAAAAAATGATAACTTCAAATAATTCATTTTTAAAGAAATGATTGGGGCAAGTAGCAGGAGAAACATTTAGTATTCAATAGAAGCAAACCAGACGCACTTAATCCTTAGTGGAACCATTTGATAAACAAATGACACCCATGGCACTAACCACAGTGCTCAAAGTTCAAGAGCTAGATGAAACATGGCAACGACTGTGAGTGAATGCCACTGTATGGCATACGGGCAAGCTCATTTCACCTCAAGACTTACAACATCAACAAATGAAAACAGAGAAACTTCTTGTACAAGGCCCAACTTAAAAGGTCTCAAAACTTGTAGACATCAGAGATAACTACTTTCTATTGCATAGCAATACGCTAGTAATGATGAAAAAGATGAAAAAGAAAGCATCCAAACCTCGTTGTTAACTGCGTTGTTCATTTGTGTGGGTAACATGTCCTGTGATGACACCTGTGTTGGGTACATGTTTTCATTTGATAACTTCATCTTCACAGTGTCACTGCAGAACTCCTTAGTTGTTGCCTCTGCCTCATAATAAAGATGACAAAGTGCAGACCGAAGACGATTGTTTCTTTGAGAGTAATAAATTTTGGTAGCAAGCGGAAGCGGAACATCTGATTGAGTATATCACAATAATCGATCTTGAATATTGTGATTGTAAAACAAAAGCAAAATGAAGACAAACTAGAACACAGGGTGCAGGAAAAAAAAAATAAAAATAAAAATAAAAGGCCATTCATAATTGACAGCTCAGGAGTAATGCTCGCTTCAATAGGAAATGATTCATTAGACACTTCATGTTTAACATGACCTCACAATAAACTATAGATAGGCCAAAAGACAAACTTGGAGAAAATTTACACGTTTTTAAGTATACCTTGTATTGGGACGCAGCATCCAATGACTTGCTCATGCTTCTTAAATCCAGCACCACTATCATTAGGAATTTCACTATCGGAAATGGATGCTTTAGGAGGTGTCTGACCTGAAGACATACATCAAGTCCTACACATTAACAATTCATTCAAAAACAGCACTAAGGATCAACAAATATGTATTTATAAAGATGACGACATTTATGAATAAATAACACATTTTTAGGTTATTCCTTTCCTTTCCAGAGAACTACTTTGAACTTAAATAAGAGATGGGATACTTGCAGGGATTCTTTGTTGGGAGATCACATCTCCATATAAAAACATAATGTGTTGGCTAAACAAAATCAAATCAGCCAGTAACTATAAATTCAAGTATTTTTGTGCCCCTATTGGAATCCATTGAGGTGGGCAACTGGTTGCATAAGTACATAGACTTGCACGGGGTAAGATTCTCATGACTTTAGTCTTCCGGGACAGTTCATCAATTCTCTCAAAAGGTCGGTGTGCGATTGACTTGAGAAAACATCTTCCATTGATCTATTTCCCCTTGTATTATGATTTTGACACTATAGTCTATCCATCAGCTAAACAATTACAACGAACATTCTATGTACGAAAGTTAATAAATTTAAAATCTGGCCTCATATCCCGAGTACTTGTTATGTTTGAGACAACAGATGCCATATTCGTAGATGATCAGATAGTGGTGGCAACTCACCTGCTATCCTACAAGAAGGAAAAGAAAAGGGAGGGGATTTACATCACAATGGGAAGAAAAGGTGAAAAAACAAAAATCTGGCAACAGGATTTAAAAGAAACAACTCAAGGATTTTGACTAAATATTTGCACCAAAATACCATATTCGGGTTATTAGCATTGTTAACCCTAAACTATGTGCTTTATAACACTTTAATTCCTAAACATTTATCAGAAAATTACTCTGAACTTTTGTTTTTGGACACCATGATGGTGAATTTCTATATTGAAAAAAGGTAATCAACTGATCATGTTCTCATCAAGTAATAACTTGAAATCTTACGGAAATAGCAATATTAAGGGCAAAAGGTTCTCTTCATTGATGTTAAAACCCTTGAAAACTAGAACATTTTGCACTTAATGTAACTATTAAAATTTTCAATTATTCTGCTATTGTGACTAACTCCATTAAATTTCAGAATACCTCGATAATTTAGTATTAGGAACTAAAACTCTAGAAAAAATTCAAGGAGTAATTACCACAAAAAAAAAAAAAAGGAAAGTTTACTAAAGTATCACAATGCGCATAGTTCACGGACTAGAGGTGCTAATAACCCTTCAACAACACACACACACACACACACATATATATATATTAAAAAGGTCATAAAATGAATTACTTTCCACTTAAGGCATTTAACAGAGATAACAGCCACCTTTACTCATACGAAGCTAAAAAGGGAAGCATATATCAATGGAGAACAGACAAGAGATAAAGCATTGGCCTAACTCCTAAGCTAACATTGCCTAAACATTATATTATATCTGGATTTTTCTACCCAGTGAAGAACATATGAGTGGGATATTTGAGGGCATCCACCAACTATCCAAAATTATTCTCTAAATCACTCAATATGCAATCGACAAAGTTTCCTATTTCTTTTGTGTGAAAATTCCTAAATGAAAACAGAGTAATCACTGATTAGACATGAGATAAAAAACGAACAAAAATTGCAAGAGAAAACACTAAAGGCAAGAAACGAAGCATTGGTGCGCAATAAAACTCCAAACCATTACATACAGGTATGCATATAATTAAATTTCAAAGAGAAGTAATGGGAAGAAAATGGGAAAAGCATACAATTTAGTGCGTTTTGTCGGTCGAGGCATCACACTGGCTAAGTTGTCAATATTTCCAAGACCAACTCCTGAGCCATCCATCAAACATTTTACATCTCCATAAGAAGAATTCCCTAAGGAGATAGCAAAGCAATCACAAAAGCTGACTATGGAAGAATTCTTAATATAACAACAAACCTCAACCAAGAGGAAACACAATAGATAAAAGAAACTAATGTGAGGAAATGTAGGCCCCGTTCATTTCACCGATTCGAGTTTAGAATTTGAGTTTTGCTACAGTAAAAAGTTCTCAGAAACAGTCACATCTAACTTTTTTGCTATAGTAAAAAGCTCTCACATAAAATCAAATCTCAACTCAAATTACAAACTCGAATCAGCGAAGTGAACGGGCCCATAATCATCTGAAACAACACAAATAGAGCAATAGAGAATTACTTTTTGCCTCCATAAGACAGGAAGAGTTTATACCAATCTTCCTATCCAATTGGGATTTGGCAATAGCAGTATCATCCGCATTTACCGATTCAGACCTCTGGAACTCCTCAATCGACATAGCCTGGTCTAAGATAGGTTAAAGTCTAAGACAAGGGCTAGAGCAGCTATAGAAATGGAGCATAAGGTTAGACCTTTCAGTTTTTTTGTTTCCTTCGAAAAAAAGGGTTAAAAGCTTTTGCGTTGGTGTGTGTGTGTGTGTGTGTGTGGGGGGGGGGGGGGGCAAAAAAAGTTTAATTTAATGGGAAGCAGCCTCACGAGGGAGACAAGAGGCATACGCCTCTGCCAACTGAGGCGGGCCTTGAGGCCTTGAGGCTAGCCTCAAGGCATAATCTGAGGCCAACACATAGTGTATTTTTTGTTTATATTATTGGGCTGAAGCAGATTAAAAGGCCCAAAGGCCAAATAAGTGAAATCAGCAAAAAAATGAGCCCAAAAACTGGTTTTTTCTTAGACAAAACTACTAAATCCGATTGAAACCCTATGGAAAAGGAGTGCTGCTACTACCTGCTGAAATTACCTCTATTTCCACAGGCTGGTTAACTCTTTTTCTTCTTAAACTAATGTTCTCAGTTAAATAATAAAAACTATTACTCCTTAATTACAGGATATACGGTTTGTGAAAGTGAAAACATATTAATTCCATGATATATATATATATATATATATATATAAAAAAATTGAGGCTTACACCTCGAAATGCCTTGAGGCCTACACCTTGCCTCACAAAAAGAAAATGCCTCAGTCCAATTGCGCGATTTTAAACCTTGACAGGAAGCATACCACAAACCATGAAGTAAACGAAGAAGGAAACCTAACATAAAAATGAAATATAAAAGGATACTAACATAAACAGATAGTGACTTTTTCCTCTCCTTCCTCATAGGTTTCCGTTGCCTCACAGAGCCATCAATGCCCAGTATGGGTTCGTCTTTAGACTTTAAGATCGTACAAAGTTCTGCAAAGATCCAGTTTCAGCAGAACACTAGCACAAGACATGAAAAAAAAAAAGACCCCAAGACATGATGAAAATTATAGCTCGAATCAAATAAAACTGGCAACCAGTGCATGACCATGACGTGTAGACCAATATAAACGGTGATGAAGTCCGCATTAATTAAAAATCAGGTCCCAAAAAAGGCACGATATCTTGGATTGAACACATCGGTACTCACATAAACTTAAATGAATTCCAATTTGGAGCTATGAAAACAGAGAACTTAGATTATAAAATTCAAAATGAAGTTTTGACTATGGTTCTAAAATTCAAAGATGAAAAAAGAAATACATTACTGGAGATATTTTGAAAAAAAAAAAATTATTACATTTAACATAGTGACAACTAAGAAATGATTGAAAACCCCTTCAAACCTGCATGAGCTGCGTATTGACTAGTCTTGACTGGTTTCTTACAAGTATTGCAGCAAACCTTCAAATTAATATGAAACAATCAGATAGATAAAGTGATGGTTAGTTAGCCCATGCGTGCAAATCCAAGCATGTAACACATTGAAAGAAAGCAATGGTTACATAGATCATTTAAAATATGTTTTTCCCATAATATCAGCTATCTGTTCAGGTGAAGGCAGATTCTTTATACTTGTCAATGTGGTACCAAAAACAAGTAAAGAAAGGCGCAACCTCAAGAAGAAGTAATAATAACAACTTCATCTTGTGCTTACTAAGGATATAGATAATTATAGAAGATAGTACTTTGTAAAGATTACTAAAAGTATACATGCAAGCAAGGGGTACTCTGCAGCAGTTATCACTTGACAAGGCTAAATCCGCAGAACCAAACATTCACACAAATAATACACATGCGGATTAGTATCAAAAGAATTGACAACACCAGTCTAAACTCTAATCTTACCAAATGCAAAGGATCAGCCATAGGCTTTACACCAAAGACATGCATATCTGCATAGCCAAACAAAAACAAACAAGAATTTAAAAAATTAAGAATCCAAGAGGGGAAGGGGGGGGGGGAGTCCCAAAAATCTAAAATCATTTGAATTAACAGCTACGCCACTTGGCATTAGTCACCGCCTGGCTAATTAAACATTATTGTGGCCGCTATAGCTTTTCTATTAAAAAAATACAATTAAAAAAAAAAACACCTTCTTCATCAAGCAAATTTGGTTCATCTGCCTCGCTTAATTCCCTGAATATCAATTGAGCAGCTAATTTCTGATGGCCAACTTCCTCTGTTGAAAAAATAAATAAAATAAAATAACATTTACAAAGTGCGGGCAACAAAAATCTCCCTTCCTACCTCTCCCTTAACAATTAACAAGTGACGACTACATAGAAAGCCAGCCCACACAGGACTGGATATATTATATATATACCTGCTACTATACTTTGTGAGAAACTCCCCGATGCCAAAAGCCTTGCCATCGCCGCCATCCTCCCATTTCCAAGTGGGCATACCATTTGATAGTCGTATATCTGAATATCTGTTAGCTAAATTCAGCAAAATCAGCTTTAGGACATTAAAACTAGACATAACTGATACAACAAAAACACTGCCTTTACAGACATATAATAACTTGTTTACTTATCCTTGAGCGTTCCCTAATATAGTAAGTAAAGGAGTGGATTCTTGAACAAATCTTTGATAGAAAAAAGTCACTATACAAAACAAATCGAATATGATTTTTGTTTGGCCCAAAAAAAAAAAAAAAAAAAAAAAAAAAAAAAGAGAGCATGATCAACTAACCTACCAAGAAATCACAGTACAACAAAGAATTGAACCAGGAAAAGAAGGTTAAACAAAGAAGCAAGGCAATACAGCCTCTTAACAGCTTTTTGCTGAAAATTAATGGATGAAATAGAGAATGCAAGAATTAATATCACAATTCAAGTAAAAACTAAGCAGAAAAATTGCATGTTTATTGACTGCATAAACTACATTATCCAGAATAATTCAAGCAGTTCTTACACTCGCGCAATTCGACAGAAACACAAAATTCCTCAGTATTCTCAACAACAATATGGGAAAAACAATCAAATCCATCAAATTATTATCAGACCAATACACTCGTCATTTCTTATCTAATCCAAACCAAACCCTAAAAAACGAACATAAGCTTTAGACACAATGCAAACCCGCGCTTAACACATCAACAAAAGATTCATTCAGAAAATCAAAATCGAAATCAAAATCAACCTAAGGCACCAACCTTAATCTCTACACAAATTTTCTCACCATAAAAGCCCTAAACAAAAGTGAGAGAATGCGAGAATTCGAGCGGCCACGGATCTCGGCGCAGCGCCCGCAGAAATAATGCGAGAATGAGGATTAACGAAGAAGCTCGGCAATGGCGGAACCGGGAAACCCTAAGAGAGATGCTAGAGAGAGAATCCGGGAGCTTTTCTCGGAGCGAGAAAAGATACAGCATTACGGGGAAGGAGAGAGTGTCTCTCCTTTTCTTCTCTCCTCAGGAAGAGGAGAGAGAGAGGAGGAGAGAGAAAGATAGGGAGAGGTGGCAAAGCTAAAAATGGAAGGCCTTGTTCTGCTTTGCTGATTCTGAATTGGCCTTTTTTTTTTTTAAGATATATATTATTTCCATGCGTTTGTGTGCTCAACTGCAACTGCTAGCACGTGACTCGCACGTGGTATCCAAGCCAACAAATTAAAAACTAGCTTCTCTCATTAAAAAGAGAAAAATAATCCACAGATTATTAACTAACATTGGGGAATTTTACCATGGTGGCACCCCACCGTAATTTGATGGGTACCTGTTTGGTGATATTTTTAAAATAATTTCTCGTTTTTATTAAAAATAAAAATAAGATTTTATAATTGTATTTAATTAGTTTTTTAAAAATTATTTTGAGTATAATAAAAAAATAAAATTATGTTTAGTTGTAATTATTAATTAATATATTGTAATATTATTGATAAATATTAAAAAATAAAACAAAAAAAAAGAATTTTCAACCGTTTTTTACTTTTTTTACAAAAATTATTATCATTATTTTTTATTTTCGCTTTCATTTTTAAAACATTTACTAAATAAATACGATTTATATATCTTTTTTATTTTTATATTTTTAAAAATATATAAAAATATTTTTAAAAATAAAAAAAAAATTAATTTTAAACGCACCTTTATGTTGCATTTTTTTTCTTTTTTACTTACAGAATTATGAATAATAGTAAATTATAGGATAGTGTGTCGGTTTTGACCGATTTGGTTGGTTTATGAGGAAGAAAAATTGAAGACCGAAAAGAATATAAAGAATATCTATTGATTCATAAACCGACCACGTTGGTCTCTAATTGCGGTTTCATATCAATATTCAAGCAGTGTGGATCTAGTAATCGGTAATTAACAATTTTTGGGTCCGTTTATCTAGTTTTTAATTCGAGTTGAGATTTGATTTATGTGAGAGCTTTTTACGAAAAAGCAAAAAAAGTTAGATGTGATTGTTTGTGAAACCAAAACTTCGAATTCTAAACTCGAATAAGCGAAGTGAACGGAGCCTTTGTGTGTGTTTCTTTTTACATGTAATATGTATCGAGTTAGAGATAATTGAAGAATATAATATTATTACATATATAGAAAAACATGTGGGATTTAGTCAGTATCGACTCTTAATGCAGTCCCGAAAATACGTAGAGCCCGTTTAGTTCACTGATTTGAGTTTTTAATTTGAGTTGAGATGTAATGTTATATGAGTTTTTTACTGTAATAAAAAAGTTAGATGTGACTGTTTCTAAGAGCTTATTACTGTAGTAAAACTCGAATCGGCAAAATAAACATGACCGTATTGAATGTTGAACTATCCACTCCTTTGAGCAAATCAAGCAACTAGTTTACAAAGGGTTGGTTATGACGTGGCACTGATCCTGTCGATTTTATGCACCTAGTTTTCTTGGTCAGAGGCAATGAATTTCGTTCAACAGTCTTCCGTAATAATTTTAGAGCTTATTTAGTTCGATGATTTAAATTTTTAATTTAAATTGAAATGTAATTTTATGTGAGCTTTTTACTGTAATTAAAAGGTTAGATGTGACTGTTTTTGAAAGCTTTTTACTGTAACAAAACTTGAATTCTAAATTTGAATCGGTGAAATGAACAGGGCCCTAATAATTCATATGTTGTAAATGTTAGGGCCGGCAATGTCAAACACAACATGATGAAACGATACGAAAACAACACGAGATAAATGGGTTTAGACCGCACGATTATTAATTGGGTTGTTAACGGACTAACACGAATAACATGAAAATAAATGTGCTGGAATCGTGTCAGTCCATTTAACACGCTTAACTCGTTTAGTTATACAAGCCGTTAACGGACCAACACAACACGACACGCCCTGCCTGTTTATAACCTATATATAAAAACAAAAAAATTATAAAAAATTAAAAAAGACATTCAACCATATGAAATTTATAAAAATATATCTATTAATAAGTTAAAGCAACTAGAAACTAATTTTAGAGAATAGTTGGGCATTCAACCTCAAAAAAGACATTTTTCTACATTTATTTTATGTTTTATGCACTTAAACATTCAAATGTTTAGTTATGTTTTCAAATTTATTCAGATGTGTTTGATTATTATTTCAAATTTCTTTAGATGTTTGGTAATTGGTCATGTTTTGAAATATATATATATATATATATGATAATCTAGTAGTATCATATATATATATATATATATATATGTGTGTGTGTGTGTGTGTGTTTGATATTTGGATATTTTTATGTGTGTTGGCTATTATGGAGAATTGGATGTTTTATGTTTTTCTTATTATATGCTCTCTAGATTTTAACTATAAGTGATATTAAGTAGTCAATTAATATTAGCTCTAAATGCAATATAAAATTACACTATTTTTGCTAGTTGGGTCATAAACAAGTGATAAACGTTTTTTTTTCATGTCGACCCATAACTGCCCGTTTACTAATCGTGTTTGCGTGTCGTGTCGTGTTATCATGTTATTAGAGTTCCGTATTCGTGTTTAGGTTTCTGACACATTTTATTAATCGTGTCGTGTTTGTGTTTACTATAAGTATGTCGTGCCATAATCATATCGGCCTAAACACGACACGCAAACACGAATTGCAAGCCTAATAAATGTGCCCTAAAAGGGTTAAATGTAATGATATTGTGATGTGTTTACTTAAAAAATCATTAATGATAGTTAGGCAGGCTTACACATTGGGGAATGAGAAAAAAGAATGTTAATCTTAGTGCTACTTGACATTGATTGTCAAAAATAAAAATGACATATCAAATTTGTTTATCATATTATCAATAATTATTTAATAATTTAAAAGAAATATTGATTAAGTTTTTTTTTTTTTTTTTTTTTTTTTTCATTTAGAAGTGTAGTAAACCGTATAAAGAGGAATTAGATTGTTTTTAATTTAACATCTCAAATAGATAAGTAAACTATAAACACAACAAATGAAAATTGTTGTCGCTGCTATTAGAAATGTGAACAAAGTTTCGCATTAACGATCAATGAGAGCGATGATGAGTTTATAAGAAAGTGAGCTACTCCACTCAGTTGAGTTTCAAACCATTATGATAGACTTTATGGTTCTAACAACTATTTTATTATGACCGTTGTGGAGACGTTTAGTTTATAGATTAAAATTATGATATTAGAATTATTTTTAATTTACGTGTATTTTTATAAAAAAAAATATTATAACAAATCATGAATCATAATTTAAATCGGAGTACAAATTTCCTAATCAAATAACTCGCGACTCAAGATGAAGGGAAACGAGTCCTGAGGAGTTCGTGATGAAATCATGGAAGTATTGGGAGATGATGGCCAATCGCGACATCAGCGCCGATCAAAGGCTGAAAGGCCATCCCGCCATTTTTAAAATTTTCCATAAATTCTGGCATATTTTTTAATTTCTTTCAAATTCTGGTTAATTTTTGTTATAAACCCAGTAATTTCTTATAATTTTGTCGTTTTCTTATAATTGTCTTTCATATAACTTAAGCGAGGGACAATTTTAGTATAGATGTTAAAAGGAAAAATGAGATAAATATTTTTTAGTGTATAAATTAATTTTTTTTCTTTTTTAGTTAAATAATTATATTAATAAAAAATATTAATAAAAAATAAAAAATAAAAATTTAGACTCTTTAATGATAATTTCAGCAATTTTGTCCGCTCAAATTTAAAGAGAATAACGGGCCATATCTCAAATTTTCTCGAAACAGTTGTGGACTCGGCCTGACGCTAGTTGGACTTAATATTCTGGGCCTTATTAAAAAATCATTGCATGTTGCTCACGAACCTTGTGGACCTGCTTTTTTTTTTTTTTTTTTTTTCCTGTGTCGTTTTCTGTCGCATGAATCAAACTTTGGCGTATCATCATAATTGGTTAGAATTTAGAGAGTAATAATTAAGTGAAAGAAATTGATACGTAAATATTGTGTATTGAAATGGATTAAATAATATTTACAAGATATACCAATCTACATGGATTATTAACATCGTTCGTTTTACATATATGAACATTTTTTTTTTATTGGTACGAGACGATGTGACTGTATAAAATTTTAGATCTCATTCGTTTTACGAATTTAAATTTTTAATTGTAATAAAAAAAATTAGATGTAATATTTTTTGAGAGTTTTTAACTGTAGAAACTTAAAACTAAAAACTCGAATCGGTGAAATGAACGATGTCTTAGTCTCATTTTCCTATTGGGGAAATTACAACGAACTCTGATTTGGGCATTGATAAAAAATCAGCAACTTCTTATTAGTTTTATATTCGTCAAGCAAAAAATTTTCAGAATTATAAGTGGATGGTTTACTTGACTTGTTAAAAATTCATGTGATCATATACACAAACAAATATAAATTAAAATTAAAGGATTCGTGTTATAGAAGGAAAATATTCTATTGAACGGTATAGTATAATTAGTGGAGTAACAGTGGCATGTTCTCCATTTTCTATAATAAAAAAATAATACATATTTTCAAGAAAATAACATAAAAATGTAAAATTTTGATTCTTTGTGCATATATCTGCCCTTTTCTTTATTGGTTAGTCAAAGACATAGGATGAAACTAGTTAAACTTTTTTGAAGTATATTCTCTTTATAGTGTAGTTGATATAAAACTCACCACTTAGCATGAAATTTTTCCACTATCATTCCGTGCCAACATAGTGCGTGTATGGTTCCTCATGACAAGTCAACAATCGAGCATTATACAAACCAGGAAAAGAAAACACTTGCCCCGTTTATTTTACCAATTTGAGTTTAGAATTTGAGTTTTATTACAGTAAAAAGTTCTAAAAAATAGTCACATTTAACTTTTTTGCTACAGTCAAAACTCTCAAATAAAATCGCATCTCAACTCGAATTACAAACTCGAATCAGCAAAGTGAACGAAAAAGAGAAAAAAAAATTCCTCCAAATTGTTTACTAGGACCTTCTCCAGTACGTCAACATACCGGTTGACTAAATTTTTTATCCGTTAAATCTATACAAATCACGTAAAAATTAAAAAATATACATATCTGATAGTAAAAAAAATCTGACATGCCAGTACGTCAGGCGTACCACCCGAGAATCTCCCTTGTTTACGTAGCATTGCAAAAAAAGAAAAATACTCATGAATACTATAATATTGATACTCATGACAATGTGAAACCTATTGATACTCATGACAATGTGAAATCCTCTTGATCTCCCATTTGTAGTAACAAGTGAATAATGTTATGTTACAAGAAATTATACATGACAAAAACTCCTCGTTCAAAATTAGCTTTTCCCTTGTTGACCTATGGAAAGGCACTTGATTTGTGGGACAATGGTGGGGCCCATAAAACTAGTTTCCACCAATACAAAGCCGACACACCTGAATAGCTTTTCCCTCGAGCTATATCACAACCATTCAATGATAGTTTTGGAAACACATTGTAGGGATTAGGACGTACACGTTCAACCATGACGTAGCCAAAAATAATAAAAAAAAAAAAAAAAAAATGCTCAACACAATATGGACAATATCATAAGGCCATCCATGCGAGAAGGTTGGCAAAACCAAATTAATCAAGATTTGGTGCTTTGGTTTAGTGGTAAACTAAAGGGCGTTACTTAAACAAACAATAGGGCCCACATCATGAGACAAAAGTAAAAGAGAGTATTGTCGAGTTTACAACTTACAACTATTTATTACACAAAGTCTATTGAGAAATATTGGCAATACAATCACAACATACATGTTTACATACAAGTCCTGTTCATTTTACAGATTCAAATTTTTAATTTGAGTTTAGATGTAATATTTTTTGAAAATTTTTCACTATAATAGAAAAAAATTAAATGTGACATTTTTTTAGAGCTTTTTACTGTAACAACTTAAAACTAAAAATTCAAATCGGTGAAGTGAACGTGTCTATAGAATTGTTACATAATAGTATGAAACTTAATTGTTACTATTTGTTGTCACGTGATATATATATATTTTTTTATTGTCTCAAGTAATAGTACATTACTATTATTGATAAATAACAATTTCAAGTATGTTTTCTTTCTAATTGTTGTGACCTGAATTTTGTCCAACAAAAAATGTTCATGTCCTATCTCCTAGTATCTACTATATATGATCGTGGCATAATGTATTAACGTTATAAATGTTAAGCATCTAACACTTTATAACATTTTAAGATCAGTTAAATATTGTCTATTTGTACAAGTTTTAATCGAGGTTAGCTCTAGTGGTGTTGAAAATATATATATATATATATATATATATATATAAGCACTTTCTAAATGGAATACTAAATCGGTAAGAAACAAGTCTTTATATTTAATATCTTCTTTAAGAGTGATGGAAGTTTCATTCAATTTACAGATTCAAATTGAGATGTAATTTTATATGAAAATTTTTAATGATAATAAAAAAATTTAAATGTAACTTTTTATGAGGGCTTTTAACTGTAACAAAATTAAAATTAAAATGTCAAATCGGTAAAATAAATGAGACCATAATTAAACTTGTAACTACAAACCGATTAGAGTACTTTGACCTCGTTCGCTTCACAGATTTAAATTTTTAATTTGAGTTAAAATGTAAATTTTTTTAAAACTTTTAATTATAATAAAAAAAATTAAATGTGATATTTTATAATAATTTTTAACTATAAAAACTTAAAATTAAAAATTTAAATTGATAAAATAAATAATAATTTTATTATCGTCAGGACATTACACATGGCGTCACGGTGATGTGCTCTTCGTATGAAGGGTAGGTTCTGTTTGTAGTTTGTAGGGCCATCAACGAATAATTCTGTCAAAATCTGAGGGAGACATGCCAATACTGGTCGTTCCTTCTCCGGACTAACTCACAACGAAAAAGAAAATAATGTAAGCACTCTTTAGCATTTTGCAAAAACATAAACATTCATTAGAATTGGGGACCCCACCAACGTGCGGAGCCACGTGGCGATAGATTGGTGATGATGTGGACCATCAGATTCATATACGTTGACCCCACAACATTATGTCTACAAAACCCATTTAGATTTGTCGGGATTAAGCCAAGCAGTAATGATGCCTTTTGCAGCCTAGAATATGCACAAAGAGTGCTTCAAACGCGAAAATTCTGTTTATTTTATTATAATAAATTTTTTAAAAAATAATCACATTTAATTTTTTTATTATCATAAAAAAATTTTATATAAAAGTTTTGTTCATTTCACTGATTCAAATTTTCAGTTTTAAATTTTTACAGTAAAAAACTCTTAGAAAATATCATATTTAACTTTTTCTGCTACAATAAAAATTTTTTAAAAAATGTCATATCTCAATTCGAATTAAAATTTCGAATCCGCGAAGTAAACGAGGTAAAAATTACATCTTAACTCAAATTAAAAACTCTAATTCACGAACTAATCAGGTTCCAAAAGTGTATATTCCAGAGTATCCGTACTCTCTTTGGACTACAATTTATTCCCAAACAAATATGAGCTTCTATGGAGACTATCATAGTGGCCGTACAAATCACCCCTTGCAAAAATACAGCCTTTTTCTAAGTGGGGAACCAATTTGGGGCGAATGGTGCTTGCTTTCACTGCTTAGCCATGGCTGACCCCAATTTGATTCCCATACTATTCTATGGTATTCAAAGCAATTACTAATTGAAAATAAGACTAGAATAAGATGCTTTTGAGATTCCTCTCTTTGAGTTTTGTACACACGAGAATTATATATTATTAGGGTATGAAAAAAAAAAATTCAACTGATAGGATCTTGTTTTGAATTGTTTAGATTTAAATTTTGTAAGTTTTGTATTTTTTTTTAATTTTGATGTTATATTGACCATGTCTAAAATTGAAAAAGATTAATGACATTTTTTTTTTTTTTAAATTTGAGTGTGCGAGATAAACTTGTTACTTTATAATAGAGTCAAATGTAAAATTATCGTTAAGTTATGTCTACAACCACAGAGCTAATTATATTTTGCAGCATTAAATTTCTAACCATACAAAAAAAAAAAAGTACAGAGTAATTTACACCTCTCAATCCGGTTTACATTATTTCTCATTCCTTTTCCAATAAGAATGGCCTTTGTTTAGGTCTTTAAGGTTTATAGTATAATTAGGCTTCACGGAAATTGAATTACTAAACATATCAAAATCGCATTAAAAGGAAAAAAAAAATGCACAAACATATATTGCTAGTAAAAGTATTTTTTTTTTCCTACTCTACTATAAATTTCTCATTTTTCTTATTCTCTATCATCATGGGAAAAGAACAATATGTAGTAGAAGAACACTTTTACGAACAATCTCGTTTAATAAATGTATTTTTGATCCACCTTAATGCTACTATTTTTTAATATAATAAAAATTCTGTTGGATAGGAATAAAACAAGAACTAATTAGATTTAAAATACGGTTCCTTTGGCAAGGGAGTTCAAATCAGAATGGGTTTAAACTTTAGGTTTAAACTATGTGGGTTTTGAATTGTGGGGTTTGAATTTGTGTTCAAACCTAATTCTATTAGATAGAAATAAAACAAGAATTAGTAAGATTTAAACTAGGGTTCGTTTAGTAAGGAGGTTCAAATCAGAGTGGGTTTGAATCTTGAGTTTGAACTATGTGAGTTTTAAATTGTGATGTTTGAATTTGATTCAAACCTTGAGAATTCAAGTGGATTTGAGTATAGAAATCTTTTTATTTTGAGGGTTTATACGTTACATTAAAAATTCAAATCCATTTTTTACTTTTTACAAAACAAACATTAATTTGAACTCAAACTCCAGTTTAAACCCCTTGAACCTCTAACCAAATGACCATTTAATTGAAATGAGATGTTGTATGACTTTGAAACAAATAGGGCGGTAAATGGTTTGACATGGGTAGGTTCATAACCTTAGCCCACCATGCTATAACATACGAGATTGATAAGTATTTGACAATGACCATTTTTGTGAGTTATATAGTTTCGTTTATTTTATTGATTTAAATTTTAAGTTTTAAATTTTTATAGTAAAAAATTCTTAAAAAATATCACATCTAATTTTTTATTACAATAAAAAATTTTAAAAAAATATCACATTTAAATTTAAATTAAAAATTTAAATCTACAAAATAAATGAGAGTATTTAACCATAATCATGTATATATGTATTTATCTTTTTTTTCCCCCTCCCTTAACTTTTTAAACTTTAATGTTCATTTCTTCCTCTTGCCTTTTCTGTTTCTTTAAGATTTGTAATATTTTTTTTAAATACTTTTGATTTTATTAATTAAATTTTTTTTAAGAAAAAAGATTACCATTGGTGAGCAGGATTCCGTTGGACGACATAATCATAAAGGTGGGCCTCCCAGACCATTTGACTCCAAAAATGACCTTGAACAGTGGTAGCAATCCCCTACAACCGGCACAAAAAGCAGAAAATCAAAACCGCCTACCTATCATCATGAGAAATCAGACGGCCCATATTTCTCTTCTCCAAGTTCAAAAAAGCGGTATAAATTCATTCCTTTCGCGGTCTCTCTGTCTCTGCTTCTCACTCAGATTCTCTCTCTCCAAACACTTTCTCACCAGTGTTCATGGTTGGATTCTCGGCTCAGACTTGGACTTGATTTTTCTTCTCGTTAGTTTCGATTCGAGTCGCTTAGCGCAGAGCTAAGCTCCCGCATTTCAGTTCAAGTTGATGCACTTGTAGTGGAATTTCCGGAATTTTGATAGCTCGTAATCGCATTTCTGTTTGGCTGGCAAGAAAATCGAAGGAAAAGAAAACGAGATTTCCGCTCCGAGGATTTTGGAAGCAAACAAAAACATTCACGAAAAGTAAGTGAGAGGTTTCTCATTCGGATCTCTTGAATGATATTTTATTTTGCCTTTTGGTCTGCTTGTCGTAGACGAGAACAATGTGCAATGAATATGAATTCGCTGTGCTGAAATTTTTTTTCTTTCACTTTCTTAGCAACCAAGCGGACGAGAGAAATCGCCATCATTTAAAAAAAAAAAAAAACAGGCGCTGATTCTGTCATCGATTGCCATGGAATCAGGCTCATTTTTCCCGGAATCGTTGAGAATGTTAACCACTCACGATCACGCTTCTGTAGTTTCGATGAATCTTTTCGTCGCGCTTCTTTGCGCTTGCATAATTATCGGTCATTTGCTTGAAGAAAATCGGTGGATGAACGAGTCCATTACGGCCCTAGCAATTGTAAGTTATATATATATATATATATATATATATATATATATATGTATTGTATTGTCTTTTTTTTTTTTTCTCAAACTTTTTTTTTTTTTTTTAGTTTTGTTTTTTTAAGTGATTTTGTGGCTTGTAATGGTAGGGACTGTGTACTGGAGTTGTTATATTGCTTACAAGTGGAGGAAAGAGCTCGCGTTTGTTGGTGTTTAGTGAAGAGCTTTTCTTTATTTATCTTCTTCCGCCGATCATTTTCAATGCTGGGTAAGCAAAATTTGGCTTTAGAGATTCTTATATGGTTAAGTGTTAACAAATATGAAATTCATCAAATTGCCATATCATATGGTATTTCGACCTTAGTAATATTCGTTTCGGTTGAATAAAATTACCATCTTTATTTTTTTAAAAAGAAACAAAAATGATATTCATCAAAGAGGAAAAATATAATACCCCGTTCATTTCGCTAATTCAAGTTTAGAATTCGAGTTTTATTACAGTAAAAAACTCTCATAAACAGTCACATCTAACTTTTTTACTACAGTAAAAAGCTCTCACGTAAAATCACATCTCAACTCAAATTAAAAATTCAAATAAGCTAACTAAACGGGTTTGGGACATCTCCCTCATACTTGACCAGGTTAATATAAAAAAAAAAAAGAAAAAAAAAGAAAGGGGAACAGAAAAACAACAAAAGCCCAACCATGCCATTGGTGACGTCAGCAATCCAATAATTTACCAAATTATTACTAATTGTTATTATTGAGTTTTGATAGCTCAATATGGTGCACATGTGTTTATTGCTGTTTAATTATGGTGTTGAAATCTAGTTTCAGTGAAAGTAAAATGTTTTTGCTTTCTATTTGTAATTCATATGGAAACAAAAATCAACCAGGCTGTAGCTCTGAAAAAAGAAGTGTAATTATCTTGTCCTCACCTTGTGAACTTCAGAATTGTGCAATGAGTGTTAATACAATGGCATATGATCAAATCATAAAAGTTTTTATGAATGGGTTTTTCATACAATCTCAATAGTTAGCTTTTTTACTTTTTCACCTTTCAACGCGCATTAATTCACTCACACCCTTTCCTGTTTTATTTGTCATAAACCAACAACACCTTTATGCACCTTTTGTTTGTTTTTGTTTTTTTTTTTCTTGTCTTCTCTTGGGACCCTTTTTTTTTTTTTTTCATTCGAAATAGTACCATTCAAATTTGATGTTTCTGATTTGATACCTGGACCAGTTCTGTTTTGATAGATTGTCTTTTCGACTTTACTAGGTTCCAGGTGAAGAAGAAGCAATTTTTTCGCAATTTCATTACTATCATGCTGTTTGGTGCTGTTGGTACTCTCATATCCTTTGGCATAATTTCCTTAGGTACACTCAACAACTTAAGGATCTTCATTGTTTTAGTTTGTTTCTATACCAAGTAGTAGCATCTTGAATGAGTGTTTTAGAGGGAAGAGTTCATTTAAGCTCTTGCAAGTCATATGGATTATCTTTCTTTTTGGTCCATGAAGAATGCTAGAATGGAGATTTGTGACCACAATTGTTCAACGTACTCATGAATTCTTCTCTTATATTGATCTAGGTGCTATACACTTCTTTCAGAAAATGAATGTGGGCACCCTCAAGTTGGGAGATTATCTTGGTATGCTAATCTTTTATTTCTTATTATTTCTGGTTTTTGTTTAGTTCTGATGATTTTACTTCTTGTTTTAATCTCATCAGTTCCTTTGTTGCAGCAATCGGAGCAATATTTTCTGCAACAGACTCCGTTTGCACCTTGCAGGTATTTGCGGCCTTGTGCATTGCGCCTTCTTAACGGGTTTAAGAACAGAGATTTATTTCCTGCATATTGATTGCAGGTGCTTAATCAAGATGAGACACCATTGTTATACAGCTTGGTCTTTGGTGAAGGTGTTGTAAATGATGCCACTTCGGTGGTGCTTTTTAACGCAATCCAGAACTTCGATCTCTCTCATATCAATTCAGGCGTCGCTTTGGAGTTAATCGGAAACTTTTTGTATTTATTTGTTGCGAGCACATTGCTAGGAGTAGTAGTAAGGCTCCTTCTTTCTCTCTTTTTCTTTGTGCATGTTTGTATTCCTACCACGCCAGTTTGGGAACTACTTTTAGATCTGAAAGAAAAAATTTGACCATTTTGATTCTTGCAGGCTGGACTACTTAGCGCATATATTATTAAAAAGCTTTACTTCGGCAGGTTTGTGAATTAGTTTCTCACTCTCATTTTTGTCTAGAATAATATGAGTTGAGGGTACAATATAGTACCTTAAGTCTGTGATGGTTGCCAGATTTATCATACTTTATAGCCGCAATGAGTCACAACAGTAGTGAAATTAGTATTTGTCCAAAATTTCTCATCCATCTGATATATTGTACATCATTTTGTTGGTGACTTGCTTAAGACCAGACACTCCACTGATCGCGAGGTTGCTCTTATGATACTCATGGCTTACCTATCATATATGCTAGCTGAAGTAAGTATATCAAGAATTGTTGTAACAGAATCTCTTTTTTTGTCGCTGATGAAAAAGAATTATGAGATTTAACCGTAAATTTGATCTGTTTTGCAGCTATTTTACTTAAGCGCCATACTCACTGTATTCTTTTGTGGAATTGTTATGTCTCATTATACATGGCATAATGTCACCGAAAGTTCAAGAGTGACAACTAAGTACGTTAACATTCAGAAACTTCTCATGAATAAATGGCATATATTCACGTTAGTTCTATTTTAATCTGGGAGATTTCTTTTTCTTTTTTTTTTTTTTTTTTTTTTTTTTTTCTTTTTGCTTGATAGTTGGTAAAATGTTTTTCCAATGGCCATGCTACTAACATCTCAATTCTGTGTACCAACTAATGCAGACATGCTTTCGCCACTTTATCATTTGTCGCGGAGATTTTTATTTTTCTTTATGTTGGCATGGATGCATTGGATATTGAGAAGTGGAAAATTGTAAGCGGCAGGTATGATTTATGCACGGAATAAGCTATAGCTTTCATGAAACAGCTATCTTGGAAGGAGTGTTTCTCTTTTTCTCAATGTGGGGTTAAGTTTTCTTTTTCCTTATGTTTTTCCTCAGTCCTGGAACATCGATTGGTGTGAGCTCAATAATTTTGGGACTTGTTCTTGTTGGAAGAGCAGCCTTTGTTTTCCCCTTATCTTTCTTGTCCAACCTGACCAAAAACTCTCCATACGAGAAAGTGGACTTAAAGCAACAAGTATGAGATTCTTAACATTTGGTCCCTTGACCTTAAGGCATTAGAATCTTAAATCAATAGATGTCATGTGTCTCAATGAGTTCTCGTTTTGCAGATTACAATTTGGTGGGCGGGTCTTATGCGCGGTGCTGTTTCCGTGGCACTAGCCTATAATCAGGTAGAAGACTAAACATATTTTTTTTCTATTATTTGGCCATGCATTGGTGCAGCGAGGGTGTGCCAAGTTTATGCTAAAGAACAGATGGTTGAGTAATGACAGGGGAAAATGCTTAATGACACTGCAACTTCTTTTTTTTATTTTATTTTTTATTTTATAGAGAAATAGTACTTCTGCTAAAAACAATGCCTATCTTTCACTTACCATCTTTCAGACAAGAAGGAAAATGATCCTTCTTATTTCTGCAGTTTACTAGATTGGGGCATACGCATTTGCAAGGGAATGCAGTCATGATCACCAGTACCATCACAGTTGTTCTCTTCAGCACAGTGGTAAGATGTACACTTAATCATCACTAACCTACTGCAAATATCTGGTTCGTCAAGTTTATGTGCACATTGCACAAGTTGTTGAGTGATTTAAAAAAAAATAGTAAACTGCAGATCCCACCAAAGCGGTCTTGTCTTGGAAAATTTTTAGCTTTTTTGGTTTCAATCATAAAGATACTACGATAGATTTAAGATGAAAGAAGAAAAGCCACTATAGATAGAAATAGAGAGAAAACAAGGACTCGAGAGAGAGATAAACCACTAATATCAATATTCATTAACTATTGTCTTGTCATTTAAAAAACCAAATAACAAAATAGGAAACTGAATCAGCTTGAAATATGGAAACTCTAGTAATGAGAAACCAATCCAATTTTTCAAAAGTTATAAATTCCTAATTAAGCAAAATAGGAAACTAGGCAAAAATAAAATTAAGAAGATTGACAATTGGATTCTCCCTAATAAAAAAAAAAAAACCCCTTAATAAAAAGTAAACTTAATATTAAAATAATTAATATATGATCCCATCATGGTTGTGAAACTCGGCTCCGATAAATTTAAACAAACAAATGATGAAGCAACAATCTAAAACATAGAAAATCTTCAATCGCAAAGGAGCCATAGAAGCTTGAGACTCGATTGTTGAAATATCCACGTTGTAGAGAAAATCTTGAAAACACTGGAAACATTTGATCACCATGGTAATTAAGCGTTTAGTTCATTGATTTGAGATTTTAATTCAAGTTGAGATATAATTTTATGTGAGTTTTTGACTGTAAAAAAAAAAAAAATTAGATATGATTGTTTATGAGAACTTTTTACTGTAGCAAAACTCAAATCAGTGAAATGAACGGGCCTAAACAACTCTTTGAAGATTTAGATCAACTCTAAACAGGAAGAAAGTCTATATCAAAAGGTTCTTCAAAGTCGTCAGATAGGTTTCCATGATGCATCTCTTGATTATGATTAGTTTCGTGGACTCGCAGTGGTCTAAGCGGATTAGTTAGTAAACCTGTTTGAGTGTTCTTTTGGTTGTCAAGAGGCGAAACCTCTGGTTGAACAATCTGTAAACCAATAGTGGACTCCTCACTAGTTGCCAACTTTACTGGAATTCCTCGGGATTTATGAACGTCGTCCAAGGGCTTGTTCACAACTTCAATTGCTTGAGCAAGTCCTTTATCGATCCGGTTAGCTTGAGAGGTCAATTGGATATCCTGAGAGGCCAATTGATTATAGCTTTCTTGAAGCTTATGAAGGGACCAATCCTTTGCCATTCCAGATAAAGAAGAAAAGCCACCAGCGAGAGAAATGAAGAATAAAGAGAATATAGAGAGAAAAACAAGAACTCGAGAGATGAACCACTAATATCAAGATTCATTAACCATTGTCTTTTTATAGGAAAACCAGACAACAAATAGGAAACTAAATCAAAACATAGAAAATGGGAAACTAACTTTCTATTTATAAGAGAGTATAATTTCAAAATTAAGCAAAATGGGAAACTCGACCAAAATGAAATAAGGAATGTTGACAATTGGAAATTACTCTGATAAAATGGAAACTAACTAAATATTGACATACGATACCCCTTCCTCATAGTTCCTTGGATTCTCGAACTCTCTTTTATCAGATCATGTCTGAAATTGCTAATATGCCCTTCTTCCTTTGCAAGAAAAGGAAGAGGAATAAGTAGAGAAAACGTCTAAAAAAATGTCCCATATTGTCTCACTAGCACCAACTAACTTCCTTGTTTTACTTATAAAAATAAAAATAAAAGTGGCTGAAAATTTGACAAGAACTGACCTTACCATTTTCCCATAATTTGTCTACGCAGGTGTTTGGATTGATGACAAAACCAATTGTGAGGATCTTTCTACCTTCCTCAAAACAAATCAACACGTTGTCCTCTGAACCCTCCACTCCGAAATCCCTCACGACGCCACTACTCGGTAACGGTCAGGAGGACACTGAGGCCAATGCTAGTTTCAACAATGTAACACGTCCAACCAGTCTGAGGATGCTTCTAAGCATCCCATCTCACACTGTCCACCACTATTGGCGAAAATTCGACGACGGATTCATGCGACCGGTCTTCGGCGGTCGGGGTTTTGTTCCCTTTGTTCCAGGCTCTCCCACTGAGTAAGGTGTCCAACCATTGACAACATGAAACATCAAAGCCAAAGTTCATTTTGAAAATTATTGAACGTTTTTGTTCATTGTCACAAGATAATCATATTTACAAAAGAAAGCACTAATTTAGGGAGTTATAGTGTGGCTTGAAATTGGGATTCAAGAGTTTTGGTTTGTGTATAAGAGAAGATGTTAATTATAATCTGGGGGTGGTGACGACGGTTTTATTCAACAGAGGCTGCTTTGTTTGGAGTGATGATTTTTTTTTTTTTGGGTGTATACATAGGTTTGCGAAAAGTTTTGTGTCATTGACACTTTGACAGTGTTTTTTTTAATAGCTGTCTTAAGTTTTGTCTGATTGGTTTTGTAAAACGTTGATTGATGATATTCTAATCTGAGAAATTGATTTTTGATTTTCTCAATGCTTATTGATTGCATGTTTACGTTTCTTTGTCATGCAGCAATGACTGCTTTTGTAATGAAATTACAAAATACATGTCGTTTACAGTGAGCGACAATGACACGTAGGTTTTAGACACAAACGACATGGGCATGTCGTTCTGAAAGTATCTGAGTCATGACATACCACGACGTTGAAAATGCAAACGACATTTTGTTTGTAAATAATTGACCCAAGACATGTTAATTCTCATTCACACAGAAAGGCAAGTTCTAAGCCTGAAAGAAGCATATTGGATGGGGAAAAGAAATATATTGGTTTTTCTCCCTGACCAGCGGCAAAATATTATATGTCGTTTCAAAAAATTCAACGAAGTTTATACCCAAAAACATGTCGTTTTCTAAATGTGAAAGGGCAACAAATCTACAAAATAAGACGACACTTGTTTTGAGTCAAAAGAGGAAATGCTTGTCGTTATCTTGCATCAAAGGACAACAGTTTTTAAAGGTTAGAAGACCAAGAGACATGTAAGTGTTTAGAATTGATTCAGTTTTTATTTTTAATATTTTTCAAGAAAAAAAAATATTTTTAAAATAGTGTTTGAAACAATAAAGATAAAAAAAAAAATGAAAACTATTTTTTAATTTAGTGTAAAATGAGAGAGAAATGAAAAATGACTTTTAGTTGTTTTTTTTATTATTTTTGTTTTCTCCTCTTTGAACAGAGAGATAGAGAGAAAGAAAAATATTAATGGATTTTTTAATACTGAAAATAATCTCTTAATAAAACTACCAAACACATTTTTAAAAATAATTTATGTCTGAGATTGAAAACTTTTCATTTTTATTTTCATATAAAAACCAAAATTATTTTATAATGAGTTCTAAACGCGTCCGTAGTTTCTTAAATGATAGTAATTTTATTTATCTATTGAGAAAAAGATAGCAAAATTTAAGAATTTAGAAAAGATTGAAGAATGTAAACCTTTTAAACAACAGGAAATTTGTAAGCTTTATAAATAAACGTCATGTTATTTGAGAAAAACAGCAAAAATCTTATTCAACAAACGACATACCCTCTCATAAATAAGCCACAAAAGAGTAAGTCAAAATATTTCTAGTTTATATAAATCATTAAATAAAAATGGATAAAGAATAGGTAAGGATAGTCAAAAAAAAAAAAAAAAAAAAAAAAAAAAATAGCACAACTTATTAAATGTCTAATTTCAGCCAAAAAAAAAAAAGTCTAATTTTCTCCCACGTCATGCCATTTATCCTTTTTTTTTTTTTTTTTAACCCAAATCGACACGGCTTAAATCCCCTTATTGAAATTTTCACTATCACCACAACTTCATATAAAAATGTTTAATCATATCGTCCTATCGAAATACTCAAGTCAACAGGATAACCTTTGTGAAGCTGAAGAGACGATAAATCTCAAGTACTATTGAAGTTTTTGAGTTTTGTTATAGTAAAATCAAATAAACTTTTTGAAAAAAATCAACATTTCACATCTCAACTCGAATTAAAAAAACTTCAACCTATAAAAATCAAATAAAGAAAAGAATCAAGGTTAACTTCTCTTAACCTATAGAAATATGAATCGCTTGATTTTCCGAGCCGCAAAAGGTTAATTTCTTAGCAATTAGTTTGTTATGTCCTTTGTCAAGTTAATTAAACAAACCAAACATAAATTAATTGATTAATATTTGCATTTTTATCAAATATCAAATATCAGTTGGCTGTCTTATGAAATGTATTTCTTTATGGATTGGAGGAGGCAATTTTCGTTTAATATGCTATATTATATATATATATATATATATATATATATTGGTTATATACTATAATCTTTATAACTTTTGAAAACGAGTTGAAACAAATCATGATAAAAATACGGAGGAGTCATCATGATTTCCCACTATTTAATACGTGCACAAAACGAAGATCGATAAAACTTACAAGTCCTTTTATTTCATGGCTTTCCTTGTATTTTCCTCGAGTAAATGTCATTTTTCTCTCCATAAATATGATTGAAACTGAAGGTGTGTTTAGAACTGTTTTTCGGATGTTTTGAAAATGTTTCGTACGTTTTTTAAGTACAAAAATGAAAAGGAAAAACAAAAATAATAAGAATGATTTTTGTGAAAAAAGTAGAAAATAATTTAAAATTATTTTCCCTTTTCCCTTTTCATTTTCTAGTACCTAATGTTATATTAAATAATTAATAATTAATTATATAATATATTAATTAATAATTAATAAATAGATATGATTAATAAATAATAAATAAAAATTAATTAAATTAAATTAAAGATAATTCATTATTATTAATTTTGATTAAATAAAAATAATAATTAATTATTAATTATTTAGTTCAAAATTAATTGTTGAAAATTGATTATATAATATAATAATAATAGAATAATTAATAATAGGTTATTAAATAAATAACTAATATTTGATATATCAATATTATATTACATTAATTATAATCTATTAATTAATACTTGATAAATAAAAAACAAATAGTAATTACTCAATTAATAACTAATATTAAATTAATTATTAATTAGGTAATATACTAATCAATAATAATTAATAATTAATAAATAGTAATTAATCATTATTTGAATAATAATTACCAAAAAATGATTATTTAATATATCAAATAATAGAGCATTAAATAAACATTAGTACTCAATTAACTAATTATTTGATTATTAAAGTTTATAATTTAATTAATAAATATAATATTAATAAATTATTTATATACTAATTATTTTTATTAATACACTAATTAATTACTTGTAAACTAATTATTGAATAAGTTACCAACATAATAATTACTTATAATCGACTATAAATTAATAATTTTTAATTATTTAGCATATTAATTTATTATATGTCTATAAGATGTTTATAAAATTATTAAATAAAAACACATAAAAAACTTGATATGCCAGGCATTGCAAAGGCCATTCTCCAACCACGAGTGAACATAGTAAAAAATATATAATGAAATATATATATATATATATGTATGTAATTGAGCTACACTGTCCAATTCCATTGTGGATTTGTATGGGTTGAATCAAGTGGGCATTGGGTCAGGATGGGCCGGTCCATATTAAACTTATTCATGCTGGCACAACACAACCTAAGTCTAATTTTCATAGTTTGGCCCATGGATTGAGAAATACTAATCCAACCTTGTCTGTTAATTTTATTGAGCTGGACTGTGTCTTGAATAATATCGTGTTGGGCTGACTTAACTTGATACAGTACCAGAATGGGCCGGGCCGGGCCACGAGTCTCGACCCATAGTTGCATCCATACTGAAGGGGCCATAGATTTTTTTTTTTTTTTTTTTTTTTTTTTTTTTTTTCCATATCCTAAACTGTTTTATGTATGATTTAATAGGGTGTACGTATTATAAAATAAAAAATTAAAACCATTCAAACGGCTGTACAATAACAATCTTTTTAGTTTTTACCCTAATTTGTCCTTTTTTAATCAAATGTCCACAGAAGAATATCTACTTTTATTTGTATATACACTATACATACATATATGTGTGTGTGTATATATATATATATATATATATATTTAATTTTCTAGATTACAAGTGACTTCTTTTTTTTTTTAAAAAAAAAAAACAATAGAAGCGAGTGAATCGGTTCCACGGACACTGGATGGGCTAAGCCCTTGTAAGGACAATTGAATAATAATACAAAATGGCCATTATAATAACCGGGGAATTTGTGTGACAACTCAGGTAAGTGGCCACCGTTATTGTAGCCGCTGGCATTGAGGGCCAACCTACATACATGTATGATACGTACAAATTATGGTGTAACGTCATATTTATTTTATTTAATAAGGATTTTGAAAAGTGACACTAATTTGGATTAAATAAATCCTTTTTATCGTCACACATTTTTAAAATCATTCTTATATAGATTTATGTCCTTTTACACCTCAATTTTTACGTATTATAACCGCCTTGGATACAGTTAAGTTCAAGGATTTAAAAAACACTTTCTCCGTCTCTTTATGCTATAGCTATAATACAAAAACGTTGAGGAGCTCCTGTTTATATAGTAAAATAAATATTTTTGGTCCATTCAGTGTTTTTAAAAAAAAGTCTTATGTTACGTTTTTTAAACGTTATGCATAGCAAATTATATGGTTTGTTTTACGCACTCATCATGTTTTATTATTATTGTTTGAGTTAATTTTATAAATGGTTCCTACACGTAATTTTATTTTTTAGTCTCTGATTTTTTAAACGTCGCACAAATAATTCTTAAAGTTTTATTTTCAGTTTCAGTAATTTTATCAATTAGGTGTTAAAATTTAATGAAATCTGTGTAAATTAGAGTCTAGCATTAGAAACAGTTAAATTTTCAATCTATATGTGAAAATTAACTTTTGATTTTTTTATATTATTTTAGTCTTTAAACTTTATATGTTTTCAATTTTATTCCATAATTTTTACAGATTTTGTCAAATATTTAACACTAAACTAACATAAAGTCAGCAACTAAAATGACATTAAGACTAAACTTCAGTGATCATTTATGAGGTTAACCTTGTTGGTAGGGTAAATTAAAATTACAACATTTTATTAAAAAAAAAAAAAAAAAGGAGAGGTTATCAAACAACTACAAGCTTCAGAAACTATCAGGACGATTTGAGCAACCAATATGACCTTTACATCAGAAATACTGAGGATTTGATACAAATATTGTACAAAGTGTAAACCAAGAGAAAGATGGTATAAATCAAATTTGGCTCAAATGCTGAAAGCTAGAGAAGCTAGCTAGAGCACTTTTACAGAGCTCTTTTAGCTTTAGTGGTTTGTTTCGTAAATGGATCATTTATCGTGTTATTTCCTATAAATATTCTTTTAACAAATGACCTATTGTAACTCTGGATAAGAAAATCAATGTCGTTTCTCGCCTCAAACTAGTTTTCAAACTTTCTTGAACGACACCAAAGTTCAGGACTTTTCTAAAGAATACATCATTATTAGTTCTTAAAATAGTTACATTTTAATTTCCAAACCTTTAATTTTTTTGACAAATTATTCTATGAGTGCTTTTGGCTTTTTATTTTTAATAATTTTCATCTCTAACTTTAAAATTGACCAAGAATTTGTGAAATCATACAAGATAATCATATCCGTATTGCATATTTACAGAAAATTTTACACAAATAAAATATATCCGGGCTCACACACTGTGGTTAATCCAACCATATCACGATTTTGCATACAATCAAATTTTACCTCAGCGTGTTAAGTTACAGAATTACATTATATCCTGTTCAAAAAAAAAAAAAAAAAAAAAAAATATTAATTTATTGTAAACAATCAATCACTTTAAAGAGATATTTGTTAGAAAACGTGGGTTTCTTATATATTGGGACACATATTTATTCAATAATTATATTAAGTTATTTAATTAATTAGACTAATTATGAAAAATCTAACTAATCTTTTAACAGAGTATGGGCTGAATGAGTGGATACTTATATTGATTCAATTAGGTTTAATGAGAGTTTAATAGGACAGTATATAAAGAAACTTAAGTTATAGTCCTCAATACGTCAAATCATACGGTAATTTTTATTCTTTCCCGTCTAGAGAGAAAACACCCCATTAAGGAACTAAGGAAATTTAACTGAGGACGGTAATAACTGTCGTGCTCGTTGTCTTAGAGAATTCTACTGGAGATTAAAGCTGCACTAATGAAGACATGTACTTATTCTAACTTATTTTTTTAATAATTTAGTGTGATAATTCTTAAAATGTGGAACTAGAATCGAAAGATCCAACAATATTATCGTGTCTTCAACTGTATCAATTTATTACCATCGCTGATTTAATCACTAGAGATGCTAGTGCTACATAGAAAGGTCATCTTGTAGAGTTGAACGATAAGAAAATTGTAAACTTTCTGAAAGCATTACTAGTCCTAAGACATTTCGATGTCTAAATTTTTAATTTTGATAAATTACTCTATAAGTTTTGATTTTTTTTTTTTCGATAGTATTCGTCGTTGACATTAAAATTGACTAAAGAATTTGTGAAATCATACAAGATAATCACGTCCTTATCACATATTAATTGAAAATGGTACGTAAATTAAAAAAAAAAAAAAATCTCGGATCACACACTACGTTTAATCCAACCACATTATGATTTTGCAGACAATAACATTTTGCCTCAGTGTGTTAAGTTACAGAATCATTATATATCCAAAAGTTTGTAGGCGTGTTATATTCCTAAATTTTGTAGGCGTGTTTTATATATTCAGTCACTGATTTTGAAATCATGATTTATAATTTTTTACATTATTTTCTCTCACAAAAAATATACGTAAAATGAGAATAGTTCTAATATAAAACTAAACGTCTTCTAACATCTCCTTTATTTAAAAAAAAAAAAAAAAAAAAAAAACTTGTATGCCGAATTGGTACAGATCCATATATTACAAAATAAGATACAATTTTAAACAAAACACCTCTAAGAACAAAAGATGCTCAATCACTCAACAGTTCAGGCTTTTCCTACGGATGGAAATAATATCCAGTCGCCAAGCCAATGAAGGCAATTATACAAACATAAAGAAAGGGGAGTCCAACTTGCACACTTCTCACACTGTATTTCCTCTTCAACATCTCCTGCAAAAAAAAAAAAAAAAAAAAAAAAAAAAAAAAAAAAAAAAAAGAAAGGTTGTAACTATCTCACACCTAAAGGCAATTTGAAATAATAATAATAATAATAATAATAATTTTTATTGTATAAAATCAATCATTTCACATAATGGAAGAGATAATATTTTGTTCTCGTTTATTTAACCGATTTGAGTTTTTAGTTGAGTTTTTACAGTAAAAAATTCTCAGAAAATGTCACATCTCAGCTCGAATTGAAAACTCGAATCCGCGAAGTAAACGAGGCTTAAGCAACTATATCAAATTATTAGCATTGGTGATTTAATCACTAGAGATGGTACATAGCAATGTGGGACGTATTTTTCATAGTTTGCATTATGTGACGATTCTGTTTTACTGCGCAACTTAAAGTTACATATAGTGATGAATAACAATGCCAAAAACAAAAAATAAAAAAAAAAGAAAAAATAAAGGAAAAGAATAAGAAGAAGCACATGAAATAGTACCCACCAATTCATGCTTAAGCACTTCTCTCTCTTGGGTGTTTTTGCTCTTCTCTTCCGTCAGTTTCATTATAGTAAGCTCAGCCTGAAAGAATGCCACAACAAAGACCAAAATATAAGCTCTCAAAACAATTCAACCAAAAAAAGGTTTGGAACTGAATCTGAGGCCAAAGAGATGGCTAATTATAAGTTTACACATGCAAGGGAGTTAAAAAAAAAAAAAAAAAAAAAAAACTTAAAAAAATAAAAATAAAAATAAAAAACTGACCTCTTTTAGCTTTGACTCCACTACACATAACTTTGAGGTCATATCCTTGAAATCTTTACTTAAGTTGAGGAATACAGCATCTTTTGCTGGTTTCAGTTCTTCCAAATTCTCTGTACTTTTGGAGTGAAGTTCTTCCGAATCCTCACTAGTTGGCCTTAACTCCGCATCATTTGCTGCTCTAAACTCGTCCTTAACCTCGGCAAGTTCAAATCCCTCTACATTCTTAGTAAACAAATAAACAAGAAGTGGGGTTTTAAGGGGGTCATTAATTATACTGCATGGTTTTTCTAATAATTCTAGTTTCACATTCTACTCATCTAAAACATTAAAAAAAAAAAAAACATAAGCCAGGAATTTAAACCAATAATTAAGCTTTCATCCAATTTGTCCCAAATGAATGTTATAAGTCCAACTAGAAAATGGATGATGAACAATTATAACAAAAATAGCAATATATTTAAAAATACATGTGCATATAAGGACATTTTGACTAAGAAACAAGTAGTAAGAAAATTAGCTAAATGTATACAAATAGAGCATGTTTGAGAACAAAAAGAAGAGCAAAAAACAGACCTTTTCAAGAGTAGTTTACAAACTGATACAAGTTTCTCTTACCTTAAGAGATGGTGGTATATTTTCAGCACCACTCATAACTTTATCCTTTTGCACTGAAGTTTCGGTATATGGATCTTGCTTTGATTCACCATTTCTTGGCACCAATACTGGGGAAGGGGGTGGGCTGATGAGCGCAACCCTTAGCTTCTTCTCTTCGACGCGCTTTTCACCGTCTTTTAAAAACTGCCCAAAAAGATCGAAAAGAGATGAAAAAAAAACATCATACAAGAACAATAAAAAACAAATGATCACAACAACTTCCCACCATTGCAGATGTTATGTCCTCTTCAGTTGTTCCATTGGGCACGACTGCGCTTTGGATCAGAAACTTGTCTTTGCAGTGCAAATCGGTTGGAGCCACGCGCTGAGCTTGCATAGTCACTGCACCAACCGAAACGAAGAGCGAAAAATTATGTTCCACTTATTCTCAGCAACAGATATTTGGGTTGAATCCTTCTGGTAAAAATGTTTTAAATACATTACAGTTATAAGGACTATGAATGATAAGTAAGAACCTGTGAAATCACATGTTGCATTGGGCTTTATAATGCCTATGTTTGGTCGTACACAGTATTTCTTTGGAGAAGTTGTTTTCACCTGCCAATACATTTTGTAAATCATATGCACTAACCAACATCCATTAATCATATTATATAATCAAATCAAAGTTTCCTCCATTCCATAATGTAAAAAGGAAATATATATATATATATATATGTGTGTGTGTGTGTGTGTGTGTGTGTGTGTGTGTGTGTGTGTGTGTGTGTGTGTGTGTATCATCAGAACTTCCTAACATAGAAACTCTTTGTTAATGGTCTCTAGAACAAATAACTGTACCTTGAATGCAACATAGTGAGCAGACTTGTTTCCAAGTTGAATTGAACAGGAACTTTGTTTCTTCAACTCAACTGGAGAGAGAGAGAGATGGCAAAATCAGTAATTTAAACTTAAAAGATACATGAGCAAACGAGTGAAAATAAAAATGAAATTAATCCTGCATTTGAATAATAACACACACACACACACACACACACACACACACACACAATTTAACTTACAGGTAAACTTGAGTTCAGAAGGTTGAATTTCCAAGAGCTCTGAAGTCATGGTTCTAATCACCCTAAACCAAAAATCAACCAGATTCAAGTCAACAACCAAACAAAAAAACTTCCAGAGTTTCTTTTTAAATTTAAACTTCACCAGAAAGTAAGAAACCAAGGGAACAAAATCCCACCAATTATGCACAACAATATGTCCAAATCAAACCAATAACATGAACAGAGAACTGAACAAACACAAACCCAATACTCAAAGATAACTAATCAAGACAGCCAAACACTAAATTGCCAAAATCATCCATGAAAAATAACCAGTTCAATCCTAGAAATGTTGTGAATGGACAAACCCAATTCCAAAAACAACACAATGGGAAAAGCACACAACTCCAGAGCAAGTCCTTTTTCCTTTAACCAACATAGTAATAGTGATTTTGTTCTAATATTCAAAAAAACAAAAGGTTTCAGTTTTTTTTCTTTTCCCCAAACAGTTAACCAGTCACTAGCACTGTACATACATGATTTTTCCCAAGCATACAAAACAAAATCATTATTTTTTTAGTACCAAATTTTGAATTCTCAGTCCATACTAACACTGTACATACATGATTCAAGAACAAAAAAGCTTCAGAACAACAACCACAACAGAAAATCAGATTCAAACACAAACCCACATACATATTGAAGTGAAAATGTGCATAAACACATAAATAGGGAGAAAGTGGACAAAACCTGAATTGGGAGAACAGAGATCCAAAGTGAGGAACCAACAGAAAAGGGAACAAAACCAAGTTCAGAAGAACACTGAATGAAAAAAGGAGAGAGAAAGTGAATAGTTGTTGGTGATGTAAAGAAGAAATGTGGAAGTGATGTGAAGATTGAAGAAGAAGAAGAGCAGTGAAAGCAAAGAAAGGAAATTGGATGATAGAAGAAAGAGTGTCGTTGGTTGCTTTTTCGTGGGGGTGGGGTCTCTCTCTGCCTAAACCGTTTCCTTTCTCTCTGTTTCAGTTTTTGCCATTTTTTTTTTTTTTTTTTTTTTTTTTTTTCAATTATTTGGCAACGGCTACTATATATATATATATATTTAGCCGGCTTAGCTCAAATCAACTTCTTTTTTTCTTTTTTCTTTTTTTTTTTAAAAATATGATAAAATATCTGGCTTAGTTTATACCGGACTCAAATTACTATTCAATTTTGATTTTCAAAATGGTGCTCCATCAACTAAATTACACCACGACATTTAGAAAATTTGAAATGTTTTTTAACTGATATTTTCATGCTTTGATGTTAAATAGACGTTTGATTTATAGGTTTAGAATTATTTTTAATTTATATGTATTTTTTTAAAAAAAAAATACTATAACGAGTCATGAAATATAATTTAAATTATGACATGAATCTTCATACTAAATACTATTACAAAATATTATCATTTTTTTTATTTTTAAGTCAATTACAATAATTATTAATGGAAATAAAAATCATCATAATCGGAGAATATGATGAGCCTAGTAAGTTAAAATGCAGAATCAAGCCAGAACACCAATGAGGCTTAGGTGTGAGACAGGCTGAACTAACTGTGGTCTACCACTGCAACTCACATGCATTTCCAACCACTAATAATTTCACCGAAAGTAATCACCCAACATATTATATATATATATATATATATATATATATATATATATACCAAATATATATATTAGGAAATTTGTTAACCTTTTTTCTCTTGTTGTCTTTCTTCCTTTCTAATTTTCTACCCCTTTTGTTTTATCTTTTATCTTCCATGGAAAGAAAAGAGACGGAGAAATAATGAGGAAAAAAAAAAAGAAGCAAATACATAAATAAATAAAAGGCATTCCATTATATCATCACCTTTAAACTTCTTCCCTATCTGTCCTTTTTCTTTGGTCATAAAGTTCTGTATGAGTAGGTAAAAGGAGCCAAATCAGTTCCGGATCTCCTACAAATTTACAATTATAAATTAAGCAAAAAGATAGCAAAGTGAGTGCAATAATATGTCTTTGTTTATTTTGACCCCCCCTTTTTTTTTGCTTCTTTTTATTGACAGCAAAGCATCTAAAGTGATTTAAAGCACTTTGGTCTTTTTAAGCAATCACTTTTGGGCATTTGACCTCAACTAAGCGAATAAATTCTTGTTTATTTTACAGATTTAAATTTTTAATTTAAATTGAGATGTGATATTTTTTTAAAGTTTTTTATTATAACAAAAAAAATTAGATGTGATATTTTTTAATAATTTTTTTTACTGTAAAAATTTAAAACTGAAAATTCAAATCGGTGAAATGAACGAGACCTGAACTTATCTTATCGCCAGCACTTGTATTTGTGGATTTCTTCATGGGTAATTTTTTTTTTCCCCCACTTGTTACATGATAAGTTATCCCATCCCCACGTAAAAAAGAAAATTGTTCCATTATTTTGAGGTAGGTTTAAATCAATTATATATGTGATAGATTTTGTCACACAGAAAAGTTGGTTGGGATTTGTTGGAGGGCATCAGTTTGGTTTGAAGAATTAAACTAGGAGTAGCCTGCGCTGCGCCTAACTGAATTATAGTTTTACCAAACTAATGTGAGTTAAGGAAAATAATGACCATGCAGTTGTTAACAAGAAGACAAAAATCAAGATTGATGTGCGAACAAAAAATAGAATATAATTCAACGATTCTTGCTTAAAAGGCCCGCTTTCCACAATTTAATTTTTTTATTATAATATTTTCTCTCATAAAAATTTAAATTTTAGTTTAAACCGAACCCTCTCCCCATCCTCTTATCGATAGTAAGGTGTCACTTTACTCCATTCCTTTACAAGGAATGATAGGACATCATCTTATAGTAAGGTCGTCCCTTTATTCTATTCTTTCAGAATGGCGGGACGTTATCTTATATTATAGAAAAAAGATCACCCTTTACTCTATTCCTTTTCAAGGAATGGCGGGACGCTAACCTCTCTCCCTCATATTCGTCCGTACTTCACACCCGAAAATCCTTCTTCTCCCACAGTTGGGTAAGGGGGCAAAAAATGACCGGAGAGTACTACCCGACGACTTCTCTTGCCCGCTTGTTCTCCGATGAAGGTGTTGGAAGTGCTGTTGATCCCATTCATTCAGAATGGTGGGCCGTTCCTACAAGGAAGGTCTTCCTTTTATTCCATTCCTTCAGAATTGCGGGACGAGAGAGGAATGTAAGGTCGGTCCTTACTTCATTCCTTTGGAATGGCGGTCCGAGGAAGAGGAATTTTCTATTTGAACAATTTAATAGCTATATATAAGGTTTAGGATGTTAGTACAATTTTTTTTTGACGCTTTTATCTCTTTTATTTTTATTTTTTTTTATATCATATGAATAACAAAGTAGCAACATGTGCGGCCACTAGTTTTTAATGTTGTACATCCTTTTAACCTTATTTTGCCACAAGTTGGCCATGCGGTGCATGTTTGATTAGATCTGTCCCTCTCTAAAAAGCTAAAAGGCATATATAAATATAAATATAAATATATATATATATATATGATGAGTCTTCAGTCCCGTGTGCAGATTGAAACGGTAATTGTACATTTCTTTAAAAAACATGTATATTTCTTCTTTAGAATATGTACATTTCTTCTTTAAAATGTGTACATATCGTATATTTTACCAAAAAAAGAATGTACATCTTTTAAGAAGAAATATACATATTTTACAGAGAAATATACAAACATTAGTGCCGGATTAGAGACTATATATATATATATATATATATATATATATAAGATCCAATCACTTAGACACCATGGATATTTTGATTTTTGTCTTCGAGAATTTTTTGTCAGAGTATAAAAAAGGAAACTGTTGAAAATATTGTTGCGACTTGAATAGTTGAAGGAGGCGTTTAATTCATCAATTTAAATTTTTAATTTAAGTTGAGATGTGATTTTATATTAAAATTTTTTATTGTAATAAAAAAAATTAGATGTGACTGTTTCTGATAGTTTTTACTGTAACAAAACTTAAATTTTAAATTCAAATCGATGAAATGAACGGATATGTAATAACTACTAGTGAAAAGGAATTGTTTACAGGCTATTCATGCAAGCAAACACTCGAATGAATATGAGTGTTTACTATAAATCAGAAGCCGCTCTGGTTTCTGATGAATGTGGATGAATATAATGAAATCCACAGGGTAGTAACGATTGTTTAACCCTTGTTTGAAAAAAAAAATAAAAACCAAATAATTATACGAAAATTTTCATATAAACAAACATTTAAATGTTGTTTTATTATTTCAAATGGTTAAAAAGTCTCCATTAAGTTTCAATTTACAGGTTAAAAGAGAAAATTACTAAACTTATTGTGCATGAGTTTAAATTTTTACTCGTTATTAGCATTAATCAAGAGTACAATATAAAAATTAAGATTCATACATTTTAAAGAATATTTAATTATTAACTATTGTTTTTTCCTACTCTATGATTCATGTTACTATACAAAATTTTGATGTCACTATAAAAAATAACTTACAAGTTATGAAAGATAACTTGTAACTTATAAAAAGATAAGTTATAGATGATGAAAAATAACCTTTAAATTATAAAAAAAATAACTTAGAAATTATTAGTTACATAAAATAAATTTAACATAATTGGTATAAATTAAGTGCTCGTTTATTTTATCAATTCGAGTTTATAATTCGAATTTTACTATAGTAAAAAGCTTTAAAAAATAGTCACATCTAATTTTTTACTAGATTTTTTACTACAATAAAAAATTCTCACATAAAATTACATTTTAACTCAAATTAAAATTTGAATTAATAAACTAAACGGGTTCTAAACAGTGTTACATTCTGAATATTTCAAAATTCTTCTACGGGCTTTTTGCCTCCCGTGAGTGTAGCTCCATGGGCAGTCCTAGTCCAATCCAACAAAAGTGGGTCTTTTCCAATCCAGTGAAGCACTGCATCTAACTCGTAATAAGCAGTATCCAGTTGGGCCTAACTTTTTCAGCCTGTTAACTAGCCCAAGCATTGTGAGTTCTTGGATCGGGCTAGGCCTGCCAGACTCGGTTCAACCCACTACAGTCTGGACCACATATAAAGGATTTATAATCTTTTTTTTTCCTCATTATTTTATCATTGTAATTTTTTATGGAAAAAAAATATAGTTTGTCATGGTGTAAGCCTATTATTTATATCATTTTAAATAATTAAATTTTATTATGACTTTTATTTTCTGTTTATTAATTAAATGGTAATTGTTTATTTTTGAATGTAATACCATAAATAGTATTTTTTAACTATCTTAAGTGGTATTTTTGTTTTCTCCGTTTTCTATTACGAGATTCTTCGTGAAAGAATCTTAAACAAAAGATTTTGATATTTTCTTGCTAATATATTTAACAAAATTTTATAGATTTTCGTTCAAAAAATAGCTTTTATTTATGAAAAAAAGACAAATACCTCTTAAAAGTGTATGAATCACGATTTGTATTCCTTACTCTTAAATAGGTTAAATAGCTATGCTAACAAAACAATATTAATTAAGAATGAGAGCTAAAAATTTATATTTATACACTCTTAAAGGGTAAATTCTGTAATTTTCTCTTTATTTATTTTTGGGTAATTTACACAAATGATCCCTAACTTTTTTTAGTAAGAGCCTGTTTGGTTGGATGATTTGTTCTCTGATTCAAATCATGGTTCATGGTTTGCTATAATATTTTCTCTCGTAAAAAACACATGTAAATCGAAAATAGTTCTAATCTCATGGTTCTAATCCATGAACCATACGGGCTTTAAGTGAAAGTTTGATCCCTAACTTTTTTTTTTGACAAAACGACCCATAACCTCTTTAAACATGTGTAATATGGTCATTTCTGTCAAATTTCATTAAAATTTTAATAGATTTCCGCATGTGACCATCATGTGCTTTCTTTTTTCAATTAAAAGATAAAAATGCCCTAAGAGCCTTCTTCTTCATCAACTTCCACAAAAACTAATCTCAAATCTCTCTCTCCCCATTATTTCTTTTGCATTCTCTCTTTCCTTGACAAATTGGGTTTCAAATCCTTTTTGGCCGGAGAAAGAAATTGAATTCCTTAACTGTAAACCCTAATCCTTCACCGGCGGAGGTTCAACCACTTGCCTCCAAAGCCTCTTGTCTCTGCTCCGACCACCTGCCTCACCTCCATGGCAAGCTCCACTACGGCGACAATCTCGAAGACGAGTGGTTTGTCCTCTTCCTCTTCTTCGAAGCTTCTCAAAGATTCCCCAACCTCTCCGTGAGGGTTTAGGATACCAACAACGAGTTCTTGCTCATTGAGGCCGCCTTCCATCTCCCTTGTTGGCTCAACCCCGATAATAGCCTCCATCGCGTCTTCATCCGCTGTGGCGACCTCCATATCGTCCCCAAAGATCGCTTGCCCAGCCCTAGCTTGGAAGATTTGTTGAAATTCGTCGCGAATTGCAGCAAGGAATCGAGGGCGGAGAAGTCAGTCCAGGCCTTCAAATCAAGGGTGGTGGAGTCAGTCTGAAATTGGTATTGGCAGTATCACAAGAGATATTTCCCAGCTTGAATTTCAAAAGGCATTAATGGAGAAGGCTAAAAAGAAAATTTGCAAGAAACTGAATGAATAGAGCTCAGTTGCTGTAACCAAGCCTGCAACTAACGAGGAGGGGAATCAGTATGGAAAAGCAAATGAGGGAGAAGAAAAGTCTTCAAGAATCAATGATACTAGGGATGATCAAAGCAACTGTGGAGAGCCATAGGGCCAGGGTTAGGGTTTTGACGTCGGTGGCGCAAGTGCTGAAGCACAAGTTGTGCTTGATTTTTCTGTGAATTTTTGGGGGAAGATGAAAGGGGATTTGGGAGTTGGGATGGGAAAAAATAAAATGAAAATCCAAATTAATGGGGATGATCGTGATGTTGAGGAGAAATGGATAATTTTTCTGGGGTATTTAAGTTATTTTACTGAAAAAAGAGGTCACGTGACATCTTCTATTAAAAATTTAACAAAATTTGACAGAAATGATCAAAGTGTCACTTTTTAAAAATGTTAAGAGTCATCTTATCAAAAAAAAAATAAATAAATAAATAAAATTAAAGACTAAGGGCCTATTCTTTTGTCCAAAAAACTTAAAAAAAGACGACTCGAGTTTTAACTTTATTCAAGTTCATGTTCTTTTAAGTTCAAACTTCATTCAACTTTACTCAACTTTATTCAAGTTACAACTTCAACTAAGTTATAACTCAAATTCAACTCAAAAACTACACTCAAATTACACTCTAAAAGAACATATCCTAAACTATTACTTATTAAAAAAATTGGGAACCATTTAGACAAATTACCCTTTATTTATTTTTTATCTGGTTTGTTATCATAATTTTCTTAAATAAATTTATATGGACTAGTCTTTACGCATCATTTAATGCTGATCAGAACTGAAAGTATTATTGCATTTATCTAAAGAAAATCTTTACTTTTGACATATTATACTTTTTAAATTATAATTTTACAAACGCACAATCTCCTCCTTTTAGAGTTTCTTTTCTAATAAAAAAGTAAAAAAAATTCCCCACCTTTAAAGTCCAAAGTACATTTTTATTTTTGTTTTCTTTGAACTGGCTTTGTCCTGTGGAGCCCAAGTCGTTAACCGAACAGCTAAAATGAAAGTAGCCAAGGTGAGATTGAAATTATGGGTGGCCCAAACACCTCCCAAAGACTTCGATACAAACGAAGCCGAACAAAAACTTGCCAACAAATCTCAACAAACAACGGAGAAAACAATGAAGAGGACATTCAATGCAAAAAAAAAAAAAAAAAAAAAAAAAAAAAAAAACCCCCGAAGAAAAAAAAGAAAAAAAAAAAGAAAAAATCCAAAGAAACGACGTTATAAACCTCTCTTCCTCTCTCTCCGATCCCCCTCGCTCACACTCTTCGTGTTCTCCGTCTCTCTCTCTCTCTCTCTCTCTTCCAGACTCTTTCAAATCCTTCTCTTCAATCTCAGATCTCTCTCGCTCTTTTCACTCAATACCCAAATGGCCTCTCTCGCAGGATCGTCGCTTTCCTTGGCCTCCTTCAAGCCCAGCCTTGTAATTACTCTTCTCAAATTTTCACTTTGTTTTTCATCTTCTTTACTCTGTATGTCGTGATTTGCTGTCTGGGTATTTTTCGCTTTGGTCAGATTTTTCCTCTTCTTGTTGTTCTTGAGCTCTTTTGGTGTTTAAGTCTCTGTTTTTAGCCTACATTTTTTTTTTTGCAAAGTTGTTCCTTTTCTTATATTCGTTAGTGAGTTTCAATCTTGCCTTTTTTTTTTAAAAAAAAAAAATGGATGTAATTTCTGATAATCTTGTGAATTGAGCATGTTAATTATTTCTAATCAAGAATCGTGCTTGGGCTTGATTTGCATGCAATTCGAATAAACGTTTTCTCAAATTTTGTGGAAAACTTCTAAATTGTCTTTGTAGCATGCACATTTTGGATATGATCTGGTTTAGCATATTCATTTTTATATTTCTTAAGGTCTTTGCACGCATTTTCTGGGACACTAAAACATATAAATATGATCTGCTTAATAGCTCTGTATCCTTGTTTCCAAAGAACACTTTTTTATGTATATCCTATTATGTTATTATATATTATATTTATGTGATTTTGTTAAATTGTTATATATATATATATATATATATATATTTTTTTTTTTTTTGAGATGATTCTTACGTGATCTTACGATTTAAAATTGTGTCTTACCGGAATGATATTTCTGTTTTCGTACCCTTACCATTGAATTGTCATTTTTCTTTATTTAAAGGAAGAGTTAATTCCTTATTGTGCTAAAATCACTTATTATTAATGTTGAATGTCTAAGCAGGTTCCTGCCAGCAGGATCTCTAACGTGAAATCAATCTCGTTTTCACCCCGCTTCCCGTCTCTCCGGTCGCAGCCTAGGCGCCTTCGAGTTTCCTGCGCTGTAAGTTTATCTATCTAATCGAGTACTAGATATAGAATTTGATAGTCTAATTTTTTTTGTTATGCCAAAATTTAAGTTTCAATTAGATATTGATAAATTAGGGTCGGTTTGGTTCACGCGTTGAAGTTGAAGTTAGTGATTCTGATACATTGACGGGAAATCATGGATTCAAGTATAGGAACCAAATGGGGCCTTAGGATTAAACTGCAATTATAAAGTAGTTTGTTAGGCATGGATTTAATGAACACTAGTTGAATCTCTTGTTTGTCAGGCCAAACCAGAGACTGTCAAAAAGGTCTCTGAAATAGTAAAGAAGCAGCTTGCTCTTCCTGAGGATTCTACTGTCAATGGAGAATCAAAGTTTGCTGCTCTCGGAGCGGATTCTCTCGACACGGTAAACTAACACTTAATCAAGGCCTTTAACCTTAAATTTGATTTTGTTTCTTATGTGTCAGACTACACGCCTTTGCTATGCTCAAAATTTGTTTGTTGCATTGAAAATTTGAAGAATCACAAATACAGAAAGGATTGTAAAACATCTTTTGTCACAACTAAAATTTGAAATGTGGCACCATTTTTTTTTTTCACAAAAAAAAAAAAAAAAAGAACAGAGAATTTTTTTTGTTTTGTTTTATCTACTTGATCCATGAAGATTGGGATTGTGATGGAGCAGAAAGGAATAGGCATACTATTTTAACTTTCTATCTATGTTTGATAACAGTTTCAATTTCATTTTCTGTTGTTTGTTTTTAAGAGTGCAAAAAAAAAAAAAAAAAAAAGTGATGATTTTCTGAAGCGAAATCTCCACATGATAAATCAATTTTTCTTTGGTACACTTCGAGTTTGGAGAATCAAAAACGAAAAAGGAATTGGGTTTCTGAAAAACTGGTTAAATTGGCTTAGAATCAAACATAGTGCTCGAAAATTCAAGACATCTCTTTTTTTTTTTTTTTTATTAATCTAAACTTTTGGAAATATTATTGTATTTGTCTGCTTAATTTGTTTATATATATATATACTCACACTTTATTCATGCAGGTTGAGATTGTGATGGGGCTTGAGGAGGCTTTTGGTATCACTGTGGAGGAAGAAAGTGCTCAGAGTATTGCCACCGTCCAAGATGCTGCTGATCTTATTGAGAAGCTCGTTGAGAAGAAGGAGGCTGCTTAGAGTAGTAGTTTGAAGAAAGCAATTTTATCTCTCTTTGTTATGGTTTTTCATTTCCTTTTTTTTTTTTCTTTTTTTTTTTTTTTTTCTTTTTCCTTCCCCTTGAAAAGGTTGAGCTACTAGTAGACTTTTTAATCTTAAAGTCCTTAATGCTTTTAAGTTACTAAAGGTTTCTTATAATTTTATATTTATTTAAGAAATAAGATAGTATATATTTTGGAAAATTTTGTTGAGTTGGCAGGCTTTCATATCAGATCTTTCACTTGGATCCTTATTGACGACATTGTTTTTCTCGTTATACTTCTTTCACGTTGTGTCATTAACTTATTTATACAAAAAAAAAAAAAAAGCCTGGATCCATGTGACCCATGTGTAGATATATATTGATATACAATTGAGGTTTGAGAAAATTACATTTGATTTTATTTCACCTGAGAATTTTTTATTATAATAAAGAGGTTAAATGTGATTGTTTGTGAGAGTTTTTTATTATAATAAAATTTAAATTTTAAATTTGAATTAACAAAATAAATGAGACTTATGTCTTTAAGTAGATATACTTAACTTGTTAGTATCTTTTTTAAAAAACTCAAAACTCTACTCGACTTTTTATTAAGTACCTAATTTATTAAAAATATTTATTTTAAAAAACTTTATTCATATAAGAGTTAAATTAAAATGTATAAGAAAATGGATTAATGTTAATAGTAAAAATAAAAAGGAGTTTTCAAGAGTTATTTTTAAAATTGCCCTCGAGCTTTCTTCTAAAGAATTATGACACGTATAAAAATAGTTTTCTTTCTCTTCCCAACCACTTTCCTTATTCAGATATAAATTACGAATTTTCCTTTTCCCTTTTAGGTTATTAAATAAAAGATAAAAATATCACACTCAATTTTCCTTCTCTTAACCATTTTCCTTATTTATTTTTTAGATGTAAATTACGAATTTTCCTTTTCCTTTTAGGGTTTTAAATAAAAGATATCAAACTCAATTTTCCTTTGTTTTATAGTATTTCGTGAACGATTGTTATACTTTACTGCATTCGCAGACAATTGTTGTCAGGGACTTTTGTCTTTTTGAGGTGCATACACATAGACAAAAATATATAAAATAGATAAGAGAACGTTAATTTATAAATTTAAAATTATAATTTAAAATTATTTTTTTATAAATATTTTTTTTTTTAAAAAATATTATAAAAAAATCAAATTAATAAATTATAATTTTCCCTCTCAATGAAGTATCGAATATTGTCGTTCCTAAGTGACTGCCGTTTTGTTTTCCGGTAATTTTTCATTGTAAGTGCAAGTGTCGTTTCTAAGACATGTACCCTTTCTGAGAAATGTTGTCGTTTGTAAATGATCCTCGTGTTCTTTTGCAACTATTTTGTCCATTACCATATATTTCTGAGTTTTGTGCACTTGAATTTTGTTGCAAAAGAACAAACAGAACACGAGTTCTGAGTTTTAAGAAGCTATTCTTTTTAAACTCGTTGTTGTTAACTGAAATTTCGCTTGTTAGCTCACTACTTGAGAGATGAATCGCTTTTCAGAAATCTCGTCGTTTTGCATTGTTGCTTTTCAAATAACGTTGTCGTTTACATTCAAAATTGTCGTTTTTGATGTGATTAAATTATTTGGACGTTTTCGAGATATTTTTGCTTTTGGTGACAAAATTGTTGTTAATGAATCCACCGACAAACGCACACTCATGAATCTACGTATAGCTAGGGGAATGGTCACCTTTAGACCTACCATGATGAACAGGCGGCTTCCAGCAACCCAATATAGCATAGCCATCATGAATTGTAGTTTTTGTCAGAAGAGATTATGACAATTTATAGCACCTTATAGCATATGTTGGACTGGAAAATAAAAACTAATGTGATATATTGAGAGATAAAATAGTTAAATGGGTATAATACAAAAGATATTTATGAAAATATAAACATTTTAAAGTTATAATAATAATATGGGAACATTTATTAATACGGTAGAATAAATATAGACCTCGTTAATTTTACGGATTTGAGTTTTCGATTCGAGTTGAAATGTGATATTTTTTGAGAGTTTTTTATTATAGTAGAAAATTTTGATGTGATATTTTCTGAGAGTTTTTACTATAAAAATTTAAAATTAAAAACTTAAATCGGTGAAGTGAACGAGGTCATAATCACTCCAAAAAATATCAAAGTCACACATGTCAATAAATAGATAAAAAAAAGTCAAATATGTGTAGCAGTAAAGGCCATCCCTTCGGTGGAATCAATTAAAAAAAAACATCCATCAGTGGAACCACTATTTTACCTTTGATTAATTTTTTAACAATTATATTTATAAAGATTTATATTAAAAATTTATTACATGTCATATAAAATTATTCTAATTATAAATTTAATCGTGAAAAAATTAATTTAACAGTTAAAAGTGAAAGTCCATCAATAAATTTTTTTTGAATCCCACAGTAAAGAATATCAACAAAAAAACTAATTTTGATATTTTTTATTTTAAGAATTAAATTTAGTACAACTTCTTATATTTAATGTTTTCTATCAACTTATTTAAAAATGAATTAATGTTGGCATATCCTTTTTTTTTTTAGCGTTTTAGAGACTAAATTTAGTACAACTTTTGATACAGAGGTTATTTTTAAAGAGAGAAAATAATTTAAGAACTTTTTATGAGATCTATTTTTATCTAAAATTTAAGACATACCATATTTATGAGAGAGACTATTTATGAGATAAATTTACCAGCGATGCACTGGCCCGTCAGCTCTAAACTCTCTCTTGTTCTCACTCTAAAAACCTCTCGAGATTCTTGATTAGAGTTAAAATATCTTCAATTTCAAGTTTAAAAAGAAAAGAAGGAAAAAAAAAAAAGCCCTAACTAGCTATTGATAAACATATGATCCGTTTAATTCGTTAATTTAAATTTTTAATTTAAGTTGAGATATAAGAGTTTTTTATTGTAGTAAAAAATTAGATGACGATTGTTTTTGAGAGCTTTTACTATAACAAAACTCAAATTTTAAACTCGAATCGGTGAAATGAATGAGACCATAAGATACTTAGGTAAGGTGGAACTTTTTGGAATATTGGACACTTTTCCTTATTTTATTTTCTAGAAGAAGCAGCACTAGATATTGATGAGCAACTGATGTAATGGATTTAAATATTGGCTCGTGCATTTGGTTTGAGCATAAAATGGCTACAATGGTTCTCTATTATAACTCAGAATAGCGTGTTCTTTGGACTTATTCGTCAGAGGGGAAACACAAAATCAAAATTGATGCTGCCATTGATTCCGATAAAGTTATGTTTTGGCATAGGAGAAGTGATTAATGCTTTCAAATAGATATTAGTCACGCTAACATGATTTTTGTCATATTGGCGCGTAGATTTGGAATACCACATTGAGAAACGACTAATCACTTTGGCTAGTAGATTATAGAAAAAGAGGCTTGCAAATACCAACTTTTATCCCAAATTGATGAGTAAATAACTGACACAACAAAGCATTAAAGTCTAAAGAGAAGTAGAGAACTAAGCCGCTTGTTTTAAAGCTTTTAATTTGAGCTAGATTAAAGCAAAGCTTAGAATAGATATTAGTAACATATGGGACCTCTGATTTGCTCCCACTCTGCAAAATACTTGTCATACTTTACTAATCTGCGGTCAATTTGAAAGATTCAAAAATTTTGCAGGAATCTCAGCCATCAGTTTTGTTTTTCTTCTCCAAGAAAAAAAAAGTCCTGCATCTTATTGTTGATGAGCCAGAATCAAATTTTTTATCCTAAAGGGAAAGGATATCATTTGAAAATCAAAAGCCTTGCTTCATATAATATTAAAAACAAAATATCTTTGTTCCTTCATCATATCTAAACAAAAAGATGAAACAAACAGGCCGAGATTTATGGATAGATGGCATTGAATAACATCTACAATAAATACAAACTTTCTTTTTAAACTTGAGTACTTTTAGACTCGTAACTCTTCAAGTTTCTCAACTCCAGTGATTGAGCATTCACTATATATTCAGTGAATGCCTCAACAGCCATGTATTTCATAGACAAGATCATGTAGTAATAGTAGACACCACCGGATTGAATTACTTATCAATTACAAACAGAAGATCCACTAACTTGGATCAACTAACTTGACAAGAGAAAACTAATTCATGATATAAACCTGCAAAAGAAAGACTGCTCAATTTCACTCTGCAGTGTACTTCTCACACCTTATAATCAATCTTAGGTCCTTTTGAAAGATCCAATTGTTCCTTGTACAATTTAAACAAATGTGGAGCTTCCTCCGCATAAGGCGCGACAAACCTCCGCAAGAACTTCTTCTCTGAAGCCATCAATAATGAATTCAAGTTAAACCTCCTCCTCCAACAAACCTTTTGACAACAAAATTCGAAAACCGAACACCTCGGGACTACTCTCTTCTTGAAGCTCACGTTAAGGATTAGCGGGCATTCAGTAATAAGGCAAGGCCTCCAACCCATTTGGTTGATGAAGAAATCCATACATTTGATAAGCTTGTCTTCAGATATCGACATTCACCAAGGACTCTTTTTAAAGGCTTACAAAACCACTTCTCGGACCAACCCCACTTTCTTATACGCGTCAACCTTACTTTCCCACTTTGATTTGCTCATCCACCACAATACATGCACCGCCGCAACAAAGTTTATCTTTGACGCATCAAACCCCATGCCCTCAACCCTCTGCACGGTCTTTCAGAAACAATCTGGACTCACCGGGAGAGATTTAGGAAAGTATCGTATCAATGCAGCTATACGGGAGTCAGGCACTCCATGTTCTTGCAAAATATCAATTTTAGGCGAAACAAATTTCTCAATGTTTGCGTATGAGGACATCAGGACATCCTTTGACAACCGCAATGGCCTTCTCGTCGGATTGCAACAAGTTCCTCATGTAATCATAAGAGGGCATTATCTGATTATCTAAGCTACTTTTCAAGACAGAAGGGAATATAGACACCATTTTAGCTATTTCAGGGCCTTAAATGCCTCTGGATTCAAGAAATTCTAAGTTGGGCAAAATGGTTTTCCTGTATTATATAAAAACACTTTCGGAAAAGCTTTTACCGGACGTGATATTTGGGTCATAGTGAAGCCGCGATCCTTGAAAAACTTTATGACTTTGTCGGGTTTCTCAGGAGAGTCAAACTTAACATACTTGGAAACTGATAATGCAGCTTGTGAAGATAACACAAGTGAGTTTTTGAGGTAAGACACCGCAAAAGATTGCTGATTCGAACTGCTTGAGATCCATCTGAGAAGAAGAACATTTGGGTGTCCCGGAAAACTCAGAATACATTTGGGTCTCCCGAATTTTGTTCCGTTAACAATTTTATTCTTTCTGTTACACTAGGTGATGAAATTCACCACGTGTCTCTTATTTAACCCATATGAGGAGAGTAATATCATAAAATATCCTGTAAAAATCCCAGGTTATTTAAAAAGGGATTAAAAAGCATCAATTTATCAGGTTATTAAAAAAAATTAAAATTTGCTCCAAAAACATTTGACGATGATGAATCTAGAGGCAAACATAGCTCATGGTTGGATGGGTTGGGTTTTGGGGAAGTGGAGGAGGGGGCCACCAACTTTTTGACTATCATTCTAAGTGCGTTGTCTTTCATGGCTCTATTACTTTTAGGGTTCATTTCCTTCATCGAGACGGAGTTAGGTGAGGGTGGCGTTTGTTGGTGGATGCTCAATGTCGATGGTGGTTTCACTAGCATGAGATGTGTAGGAGCTCTGGAAGAGCTGCATCTTGAGGCTTTTTGATCCCTATGGTGTTGCGTCTCTTTTAGGGGAGTGCATGTCAAGGTTATAGTTGATGGCAGCTACATGTGGACTCACACACCGACATAGGGTGCTCTGGCTCCTCATTTCTCTGCAATTTCCAACCTCTTTGGTGGCATGGGTATTTGCCTTCAGTAGTTCTTCTCATGTTGTTAGGGTTTTGTCTTCAATAATTCCCTTAGAATATGATTTTTGAGGGGAATAATGAGATCTAATTTTAAATTGATCCAATAATGCCCCTTCCGTTATCAGTGATTTTAAACGAAGATGGATATAAACGTAATTCTACTTTCAAATCTCACTAAATAATGGACACATGGTGAATTTCAAAACGAAAGGGGCAAAATTGTTAACGGAACAAAGTTCGGGGAGCGGATGTTACGTTTTGAAATTCAAGGGGCAAAGTGTTACATGAGTCATAATTCATGAGGAATTTTTAAAATTAATCCTTTATAAAATAATGAAAACTACATTACTTAATACATCTAAATTTTTCCCCTGTTTTCTGAAACTACCATTTTGCTTTGCACATAAATTGTAAAAACGAGAGCTCCATCCTGCAGCCTTGAACCTCACGGCAAAGGCAAGTGCAAAAAAAAAAAAAAAAAAATCCACTCACGCACACACATTTATATTAAATAAAACTCGATTAACACGTAATATAGTTAAAGGACTATTGATGAAGCTACAACGTTTGGCTCTTCGCGCAATTGCAGTTTTAGAAAGCTAAATAAGCATCTTATTCATCAGGTTTCCTCGTGAGTTGGTAAATTTGATTTTGGTATAATGAATGGTTTGTTGTTCATAAGTATTACAATAATACTACTAAGATTTCTTGTTAATCCAAGTTACTTGTGCATCTAAATTTTAGCAAACACCAGTTTTGATCTTTATGTGATATTGCAGTTGAGCCAGAATCCAATTTCTGATCTTAAAGGGAAGAAATCAAAAGCCTTGCTCAACACTAGATAAGAAATAAATCTGTTCTTGTCACTTTTGAGTTCCTTTTTTTCACTGATTTGATCAGGCTTGCTACATTTATTCGTTCAACATATCTAAATTAAAGATGAAATAAACATGTTGAAACTTTATGGAATTCAAAAAAAGAAAAAAAAGAAAAGAAAACAGAAGAGGATATTTATGGATACATGACATTGAACAACACTTGCAATAACTAATTTACACACAGCAACTCCACTCTTGGACAACAACATAAGGGAGGTGACGAGTGAAAATTTCTCAATTGGACCAACTAACTTGACAAGGGAAAAATTAGGACCCATTTAGTTCGCTGATTCAAGTTGAGATGTAATTTTATGTGAGAGCTTTTTACTGTATCAAAAAAATTAGATGTGACTGTTTCTGAGAGTTTTTCACTGTAGTAAAATTCGAATTCTAAACTCAAATTAGTGAAATCTATGATATAACAAGACTGCAAAAGAAAGATGGCTTCATCTCACTCTGCAGTATACTTGTCATACCTTATCATCATCCTCCGGTATTTTTGAAAGATCCAATTTTTGCTTGTACAACTTCAACAACTCCGGCACTTCCTCCTTATAAGGTGCGACTAACTTCACTGAACGTTTCGATAACGAAACTCGAAAAACCGAACACCTCGGCAATACTCTCTTCGAGCTAAAGTTGAGGATTGCAGGGCTTTCAACAATACGGCGGAGGCTTCCAACACATTCGCGGTTGATGAAGAAATCCATACATTCCAAAAGCTTATTATCTTTAGATACCAACATGCACTGAGGACTCTTTTTAAAGGCCTTCAAAACCTCTTCCTCGGACCAACCCCACTTCTTATACGAATTGACCTTACTTTCCCACTTTGACGTGCTCATCCAACTTACAACAAAGTTTATCTCTGAAGCATCAAACACTATGCCCTCAACCTTCTGACACGATCTTTCAGAAGCAATCTGGACTCTCCGAAAAGGATTTAGGCCAGTGATGGATCATTGAAACTATACTGGAGTCGGGCACTCCATGTTCTCGCAAAATATCAATTCTTAGGCGAGACATTTTTCTCGATATTGAGTGTGAGGATGTTAGAACATCGTTTAATAGCTGCAGTTAGCTTCTTATCGGATTGAAAAAAGTTCCTAAAGAAATTATATGAGGGAACAATCTGATTAGCTAAGCTACTTTTCAAAAGAGTAGGGAATGCCGATAGCATTGGGGCCATTTCAGGGCTCAAGAAATTGTATTGTGAAATGCCTTTGGATTCAAGAAATTGTAATTTGGGCAAAATTCTTCTCTCAGCTTTTAATTAGAGTATACTAGGATAAGTTCTTACATATTGTAATATTTGGGTCTGAGAGAAGCCATAATCCTTGAAAACATTAATGATTTTGTCTGGCTCATCAGGAGTATCGAAATTAAAGTATTTGGAAACTGATAAAGCAGTTTGTGAAGAAAATTTAAGTCTCGGTCATTTCATTGATTTGAGTAGGGCTATTCATGCACAACTCGCAAACCCAACCCACCATGCCCCAACCCAAGCTGAAAAAAACAACCTGCAGTATTATTTTTAAATTTTCAGCCCATTATATCTCTAGCTCGAAGTATTTGGGACGGGTTGTGGGTTGGCCCAATAACAACCCGTAATCTCCAACCCAACCCGCAGCACATATCCCTCCATTTAGGAGTTCTTTAAATCCTAAGATGGTGGAGGCTCTTGTTTGTACTCAAAATTGGTTGAAGTCTACACATGATTCTATGCAAGGAAGAGACTATTTGGATGACTTGGAAACTTATGAAAATCTAAGTAAGACAATAATTTGTATGTATCTTAATCTATTTTATTATATGAACTCTAAACTATCCAAATGATTACAAGCTATTTTCATTTCTCTTGTAGATAACTCAATTTCATGTCCTACTACAACCATTGAGGAGCCTATGAGTGTGGATTGATAAAGATGGTTAATGTTGCAATGCTTGCTTTGGATGGATTTGAATTAAGATAAGCCTCTATGTTTGCTTTGCTTAAACTATTTGTTTTATATTAAGACTAATTTATAAGTGTAGACTAATTTATGTGTGCTTTGTATTTGATGTTGGATAGACTACTTTGCTTCATGTTTGATGGTAGATGGACTGATAAAGATGGTTGTTATTTCTATTTAATGATGAAGTTTGAATATTACATTGAACTTTAAGTCTTTGATTTTTTGAATGTTGAAACTGACCACCCAATCCACCCCGCACCGTTCCAACCCAACCCGAACATCGTTGGGTTGTGAAAATTTTCTAACATCGTTGGGGCTAAATATGTGCAACCTGCACCCCTTAGAGCGGGAAAAAAAATCTTATCCCGCACCAATCCAACCCATGAACACCCCTAGATTTGAGTTTTGTTACAGTAAAAAACTTTTAGAAACAGTTACATTTAACTTTTTTACTATAATAAAGAATTCTCATAAAAAGTAACATCTCAATTTAAATTAAAAACTCAAATCATCAAACTAAACAGATTCAAAATGAACTTACGAGGTAAGACACCGTAACAGATTACTGATTCATGGAACGACACTGATCAAGAATCGTTTTGAGGAGAGATTTTTAGACATTGGTTTTTGATACTATGGAAAGGAACGTACAAATTGTTGAGAGCCGGTTCTCTCTCTTTAATTGAACACTAGAGAGCGCGTAAGTCATTTAAAATAGTAGTAATATAATGTGTTGTTTTAAAAAAAAAAAAAAAAAGAAATGAAGATAAAAATAGAAAAAGATATGAAGTAAAAGACACAGAAAAAAATGATTTTAAATGATTTTATTGTGTTCTATATTTGTTCTTGTTTAATTCATTTTGTTGAGGTTTTATTTTATTTTAATGCATTTTTGTTTAATTTTATTTTTATTCAAATTATTCATAGTATTTTTATTTAAGTAGTATCAGAAATTTAGTGCAAAATAGTATTAAAATATGCAAAATTGGATCACAAATCAGTTCAAAATAAATAAATAACTTAAAACATTTTTTTCAGCCCCATTGAAATAATTATTATGAATACATCCTCACTTTGGTGTTTTTTTTTTTTTTTTTTTTTTTTTTTTTTTTTTTCTAACCATTCATTTCAATCCTCTAAATTTACATTTAACAAATATAGTTCTTAAAATATTTTTTACCCCACTAAAATAGTTATTTTAATTACATTGTCCTCTAAAGTATGTATCTTATTTCAAAATGGCCATTAATTTTTTTAAAACGATTCAAAATACCCCTTAATCTACACAAAACGATTCAAGATACCTCTACATCCATTTTTGTCTATATATTTTAACACATTGCTGATTGGTAGGCGATTAAACGTTTACAAATGGTATTTTAAAATATAAACTATAACTATTGATAAAAAAAACCAATTACTTAATATAAAATGACACAAAAATCAAGTAAAATTTAAAGACTAATGAAAAAAGGCCTAAGCAAAAATATAAACAAATCAAATTAAGGTCTTATTCATCTCACCAATTTGAGTTTTCAATTCTAGTTTTGCTGCAGTTAAAAGCTCTCAGAAACAGTCATATCTAACTTTTTTACTACAGTTAAAAGCTCTCACATAAAGTCACATATCAGCTTGAATTGAAAACTGAAATCGACAAACTGAATGAGACCTAAATAAAAGAACAAACATATAACCAATAACATATTCTTCCTGTTGTGGTGTCAATCGCAAGTGCACGGTATTGCTAACAAGTAATAAAGAGTGAGTTTAAAAGTATTGTTCCCATGAGGATAACATATTTATTAAGTACTAATTTTATTTGAGTAATTGAAAAGATGAATTTTGATTTATTTTACAAAATTTTAAATTTAAAACTACAACAAAATTTAAAAACAATAAATTAAAAAGAAAACCAGACAAAATTTAAAATTTAAAATTTCCTTTTTTGGAATTCCGCATCAAAAACCTAACAAGCACTTTATCTATATACAATGCATGAGATAACGCCAACAGTTTTTTTTTTCTTGCGATATCGAATAATCTTAATTCCAAGAACATAGCTTGCCTCTACCAAATTTTTCATTTGGAATTAATTGGCTAACCATTTCTTTATATCTGTCATCAAGTCCACATCATTCCCAATGAGAAGAATGTCATCAACAAGAAGAACTAAGATGACCACCTTTTCTTCTTTCTTATACTTGTAGACACATGGTTCATTAACATTTTGATCAAATCCATAACACTTAAAAACCTCATTAAACATGATGTTTCATGATCTAGAAGCCTGCTTTAATCCATAAATGGATCTCTGCAGTTTGCAGACTTTCTACTCTTTGTCTTTCTCTATGTAACTCTCTGTTTGATCCATATAGATGGCTTCTTCAAGATAGCCATTCAGAAAAGTTGTCTTGACATCCATCTGCCATATCTCATAGTCAAAATATGCTGCTACGCCCAGGAGTATACGAATGAACTTAAGCATGACTACCAGTGACAAAGTTTCCTGATAGTCAACTCTCTCTTTTTGGGTATAACCCTTGGCCACTAGCCTTACTTTATAAGTCTCCACTTTTTTCATTCACTCCTCTATTTGTCTTAAAGATCCACTTGCATCCAATGGGTTTTACCCTTTTAGGTAGATCTACAAGTTGCTAGACTGAGTTAGAGTATGTGGACTCCATCTTGAGTTTCATAGTTGTTTTCCATTTTTTATTATCAAAATCATCCATCGCAGCCTTAAAAGTTAATAGATCCTCTTTACCGTCATCAGTAGTGACGATCTATGCTTTCCCGGTATACTGGTCAGGTAATCTGCTTACCCTCCCACTACGACAAGGTGCCACAAGAGTTTGATTATGAATTGTGGTCTTATCTCTTTGTGTTCCAACGATTGTTGCCAGCTGTGGTCTGATCCCATCGAAAAGTAACTCTTCCAGTACTACTTTGCTTCTGGGCTTAAAATCTATCATATAGTTATGCTCCAGAAACGTGGCATTTGTCGACACAAATACCTTTTGATCTTCCTCCTCTTGTCCCTTGTGGGTACCCACAAAGATGCATATTTCCAACCTCGGTTCCAACTTCCCCATACGCGAATGTGTCTCAAACTAGGTTTTTGACCATTCCACAATTCTAGGGGTGTTTTAGGTACATACTTAGATGGTACCAAGTTCAATATATGCACTACAGTTCCGAGGGCATGTCCCCAGAATGAAGTAGGCAGTGAAGAATAATTCAACATTGATCTTATCATGTCGAGTAAAGTTTAATTTCTCCTTTCGGCAACACCATTCTATTGTGGTATAACAGGAGCTGTCAGTTGAGACAACACACCTTCTTCAATCAAGTAATCCCTGAACTCTTGGTTCAAGTATTTACCCTCTCGATCCGATTAAAGTGTCGTGATTAGTTTACCTAACTGTTTTTCAACTTTTGCTTAGAATTCTCTAAACTTTCTAAAGTTTCAGATTTTCATTGCATTAGGTAAACATAATCATATCTTAAATAATTATCAATAAAGGTGATAAAATATTTATAACCTCCTATTGCTTGAATGTTTAACGATTCACATGTGTGTAAATATATATATATATATATATATATATATATATGCATACCGTATCTTAAAACTTAAGTCAAAAAACCAATATAATACATATATATATTCAACCGAAAATGTCGAGTTGCCTTTAAACTTGAAACAAAACCGAATATATATATATATATATATATATATATATGTATTTATATAACTTAAAATTGCCAAAATAGCCGAAACGTAAAACTCGACGTTAAATGATTGCCGAAATACAATAAGGCCGAAAACAATATCAACCGAAAAATTGGAAAAGAAATTTCTCTCATCGTTCTTACATTACTTCTTAAATTATAATTATAAATATGATTTTAATCACTATATTCATAAATTTCAAGAACCATCATGTCCAATTACAAAAAAAAAAAAAAAAAATATTAAGAAAGCGTATTTGAATCCATAATAGCAACAATCGACACTTTTGTGAAAAATTTACAACGATTGACTAACCGGTTATTGTCTTCCTCAGTCAAATCACCATAGTTTTTTAATGGGGTGTTTCTCTCTAGATACAGAAGAAGAGAAAATAGCCGAATGATTTGATGTATTGAGGACCTCCTAAAAGTCTTTATATACTTATCTAATAGACCCGCATTAAACCTTATCAGATAAATATTGGGTATCTAATCATTTATCCCATACCTAATTAAAAGTCTTATTGTGTTTCCCTAATTAGACCACTTAATTAATCCATTATAATTAAATAGCCTAATTGTTAATTCAATATGTGGCCTAGGAAATATAATTTCCTTACAATGCTGTCAAGAACCAATTAAACAAGATTGGCAAGACTTAGAGGAAACACCACCATTCCACGCCTACATTTATGTTGGAAATTTGTTCAAATTTAAACTCTAAACTCTTTATTTTTTAAACTTACAACTCAAGTACAACACTCATTTAAACTCTTTCTTAATGGGATGTTTCTCTCTAAATGGGAAAGAAGAGAAAACGGTCTAATGATTTAATGTATTAAGAACTATAATCTAAAAGTCCTTATATAATTATTTAAGAGGCTCTCATTAAACCTGATTAGATAAGCCTTGTATATCCACTCATTTATCCCATATCCAATTAGAAGTTTTATTAGATTCCCCTACTTAGACCACTTAATTAGCCCATTATAATTAAATAGCCTAATATAATTGTTAATTAAATGCGGTTGATAATAGGAAATATAATTTAAGCCAATTAAACAAGGTTGGCAAGACTTAGAGGAAACACCACCATTCCACGCCTACATGCATCTTGGAAATTTGTTCAAATTCAAACTCTAACTCCTTATTTTTCAAACTTACAACTCAAGTACAACACTCAACTTCTCACTCAAAATACAAAGCAATTCACACACACACACACACACACACACACTCACAAGAAGCTTTGCTTCTTTCACTCTCTGTTTTCTTTCTGTTTCTCAATGCATCACAAACCAAATGGAGGACTATTTATACCACTAGAGAATCAATACAAACCATTCAATATTAAACCATGAAAAACTCTCACAGCAATACAATTAAATAACTAGCCAACCTATCATCTCATATCGACAACTATAATATCCCTCATGCACGTTAACAAATTGGCAAACACAAGAATGTGCTTGCAGATGGAGACTATGATGCATCGTTCTCTCTTTTGCCACAAGTCACCTACATTTTTCTTCCATACCAACTTTATCTAATTTTTGTTTTTACTTCATACGTTCAATAAACCAAATCAAGTTTAATGATTCAACAATGTATACTTCCCAGATGCAAAATCACCCCCTTTAGCTTGTGTGTGCGCGTGAAACTTACATAAAATACTTCCCTGATTGAGGTTTTTTGAGGCTTTATCAGCATAATCTCTTGAAGGACTTCTCATTATTTTTATGTTATTTGTCAAGAAGAAGAAGAAGTCCTTCTCATAATTTTTCTGTTGTTGGTCAAGAAGAAGAAGAAGAAGAAGTCATAATTTTTCTGTTGTTTGTCAAGAAGAAGAAGTCCTCATAATTTTTCTGTTGTTTGTCAAGCAGAAGAAGAAGTCCTCATAATTTTTCTGTTGTTTGTCAAGAAGAAGAAGAAAAAGAAGTCATAATTTTTCTGTTGTTAGAAGTCCTCAAAATTTTTCTGTTGTTTGTCAAGAAGAAGAAGAAGAAGCCACTATAATAAAATATTCATAAAAAGAAGAAGCCACTATAATAAAATATTCATTATTGCACAAATGTATATTTTATTATAGTGGCTTAATTCTTCTTCTTCTGTAAATTAGATAGATTGAATAATTGTCTTATTATTAAGAAGAAGAAGCCACTAAAATAAAATATTCATTATTGCACAAAAAATAATAATAAGACAATTCTTCAATCTATCTAGTTTACAGGAAGAAAAGATAAACTTATAATAAATACATCTTCGTACATGTAGAGAAGAGAGGAAAAAGAGAACAAGAGAGTGGATGAAAAAATATGAATGCTAAACGACATATTAATTATGGGAGGAAAAAAAAAAAAGATAATGGAATCCTATTAGGAGTAGGCTTTCTTAATAATTATCTGTAAGTAGGGGTGTAAATCGGCCGGGTAGGGTTGACCGAAAAATTGAGCCTATCCGATCAGTGCGGGTTGACAAAATTTTAAGTCGCGATACTTTCTTAAGTCTACAAACCTGCAACCTTTCAGGTGACCTCGGGTAGGGTCGGGTTACTCGGGTTGATGATCTCAAAGACCACATGATCACTTTTTAGTCAATTAATTTGTGCTTGTTACAGAATAAATCATTATCAAACAGAACATATTTTTCCTTCAAGAGAGAGTCTAAATGCAAGGTGAACAATTAAAGCACTCACTTTGAAATCAAACACTTCCAATATAAATAAAGATTGTCCTAATTCAACAACTATGGCATACAAGCATTTTTTCCACAAACCGTGAATCCAAAACATAAATAAGTTAACAGTTTAAATGTATAAAGTCCATAAACTTATGAAAGTAAGAATTTTAAGTGTTGGACATTGTTTTACCTACTTTGAACATGTTCGACCGGGTAGGGTTACCTCGGGTTCATGTAACCCCACCCCGCGTCCCTACCCACGCAGTGCGGGTTAGGCATAATTAAAACTAAAAATTAAATAAAAAATTAGAAACATGTGATTTTCAAGTAGGGTCGGCTCAGTTCGGCCAAGTTCGTCAGGTTCAGGGTGATTTCTTACAACCCTATCTATAAGAACCTAAATAATAATCTAGTAGGATAATTTTTATTATTTAATGTTACATGATTATCCGGTATTTTGGTCATGGTAGAATAATAATTATTTAAATTTTTAATCGTTTAATAGAATTATAATTTCGTATGTCCTTCTAAAAAGAATTTAAAAAAATAAAGGGGCGTCGACAAATTTGCATGTCATTTGGCAAACGTTGTAATTAAAATCTTCTTTTTGCTATCAAAACACAATTTTTGGGACTTTTCTTTTCTCTCGCTTAGCCATCCATAGTGACAATATGTTTATTTAAAATCTATTATGCAAATAACTAAAGCTTATCCGAAAAGGAAATAAATAAAAAAAAAAACTATTTTTCCCTCCTAAAATAAGATTTGGTTTGCCAAATAGGGCTAACCACATGCCCTTAATTTATGAGGTTAATTCTTTATGAATTACCATCCAAAACAAAATGTCGTTGTAATTTTTTTTTTTTTTTTTTTTTTTGAAACGCAATGTCGTTGTAAATTAACATAATCTTAGCATATCATCCATTCATATTTCATTTAACGTGGAGATTTTTCCTTTTTTCTTTTTATTTTCCGATAAAAGCTAGTAATGGTGGCATGTAGCTGAAACGCGTCGTTCTCGTCTGTAGAATGATGACGAGTTGTTTAAATGAGTAGGTTTAGATCAAAATAGAAAACTTGTCGTTTGAAAAAAGGTAGATTTCGTTCTATAACATTGAACGACTGAAGCTAAGGACGTGGTTTGCAAAATTTGGCGTTTTTGTAGGCTTGTAAAAACGACGTATAGTCAGTCTATTAAGAGGTCGATTTCATTTTGATAGTGTAAGTAAGTGACATGTTTCTCTTTCCACTGAAATATTGATGAACTTCATTAGTGCTAAATAAAAGGCTCCCATTTGTTGCTACCTTAAATTAAAGGAAAAAAAAAAAAGGTGAGAAAAACTTACTAAATTCGCAAATTTGCACCCTCTCTCTCTCTCTCTCTCTCTCTCTCTCTCTCTCTCTCTCTCTCTCTCTCTCTCTCTCTCTCTCTCTCTCTCTCTCTCTCTCTCTCTCTCTCTCTCTCTCTCTCTCTCTCTCTCTCTCTCTCTCTCTCTCTCTCTCTCTCTCTCTCTCTCTCTCTCTCTCTCTCTCTCTCTCTCTCTCTCTCTCTCTCTCTCTCTCTCTCTCTCTCTCTCTCTCTCTCTCTCTCTCTCTCTCTCTCTCTCTCTCTCTCTCTCTCTCTCTCTCAAATTTGTCCCCAGGCTATACATTGTGGGAGAAAAATTGGTCACACATGTTAAAACTTGAAATGCATTAATTTTTTATTAAAATTTGAATAAAAAGAAGATAGATGGCCCGTTTAGTTCGCTGATTCGAGTTTTTAATTCGAGTTTAGATGTAATTTTATGTGAGAATTTTTTACTGTAGCAAAAAAGTTAGATGTGACTGTTTGTGAGAGCTTTTTCCTGTAGCAAAACTCGAATTCTAAACTTGAATGAGCGAAATGAACAGGTCTTATTTTTAGTACTTTTAGATCAAATTGTGACAACCATATCTTAAGTTCTCGGAGCATAAAAAAAAAAAAAAAAAAAAAAAAACCACAACTCAAAAGAAAATTTTAAAAAGTTTTTATAACTGAATCAAAGAGAATAAGAAAACTCAACACTTTCAAAAAGTTAGGGAAAGTTGCAATAAAATACATCATTTTGAAAGAAAAACTTAAAATATATCTGCATTTTATATAAATTTGGGTAACCAATGTAAGCATGTTGAGAATTTTACGTAGTAACAGGATGTTGCAAAAGACGGAAGTGAGGTTCCAGGCTTTACTTAGTAAGGTTTGTAATAGAAAGATGATAGCATCATTTTACTCTTTTTAGAAGCTTTAAACAAATAACAGAACACAAAAGCTCGTAATAGAAGGGCTACGAAGGAAATGAAAAACATATTATAGGCCTATAAGCTATTGACAAAATGCGTTTATATTATATATATTGTTGGAAATTTCTCCAACAACAGTTTCAATTTCTGAATCAAACCAAAACGAGAAACGAAGAACAAAAAACACCAAGATTTGTTATCGAGGTTTGGTACAAAATTCATACCTATGTCCCCGCAAACTCCTCAGAAGAAGTTCCATTTGCACTATTGAAAGAATGATCAATTACAAGAGTTTACACAAAGAACAATCTCTCAAAAAATACAACCTTATCCATAGAAAATTACAATAAATTTTCCTGAGAAAATTTTACCTTTTCTCTCTTTTCTTTTTTTTTACTTTTAACCACTTTCTCTCTCTTAGGCTTTTTCTGTTACAGAAATCTCTCGACTCTCAATCACACAAAACTAGAAAGAAAAACTAATTTCCGTTTTTCTTCTTTGGATGATGTTTAGTACTTAAATTTGTTCCCTGATTCGAATCAAGGTTTGTGATTCGCTATAGTATTTTTTTTCACAAAAAATACACGTAAATCAAAAATAATTCTAATCACATAGTTCTAATCTATGAACCAAACGTCTCATTGATCTCTCACTCTCTTGCCACAAACTGCCCTCTCTGTTTTTTGATCTTGGAATATATATATCTCTAGGCTGTAGAGGATGTTAGTGGTGCTCTTAGTCAACCCTTCCAGCATCTTCTGCTCAGCCACGTCAACATCTCCTTTCATTTACTGAAACGCTGCTGTTTTGCTTATCTACAAATATGCATTCTTTTCAGACTTATATAATGACTTGTAATTGAATACTCCATATTTATGGGAATTGACTCTATATATATATGTGTGTGTGTGTACACACTACCAAGCCCTTTCTGGGAGAAGCTTCGTGCAAGTAGTCAGAGAATTATTTATATAAGTTGAAGCATACCAACATTTATAACAAGTCAAGCGCACCTTCAGGGAAAGTTATCTCAAGCCTTAAAAAATTGACCAAATCAAAGACAACCAATTATGTATCAATATATCCCAAATAAACAGATAGCATAATCCTTTTTTTAAAATAAATATGGATTGAACAAATCCTGTAAGTTGGACCCAAATAATATTTAAAATACTTAATTCAATCATATTACACCATGGCCCACGTTTTTAACATCTTAAACTACTTAAAATATTCCCCTTTCTTTATAGTGTAAATTGAAAATGTAACAACACTTGCAATTTTCAAGTAGATAACACTAGACGACACAAGTTATAACAAGTCAAGTGCACCTTCAGGGAAAGTTATCTCAAGCCCTAACAAATTGATCAAATCAAAGACAACCAATTATGTATAAATATAATTCCAAATAAACAAATAGCATAATCCTTTTTTTAAAATAAATATGGATTGAACAAATCCTGTAAATTGGACCCAAATAATATTTAAAATACTTAATTCAATCATATTACGCCATGGCCCACGTTTTTAACATCTTAAACTACTTAAAATATTCTCCTTTCTTTATAGTGTAAATTGAAAATGTAACAACACTTGCAATTTTCAAGTAGATAACACTACACGACACAAGTTATGAAATCAATTATATTATTTTCCAAACGTGTCCATTTTATCAATAATATTCTTTTCCAAATTAAGTGTCCATTTCTCTCGATCCCACCATTTTGGACTAGTAAGTTAATTTTTAATTTTTCAATTTTTTATTTTTAACTCGATTGCTCAACTGATATAAATTTGAAGAATGCAAAGAATTAAGGACAAAAGGTTAAAATCCAAGATTGAAAAACGGAATATTTCGTCTTAAATGTCTTGTAACATTCGCTCCACGCAAGGAAGCAGTCAACTTCTTCGAGGTTTACTGAATGTTCTTTGGAAGATACGAATTCTTGCTCGTCAAAGCCAAAATACTGATCTGGAAGGTCATAATCATATTTCATTTTTGATAAAAATTATTAGGGATTGGTTTTGGTAGACCATATGATAAAGATTAGTTTTTTGACTGTTTGATCTGACTAAAATTAAATGAGAACAAAAAAAATAGGTAAAACATATAAATTCTAATACATATCAGACAACTGAAAATGGTTGAAAAAAACTACTGGTATTTTTATTTTTCTAATCTTACTGTATAAACTCTCTAATTATTATTATTATTATTATTATTATACCGCTATCATATTTAATTTCCCATCACCAAAATACTTGGAGATGAAAAACATGATTACGCAATACTAAAAGCTCACGTGGTCCAACCTAGCTACCCAATTCAGCAGCCTAACCCCAACTCCCAAAAGCTCACGTGGTCCAACCTAGCTACCCGCTTGACACCCCTCACATAAACTTATTTAGTACATGAACATCTCCGACAGTGTATATATATACATGTTAACTCGTGTTTGTTTCAACTCAACAAATAGCAACTCAGCTAAGCTAGTTTGTTGTGATATTTTATTGATCATATTATATAATACCTCAAATTAGCAAAGTCCGACATTACATTAATTAGCATGGCAACCTCCGTCCAAGAAATCCGGAAGGCTCAGCGGGCTGAGGGACCGGCCGCCGTGCTGGCCATCGGAACTGCCAACCCGCCCAACTTCTTCATGCAGGCTGATTATCCCGACTTCTACTTCCGAATCACCAACAGCGAGCACAAGACTGAACTCAAGCACAAGTTTAGACGCATGTGTATGTACCTTTTAATTAATTCATCTCCAAATTCATTTTGATCTTTTTTCATGCAAATTATATTCTTAATAATCTTTTATATCACAATTAATAGAACTAGATTCTTACTATACGTATGTTATCAAATTTCTATATTTAGTAATAACCGTCCAACGGAAATATTGAAAACTCGTGTGTGTATATATATATATATATATATATATATATATATATCAATCAAGATTGCCATGATCATGTAAATGATTAGATAGATTATGCTGCACACACACAATTAATTATATATATACATATATATATATATCTCATTTATCTTTGCATATATACACACACACACACACGTATATATATATATATATATATATATATATCTCGTATTAGTTTGTATTTTCATATATTTGCCATTGAGCTGGTGTAATTGCAATTCATATTTACATATGTTAAAACTAATCTACTGCAGGTGAGAAAGCAATGATAAGGAAGCGTCACATGTACTTGACGGAAGAGATCCTAAATGAAAACCCAAAGATGTGCGAGTACATGGCGCCATCGCTGGACGCACGGCAAGACATAGTGGTGGTGGAGATACCAAAGCTAGGCAAAGAGGCGGCGGTCAAAGCCCTGAAGGAGTGGGGCCAGCCCAAGTCAAAGATCACCCACCTCATCGTCTGCACCACCTCCGGCGTCGACATGCCCGGCGCCGACTACCAGCTCCTAAAGCTCCTCGGCCTCCGGCCCTCCGTCAGGCGCTTCATGATGTACCAACAAGGGTGCTTCGCCGGTGGCGCTGTCCTCCGTCTCGCCAAGGACATGGCCGAGAACAACAAGGGCGCTCGCGTTCTTGTCGTCTGCTCTGAGATCACTGCTGTCACGTTCCGCGGGCCCTCCGAACTCCACCTGGACTCCATGGTGGGCCAGGCCTTGTTCGGTGACGGCGCCGCCGCAGTCATTGTCGGCGCGGAACCGGACTTGGCTATCGAAAGGCCGCTCTTCGAGTTGGTGTCGGCGGCCCAGACGATACTTCCGGACTCAGAGGGCGCAATCGACGGCCATTTGAGGGAAGTAGGGCTGACGTTTCATCTCCTCAAGGACGTGCCAATGCTGATATCGAAGAACATAGGGAAGAGTTTGGAGGAGGCGTTCACTCCCCTCGGGATCAGCGACTGGAATTCGATATTCTGGGTGGCGCACCCGGGAGGGCCGGCGATTCTCGACCAGGTTGAGGCGACAGTGGGGCTGAAGAAGGAGAAGCTGAGGGCCACTCGCGAGATGCTCAAAGAGTACGGAAACATGTCAAGCGCATCTGTGCTCTTCATATTGGATGAGATGAGGAAGAAGTCGGCGGAGGAAGCCAAGTCCACCACCGGCGAAGGCCTTGACTGGGGCGTCCTCTTCGGCTTCGGCCCCGGCTTGACTGTCGAGACTGTCGTCCTCCGTAGCCTTCCCATTAATTAATTAAAATTGCCTGATTAATTAAATTAAGCCATGCCAAGTGATTAAATTATTTATGAGGTACATAATTATCATGTTATAGTACATGTATTCCAGCAATAAGTATTGTGATGGGTATAAAATAAATTAGTTAGTTTGGCATGTATTCCGTCGAGACTGTCGTCCTCCGTAGCCTTCCCATTAATTAATTAAAATTGCCTGATTAATTAGGCCATTTCATGTGATTATTTTTTGTAAGAAGGTTCGTAACCTATGTTATACATGTTTCAACAATAAACCCGAATTATGCATTATTTTAATATTAATGAACTTCGCTTGTAAAAGGTTCCAATTTGTTGCGACCTCAAAAAAAAAAAAAAAAAAAAAAAAAGAAAAAAAAGATTTGCCAAAACAAAAATCAACAAAAACAAAAAACGACGAATGTTCAAAATTTGTTTGAAATTTGAATAAAAAAACAGATAAAGAAAGTGTTCTTTTTAGTTCTTTTAGATCAATGATGAATCATATTTTAAAATTTCTAATTGCATTAAAAGACAAGTGTTAGACTTAAATACGATCTTAACATGTATTAAAATTAAATACACAGGACCAAATGCGGAAAACGTGTGATCGAAATACCTCCGGCCATTGACGTAACTAATGCAATCCGAAACGAAAGCTTTCTGATCTAACGGGATTGGGAGCTTCTAAACCTCTTTTAATCCCAGTACTCGAAGGTGTAAAGCTTTCTGTATTTTGTTATGTCTGTCCATCACAGAGACCGAAGCTTTCTGTAAAACTGAAGGTGAGAATGAATGACGTAACATGAATGAAACATGTGAATGACGTAACTAATGATGGAAGGTCATGGACCGCACAATTACTACAACCTAAGAGTCTAACGTTAACACCGGCTGGAAAAACAATATTACCACGATGGGAAAAGAAAAACTAACAAGAAGAACCATAACTTGGATTAGAAGGAGTGGTTTTTAAAAATCTTTTGGGAGGCGGGTTGTGATAAAATGCGTAAGATTAAAATATTTAAGTTTTATAATAAATTTGGGGCAACCGAATTGTTGGGGATTCTACAAAAAGCATAATTCCTTCTTCAGATAGTATGGATTAAACAAATCCTTTAAATTAGACCCCACAACATTTTGAAATACTTAGGGTCCGTTTAATTCGCTGATTCGAGTTTTTAATTTGAATTGATATGTGACTTTATGGGAGAGCTTTTTACTGTAGTAAAAAAATTAGATGTTGCTATTTGTGAGAGCTTTTTACTGTAGTAAAACTCGAATTCTAAACTCGAATCGATGAAATTAATGGGGCTTTAATTCATTAATAACACAAAAAACAACATGGCCTATGTTCTTAACATCTTGAACCACGTCAAATTAAGGCCCCTATCTTTATATAATTGATGGTTGAAAGTGTAAATTAAACCCTTACTATTTACACCTGTCATTTATCTATTGGTTTTTGTATTGTATATATATTAGATACATTAATTGTAAAAATACAGCTCTGTTGTGAGAAAAGTCTTGTACACGAGAGAGAGTAGAATTTTCAGAGGGTGAAAATTCTTGGCTTATAATTAATTGAAGACTGCAGCTTCTGTTAGTTAGTTACACTACAAGAAAAAGTGGTTTTTGCGACGACAAAAAGTCATCGCAAAAACCCCAATGTCATCGCAAAAACTAGTATTTACGACGACATGTCGTCGCAAAAAATAGTCGCAAATACTTTATTTGCGACAACATTTTCCTTTTGCGACGGTCGTCGTCGCAAACACTCAGTTGGTTAATTTGTCGTGATATAACATTTTTTGCGACGACAATTTCAAAAAGTCATCGCAAATAATTCAATTTTTTTTGCAACGACAAGTATAAAAATGTCATCACAAAAATTGAAATAATTTTTTTTGAATCTTTTAAAAAATGACAATTAATTAATTTTTAATAATTTTAAATAAACATTATTATATTACATACTGAGTATAATTTATTAAGATACATTAAAAGTAAAATATAAATTAATATTAAAAACAATAAATCTAAATAAATTTATAAAATATATTATGAATACTACATGAAGTACGTATATAATGTTCAACAAAATATAAAAGTCTAAATAAAGTGAAAAATCATACGAACATATAATGTAACTATTCATCTAGGTTTTGCAAAGATCGCCAACGGATGAATCATCATCGGGGATCCGGCCATCATCGAAGGAGGCAGAGGAGCATCTACCGGACTCACGGTGAGCGGGGACTCTGTGAGGACCGGGAGGAGGTGCGCTCCCCAAAGAGCCAAAGACAAGTCGCTAAAGTTCTAGCCATCAATATCTGTGAACATATTCATATTAATAACAACATTTATAAATTCAAAGAAGATCATAATATTAAAACAAAATCTGAGAAAAATGACAAAGATTACTATTCTGTAGTTCTACTCATCATCGCTGCTACATTGATGATTGTCACAATCATCATTTATGTCAATCGGCATTTTAACTATAAACGACAACAGACATAATAATTTATTAATGTGTTCAATTAATTTTAATTTTAATCTTAATTAACACAATTAAGTTTTATTAATTAAATTGTATTAATGAACTTATTAAAATTATGGTTTCCTAACTAAATTTTGACAGCATAACGACTTATTTTTCATATAATCTAAAAATCAAAACCTGTAGAAAAATAACTTTAAAAGATTTCGGCACACCATAGCTGCAAGATGTGCCACCCAGAACAAGAATCATAAACATATATTAAATTTCAACATAATCCCGAATTCATACAACTACTACAATTTTAAGCTAAATAAATATAAAAAACTTACAAAGTTCAAACCCACTAAACGGGGGCTGAAAATAGAAGGATTATGTCAGAGGAATCGTACAAACAAGGACGAAGGCGAAAAATCAAATGCCTGTAATCGGGCGGCGGAACTGGGGCGGCGGGATCGGGGCGGCGCGACCGGGGAGGCGGGACCGGGGCGGCAGGACTAGGATGCTGGGAGGGAGCCGGCAGGAGTAGGCGGCAGTGCAGCGGTAGCGCCAGGAAAGGGAAAGAAGAGAGAGAGGGAGAGAGAAGGGAAGAGAGAGAAACAACGGAAGAGAGACAAGGGGAGAGAGGGAAGGGGAGGGCCGGCCGGCGGCGGCAGAAGGAGAGGGGAAGAAGAGAGAGAGAGAGAGAGAAGGGAAGAGAGAGAAGAAAGGCCGGGCAAATGAGAGCGCATGTGACGGGCGATTTTAAAGAAGAGGCAGAGAGAGAGATATTGCAGGAGAGAGAGAGAGAGAGAGAGAGAGAGAGAGAGAGAGAGAGAGAGAATCGGGAGAAAATGAAGAAGAAGAAGGAGAGTATAATAGGGCACAGTTATTTGCGACGACTAAATAAATTTAAAATGTCGTCGCAAATAATTTTTTATTTGCGACGACATTGTCGTTGCAATTACCACAAACATCGTCGCAAATAAGTTTTTTTTCCCGCCAATACTTTCTCGTCAACTAGATTATTTGCGACGATGCTGAAAAAATATCGTCGCAAATAATCCAAACATATTTGCGACGACAAGTCGTTGCAAATAGTAGCTACTTGTCGTCGGAAAAACATGGATTACCTTTGCGCCAAAAATCCGTGCCATCGAAATTTGCGCGCCAAAATTATTTGCGACGACAATGAATTTATTAGCGACGACATGTGGACTTTTTTTAACGGGGGTTATTTGCGACGACAAATGTCGTCACAAAAAAAGTCGTCGCAAATGGGCATATTTGTTGTAGTGTTAGAATCTGATTAGTACAGTGGCTCGTAAGTTGTTGATCATGATTGATGGGTCATTTTGCGGGCTCTACGAATGAACCCGGGTTTTCTTCTCTGTAAAAGCCTCCTGCAAAGGAGAGGTGGAACATGAGATTTATGATAATAGGCGGCTGAAACAGGTGAATCGCTGTTCCAGCAGAAGCGTGTTGAACGCTGGTGGACTGGTAAAGCGGCTGTGCGAATCTTCAATATTGTTTGTTTCTCCGTTCTGCAGGCGGCTAGCCGTTCAACTGTCCGGTTGTCTCTGTCCCGCTAGTCGTCTGGTTGTTTGGTTGGCCGAACGTCTCTCCTGACGAGCTGTCTGATTGGCAGCGATTCTGGTCGTTGTTCGTCAAATCTACGGATGGAAAAATGTCCAAAATTTACAGCGAAAGGTCTCATGGTGGGCGCCAAACTGTAGAGCTACAATTAAATTGATTAGAGGCCAATGGTTAAATTAAAATGATTAGAGTGTTAGTATCGTGATCACGGTGAAAATAAATAGAGAGAAAAAATAAAGGACACAAAAATTTATAGTGATTCCTCTAATAATCCAAAGTACGTCTACTGTAAAGTTTTGAGATTCTCCACTATGAATATTGATAAAAAAAAATACAATGATGATCTCCATAAATGTTGAGAGAATACTATTATTCATCTATTGGTTTTTTGTATTGTAAAGAGAGGTGGAACATGAGATTTATGCTAATAGGCGGCTAAAATGGATAAATCGTCATTTCAATCATGGTGGCGTGTTGAATGCCGGCGGTCTGGTGAAGCGGCTGTACGAATCTCCAATATTGTTTACGCCTCCGTTCTGTAGGCGGCTGGTCATTCAACTATCAGGCCACTACCCATCTGGTTGTTCGGTTGGCCAAACAACTCCCTTGCCGAGCTATGCAATTAGCAGCGATTCTGGTCGCTTTTTATCATATCTGCAGGTAGAAAACGCTCAAATTTACAGCCAAAGGCCCCATGGTGGGCGCCAAACTGTAGAGGGTGAAATTTACAATTAAATTTGTTAGAGGCCAATGGCTGAAGTCAGATGATTAGAGCATTAGTATCGTGATCGTAGAGAAAATAAACGAAAAGACAGAAAATAAAGATAGTGAGACACTGAGATTTATAGTGGCTCTTATAATGACTCAGAGTACATCTACTATAGGGTCTCCAAATCTTCCACTATGAATATTAATGAAGAATACAATGGTGATCTCCGTAATGACGGGAGAATACTGTATAGGATACTGAAAAGTATGTAAAAAGTAGTAAAAAGGCTCCTAGAATGCTTGAAAATGGTGTAGGCATGAGATGATGGGCGTGAATATGTCTCTCTGTGTGTCTCCCCGTGTTTGTTGGACGTGTATGGGCTGTATTTAGAGGTCTTGATTGCTGAATAAATGATTTAAGGCTTGTTTCTCATTTAACTTTTGATTGAAGATCCTTTGCTTGTAGAGAAATTGCTTTAAATTGAGATTGACTTTCCCTTTTGCTATTTGAGGCAATATCCCACGGAATGACTGATGTTATGATGGAATTAATGCTAAAATTCGGATGCTAAGCTGGTTGCCCCACGGTTGAACTTATCGTTCGGGTAGCGGACCATTGGACTAAGCGTTTTGATAGCCGACCCTGCTGATGGGTAGCGGGTTGTTTCCGATAGTCAATTTCATGATTAAACCCCATTCTCTAATAGAAGTGTGTTGACACATGTATAATGATAAATGAAATACAAAATTTGGCCTCAAAAAAATACGTTACTTGTCAATGCAGTTCGGTTGTGAGAAAAGTCTTATGCACGAGAGGGATTAGAATTTTCAGAGGGTCAAAAATGTTGGCTTGTAATTCTGGGAAACTTTTCGAGAAAAGTGGGAGGAAATTGAGAAATCATTCTGTGAGTTGGAATTCCCGAGACAATGTTCTTGTGTGCTTTGGTTTTCGCTGATTTTTTCCTTCTTGTTTGGTGCAGATGAAAGGACTATTTCATGACAATGACATTATATGATACAAGCTATAAATCAATTACATTATTTTCTAGAAAAGAGAATTGTCCATTTTCCTCCTACTATTTTATACTAATGAGTTAATTCCTTATTTGATATTGTTTTAAAAATAGTTTTGTTTTCAATACGTGAATAAGAATAAGAATTTTTTAAGAATGGTGCTTGGAATGTTTCTAAATTGCATATAGTTATTTTCTTGAGAGATCATTTTAGTCATAAGAAAAATTAAAATTGAGTTTGGATATGTTTTTAAAATCATGTATTAAGGTATAGTCTTTGAAAATAAAAACAAAAATGTGAAAACAACTTTTTCAGTCGATTTCTAGATTCTTAACAAAATTTATTCTAACTATTTTTTCTATTTTCATCCTCGTCTTCAAATTATTTACTGACAAAAAATTGTTTAGAAGCTAATTTTAGTTTTGTGTCTCAAAATATGTGTAAAAATGTTTTAAAAAGGAATCAAAATCAATATCAAACAATTGTTTTCTGTTCTTTTTGTTTTTACAACTCTAGTGCTTGACTGTGATAAAGATGAATAATCCATAAAGAATTAAACAGAATAATAAGTTATAACGAAAGAACAACAAAAAGGCATTTAAAAGAAAAGAATAACTAAACATGACAAGGAAACCAATGAGGCATCATATAGTTTAATTACGTATTGAAACTTTCCTTGGAAATACTTCTTCCTCGTCAAAGTCAAGATTTTGACATGGAAGACTAATATTTTTTTTTTTAATTTTCAAGACGAGTTTTTAATGATAACGTTTTTATCCGTGATTATCATTAAATATATAAATTTAATAACATAATGCAATAAAATCTAATTTTGATAAATTGTCATAATTTTTTTTATCAATTATATAATTTTTCATAACTATTAGATGAATATTTTACGGTAATAATGATACTCATTAATAAATAAATATCAACGCAACCATTATATATATATATATATATATTATGGTTTCTAATTATTTATAACTGTAAATTAATGATAATTATCGGCCGGTATTAAAAATTTTGATTTTCCCAGCTCTCACAAAATACTTGAAAAAATTATGTGATTGGTTGGCGAAATTACTAATACGCAAAGTGTGGCAGCCGAAGGTTGAGTAGCCGGACAGTTCACGTGTGTATATATATACATGCAAACTCCGTGTTCTTTTCTATCTTTTACGATTTATTTTAATTTGATTTAAGTTTTTTTTTTTAAAACTTTTAAGTTGAGATATAATATTTTTTAAAAATTTTTAATAAATACTTAGAACTAAAAACTAGAATCACTAAAACGAAAAATTCAACAAATTAAATGAGAAAAGCATTTTTATAAAAAAATTTAATAAAAACTTAAAACTAAAAACATGAATCACTGAAATGAACGAGGCTTCAATTCAACAAATTGAAAATTAGCTAAAGCTAGTTTGTTATAGCTCTTAAATAAATGATAATAATAACAGTCCGTAAAATAATAATAGCAATATTATATATTAAATAATAATATATTAAATAAATAATATTATCTTTCAAAGTCTACCATTATATTGAATATTATAATTAGTTGTAATTACCATGACAACCTCCGTCCAAGAAACTCTATTTTTTTTGTTTTTGTTTTGTTTCATATCATTTTACAGCTACGATCGGTCAATATCGGCCGCCATCAAAAACATTTTTTTTTTTTTTTTTTTGAAAATTTCCCTCACCAAAAATTTTTTTTTTTTTTTTTTTTTTTTTTTTGTTTCATATCATTTTACAGAGATGAAAAATTTCATGATTAAAACAATTAATGCTAAAAAGACAAAAAGGAAAATGTGATCACAAGATATTTTATATCTGTCAGTGTCACCAGAGCAGCCTATCCCCAACTCCCAAAACCTCACGTGGTCCAACCTAGCTACCCACATGACACCCCTCACATAAACTTATTTAGTACATGAACATCTCCGAGAGTGTATATATATACATGTTAACTTAATTGTGTTTGTCTCAACTCAACAAATAGCAACTCAGCTAAGCTAGTTTGTTGTGAGCTTTTGTTGATCCATATTATATAATACCTCAAATTAACAAAGTCCGACATTACATTAATTAGCATGGCAACCTCCGTCCAAGAAATTCGGAAGGCGCAGCGGGCTGAGGGACCGGCTGCCGTGCTGGCCATCGGCACCGCCAACCCGCCCAACTTCTTCATGCAGGCTGATTATCCCGACTTCTACTTCCGAATCACCAACAGCGAACACAAGACTGAACTCAAGCACAAGTTTAGACGCATGTGTATGTACCTTTTAATTAATTCATCTCCAAATTCATTTTGATCTTTTTTCATGCAATTATATTCTTAATAATCTTTTATAGCTATCATATGCTAACAGATTCGTTATAATATATATATATATATATTTATTGTTTATGCTGATTCATCGTGGATATATAATGTTCCGCCTTTGTGACATATGTAGGTTAAAAATTAATAGAAGGTACTTAAGGTGCACATACATGAGCAACGATATATCCATGGAATAAAATCATGCGCATTTCTCCATATAAAGATTGAAATATATGCATAGTGTAGTTTTAATGATTACTCCGATAAATATATATATATATATATATATATATCAATCAAGATTGCCATGATCATGTATATGATTAAATAGATTATGCTGCGTTTGCTTAATTAATTATATGCTTAAGATTACCAAGTAAATTATCTCATTTATTTTGCATATATATATATATATATATATATATTATATAAATTACACACGTATATATATATATATATATACACACACACATATATATATCTCGTATTAGTGTGTATTTTCATATATTTGCCATTGAGCTGATGTAATTGCAATTCACATTTACATATGTTAAAACTAATCTACTGCAGGTGAGAAAGCAATGATAAGGAAGCGTCACATGTACTTGACGGAAGAGATCCTGAATGAAAACCCAAAGATGTGCGAGTACATGGCGCCATCGCTGGACGCACGGCAAGACATAGTGGTGGTGGAGATACCAAAGCTAGGCAAAGAGGCGGCGGTCAAAGCCCTAAAGGAGTGGGGCCAGCCCAAGTCAAAGATCACCCACCTCATCGTCTGCACCACCTCCGGCGTCGACATGCCCGGCGCCGACTACCAGCTCCTAAAGCTCCTCGGCCTCCGGCCCTCCGTCAGGCGCTTCATGATGTACCAACAAGGGTGCTTCGCCGGCGGCGCCGTCCTCCGTCTCGCCAAGGACATGGCCGAGAACAACAAGGGCGCTCGCGTTCTTGTCGTCTGCTCTGAGATCACTGCTGTCACGTTCCGCGGGCCCTCCGAACTCCACCTGGACTCCATGGTGGGCCAGGCCTTGTTCGGCGACGGCGCCGCCGCAGTCATTGTCGGCGCGGAACCGGACTTGGCTATCGAAAGGCCGCTCTTCGAGTTGGTGTCGGCGGCCCAGACGATACTTCCGGACTCCGAGGGCGCAATCGACGGCCATTTGAGGGAAGTAGGGCTGACGTTTCATCTCCTCAAGGACGTGCCAATGCTGATATCGAAGAACATAGGGAAGAGTTTGGAGGAGGCGTTCACTCCCCTCGGGATCAGCGACTGGAATTCGATATTCTGGGTGGCGCACCCGGGAGGGCCAGCGATTCTCGACCAGGTGGAGGCGACAGTGGGGCTGAAGAAGGAGAAGCTGAGGGCCACTCGCGAGATGCTCAAAGAGTACGGAAACATGTCAAGCGCATCTGTGCTCTTCATATTGGATGAGATGAGGAAGAAGTCGGCGGAGGAAGCCAAGTCCACCACCGGCGAAGGCCTTGACTGGGGCGTCCTCTTTGGCTTCGGCCCCGGCTTGACCGTCGAGACCGTCGTGCTCCGTAGCCTTCCCATTAATTAATTAAAATTGCCTGATTTATTAAATTAAGCCATGCCAAGTGATTAAATTATTTATGAGGTGCATAATTCATGTTACATGTATTCCAGCAATAAGCGTGATTGTTATGGGTATAAAATAAATTAGCTAGTTTGGCATATTGCTACTAGTAGTAGTTTAGATTTTCGGTTGGAAAGTTGCTGATGTTGTGAACTTTACCCAGATTCACAGAATTAGTTTAATTTGATATAAATACAATCGTTCAATATTTGCAGAAAGGCAGTCTTTTGCCTCATTTTCACAAAGTCATTCTTCTCTCTCTCTCTCTCTCTCTCTCTCTCTCTCTCTCTTCTCTCTCTCTCTCTCTCTTATCAACTATGTTTCTGTTATGGCAAATTGTTCTAATATATTAACAATGTCGAGGATTTTCTTCATTCTTTCTTTTATTATATATATATATATATATATATATATATATATATATATGAAATGCTTTCATTTAGTGTGTTTTTTTTTTTTTTTCCAAAAAAAAAAAAAAAAAAAGATGGGATCGAACCGCAATCTCCTACAATGTCTCACCCCACCCGTTCATGTTGCAATAGCAAATTTAAAATGGTTTAACATACAGGCGTTAGATGACACAAGCTACAACTTACAAGTAAGCTATACTATTTTCTAAAAAATAAAAATATATATCAATTTCTCTCTCAGCATTTGAGTCCTTTGAGCCTTCAACATCCATGTTTGATTCTAAGAAGACAGAATACAGAAATAGAAACCACCTGATAGGACAGTTTAGCTAATTGTTTGTTACAAACAATGTTTAGCTTCTGTTAGCAAACAAAATTGCAGCAATCTCATCTTGCAATCTAATGAAAGTTTAGTCTATTGAAGTTGATTTAAACTAATAATTCACTGTAACAGTTAAAAATTGCGACGGAGCTACTCAACTCAGGAAGAACAAAGCTGAAAAATTTTAAATTAGATCAAACAACCTTTAATTTGCACATGAACTGCAATGCATCTCATGATACTTCTCAGCATGCTTGATCATCAATCTCTGGTTTGTTTGAAAGATTTAATTTTTCCTTGTACAACTTCAACAGCTCCGGAGCTTCCTTTTCATGAGGCACGCACGACAAACTTCTGCAGGAACTTATTTTCAGGAACAACAAATAATTGATGCAACTTAATCTCCTCCTCCACCAAACCTTTTTGAGGGTTCAAGGACAAAAAACGAAAACCTCAGGGATTAATCTAAATGCAAATGCAAGCTCAGTTTTTGTTGGATTAATTGGCTGGTTGGCAATAAGGCAAGGCCTAAAACCCATTTCTTTGATAAAGAAAGTCATGCCCGCGTTAAGCTTATCATTGGACAACATCATGCACCAAGGATTGTTTCGAAAGGCTTTCAAAACCTCCTCTTCAGACCAACCCCACTTCTTAAATACATTAACCTTACTTTCCCACGTTGATTTGCTCACACATACAAGTGCAAGAACCGCTTGAATAAAATTTATCCTCTTTGCATTGAAGCCCATTTTCATCACTTCCTCAGCAACCTCTCGAAACCGATCTGAACTTGATACCAAAGATCGAGGCTGTTTCTAATTGATCAGTTTAAACAATGTTGGAGTTAGGAACAAAATGTTCCCGCAGAATGTCAATGTTAAAGCCGAAACATTTCGGAGCATTTACGATGAGTATATTCGGATACTTTTCGACAGTTGTGTTAAGTGCAAAAATTTTTTATGTTGGCTTATTTTTGGCAAATTGGTTGTAAGAACTGGTTGACATTGTGAATTGGTAGTCCTCTTAAAGAAAGTTTGGTTTGTTTGAAAGTTTAATTTTTCCTTGAAAATCAAGAGCTGGACTTTCTGGAGCATTATGGCAAACTCTTTTAAGGAAAGAATTTTCAGGAACAACAAATAATTGATGAATGCTTGTCTTCTTACTGTCATTAGGGTAGTTGGTGAAAACCTTATTTGTGATTTTAATGGAGGAGATATTACTTTTTGGGGGTGTTTATTGTCGGTGGGACCCATTTCTTTTGATTGTTGGATGAAATACTATGCTATTGCTATATATATAACATATGGAGGTACGTTGTTTCGGGGTTTCAAAACCTCCTGGTAGTGAGAATATTAAATACATTTATGTTTTGGAGTTGTTTGCTAAATAAATTTAAAGAACCGCTTGAATAAAATTTATCCTCTTTGCATTGAAGCCCATTTTCATCACTTCCTCAGCAACCTCTCGAAACCGATCTGAACTTGATACCAAAGCTCGAGGCTGTTTCGGGATCAGTTTAGCTATGTTGGAGTCAGGAACTCCATGTTCCCGCAGAATGTCAATGTTACGGCCTAAACATTTCTGAGCATTTACGATGAGTATATTCGGATACTTTTCGACAGTTGCAATGGCCATCTCATCAGACTGAAGAAAATTCCTAAGGAACACAAAAGAGGGCACTATATGTTTATCTAAACTCCTACTCAAAACAGTAGGGAATAGAGATAGTCTTTTGGCAAATTGAGGCCATGAGACGCCTTTGGCATCAAAGAACTCCAACTTGGGCAAAATACTCTTTTCTGTATCCGCTAAAAGTAGTTGACTCCTTCTGAAAATGCTAGAGATTTGGGTCTGAGAGAAACCAATACTTAAACAACTTTATGACTTTTTTTGGTTTATCAGCGGCTTGTTCTTTTTACGTTTTTGAGTTTAGTAATTTGAATATAGATTTTAAAGTTTTAATTTAATTTAATTTCCGTTATAATTTGATTTTGAATTATAGTTTTTAAAATTATTTTTTTGATTTAACAACGAAAATTTGAATTATTTTGAGTTGCAATGTCCATCTCATCAGACTGAAGAAAATTCCTAAGGAACTCAAAAGAGGGCACTATATTTTATCTAAAAATTCAATACTCAAAAAAGTTTTAATAGAGATAGTCTTTTATTTGTCTTGAGGCCATGAGACGCCTTTTATCATCAAAGAACTCCAAAACGGGCAAAATACTTTTTAAGTATCCGCTAAAAGTAGTTGACCCTCTCTTCTGAAAAAAACTGCTAGAGATTTGGGTCTGAGTTCAAACCGTAAAGAACATGAACTAAACAACTTTATTACTTTTTTTTTTCTGTTTTATCAAACAGTCCCGATATTAAACAGACTTGGAAGCTGATAAAGCAGCTTTTGGAGGGAACCCAAGTTCTTTTATAAGGTATGAGACCGTAAAAGAGGGTTGATTTGAGCCACTTGAGAACCATCTTAGAGGGAGAAAATCTGGGTTTCGAACAAAACCCAGATTACTAGTTCCCGGCGAAATTCTTGCATGACAACTTCCAAGTAGAACAATTTTGCAGATAAAATTAGAGATGGGATTTGGAATTGGAGACGAATGAAATGAACTTAAAATTGTTCAGACCCAATTTGTTTCTGTCGCTTTACAAATCGAAGAACTCCAAGTAAAAAACAGAAATTCAGAGTTAAAACGAAGTGATTCTGGTAGGAGTCATTCCGATTGAAAACACGTCAGATATAAAAATGGAATTTGAAAGTCGCCATTTTTGCTGCTGAAACTCATCGATCACCATTTTTGTTTGCGTTGAGTGTTGATCTTGAAACCCTAACTCGACTCTTGAGCTCGAGATTTATTTAACGAAAATCATTTGGTTTAACGTTTCACAACGATTTTTTTAAAAAAAAAATTTAAATTTTTATAAAATGATATAATCAATTAAGAATTTTTTTTTTTTTTTTTTATAAATTCAAAAAGCAAACCAAAAATATTTTTTTAATAAATTTTTATTGAATAAAAATTAAAATATGATTTACTGTTTGCTATAAAAATTTAAAATTAAAAATTGAACGAAAAATAAACGTGTCGTTTATTCTTCCATCAAACTTCTTTAACAAAATAACATTAAATTGAATTTTAAAAAATGACTTTTTATATGTGTTTTTTTTTTTGAAAAAAAAATATATATAAATTTTAAAATAATTTTTTAAATTATAATTCTAAATTTGCATTGAACTTGTGTGTCTTTCTTAAGCTTTTGGCAAGAAATAAAGATGTCGTTTGTCCCTTTTCTTTTTTTTTTTTTTTTTTTTTTTTTTTGCAAGAAATGGACGACATAGAATAAGTTGAACGACGAGAAGCACATAAGTGATATGTCACTTGCCTAAAAGGGAATCTCATACAAATTTCAACAGTTTTCACTGATTTGGAGTATTTTGCAACACATAAATTTTGGGATAATTTTATTGAAATTAAACACCTAGAGAGCAATTTACCTATTCATGATTAAGTTCAAAGAATAAAAGCGTTACTCTTTTAATAGAACAAGGAAGGGACTAGCCACTATTCTAAAAGTTTGAAAAAATTTTTATTTTTTTTTTAAAAAAAATTAAAACGATAAGCATATCAGGATACTTTTCAACAGTTGCAATGGCCTTCTCATCAGACTGCAGAAAATTCTTAAGAAACTCATATGATGGCCTGATCTGTTTATCTAAGGTCCTTCCCAAAATACCAGGGAATTGAAATGGTCTTTTGGCAAATTGAGGCGCATGAAACACCTTTAGCATCAAAAACACCAAACTTGGGTGATATGATATTTTTTGATATGTTTAGTTCATTAATTTGAGTTTTTAATTTGAGTTCAGATGTGATTTTTTGTAAGAACTTTTTTACTGTAATAAAAAAGTTAAATATAATTTTTTATAATTTTTTACTGTAATAAAATTTAAATTTTAAATTAAAATCGGTAAAATGAACGGGACATGTATTTAAAATAAGAAGGCTTGAGATTTGGGTCTGAGAGAAACCATACTTCTTCAAACAAGTTTATGACTTTTTTCTGGTTTCTCAGGACTATCAAAATTAACACGCTTGGAAAATGATAAAGTTGCTTTTGGAGAGAACCCAAGTTCGTTTACGAGGTAAGAGACGGTAAAAGATTGTTGATTTTGAGCTACTTGAGAACCATCATAGAGTTAAGAGGGGAAAAATCTGGGTTTCGAAGAAAACCCAGATTACAAGTTCCTGTTGAAGTTCTTGCATAACAAATTCCAAATAGAATGGTTTTGCGGAGAAAATTAGACATGGGATTTGGAATTGGAGCCGAATGAAATGAACTTACAAATTATTAAGAACCAATTGTAACAACGACATCTACGAATATGTCGCTCCTTTTTTATCAAACCAACGGCATCTCGTTAGCTGATGTTGCTTTTTAACCCTGAACGACGTGTCGTTCCTGTCTTAGTGTAATAAGTAATAACTGATTGCTTGTACATCAATTATGACAGTTTGATCAAAATAAACGACTTGCCTTTTTTTGGGTTGTAGTGAACCGTGAGCTCAAAATGTCAGTTTTGTATTAATGACTGAAGGGAGCAGTTTACAATACATTGTCGTTTCGTCAAGGTATAGAAACGAGTATTTTTTTTGTAAAAATTTTATTTTAGTACTCTGTGATATATCAAAAAATATATGTTTTTGATACTTTTATTTATAAAAAAAAAATTATGTCAATATCTCAATATTTTAAAAAAAAAAAAATTTAGTATCTTAAGACAGTGTTTTAAAACACAAAAAGATAAAATTATTCTTATTATTAAATATATAAAAAAGTTTTTTTAAAATTTTAGACATGCAAACTCATATTAATAAACTACATGCAAACTCATTTTCATTATTATTAAATGTTGCTGGCGTGTCGTTTGGTGGATATAGCTTTTGGCACGAAATAAACTACATGTCGTTTATATCCAGGCAAAAGGAATGAGTTTGTAGTTTTTATTATTTTTAATATTATTATTATTTTTGGGAAATGGGAATGTTTCCAGTTTGCACCATGGATTGAACGATTTGATTTATGAATTTATAATCATAATTTAAAATTATTTTTAATTTACGTGTATTTTTGTGAGAAAAAATATTATAACGAGTCACGAACCATGATCCGAATTATAGCACGAATTTACCAACCAAATGTTGTTTATTGCGGGACTTGTTGCTTTCACTTTAAATATCCTCCATTATCTTTCACTATTTTACAAGTTACCTTTTAAAATTCTAATTGCGAAAAAATTACTTATAATTTCTTTGTTTTAAGAGTTTGGATCACAATTTAAATATTTTTGCTAAGAAATTTCTGAATTTATATTCAAAATTTATGAAAGAAACAGGTTGTTAATAAATTTAGTAAAGTATCCCAGAGTATTAGATGATACGTGTTAATATTGCTATGAAGACACCCTCGCTTGCTTGAAGTTTAGGCCCTGGAGACTGAATTTTGAATGACAAACAAGTGCATAATCTCATTTGAGCAAATGTGAACTCAAATTTTTTTTTTTTTTTGTTTTGTTTTTATTTTTTTTTTTTTTTTTTTTTTTTTTAGGGAAAGCTAGATTTTATTAATGAAGTTTAGCCATATCAACTGTAACAAACGTTTAATACTTATACAACCAAGAGCATCCTCCACTGAAAGAAAAATGCTAATTGCACTAATGCGCGGGCAGTCATATTACTCTGGCGACAAATATGGATACATGAACCACTGCTGGCTTCTAACATTAGGACTCCAACAACGTTCCGAATGATTGAGCTTCATCGTCCGGAATGATTGAGAGTCTGTTTAGTTTGATTATTTGAGTTTTTAATTTGTGTTGAGATGTAATTTTAAGTAAGATTTTTTTACTATAATAAAAAAATTATGTCTTGTTATTTTCACAACTTAAATTTTATTACTACAGTATTATCTCTCACAAAAATTCAAATTTTACTTTTTTACTACAGTATTTTTCTCTCATAAACACGACTCAAATTCTTAACTTGAGTTATGAAACAAACACTCTATTAAATGTGACTCTTTTTTATAGTTTTTTATTATAACAAAACTCAAATTCTAAATTTAAAATCGGTGAAATGAACAAAATCTGAATCTTCTGCAGCAAAACAATGATTGCCACTGACTGCACGTGTTGCATTCGTTGAATCTATCTCGATCAAGGAAACACGAAGGCCTTTGGCAGAGAGAAGACCTTCTCTCATAGCTATATACTCTGCCATAAGAGGAATAAACAAGCCAGCCACCTGTCTCGAGAAAGCGCCGGGCACTCTACCTTCAGAATCTCGGATCAGTCAACCAACTCCAATGCTAGTTGCAGCTGGGATAACAGAAGCATCAACGTTTAGTTCGAGGGATCCCCTTGCTGGAGCTTGCCATTTCTCATCCATTTTGCTTCCCGCCCACTAGTTCCCTGTTTATACTGAAAAGGACTGAAAATCCCGCAGCCACATACTCGCCGTTCGAAGAATTTCATCAGCAGCTTTGGTCTTCTCTCGATGTGTGGATTCGTTGCGATATTTCCATACAACCTAAGACCACACAGAATAATTCTAAATCCTCAAGTCGGAATGGCAAAGCGATTGAGAGCAGTAAACTGTCTGAACTAACTCACCAAACTTCAGCAAATGATTCCAGAACATGCTTTTGCTCCAAATCCTTCTAGCATCATCTTAAACACTATTAAATCAGGGAATAATTGAGGATTAAAAACTTAGAGAGCAACTTACCAATTCATGAAAAGTTCAAAGAAAAAGAAAAAACGCACTGAGAACACTTGGTCGTGTTTAGAATTAATCTTGTTTTTATTTTTTACGTTTTTTGAGAAAGAAAAAATAAAAACGTTTTCAAAACAGCATTTGACCTAATAAAGACAAAAAACGGAAAGGAAAACGATTTTTAGTTTAGTGTAAAATAAGATAGAAATGAAAAACGACTTTTAATCGTTTTCTATTTTTTGTTTTCTTTTTCTCCTCTCTTGAGCAGAGAGAGAAAAAGAGAGATATTAATGAGTTTTTTACACTGAAAACAATCTATTGATAAAACTATCAAACGCATTTTTAAAAATAATTTATATCTAAGATTGAAAACGTGTTTAGTTTTATTTTCATATAAAAAATAAAATCATTTTAGAACGAGTTCTAAACGCACTCCTTATTTCTCTTTCATCTCTTAAATGACGGGACTTTAAAATTGAAAAAAAAAAAAAAAAAAAAAAAAAACAAACAAACTGGAACTAGAGACTAGGGAGGGCATGTTTTAAGATCACTCCTTTTTTTAATTATTCAAAAAAAAAAAAAAAAAAAAAAAAAAAAATGACAACATTAATTGGATTTTGGCTTTTTTTTTTTTTTTTTTTTTTTTTTTTTTTTCGTAGTATACAATGCCTTATCATTCTTCCTCGACAGAAAAGGAAAGAACAGCAAGTCACTCCCAAATTGAGAAGTAATCACAAGTTCAAGAAAGCTCGTAGCACGTAGTAAAGCTTTCAAACAACTTCTTCAAACAAATATTTGAGGCAATCATAATCAGGGGTTAAGCACATTGACTTTTTAGTAAACTTGTGGACCAATATTCACTATTGAAGATTTATGGTTCATCTCATTCAAACAAGAATTACATAAACCATTTTCTTTCTACCATAACTCTAGCTGATTTTGGTATTTCATTTTGGAAGAGTCTGAAGCACAATGAACAGATCAATCCCTTTAAGTGGAGGGCTGCTAAGATTTTTAGAATTACTCATACTACCAATTCGAAGGCTAGATGCTGCAGTGCTTTATTAATCTGAATGTAAAATGTGATTAAACTAGTCTGAAAAACGATCATGCAGATAAAAGCTCCAGTCTTGGACCTCAACTCAAGGAAGTTCTAGCTGATTTTGGTATTTCATTTTGGAAGAGTCTGAAGCACAATGAACAGATCAATCCCTTTAAGTGGAGAGCTGCTAAGATTTTCAGAATTACTCATACTACCAATTCGAAGGCTACATGCTGCAGTGCTTTATTAATCTGAATGTAAAATGTGATTAAACTAGTCTAAAAAACGATCATGCAGACAAAAGCTCCAGTTTTAGACCTCAACTCAAGGAAGTTCAAAACTGGAAAGTACAGACCAACAACAGCTCATGAGATGAACATGTAAAAAGTTACTTCTCGAATCCTTATACCTTATCATCATTTATCACTCTCTTGTCCACTGAAAGATCCACTTTTTCCTTATACAACTTCAACAGCTTCGGAGAGTTATTCTCATAAGGCACCACAAACCTCTGCATAAACTTCTCTTCTGAAACTAGCAATAACGCGGTAATGCTAACCTCCTTCTCCACCAACCCTTCAGACAACAAAAATTGAAAAACAGAACATCTTGGTATTACTCTCTTCTTCAAGCTCAGTTTAAAGATTGTTGGGTATTTAGCCAAAAGGCAGGGCCTCCAACCCATTTGGTTGATGAAGAAATCCATACATGCCATAAGCTTATCTTCAGATAGCGTCATGAAGGAAGGATTGCTATGAAAGGCTTTCAAAACCTCTTCCTCAGACCAGCCCCACTTCTTAAATGCATTAACCTTCCTTTCCCAAGTTGATTTGCTCAAACCAAGAAGTACAAGAACTGCGCGAACAAAAGTACCCTTCTTTGCATCGAACCCCATTTCCACCACTTCCTCAACAACCTCTCGAAACCGACTTGATGTGAAAGCTTGAGTCCGGATCGGAAACTGCTTCGCTATATTGGATTTAGGAACTCCATGTTCTTGCAGAATATCAATGTTACGGCCCAAACATTTCTCAAGATTTACCCTCATTATATCCGGAAATCTTTCAACAGCTGCAACGGCCATCTCTTCAGACTGCAGAAAATTCCTAAGGAACTCATATGATGGCATTATCTGTTTGTCTAAGCTACTTATCAAAATAGTAGAGAATTGAGATAATCTTTTGGCAAATTGAGGCCATGAAATACCTTTGGCGTCAAAAAATTCCAATTTTGGCAAAACGGTCTTCTCAGCATCTAACATAAGCACTATAGGATTTCTCTTGAAAAGGCTAGAGATTTGGATTTGAGTGAAGCCGTACTTTTTCAACAAATTTATGAGCTTGTCTGGTTTCTCAGGGCTCTTAAAATTAACATACTTGGAAGCTGATAAAGCAGCTTCTGGAGTAAACCCAAGTGAGTTTATGAGATAAGAAACCGTAAGAGATTGTTGATTTGAGCTGCTTGAGAACCATCTTAGAGAGAAAAAATCTGGGTTTCGAAGAAAACCCAGATTACTAGTTCCTGGTTGAGTTCTTACAGAACAACTTCCGAATAAAACAGTTTTGCGGAGAAATTTAGACATGAGTTTTGAAATTTGACAAGTCTGAAAAATGAACTTACAGATTGTTGAGAGCCAATTGGTCCCCGACACTTAACAAATCTTAAGCTTCGGAGATGAAGTGGGAAGGATTCAAAGTAAAACCCGAATTGCAAATGAGACGACTTTGGATGGAAATCGAAATGACCGAAGAAATTGGGGGTCAAGATTCTGAAACCCTAAGGTTTAATGGACGACTTCTCAAAAGTTGTCGCTCCTTTTCTTTTTAAACAAACGGCAAATCGTTTAATTTTTTACGGTGCCTTTTTCACTCTGAACTACGTGTCGTTCTTTTTTAGGGTTTTCGTATAGAGTGGTTATATTTACACGAATAAAATTTATAAATACACCCTAATTAATTATTATTTTCTAATATATATTTAAAAATTGATCCTTTTATAGATACTTTTAATTTACTGATTCGAGTTTTTAATTTAAGTTAATATGTGATTTTATGTAATAACTTTTTATTGTAGTAAAAAAGTTAGACGTGATTGTTGCTGAGAGTTTTTTACTGTAGCAAAATTTGAATTTTAAACTCAAATCGGTGAAATGAACGGGATGATTCTAGATTCTGATACAACCCTCACTCACGCCCACCAGCACTTTCATTTTAATTTTATCTTGTATTATAAATAAATAATTAACAAATCTTTATAATAATACAGTTTTTCCTATTCTAAAAAAACAAGGAAAAAAAAAACACTTATGAGCATAGGACAACAAGCGAAATTTGAAACATTTTTTCAACATAAATATTAAGAATTTTGTTTAAGAGGAACATAAATAGTTCAATTGAAATACCCATATAGTTTTTTAGAAGAAAACTATTTTAGAAGCCATAGATAGTGTCTCTTACCCATTATTATATGAAAAGTCAACTAATATTTCTATTTATAGATTATATGATTTATATATAAAAAGATGTAATTTTAATGGGTTTTAACATAATTTCATTGTAAGGTAAAATTATAATAAATATAGATTATAATTTGGTGGGTGTATCTATAATTATTAGGGCTGCAAATAGAATGTCTCTTTAGTATATCGTGTCGTTTAATAAAATTGAAGAGTTTTATTGAGGACCGTAGGATGTGGTTTATAATATGTGATCGTTTGGCCAACTTATAAAATCGACAATAGTTTACTTTTGTAACTTTATACGGAACGACATGTAGATTATTAACAATAAAAAGACGCGTACGCTTACGACTGTGTTTTTACGAGGCTTATGCACCTTTTTTAGAAGAAAATGGATAAATACTCCTTACGATTGTGTGTTTGATATGAATAAAAAGTAAAAGAAAATAAAATATTGAAGGGATTTTGGGATAGAAATTAAGAAGTTAATTTGTTTGGTAGAAGGAAAATTGTGAAGGAAATAAAAATTGAATAGATATTTTTATTAATGGGTCCCATTATATTCAATCTCTCTAAAAGTGAATAGATTTTAAGAATAAAAATATAAATAACTACACAAATGAAGTCAAATTACTGAATTGTCCTCATTTTTCATCTAAAATTATCCTTATTTGGGCAAAAAAGTAATTACAACAATAATAATTTTTTCATCCTTTAGTTTCACTTTCAATACCAAACAAGAAAATGTAGATTCATTTTCTTTCTTCCCTATCATACCAAATAAGTCAAGAGAAAATCAAAATTTTTTCTATCCTTCTAATTTTCTATGCATTATAGTTTTCATTTTCCTCTCATTTTCTTTCCTTCTTACCAAGCAGAGTGTCAATCATAAGAATTTCTATCCATTACTTTTTATTAATAACTTTTTTAGTCAAATAACTATACTAGTAAAAAATTACTAATAAAAATGAGAAATAAAATTATAAACTCATACACTCATAAAGATAAATTTTACAATTTTATTTTTATTGTTTATTTTTTGGTTTTAATCATCAGTCCAATAGGTAAATTTAGAATAGCATACCAAGAAGTTCTGACCTTATTTATTTTATCACTCAAGTCATGACTCAAATCAAATTATTACAGTATTTTCTCTTATAAAAATTTAAATTTAATATTTTTATTATAATATTTTTTTTTTTGCGTATACAATTCAAGTTATAACTCAAATTACTACAGTGTCAATCTTGTGTGTGTTTTGACATTTTCCTCATTGTCTTTGCCCGTAAGGTAAATTTGTGCCATCTTTTTCTTTGTTACTTATTTCATCCAAACCATGTTAATGCAAATGAATTCATGTTACCAAAAAAAAAAAAAAAAAATGAATGATTTTTACATAACAAATCTGGGAAATTAGTTTCTCTAGGGACAAACCATTTTCATCATATGTGTAAACTGTTAGAAATAATATGAAAAATACAAAGAAGGACAACAACTTATAGAAGAACAAAGAAACGAAAAAGTACAACACTAATTCAACTTTTCTACTAAATACAGAAATGGAATTGCAAAAGATGTCGAAGCACGTGAACCACGGTTTTCTTAAAATAGATTCGTTCCCTTCAGCGAGTGCTTGAGACAACGTTGGACGTCCGTCTCTTAAGATACAACAACGACGACGATAGCTCAAGACACTATCAGAACCGTCCGACGAACTAAAACTCGAACCTTCTCTCTATCACCAAAACAGGACTGCAAAAGAAGATGCACAAAGAACTCGAAAAAGAGAGAGCTGAGAGAGAGAAGAGATTTCAGAAAATGAGCCCTTCCTTCATGTGAAGACCCTTTATATAAGCTCTTGAGAAATGGGTTTCAGAAACAAGCAATTATGGTGTTTTAAGACACAATAATCTGCATTGTAATGGAGCAAAAACATTTAATTTCCCATGATGAATCCGGCCACACTTTGCATATAGGTTCGGATATTGATGATGTAAACTAATGGCATTAACCATGGCAAATTTCGGTTTACCTTCACTGGTCACCATTAAGCCTCATTACGCACCGTTATGCTCATTTACCAAGGCATTAATCTCAGGCCAAACGGCTGAAAAGTCTTGGCCAGATCAAAAACAAAAATTGCAAAAGTAAGGTCGCACGGAACGGGTTTTTCGATCAAGCATTCGTGTCTACAGATCGCAGGTGCACACATTGGGCCCCAAACCCGCTTGGACCGTTATTCACATTTTTTTGTCTTTAATTGTATCAAACGTCGTTGCTCTCCTATTTTTATTTTTTTCTCAAAAAACGTTAAAAACAAAAATAAAACTTACTCCAAACCCAACCTTAAAGATTCTAATGATTGAAACCCCTACAGCACTAAATACAATCCAATACACAACATCTCATGGCAAACAGAAAATTTCTGCAGACTCTTTCGTAATGTAACAAGTACTGACTGAGCTCTCAAAAAAGAAAAAGGATATTTGATACCTTATTGAGCCTAAAACAACTAGTCTTTCATGCCAAAAGAGTAGATCTACACCCATACTCAAATTTCAATCATTCAATCCATTTAACAAAATTGAAATTTACATGAAAAGTTAGTTACAACCGTTATCATAATCATAGCTAACAGTACAGTAACAACGTGTACTTAAATTTTAATTCAGAGTGCAATCTATTCAAGGAGCATGTAAATTAAATCATTTAATAGCATTTTTCATTCAAGTTTCTACTTCTCCATTACAATCTATTTTTTCCCTATTTTCCTAAGACTACAAGATTGATTTGCACATAAAATGCAATCAAAAGCTCCAGCCTTGGAACTCAACGCGAGGAAGGTCAACCGTCACAGTTAAAAGAAAACCAAGAACGTGAAAAAGATGAATGTTTTTGTGAATGCTGTAACCATCCATCACAATTAGCAGTGAGATGCGAACTCACAAATGGAAATGAACAAGGTGGTGATGCTAAAACTTTTCTTTTTCATTTTCATTTTAGATAAAAAGAAAGCGTAAGTCCAGGCTCACTTGAATAGCTTCTAAAATGGAGAGGAAAACACAATCAGCAAATGAATAAATGTGTACATTCAGGAATAGATAAGAGAACTGTTGAAGTATCTGTGGCCGTTGGTTAAAATGTCTTGAGTGGCTAACATGGAACACTGAGTGTACAGGATTCTTTGTAATAGTCTAAGAATCCGTTTGGTTCGTTGATTCAAACCATGTGATTAGAACTATTTTTGATTTACGTGTATTTTTTGTGAGAGAAAATATTGTAACAAACTACGAATCATGATTTGAATCAGGGAACGAATCTAAGTACCAAACGGCACAAAAGTGTCATAAGTGTTACAAGTGTGCTTAGTCGGTGGTAGTTTAGGAGTATAAAGCTAAGTGTGCTGTAAAGTCATATAGTAACAGATATAGAGCTTAGAGAGAGAAAAAACGACAGAGTTTTTTCCTTGAGAGAGAAAGGTCAAGATTAAGTCTATAATCTTCAAGAACCAATCAGAAATAAAAAGTTCTCATTTTTCTTTTCCATTTTGTGTACGTTTGAATCTTTGTGTTCTGCAACGAAGGCTGAAAGCTTCACAAATTGGTATCAGGGCCTTGTTCTGAGAATTAAGAATGACGATGGCGAAGTTCGATATTGAGAAATTCACCGAAAAGAACGACTTCGGTCTATGGAGGTTGAAGATGTGAGCACTCCTAGTTCAACAAGGACTTGAATATGCACTAGGAGGAGAAAAGAATATGTAGTCGTCCTTATCGGAGCCGGAGAAGAAGCAGATCCTGGACAAGGCTCACAGCGCATTGATCTTGTGTCTCGGAGATAAAGTTTTGCAATAAATTTCAAAAGAAAAAACTGCGGCGACGATCTGGGTAAAGCTCGAAAGCCTCTACATGACGAAATTGCTGGCTTAATCGGTTGTTCTTGAAACAGATGTTGTACACGTTCAAAATGCCATCGGGAAGAACGATTGAGGAGCACCTGGACGAGTTTAATAAAATAATTTTGGATCTTGAAAATATCGACATTAAAGTCGAGGATGAGGATCAAGCGTTACTGTTGTTGAAATCCCTACCCAGTGCCTACGAAAACCTCTCGGGTACATTGATCTATGGGCGAGATAGTCTAACATTGGAGGAGGTTCAAACTGCCCTAATGTCCAAGGAGCTCAAGAAAAAGTCTGAGACAAAGGGGGAAAGATCTGGGGATTCATCAAGCGAGGGGTTATTCGTAAGAGGAAGACCAGAGAAGAGAGAATTCAAGAACAACAAGAACCAGTCATCAAGATCCAAGTCAAAAGGTAAACTAAAGTGTTTTATCTGCCACAAGGAGGGGCATTTTAAACGGAATTGTCCTAAGAGGAATAAGAAGCCCGGTGAAAAGATTCAATTAGATGGAGATGCGGATGTAGTTTCTGAAGGATATGAGAGCGCATAAGTTCTCACAGTGGCAGATGCAAATGTTGGAAATGAATGGGTTCTGGATTCAAGGTGTTCATTCGACATGACGCCTCATGAATCATGGATTTCTAATTACAAGAAATTGGATTCTGGGCAGGTACTTCTGGGAAATAACAAGGCATGTAAGGTCTTAGGAACTAGCACTGTTTCAATCTTGATGGCAGATGGATATGAAAGAAGACTCAATAACGTGAGGCATGTCCCAAAGTTAAGGAGAAACTTGATTTCTCTAGGAATGCTTGACGCGGAGGGTTTCATGTTCAAAGCATAAAGTGGGAGATTGAAGGTGGTAAAAGGTTCCATAGTGTTCATGAAAGGAACAAGGGAGAATGGCCTGTATCTGCTCCAAGGCAAGATGGTGATTGGAAGTGCTGCAGTAGCCTCAAAGGTGATTCAAGACTACACCTCACTCTGGCATTTCAGATTGGGACATGCTAGTGAGAGGGGGCTTCAAGAATTGGGAAACCATGGAGTGTTGGAAAAGGAGAAGCTAAAGAAACTAGACTTCTGCGAGCACTGTGTATTTGGAAAATCTTGTAAAACCAGGTTTAGAACTGGAGAACACCGAACAAAGGGCACACTGAATTATTTGCATTCAGACTTATGGGGGCCTTCAAGAATCGTGTCCATAGGTGGAGCAAGATACTTTATGTCTGTGATTGATGATTATTCTCGTAGGGTGTGGGTGTTCATTCTGAAAAATAAAGACTTAGCCCTAGAAAATTTTAAGCAATGGGTGGTTTTGATTGAGAATCAAACTGGAAAAAGGGTTACAAGGTTTAGAACTGATAATGGATTAGAGTACTGTTCTGCAGCGTTCAAGGAGTATTGCAGTTCAAAAGGGATTGCTAAGCAGCTTACAGTTGGGAGTACTCCACAACAAAATGGTCTTGCTGGAAGGTTTAATAAGACTACTTTAGATATGGTTAGATGTATGTTTTCTGTGTCAGGACTACCTAAGACGTCTTAGGCAGAAGCAGTTAAAACTGCCTGCTATTTGATTAATAGATGTCCATCCTCAGCAATACACTTTAAAATACCATTGGAAATGTGATCTGAAAAGCCTAGCAGCTATGAAAACTTAAAAAGTGTTTGGGTGTGTGGCATATGCACATATCAAACAAGGCAAGTTGGAACCAAGGGCAAAGAAGTGCATCTTCATGGGGTATCAAGATGGAGTGAAGGGTTTTAGACTCTGGAATGCAGAAACAGATGGGCCAAAGATTATCATCAGCAGGAATGTAAACCTTCAATGAGACTCAATTCTATAGAGACTTGAAGCTGCAGTCATAAGGTGGAATTGGGCAGACACCTGATGAGGGAATAGAATTTGAGGTGGAGCCTTTGGAGCAAGCTGGCATAACTCAAGCTGAGACAGGTTCAAATGGAGATTAGCCAGCAGTAGGAGGATCGGATCAGCGTGATTATCGCCTAGCCAGAGATAGACAAAGGAGGGGCATAAGACCGCCTAGCAGGTACGGGTATTCAAAGCTCGCTACTTTTGCATTGAATGTAGCAGAAGAAATAAATGAACCTGTAAGCTATGAACAAGCTATAAATTGCCCAGAAAAGAAAAAAATGGAAGCAGGCAATGAGGGAGGAAATGGACTCCTTGTTCAGAAACTGGACTTGGGATTGGTGAAAAAACCTCAAGGTCAAAAACTAGTGAGCTGTAAATGGATTTTCAAGCATAAGGAGGGAATCCCGGGAGTGGAAAATTCAAGATTCAAAGCAAGATTGGTGGCTAGAGGTTTTACACAGAGAGAAGGGATAGACTATACATAGGTCTTCTCTCCTGTGGTAAAACACACTTCAATCAGGGTACTGCTTGCTCTCACCGCAGTTCAAAATCTTGAATTGGAGCAGCTGGACGTTAAAACAGCCTTCCTCCATGGAAAGCTTGAAGAAACGATATACATGAAGCAACCTCAGGGATTTAATGTCAAGGGAGATGGGGAACTGGTTTGTTTGCTTAGGAAGTCTCTTTATGGACTAAAACAGTCCCCAAGGCAATGGAACAAAAGATTTGATGAATTTATGATCAAATCTGGCTTTTTTAAGAAGTCAACATGATAATTGTGTCTACTTCAAATCACTTAGAGAGAACAAGTTTATATACTTGTTGCTTTATGTGGATGACATGCTTATAGCTTGTCAAGACTTGACAGAGATTAATAAAGTCAAGGAAATCCTGCAAATTGAATTTGAGATGAAGGATCTCGGAGCTGCTAAGAAGATCCTAGGCATGGAGATCACTAGAGACAGAGAGAAGATTCTGTCTGTCACACAGCAAGGGTATACAAGGAAGGTGATTCAGAGATTTGGAATGACAAATGCCAAACCTGTACTAACCCCTCTAGCTTAACATTTCAAGTTGTCTGCTGCTGATTCACCAGAGATTGAAGATGACAAGAAGGTCATGGAAGCTGTACCTTACTCAAGTGCTGTAGGCAGTTTAATGTACTGCATGATACGCTCAAGACCAGACTTAGCTCATGCGATAAGTATGGTGAGCAGATTCATGAGCAATCTTGGGAAACAACACTGGCAAGGAGTAAAATGGATACTGAGGTATCTACAGGGAACTTTAAATCATGGTTTGGTGTATGGTCAAGCAAGTGGAGCTTGTGAGAAGTTGTCGGGTTATGTAGATTCAGATTTTGCAGGGGATTTGGACCATCGAAGATCTCTCACTGGTTATGCATTTCAAGTCTTGCATTGACTGAAGCAATAAAAGAAGCTTTATGGCTTAAGGGATTATTAGAAGTGTTGGGTATCAAACAGAAGAAGTGGTAGTACTCTATGATAGCCAAAGTGCTATACACTTGTCCAAGAATCAAGTGTTTCATGAGAGAACTAAACACATTGATGTGAGGCTGCATTTCATTAGAGATATTGTGTCTAAAGGCGAATTGCAGGTGAAGAAGGTTTCTACTGAGGACAATGCTGCTGATGTGATTACTAAGTCATTACTAGCTTCAAAGTTTCAGTACTGTTTGAGGCTGTTGTCTGTCAAACCAACAGAGCAAAAATGAAGTCTTCTGGGAAGGAAAAACTGACAAGGTGTTAGGACATGGTTAATCCAACGTCCAAGGTGGAGATTTGTTGAAGCATCTGTGGCCCATTGGTTAAAATGTCTTGAGTGGCTGACGTGGAACATTGAGTGTACAGGATTCTTTGTAATAGTCTAAGTGTCATAAGTGTTACAAGTGTGCTTAGTCGATGGTAGCTTAGGGGTATAAAGCTAAGTGTGCTGTAAAGTCATATAGTAGTAGATAGAGAACCTAGAGAGAGAAAACGACAGAGAGTTTTTTCCTTGAGAGAGAAAGGTCAAGATTAAGTCTGTAATCTTCAAGAACTAGTCAGAAATAAAAAGTTCTCATTTTTCTTTTCCATTTTGTGTACGTTTGAATCTTTGTGTTCTGCAACGAAGGCTGAAAACTTTTCTTTTTCATTTTCGTTTTAGATCAAAATAAAGCGTAATTAGTCCAGGCTCACGTGAATAGCTTCTAAAATGGAGGAGAGGAAAACACAATCAGCAAATGAATAAAAGTGTACATTCAGGAATAGATAAGGGAACCAGATTGAGTTGAACAAAAATTGCAAACAAAATCTCTACTCATGTACCTCAAATCGATGAAGTTGAAAACCAAAAGGTTTCCATCAGCACGTGATATGGACATGTCAAAAATCACCTTTGCCACACACTTGGTAAAATACTTTTTGACATATAATCATCCATATGCGGTCCATTCGAAATATCCAATTTTTCGTTGTACAACTTCAACAGTTTTGGAGCGTTGTCCTTGTAAGGCGTGACAAACCTCTGCAAGAAACTCTTCTCTGAAACCATCAATAATGAATTCAGGTTAGCATCCTTTTCCACCAAACCTTTCGACAACAACACTTGAAAAACCAAACACCTCGGGACTACTCTCTTCTTTAAACTCACTGTAAAGATTGCTGGGAATTTAGCCAAATGGCAGGGTCTCCAACCCATTCGGTTGATGAAGATATCAATAGATGCCATAAGCTTATCTTCAGACACCTTCATGAACCAAGGATAGGTTTGAAAGGCTTTTAAAACGTCTTCATCAGACCAACCCCACTTCTTATATGCATTAACCTTACTTTCCCGCTTTGATTTGCTGAAACCACAAAGTATAAGAACTGCGTGAACAAAATTTATCCTCTCTGCATTGAACCCCATTTCCACCACTTCCTCAACAACCTCTCGAAACCGATCTGAACTTAAAGAGAAAGAATGCGGCTGTCTTGGGATCAGTTTAGCTATATTGGAGTTAGGAACTCCGTGTTCTCGTAGAATATCAATGTTAGGGCCAAAACATTTCTCAACATTTACCAAGAGTACATCCGGATGCCTTTCGACAGCTGCAATGGCCTTCTCATCAGATTGCAGAAAATTCCTAAGAAACTCATATGTGGGAATAATCTGTCTGTTTAAGCTCCTTCCCAAAATAGTAGGGAATTGAGATAGTCTTATGGCAAATTGAGGCCATGAAACACCTTTGGCATCAAAAAATTCCAACTTGGGCAAAATAACTTTCTCTATGTCTGCAACAAGAAAGGAAGGCCTACGTCTGATAAGGCTTGAGATTTGAGTCTGAGAGAAACCATACTTCTTAAACAAGTTTATGACTTTTTCTGGTTTCTCAGGATTCTCAAAATTAATAAGCTTGGAAGCTGATAAAGCGGCTTTTGAAGACAACCCAAGTTCGTTTACGAGGTAAGAGACAGTAAAAGAGTGTTCATTTGTGCTAACTGAGAACCATCTTAGAGAGAAAAAATCTGGGTTTCGAAGAAAACCCAGATTACTAGTTCCTGGTTGAGTTCTTACATAACAACTTCCAAATAAAATAGTTTTGCGGAGAAATTTAGACATGAGTTTTGAAATTTGACAAGTTTGAAAAAATGAACTTACAAATTGTTGAGAGCCAATTTGTCTCTGACACTTAACAAATCTAAAGCTTCGGAGATGAAGTGGGAAAGATTCCAAGTAAACCCGGAATTGCAAATGAGACGATTTTGGATGGAAGTCGAAATGACTGAAGAAATTTGGGTTCGAGATTCTGAAACCCTAAAACCCTCAGCTTTAACGGACGGCTTCCCAAATGAAATGAACGACTTTTCAAATGATGTCGTTCCTTTTCTTTTCAAACAAACGGCATGTCGTTAAATTGTGGTGTTGCTTTTGCATTCTGAACGACGTGTCGTTATTTTCTATAGTGTATAAAAAGTGACGTAAACGTTATAAAGACCGTTTAGTTCGTTAATTTGAGTTTTTAATTTAAGTTGAGGTGTGATTTTATATGAAAATTTTTTACTGTAATAAAAAATTTATATGTGACGACAGTAGGTTTTTAAAACAAAGGGTGCGTTTTTTAATCATAAGAATTCAAAACTCAAATTTTAAACTCAAATTACCCCATTTTGGGGGTGAAATAATCCCACCTAATAAATTCAAATTCCTAAAATCATGGGAATCTCAAATTCTATTTCTTTAATTATTAAAGTGAATGAATTTTTTATTATAATGATGAAATGTTGCTATATATATGAATGATTTCGTTTGATCATACACGACTTGTCCTGGGAGGGGATTTTAGTCAACCATATCGTTTAAACTTAAAAGTTAACTTGTCGTTTAAGGACGCGGTTTACAATGGTCGTTTAGTCAAGGTAAGGAAACGACAGTAGTTTTTTTTTTTTTTTTTTTTTTGTGTGTGTGTGTTTCTCTATAGAAAGTAGGAACATTAACAACAACAAAAAGACTTGTAACTTAAAAACTGTGTTTTTACAAGGCTCGAGCACCTCTCATTTCTTGTTTCCTTCACGGGTTGAATTTGGAAATATCATAATAAAAAATTGTATTTTTTAAATAATAACTATTATGAATATAACTGCTTATCATATGACCAATTTTATCCCAAATTTGAGAAATAATTAATAATACAAAACAAAAACAAAAAAAATCAAAATTGAGCGAAGCATTCGGTAGGCTCGTGCATAAACAATTGAATTTGAATCATTTTGCAAATCACCCAACAATGAAAAAGGTCAACAACCAGTACTAATTTGGTAGAAAATTTTAGCATGAAGAGAAAAATCAAAGCCTTTTTTTCAGGTATAATGCAATTATGTTCCGTTTATTTCACTAATTCGAGTTTAGAATTGAGTTTTGCTACATAAAAAGTTTTTATAAACAGTCACATTTAAATTTTTTATTACAGTAAAAAAATTTTAACATAAATTCACGTCTCAACTCGAATCAGTGAACTAAACGGGCTCTTAAATTATTTGTCTCGCTCTTTCCTTTATAGGGAAACCATTCGAGTTTCGTCTTCTTAATGGTCTTTTGCCTTAACACAAGTCATGCAAATTAAACAATGTCCTAAACTATCCTAGCATAGAGATCTTGGATTAAACCAGGTTTTAATTCAAACTTGCTTTAGATTAAAACTATCACCTTTATAACTTACCAAAAATAATAGTAGTAATTCTCTTTATTTCTTCTGTAAATAGTAGTTTCAATGTTTAGAAACTCCAATGAAAATACAAGAGTAACTGGCCTCCTTTATCCTCCTTTTTCCCCATTGTTTTTGTTATTTAAGTGGTTCCATGTTCACAACAAGCTACTATTAGTAACAATATGTTTTCTTATATATGGGTGATGTATCACTCTCAACGGGCAGACCAACAATTGGCTTAGATACTTTTGTACTTTACGTATTATGATCAACTTGTACTAATTATTGATTATCAAAAGGACTTGTACTAATTCATTGCTTATGAACTAATTTCACATCCTTTTCCGAATACACACTTTTCTTTTTCCTAATTCAGGAAAATTACTGATTTTTTTTAAAAGGGATTAAAAACCCTACCGTCCGTTTTGGCCGGTTTTGGCCGGAAAATCAAACCCTCGTGTGCGTTGATCGAAATTAATTGATAAAATTTAAGTGAATGTTGTATTTATTAGCTAACATAATGGGAAAATATAAAGTGAAGATTACTTTTGTAATGGAATTAGAAAAAAGTTTAAAAATTAAAGATAAAAATTAAGACTGATACAGATTGAGAATTCGTTTAGTTTGCTGATTCGAGTTGAGATGTGATTTTATGTGAGATTTTTTTATTATAATAAAAAAATTAAATGTGACTATTTTTTAAAATTTTTTACTGTAATAAAACTTAAATTTTAAAATTAAATCAGTGAAATAAACAGAACATAAGAGTACGCTGAACAATTTTTTCAAAAATTAAAAAGCAATTATAGCGCAACCCAATTCAAGCTGAATAAAGACAAACAGATTTTTGTGGTAAAAAAAAAAATAATAATAATAATACAAATAGATTTGCCAATTGCCCAACTCCACCAACTGAAGAAAATAAAAAGAAAAAAAAAAAATCTTAAATGGCTCGCCGACATTTGGATTAAGCGGAGATACGGCTTGCTTCGGTCCAGAGAAAAGAGCGAAATAGTACCAAATCTTAAGAAAGTCCCACTTGTGGCCAAATCTTGTCCAAGTCAAACAAAACCACTTTCCACCTGGTGACCGGCTCTTCAGGTTCCTCAGCTCGCCAATCAGATCCCACTCCCACCGGCTACACCCGGTCACATGTTTTGTTTCTGTTTTGCCGTTGTATAGTTAAATAAATAAATAATTAATTCTATCCGTACATTTATAGACTTCTTACCTACTCACTCACTCGCTTCACCGCCGAGTCACGCTCCGAGTTGGCCTCTGTTCAGATTGCTGACATACTAGAGATCTCAGCCGTCTTTTTTTCAGTTATTGGATCAGAACCGTTCTTTCGTCAGAAAAACCCAAAACTGCTGATGAAGATCAACCCCCACATGATGGTTTACCAGCCTTTGGGGTCTTTAACGGAATTAAATGCTTCTTCCAGCTCCACGCGCCTGATGGGCTCGTGGAATGACCATTTGCCAAATTATTGGAAATGGGAAGATTTTTAATAGATTAAAAAAAGAACAACATAAAGGTTCACAGAAAATAGGAAAAAAAAAAAACAAAAACAAAATAAGAGCGGAGACTGTAGAATTAGGGAGCATCATAGATTCCCATCTCCTCATAAAAGAAGCAAGTCCTATCAATTAGTGCGAGCCCACCTTTCTATAACCGCACGGCAATTAAGCATCTTTTATTCAAAAATTGTAATAAATATTTAATATCTAGTTTCTTCACTTGATTAATTTGAGTTTATAATTCGAGTTGAGATGTAATTTTATGTGATAGTTTTTTATTGTAGTAAAAAAGTTAAGCTCCGTTCATTTAATCGATTCGAGTTTAGAATTTAAATTTATTACAGTAAAAAACTCTTAAAAACAGTCGCATCTAACTTTTTTGTTATAGTAAAAAGTTTTCACATAAAATCACATATCAATTCGAATTAAAAATTTGAACTAGCGAACTAAACGGACCCTTAGATGTGACTGTTTTTTAGAACTTTTTATTGTAATAAAATTTAAATTTTAAACTCAAATCGGTGAAGTAAACGGGACCTTATATTTCATTTCTTAATTGAAAGTTTTTTCGATACGTGAATATATTATTAGATTAAATTTTTTATTTATTAAATTTGTATAAAATTATGTAAAAATTAAAAAATACACAAATCAATTATAAAAACTTTTAACCTATCTCCCTTCTTAATTTGGTATATGGCCACATTTCATAATAGTAATGAAAATATCTCTTTAGACATACCGTCAAAATTTGGGTTGATTCCACAAATAATTCTTGAGGTTTACTTGATTAATTATGAAACACATTCGAAATAATGATTTTTCATAATTCTCTCTCAAAAAAAAAAAAAAAAAAAAACTCTCTTTCTCTCTCTCTCTCGGGAATTGTATCTGGGTGTACGGACGCCTGCGCGCGTGGTTCGACGCTCATTGAGAGAGGGTGGAGATAGTAATTGTGAAAATTTTTGGTCTTCACCAACACGTTTCAGTTTGTAAGTGGTTTGGTTTGTAAGAATTAAGAAGGATAACGCCACTGAAAAATGTCCAAATCCTAGAGTCCCTAGTTTCCCACTTCAGGCAGCCTTTTACAGTAACAAATAAGTGTAATTCCCAATGTGTCCGACAAACTCTCTCCTTTTATTATTTATTTATTTTTTATATTTTCATCAATTAATTGAAAAATGGCCACCTTTTCATAATAAAAGATTTTTACGTTCATTGACATGGACTTATTTTTTTTTTAAAAAAATAAAGTCACATTTAATTAATTAATCAGATAAATAAATATAAAGTGGGAGAAGGCTGCTAAAAGAGGAGGGCGACCACATAAGTTTCACCGGTGGCTCTATGACTCTGTTTATGCATGTATTTTCCCATGAGATTAGGACGTGATTGACTGAAATTTGAAAAAGTGTTGAAATCTCATTCATCCTCTAAAAAGCATGTGACTTATAATTGCTTGTCCCATTCCCCCCGCACACTGTAATTTTATTCATTTTGTAAATTTAAATTTTTAATTTAAATTGATATGTGATATTTTTTTAGAGTTTTTCACTGTAAAAAAAAATTAGATGCGACATTTTTTGAGAGTTTTTTACTGTAAAAACTTAAAACTGAAAATAACAACAAATCCATAATGAGTTTTGAGTAAGGAAGATTCTTTAGTACACTTGACGTATTGGTATATTAAGTTTTTTAAATTATTAAATTTGCGTATTTTTTAATTTTTACGCAATTTTATGTAAATCTGACGAATGTAAAACCCGACCTACGAGCATGTTAACGTATCAGAGAATGTTCTTTTAAATAAATAGTCTTAATTTCTGGATAAAAATTATCTGGCTCTTGTTGTGCACCTCTATGCTCAAAAACATTATTTATGTATCCACATACTTGATTCACGTAATTCATTAATTTAGCATGTAAAATAACTTAGGCTAACTAATGACATTTATTTTTTTTCCATTTTGTTAAATTTAAGGACTCTGTATGTTTTGTCCAAATAATCCCAAACTTAAATGAGTTTTTCAACTAATTAGGGAAAATTTAGCCCCATAAATTTATTTTTTAAAAATGCCACGTCGACGTCACTGTTATTGTTAGTTAATATCTTAACTCACCATTTAGAAGTACATGAGTATTATATTTGTGTTGATCATAAAAGAATATATGCACATAATACTTCTGCTAAGAAATTAGTAACAGTCATGGTTGACTATATTAAAAAAAAAAAAATACTATTGTTTCAAAATAACACGTTTGAGTAGTGTCCAAATAAATTAATTGACTAGATTTTTCCTAATTAATACCATGAAAATTCATTTTAAAACTGTCACAATTATTACTTTTTTTTTTTTTTTTTTTTAAATATAGTTTCATCGTGCAAGACTTTATATCCATTGGCAAGTAAACCCCACCCCCCCAAAAAAAAAAAAAAAAAAAAAAAGAGAGAGAGAGAAAAAGTAAACTGAAGCAATAAATTATGAGCAAAAGAAGGCTTTAATAAGTAACATTTTTTTTTGACAAATTATATAATATGATATGAAAAAAAAGAGACTATCTCTGGTAGGCTATTCTATTATGGGACTAATTTTGTTAACCGTTTAATTTAATTAAAATTAAATAAAATTAAGATTTCATTTATTTCACTGATTTAAGTTTTCAGTTATAAGTTTTTACAGTTAAAAGTTTTAAAAAAAATATCACATATAACTTTTTATGTTGTAGCTAAAAACTCTTAAAAAAATGTCACATCTTAATTCGAATGATGTCTAAAAAATATATACAAAATAAACAGTTTCTGATACATGTTAAAGAATAATTTTATTTTTTTAATCCTATTTAAAAAAACTTTAAAAGAAAATACCATTATAATAAAACAGTTTCTACAATACCATATATAAAAGGTAACAATTTAATAAAAACTTTATAGCCAATGGGGGTGGTGGTGGTGGTTCTTTGTTTTTTTTTTTTTATTTAAAAAATGATCAAATTCAATGGAAGGCCTCCTCTTGCGCCACGTGGAGGGAACAACTTTCAGTTTTTTTTTTTTTTTTTTTTTTAGATTGTTTATTTAACCGCAGAGGATTTAATTAATCCCATCATTACCTTTTTGTAGTTACTCTCTTTCCTTTGCCAAAAAAACAACATCAGCAACAAAAAAAAAAAAAAAAAACTAAACGGCCTCTGTCATCTCACCTCATATCCCTCCCAACACTTTTTTCTCATGTTTTTTCTCCTCTGTTTTTTTTTTTAATAAATTAAAATTAAAATAAAAGTCACGTGCTTTTAAGTGCACGAGGGCATACGCGTCATTTTGCAAGCACAACAACAAAACTCCCTCTCACACTCACCGAAACTGCTCTCTACCTGTTCTTCCTCCTAACTCTCTCTCTCTCTCTCTCTCTCTCTCTATCTCTTTCTCTCTCTCAAGAAAAAGTGCAAAAATAATTAAAAATGAATTTAATATTTTAATATTTAAAACTTAAGTTTCTGTAATTTTAGAATTAGGCAGCGTTTGGCGCGTAATAAAACTAACAGACTTTCCCAAGACCAATAAAATTAATAAATAACAGACAATAAAAAAATCAATAAAAAAGAAAAAAAGGGAAACTTTTTCTCTCTCTCTCTCTCTCTCTCTCTCTTCTCTCAGGGTTACGTAATGGAAAAAACAAAAGCCCTTTGAAAACTGATAGGGAGAGAAAGAGAAGCGAAAGCCAAAAGCTCCAAAAAACAGAGACTGTCTGTGACTGAGAGCGAAGAAGAAGAAGAAGAAGAAGAAGAGGAGAGAGAAAGTTAGAGAGAGAGAGTTAAACGAAGGCAATCTAATAGTTTTTTTTTTTTTTTTTCCTTTCCTATTTGCGGGGGAGTGAGAGGAGTGTTTGTTTCTCGAGTAAATTCTCTCTCCTCTCTCTCTCTCTTCTTTCTCCTTTTTAAGGCACTTCCATTTGATCAGAACCTCTCATTCCCCTGCACAGAGCACCACCATATTCTAGAACAATCCTAGATTACTGTACAATCAGCCATTCGCTGCTTCACTATTTCTCTCTAGACTGTGTAATCCATCGTCCGTACAATGGAGCGGTACGGTCGGAGTACGACGGAAGGTTCTCCGTCCGATCCGCCGCCGGAGTGGACCGCCGCCGGCGCCGAGCCAGGGCTCGAAGGTGAGCTCCATTTTCGCCCTACATTTCAATTCCGTCCCAATTTCGTCGCGATTCGAGGTTTCGAGAGGAATGCGGTGAGGCATTTCGATTGTTTCCGAGCTAGGTTTGATCCCGATTTCTCTCTCTAATTCTAAATGCAGAGTCCGTTTGGCAACTCGGCTTGAGTGGCGACGAGCCCTACCCGGAGAGACCCGACGAGGCCGATTGCATCTTCTACTTGAGGACTGGGTATTGTGGCTACGGCTCTCGGTGTCGGTTCAACCATCCTCGCGACCGCGGCGCGGTAATTCGATCGAATTTTCGTGTTTCTTTCGCTTCGAATTCGTTGAATTTGTGGGTTAATGGATGTGTTTTGATTGGCGCTTCGCGTGATCATTCGGTTTTCTCGGTCCAATTTGGTTTGATCTTGGAATTGCAAGTCTCAGAAAAATTGTGGTTTTTTGCATGTGGATTCAATTTTGGGATTTGCAGTGATTTCTCTAAACTTTGTTTCACAATACATAATTTTGTTGTTGTATGGAACTTTTTTACTTGGATCTGTGTAGATACTATGCGATCGGATATTTTTGTATTGTCTTTTCTGTTAGTCAATTATGAAATATATATTTATATTTATATATATATATATATATACTTGTCAGGCTATGGGAGCTGCTAGAGCTGGTGGTGGTGAGTATCCAGAGCGAGTTGGTCAGCCTGTATGCCAGGTACTTTAATGGGGTTGTTAAAAATGATTTTGAATCTTGTGGGTTTTATGCTATAATGCCAAATGGCTGTTCTTTGGCAATGCACATTCTGTTGATTCAGCCAGACACTGCATTCAGATTTTTGTTTTTATTTGTAAGAATTTAGGTCAAGTCTAGATTTTTTTTATTTTTTATATTTAGTCTCTGATTTGATTGTGATTTGCTTTCTCAATTGGCAGTACTATATGAGGACAGGGACATGCAAATTTGGTGCGTCTTGTAAGTACCATCATCCTAGGCAGGGAGGAGGTTCTGTTGCCCCTGTTTCATTAAATTATTATGGATATCCGTTACGACAGGTATTTGTTTTTCCATATTTTTGTATGCATTTTTCCAATTTATTTCCTTATTAGAAACCGTGTTCCTTGGTGGCGGCATGCGATGAAATTGGCAATATCTTGATTTTATTATACTTTTTCCGAATAAAACAGGGTGAGAAAGAGTGTTCCTACTATGTGAAGACTGGACAGTGCAAGTTTGGTCCATCATGTAAATTTCATCATCCGCAGCTGGCTGGCATGCAAATTCCAGTCCAATCACCTACAGCTCCGGTTCCACCTGTGCCAGCGCCAGTTCCACCACCACCATTGTATCCGCCGATGCAGTCTCCATCCGGTTCCTCATCACAGCAGTATGGAGTAGTCGTTGCAAGGCCTCCTTTGGTGCAAGGCTCATATGTCCAAGGCCCTTATGGTCCCATGCTGATTTCCCCCGGCATGGTACCATTTCCAAGTTGGGGCGGTCCTTACATGGTCAGTAAAACTTCTTTTCTCGACTATTCATTTGAAGTTACATGTATTTTGATCTAGTGTTCAACCATGTTGTGCAGGCGCCTGTAAGCCACTTACCCTCTCCTAGCAATCAACACCCTCTTGGTTCAGGGACAGTTTATGGGGTTACTCAACTGTCGCCTTCAGCACCTGCATATACTGGACAGTATCAACCTATGCCTTCTCCTTCTGGTCCTTCAATCAGCAGCCAGAAAGAAAACCCATTTCCCGAAAGACCTGGACAACCAGAATGCCAGTATTTCATGAGAACAGGGGATTGTAAATTTGGATCCTCATGTAGATACCATCATCCATCTGATGTTACTGCACCAAAAACAACTGTCGTTCTTAGCCCTGCCGGTCTTCCAATTCGTCAAGTAAGCATTTATTAGAGCTTCTTAGTGTTTCTTTATACCACATTGAAAAGCTGATGCTTGACTAGGTATTATCCCTGTAAAATGTTAAGTATCTATATTGCGTGAGAAAATGTCTGGAAGGACTTGTTGAATATATTTGACATACAACAACAACAACAACAACAACAAGCCTTAATCCCATCTTAATTGGGGTCGGCTATATGGATTTCACTTTTAAGTATCTATATGGCGTGAGAAAATGTCTGGAAGGACTTGTTGAATATATTTGACATATCGCACTTTAATATTTAACACTCGACATGGTTGCTGTTATCTTTCATCAAACATGTTAGCAATTCCGTCGTGGTATTTTTCACACTCAATTATGATTTGATGAAGGAAGATCTATATTCCATGAATTTTCATGTTCATTCCCTTGTCATCTACCATAGTATCTAGTATAGAGTGCACGTGTGGTGTTCTTTTTGGCTGGTTGTTCTTGTTCCTCTTGGAAGGTAATTCAAAATATTCTTGTCCCCCGGCTTTTATATGTAAATTTCTATATTTAAGGTAAGCTAGCATATGCAAAAATGTGGCGGTCTTTTTTCCAGTCCCAATATTCTTCATGCTTTGCCCTCTGCCCTTAATAGTTTCACATCTCTCTTCTTGGTTGTTAAGACTCCAAATTCTTGTCTTTTGTTAACCAATATGCCGATTTCTTTGACTGGCAATCTATTTTTAAAAATGAGTACTTTTTGTTCCGCGCCTCTTCCCCTTTTATGTTACCCAATTGTTTTTATTGGTAATGTGGCATGTTATCTGAAAATCAGGATGCTCCACTTTGCAATCACTACGCGCAACGAGGAGTATGCAAGTTTGGGGCTGCATGCAAATTCAACCATCCAATGGGAACATTAAGTTATAGTCCATCGGCATCTTCTCTTTCCGATATGCCAGTCGCGCCCTACCCAGTTGGATCCTCTGTTGGTACACTAGCTCCATCATCCTCATCGTCAGACTTGCGTCCTGAACTGTATATGGCATCCATTAAGGACACCACTTCATCAGCCAGAATGTCATCCGCAATGAGCACCTCCAGTGGATCAGTTGGTTCAACATTCTCAAAGGGCGGTTCAGTCTCCCATTCGAGTCTCCAACAGTCTGCTCAGAACGCTGGCACTTCAGCTGGTGGTAATAGCAGCACCAGCACAGAGTCTCGAACTTCAAGCTAAGCGACACCAAGCAATTTCTCATTCTCCTTTTTCATCAAATTTCTCCAACCAAAGCATCATTTTTTTTTGGGTGCAAGCCCTTAAACAGAGGCTTCATATCTCACTTATCACGGTTTCACAATTTAAGTCCTAGCATACAATCCAGCCCTGTGTTCATATAAATCTTTATATTTGGCCATTCCTTTCTTTTATCTTGAATAACCAATGGCCAACCCATCGAAAAGTTTAGCAAACCCCATATAGCCTCCCAAAATTGCTCATGAATAACCATGAAAATCTTGCAGTTCTGTTAGGCAAATCTGCATCCAGTTCTCCACTTTAAGAGTTTGTTGTGCTCATTATGCTCCTGTCTCTTTCAAAAATGAAAGACCAATTCCACGGTTCTCTTCCTTTTACACTGACCGTGTTTTCATATCTATCCTTTTCAAATTTTCCTTCAATCCAGAGCAAGCTTCCAATTCAACTTAAGGATTTGAAGTTCTTGTTTTCACAGTTCTTTTTTTTTTTTTTTTTTTTTTTTTTTTTTTTTTTTTTTTGGGGGTCCAAGGTCCATTGTGAAAAAAAAAAAAAAAAAAAGAAAAACAGAAGTAATTCAGAGACCACAAGGAGGCATTAAAAAAATGCTACTTTATATGTGATTAGATACACGGTATGTTGTGGCAACTGAAATGCTTGACCTGTTTATTGATAATTTTATTATGAAATACAAAATATATTAAGAAGTCTTGACTGTGCAACATTTTTCTTCTCCTCTAGTCTCCCCCGTTTATCAAGGGGATTGGTTTCGCTTATTTCCTGCTTGCTTTTTTTTTTTATTTTAATTATTATTATTTTTTTGTTCATCTCAAATACTAGTTAGATTTATGGAAGCAAATAAAGTTATGAAATTGATTATAGTTTGCATGAGATGATGGAGATAAATCTTCATTTACTCTTGTTAAACAGCATGAAAGCAATAATAATGACTTTCATGATTTTGATCATTGCTCCATTCAAGCTGTTTCTTGGCATGACATTGGCCATTCAGAACTAGGTCATGTAAATCTCTCTCTCTCTCTCTCTCTCTCTCTCTCTCTCTCTCTCTCTCTCTCTCTCTCTCTCTCTCTCTGTGTTTTTGGGCAGTACTTTTTGGGTTTGGTTTTTGTATAAAGTGATTTAAACCTTATTTGCTTTGTCGTTTTTTGCCGACTTTTCCACTACACGACAACCTGACTAGAATTTTAGGCTATCCGATAAATCAATTATGGTCCCTAACTGCTTAAGTAGTAAAACTGTATGTTTTTGTAAATATCTGGAAATATTACAAATTCCATAAGACTGAAACAATTAACCTTGACATGGAAGAGTTCCGGGTATCAACCTTGGTACGGAATATATGCGTTATTTTTCTCATGATATTAACTCCTCAAAATGGAAAATTCTCAAAGGTCTATTACCAATCGGCTTTATCACGAAGATCATCTAATTCTGAATCCGAAATTATTCGCATAAAAAATGCTCATGTCAATGTTGAAACAAAAGGAAAAAAAAGGACAAAAACTAAAGGAACTAACCATGTCCTTGGACCACAAGATCAAAAGCAGCAACTAAAATGCCCACTTGAATCTAAAACGCCAATTCATTTTATCCCATGTTGTCTTTTTGACACATTTTCCATACTTAAACAGTGTTTTGTGTGTGTGTGTGTGTGTGTGTGTGTGTGTTGAAAATCATGCTCAAAAAAGGTAAAATAAAAAATTTCCATGCCAAAAGTTTACGCTATAAAGCCTTTCTTTTTCAATGCTTTAACCACATTTTCTCCAGTTTATTTAAGCTACCAAGAAGGGAGCTAATTAAGTAAAAGTAGCTTCTTTTACTAGTAAGTTATAATATCATAGACAGGGCTCAAATCTAGGACCGTACACTAGTCAATATGCCACTATTTAAAGTCGATAAGACAATTTACTAAGTTGGAAACTTCAAATGGTAACCGACTGACTTCACTCTTCACAGTTAAAAACCTGTAGCACTTGAGTTTGAGCATTATAACCCTAGGGCTAGTACAAAATGAGTGCTACAAAATAAAGTTTAAGAAACAATAACAAAACAACACTCAATCAAGTATTGATCCTATACATTCCTCAAAAGTTGGGACTATGGATTTTTAAGCAATCACGCCAAGCTCCTATATTCTCACCTCTAATATGTAAAACCCCACTTAAAAATAATTATAAATTGGGATTTGAATTTTGTCAGCATGGCTTGATGCACCGACCTTTGAGAGTTCAAACATAACCCTTCACCACTCAGAAAAGTCAATGAAGAAAAAATATTACAAAGCAATACATATAGGGAATGAAAGTGTCGTTATTTGCATAATTTGTCATCTGGCCGGTTGCCTTAAAAATGATAATAGAGAGGTAGCTGAAAAAAGAAAGCGCCATTTATATCATTAGCCATAAAGAGCTAGAAAGTAGTATAATATATTAAATATCATGCAAATATTACACTCTACCATGAAAGAAAAACTTGCTGCATTAAAAACCTTGTTAAACTACAGTAGCACATTCCAAGCATCTTTTTCCTTGTCAAATTTGGAATGTTCTTGGGGTAGTTACATAGAAAATGAAAGAGTTGCTAGAAAAACTCAAAGACTTAAAAGAAAGAAGAACAAGTAGTGCATGGATGTGAAATGAAAAGTGGAGTTACTAGTGCACCTATATATAAACAGATGCACACTATATATATATATAATACTCAAAAGAGTGAGTGTCCCAAGTCAACTACATCACCAAAAGGAGGAACTGGTGGAGAGCAAGAGACTGAAGAAGTGGAAGAAGCCGTTAAGCCATAGATAGGATTTTCCATGATGGGATAAAAACTTCCCATGCACCCACCTTCTTGCATCAATGTATTGGAGCTGATCGTGGCTGAGAGATCAGCAGAACTTAAATCCCATGACTGCTGGCTATTATCCCAAAATCCCTGCAGATTGAACTCATCCAAACAAGGAATAAGCTCACCATTATTTGAAGCCATATCTGATGGGATATCCCAATGTGATTTAGTATTCTCAAAAGTGTTTGTGATCAAGTTTTGGTCATTTGAAGGGCTGAAATCACTTGTTTTGGAGTTGCTTTCAGTGGGAATATCAGGAGAAGAAGAAGTGGAAGAAGAAGGTGGTCTCAAGCAGTTGTCAGGAACAATGCAGCCCAAATAGCCTGAGTTATTGGGATCATTGGAGAAAAAGAAGAAGTTATTGTCAATGTCGTGATCATTTGGTGATGACCCATATGAGGTTTGATGATCATTATAATGGGATTGATTTGGGGACTCATGATTCTGACATTTGACAGCTGGCTGAGGTGGACTGTTTTGATTGGTGGTTTGTTTGGTACTACTATGAGTGGTGCTGCAGATGAACTGTGAAGGTGGCAAAAGAGCTTGGACATCAAAAGGGCTAATAAGAGAGTGAAAAGTGGTGTTGTGAGTATAATTATTGTTATTATTATTATTAGTATTATGAGTGTAAACAAAGTTGGTCCTTGCTTGTGTGCCTTTCATGGACAGGGCAGCCCTGTCATAAGCAAGAGCAGCCTCTTGGGCAGTGTCAAAAGTGCCAAGCCAATGCCTTTCTTTGGTTGTTGGGTCTCTAATCTCGGCGGCGTATCGTCCCCACGGCCGCCTTCTCACGCCGAGAAACCGCCCTGGCTCCGCCTGCTTTCTCCTGCCTCTTCTCTCACCAGGTTGTGTTGGAGATGTGTTGCGTTGAAGTATGGCAAATCCCACTTGAGACTCGCCAGTTTCATACCCTCTCAAGGGAAATTTATCAAAGCTTTTGGATGAGGACATAACTGAAAAGGAAAAAAAAAAAAAAAATTAGTAGAGAAAATGGTTGAGAGAAAGTGAGTGAAGAAGAGATATGGGGGTGTTAGAAGAATGGTTTTTTTGTAAGTTTTTGAAATGAAAGTGTGTTTGTAAGTTGTTTGTATGGAAGCCTTTTTAAAGACTCTGATTTGATCATGGACAGAAAGAAAAGGACATCTCAGTTGTCATTCTTTGGAAGGCCATCCCTTTTTTTTTTTTTTTTTTCCTTTTTAATTTCTTCTTTTCACCCCACTTTTTAAAAATCTTTCGTTTCTGTTTCTAGTTTCTATATAATCCTATGTCCCTTCCGCCCAAAATACTTATAAGCTAGAACTTAAAGGTGAAAATACTTCTGTTGTCGAGGAACTTAATATGGAGGTTCCAAATTCCAAATAGGAGCCTATAAAAATATATTTACTGTTTCTGGCACTAATTCAAGAATATTATACTGTTTTGCTAACTTATTTGAGTTTAAGTTTCAACAACTATTGTAGAAGCTTTTACTAATGAGATAAATATTACATCATGCCAATGTAAGGTTATTGGGATTTTCATTAAAAAACAAAAAAAAAAAAAAAGTAAATGTTGGGATTTGTTAAAGATAAGATGAATTTGAATCTTATAATATGATCAGATCACGTGCAGAGCTAGTGAATAATCTATATTACATCTGACCAAAAGTTAAGTATTGACATTGTTGAAATCATGGCTGTGAAAGAATCCAATATTCATGTTGAAATGTCAAAATTTTGCCAAAATACCGTTTCTTTAAGTTGTTAGTGGGATTGAAATCCCTTAAAACTTGGATTAAATTTTAGTCATATTGATAAAGCCAGAAAAGGAAAATAGCTGCGTGGCTTTTGTCTGCTTATATTTACTACTCCTAGGAAGTCTAAAATATTTGAATTTTGGAGCACTAATATTTTGGAATGTCTTGTACACGTTTAGTGTTACTTTTCTAACATATTGCACATGTAAATCCGCGTTTTATGCAAAATAAATGAGTGGAATTCTTTGCTACTTCTTGTCTGCTTACATGATTTTCTAAGGGAGCAGTTAGGATTTTATCTAACCAAACAAAAACGATTACATGAAAACAACTTAAACATATTCTTATAGGAATTTCCTGTCCTTGATCATGGAAACAACCCCAATAAGGGCCCATAAGTCAAGGTCCTAATACTTGTTAGTTTGTTGGTTTATAAAACCTCTTGATTGTTTTTATTGGTATTTTTCCTTACTAGGAATCTAGGGTACTTGGTTAATCTGAACTTATAGATTATTAGCAGTAGTTGACCTCAGTCTATATGCTAGAATGGCATGTTTCATTCAAGTGTTCAAGTGGGTTTCACATGGTACAAATAAATAGTTAAAAGATACTCAAGCATGTTATGTTGTATCATGATGGACACAATCCAAATGATTGAGTGATTAATATTTTTTTATGATCTACCATGTAACTCAATTTTAGACGGTGAAATATGAAAATAAGTAATTTGATGCGGTACGTGAACTTGGTTCAGAACGCTGTGAGACAAGTCGGTTTATATTTAGTGTGGGTTTCGAGAGGACAAAAAAAGACGCACCTCTAGTGTACCAATTATTGGGCCCACGATAAATGCTGAGTAGCTAAGTGTGGAGCAGATAACTACTAAAAGCATCTAAGTAGTAAACTCACCCCAAGATGAGTGCTCTTTTATTCCGACTTCCCCAGAGCTTCTGTTTCATCAAAAAAATTTTAACTAAAAATTGATTTTCTTTTTGTAATGTATAATTATTTATTTTTATCATATGGTGGCTGAGATTTAGATTGTTTATATCGTATTATGCAACATAATTTCTGTTGTTGGATGATAAAAAGATATAATAAAAACAATCAATATTTTTTTAAATAAAACTTTTTTTTTCTTTTATCATTCAGCGACTGAGATTTAAGCTGTTTATACATCCGTCTTAGTTTTCACAAATAGTCCTTAATGGGAGAAAATGGTAAATGACAAACCTAAAATTGTCTATTATAGATTTTTGAACAAGTATGAGCTACCTAACACAATCTAAACAGGATCTGAGTGATTAAATTGGAGAAGGATTAGAACTGTAGCAAAAAGATGTTGTGGGCATTCTATTTTCTGCTATTAAGGTCCTTGGAAACTGACTCATAAGTAAAATCTTTTCAAGGAAAAGATAGCAGAATGCAATGAGAAATGGGTCATTGTGTCCTGTCTCCAAAAGTATTCAAGAAAAGGTAAGGTCAAAAGGCAATCAAAAGCTTGGAAAACGCTTGTAAAGCATGGTGGATTAAACTGCCCAAACAAAAGCTATAAGTGGGACAATGATACATTTTTATTAGCACTTCCTATAGGTTATTTATTCTTTTTTTTTTTTAAAGCATAGTTTTTTATACCCTTTTGATTAAACTTAACGTGCCTAAATGGCCTTGGGAATGACATAAACTAATGATAAGCAAATTGGGTCAACCTCTTTTCTGGTCTTTTAGATTTTCCACATCCTGCAATCTTTGTCACTGGTCATTGTCACGGCTTGTTTGTTATAATTGTATGATGGACCAAATAGATCTAAAAACATGGAGAAAAAGTGATTATTTCAAGTGGGAACAAAAAATTATACATCTATAAATATACAGAGAGAGAGAGAGAGAGAGAGAGAGAGAGAGAGAGAGAGAGAGAGAGAGAGAGAGAGAGATTCACAAGTATCATATAATTAAAATATGTTGTTCTTCCTTCTCTTTCTTCTAAGAATGACATGGAATCTATGACCCTTGACTCATCCACTAAAGATTTGAAGGGAAATAAAAATAAGAAATTAGATAGAATTGGTTTCATTATACCCCATCTTAATTATGGAAAATGTGCATGTAGAACATGGTATCATGATGAATTCATGTGACTAAAAATAGTTACATAGGTAGGGGAGGGGGGAAATCTCTGCATGGTTCTTCTAATATTATAGCACTTGTGATTATCCATTAAAAATATCAACTGTTTTTTTTTTAAATTTATTTATTTGCATAAGATTAATAGGTTCTCTTTTTATTTATTTATAGCACTTGTCCAAACAAACACAAAAACATTAATAGGAAATTGAAAAAAAAAAAAAGTGAAGTGGGAAATATGCCTTCCTTTGGTTGGAAGTTTTGGTGTAAGTGTTTTGCCATTTGAAGGGGGGAAAAAAAAAAAAAAAAAGGGCCAGTCAAGTCCTCTTCTGAAAAGGTGTGTGAGCTAGTTGGAATGGAAGACTAGCTAAAGTACTTGCATTTTCCCCTACACAAATGGGGATTGCTTCAAAAAAAAAAAAATATATATATATATATATACATACATACATATATATATATATATATATATATATATATAGCTTTCTCTCTATCCCATACTTTGTTTTAAATTTTCTTTTAGGCTTAATTTGACAGGGGACTTTTTGGGTCAGATGGGAATTTTGCACATTCTCCAAAAACAGGCACATATACCTTTTTCTTGGCGTTAAAGGTCATCCGGAATTTAGGGAAAAAGATAAAAATGTGTCTTTCTTAGGACTTTGGTCTTTGGACGAGTGAAATGATAGGCAGAGGAAAGACAAAGAAAAAAAAAAAAAAAAAGGGTTTTGATTTTGGAGATTAGTGGTCTTTATATCCAAGAAAAAAATTTTCACTTTAGGCTCAAAATTGTCCCCTGTGTGATCTAAGCCTTTTGTGGTTCAGCACCTCCTTTTCTAGCATAATAAAACAACACCAGGCTCTTGTCCTTCCACTAAAGCAATCTTGTACCATACTAATGTGCTCTTTAAAATATAAATATAATATATCATAAGAACTATCTTTAATGGATACACAGGCCAGTAAGGCATGTATAACTTGTTTTTTTTTTTTCTTATGCTCATGTAATATCGTTTGTACGTATGTTTAACATTTAATTTGTTTTGGTGTAACACTAAAAAAAAAATGGTATAACACATGTAATATTAAGTGTTACACTTCAACAAACTTAAGTATTACACACACATTCTTATTATTTTACATGGCAACGCGAAAAAAAATTGCATTTTCCGCTTCAAATGACAAAAAATAAAATTTCATACCAATATCTCAAAATCATATGAAACTAATATATATATATATATATATATATATAATAATCTAACAAAATTTAATGAGCACACGAAGATGGTCATCAATATTTATTTTTTTCCATACCTTATCATATAATTCTAAGAAAAAAATTAGCATTAAAAAAAAAATACTTTCCGGTTGTTAATTTTGGAATGGCTTTATGGGCTGCAATTTGTCTAGGTAATTGAATATGATTTGCCTCTTTTTTTGGGTCATGTGGAATGCCATAATTGATTCTTATATAAGCTAATTAGTGTTGTGGCAGACCACAGCCCTAATTATTTCTCATTATGCAATTCAGACTAACTTTTTAGTGAGGGCAAATCCATGCTTTCAAGCGTTGAAAAGAAAAACTGTCTCTGTTTTGGCCTTCCAAACTTGGCCTATTATTTTATGCTTACTGTTTCTAATTTTAATTGCTTTTTTTATTCACTATAATAGAATTTATTCCAAAATTTCCATTATTAATTTAGAGCAAGAGAATTTTTCTGCATTTTTCTTGGTTTTAAATACCAAACATAAAAAGAAAGAGTAAATTTCTCTTATAGGTCTAACTTATTAATAGTGTCAATTTTTTACTGTTAAATCATATTAAAATCATATCAAATTAATATATATATATATATAAAATAAATAATTTTTAATACAAATTCAACGACTAATAATAAAAAATTACCAGTAATTTAGTTTTTCATCATCTTTTGTAATAAACTCATACAAGTTCTGTGATCTGTTTTACATTTGGAGTAGGAGCACGTAAAACTCTATTCTAGTCCAGTGGTTGCAATTAGACACTACACCAACGACAAATTTTTTTTTATTTTTTATTTAACTTATTATGTTTTAGAAATCCTAAAGCAAATCAAGAAATAAGGGGAGAACTACTAGTAGTGCTAGATTTTGGACTCAAACTTTCATATTCATATCAACCAAAAACATTTTCGTGTTTGTTATTTTTTTCAAAAATAGTAGAAAATAGGTCATTATAAAAAGTTTAAAAAAATTTATAGGCCAATTTTAGTTATAAAAATTGGTCATAACTTGTCAAGTTATGGTTCATAACTAGATAAGTTATGGACAAACTTATCAAATTATGGTTCATAATCAGACAAGTTATGGATAAAAACTGTGCATAACTTGTCAAGTTATGGTTCATAACTAGACAAATTATAAATAAAAATAGTAATTTAACCTATTTATAAATTTATGTAAACTATTAATATATTAATTTTAATTCATCTCAAATCTTAACCTATTTTCATTTTTCTCCCTTGTTTTTTAGGATAATGTTTGTAATTAGTTATTTTGTCTTGAAAAGAAAAATTAAGAAGAGTTCTTTTTCTTAAGCATGAAAGGTAAACAAAAATGCCTAATTATTATTTAAAAAATTCCTAATTATAATTTATTAAAAATACCCAATTATTATACAACTCTCAATATATCATTAAATTCTGTAAATTCTTGTTTTATATTTTTCAATCCGTTATGATTCCTACGTAATACAACTTTTTTTTTTTTTAAAGGACAAATTTCTCTATATATATATATATATTTTTTTTACAAAGAAGTTTTTAGAAAGGAAAAAAAAAAGCACAAAACCGGATTCCAAGCTGATATATGTAAAAGGCAACGAATAGAAACTGGCCACGCAACCTTGAAAAACCAACCAAACCTAGTACGCGTTGCACAACAACGAGGCAATAGGAGACGTGACACGTGGATACTGTTGCCACGTAATCGACACTGGCAAAGCGATCGGATTCGACTGACGCCGTACGCTTTCAATGACGTCACTCTAACGAGTTAGTTGACGCTTGTGACGTGGCTAGTGGCCGCGATCAGCTACAGTCGTAAGTGTTGTTAATCTCATTTTATAGGTAAAAAAATTTTAAAAAATAGTTAAATTTAATTTTTTATTACAATAAAAATTTTCACATAGTTTCATATCTCAATTTAAATTAAAAATTTAAATTAATAAATTAAAAGTTTATTAAATTTATTAATTTAAATTTTTAATTCAAGTTGAAATATAATTTTATGTGAAAATTTTTTATCATAATAAAAAATTTAAATGTAATTATTTTTAAAAATTTTTTATTATATTAAAATTCAAATCGACGAAATTAACAGAACTTAAATAGACCTCATAAAATTTTACACATTTTTTTATGTACGGCCTACGTGTCAAGAGGCTGTATAAGGATCGTCTAAACACGGTGCGAACAGTGATACGAGGTTAGATGTATGGCTGTGATTTGATGGGGAATGGAGTTGATCGGAAGCCAACAGTGAAAGTGAATCTAGAGGAGAGAGAGTGGTCAAAGATTGAATACGGATGGTTGGATTAAGATTGGACGGCTGAGAGGTGAGGTTTGAGTGTGACCCCTTGTCCTCTTTTGGTCCCTGTTTTAAGGCACAAACCACGAGATTTGCTCCCACCACCCACGTAGAAGTTGATCCTCTTTTTTTACTACTTTTTTTTTTTTTTTTTTAAATTTCTTGGGAACGTGTCTTTTACAATATTTCTTAAGGAAAAAAAAAAAAAAATCATCCATCAGCCTTGGTAGAGTGAAAGGAAGAGAGGAAATAAATTGGTGGATGAATTTTGAACGAAAAAATGAAGAATAGTGGGTTATTTTATAGAGATGAAATTGAAAAGTAAAAAGGTTATTACGGAACGCATTATTTTAAAGTCTCATTCAGTCTGTAAATTTAAATTTTTAATTTGAATTAAGATGTGATTTTATGTGAGTATTTTTCATTATAATATAAAAAGTTAGATGTAATTTTTTATGAGAGTTTTTAGATAAAATAAACGAGACTTAAATGTTTCCGATTGTGTTTAACAAAGGAAGATAAAATGTTTGACAAAACAAATAGTGTAATAAATAATTATTTTAACTATGATTATACATTATTTTTTTTTATTTTATACAAGCGTATAATTGTATAATAAATAAAGAGTTACGATTTGAGTTGATATTTATAGAATTATTCATAATAAATTTGTTTAAACATTTCATTTCCTTTTCTAGCTCGTAATAGGAAAGGAAAGTTCTCACCAATTAGTGCTAGTCTGGTTGGAAAGATGATGCGGAGAAAAGAAAATAAGTATTCTTTAAAAGTATATGAGTATGAAGTTTTACTCATACTCTTAATTAATACATATTTTAATCAAATAATTATATTAGTAAAAGAGTATTAATTAAAAATAAAATATAAAAATTCACTCATATACTCTTAAGAAAGTTGTGCAATTTTCTCTTACAAAAATTTTTTTCTTTCTAACTTCAGTGATGTATATGTGAAAAAAATAAAATACAACAATACATGTTTTTACATGTTCCTCAAGACTCGAACTACAAGAAAATGAAACGACAAAATTATAAGGCCAAACGATAATGAAATAATACAGACGACAACAAACACTAACAGGCTCTAACGAGGAGAAAAAGGTAAACGACACAGTAATAAGGACGAAATTACAAGGTCAAACGACAATGAAAAAACAAATGACAACAACTAGTGAAGGACATAAAAAATGCAAACAAGTTAAACAACAATAATCTCATAGGTAAACGAATATTTATAATAAAAAATATGGTAAACGTCAACGAAATTCACACTGTGGTCCGTTCACTTTCTTGATTCGAGTTTATAATTCGAATTGAGATTTAATTTTATGTGAAAGTTTTTTACTGTAGTAAAAAAGTTAGATGTGATTGTTTCTGAAAACTTTATTACTGTAATAAAACTCAAATTCTAAACTCGAATCGGTAAAGTGAACGAGGCTTTAAACATCTAAACGACGAAGAAAACTCAAACAACATGACAGATGTAAAAAGTTTAAAAACAATCATAAAAGGGGAGGAGACGAAAAACACAAGTCATTAAAAAAACGATAATATGGGAGATGAATGACAAAACAACAATAAATCTGCAAATGACAAAAGGTAAAGGAAAATTTCAATGATAAAACGACAAGAGAACAAAAAAAAAAAAAAAAAAAAGTTTTTAAATACGGAAACCAGCATCAATCATCAAACTACAAACAAATCTACATTTCAAAACGGCAGCGAAAATTTCTGGAACGGGAAAAAGGAACAACATGATAAAAGGACAACAACAAATTAGGAACGACATGTGAAACAAAAGCAGCAAAAACCATTGAACGACAATGACGAAATAAACTAAAATACGACAATAAAACTGCAAATGCTAAAAGGACAAAACGACAACAATTTAACAATAAAGATTATTCTCGTTGGTGTCTTTTTTTGAGATCATACCCAGTTTGCTCTCTAAATTTTAAAAACTCACTTTACCTCTCGAACTTTAAATTGTTGTCACTAACTCATTTTTATTGTAATTTATGTTAAAATCAGACGGAAAAAGAAAGGATTAAGTGTGATCATGTAGTTTTTATCTGTTTTTTTAATAGAAATCTAAATAGAAAGACCGCGTGAGTCTGTGACTGCGTTTTCTCTTTATATATATATATATATATATAAGTTTTTAAAAGGGTTAAGCAAAAATAATTTAAAATTCGGGGAGTAAAATGAGAGTTTTAAAGTTTAGTAGAAATTGAGAATGACTTTAAAATTCAGGAACATTAGTAACAATAATAGTGACAATAATCCTAACAATAAAAAGAACATTGAAAATTAAAAACAACAAAAAGATGAAGGTAGTAATTAAAAAACGTAAAATCGCAATAATTTAAAACGAGAACAATAGAGGGAAAAAGACTACACTTTTTTTTTAAAAAAATAGATAAATGTATAATAAACTATAGAAGCGACAGTAAAATCTTAACGCGATAAAATTAAAGAATGACATGAGAGAAAGAGAGAGAACAATGTTGATAGCTGTGAAAACTAAAAACGACCTTATAGGTAGAGATCCGACATAATAAAAGACAATGACAATTGTTGGGTGTCTGTTCAGCTTCACATACCGAGCACCGTTTGGGAGCATGCCGCTGAGAACGAACCACTGGTAACTTGTCATTGCCAATGTCGCCGAGCATGATGTCTCTGCTGCTCCTATTGCTCCTCGACCTCCTTGCTCGAGCATTTTACACCGAACACCACCTAACAACTTACCTCTCTGCTGAACACCTTTTACCTTTGGGAACTCCATGTAGGGCCAATAATATGGGTCACGACACGACAATACAATTCGAAAATGACATGAATTTCGCGGGTTAAGATTGAGAAAAAAGAAATTCAGGTCAAAATTGGGTCGACCTAAACTTGACACGAAAAACACATGTCAATTTCGAGTTAGACCTACCTAACCCGAACACGATACGAAACTCGTAAAAAATTAAAAAATACATATATTTTTCATTGCATATTTTTTATTTTATTATGAACTTGTGATATCATGATAATTATACTTAAAATCTTATACTATTATTTGCTTAATTTTAATGGAAGTTATTGTATTTTAGAGTGTTATAAACTTTAAGTCATTTTTAATATGTAAAAAACTAAATAAAAGTATACAATTTTCGTGTCACTTTCGGGTTCACGGGTCAATTTTGTGTCACATGTCATTTTCGTATCATGTCGTGTCAACCCGTAAAGTGATCGTGTCGTGTTCATGTTGCGGTTTTAATTTTGTGTCACGAGTCGTGTTCGGGTTGACTGTAAATTTAGAAAGAAACGATCAAAACACGACACGTGACACGAATTACCACCCCTAACTCCATGTCATGACTTCCACCATCCATACATGGACAACTCCCACCGTTGGATTGGTAAAGTACAATAGCTATTGATCCACGACACCTATCCCAATATCTAATAGGCCCGTACAGCCTGTCGGCAGATCTCTGACAGACTGCGAGTAAAATCCGAATCCGGCAAGAAACTATTATATCCTTAAAGCTCATTTATGAGGTATCGACATTTCTCCTTACCTACCCATTGCTTTCTCATTTATTGCTCCCAGGTAGGATACTGACTTGAGCATCGAAAGGTCTTTGGCCGGCACCACACCGGTGCCCCTAACTGATCCTCAGCCCTCTCTGTCCCCCATGCAGGATAACCAAGTCGGCACCCCTGGAAGCGGAGCAACCCATTAGGAGACTCGTCTAAGCAAGTCTAAACCAAGTAGGATGGTCTGACCACTGTGCGCAGCCGCACGTGGGTGTTGAGTCAGCAAAGACATCAACAATAACATAGTTTAAAACGACAGGAAAGAAAAGGAAATACTGAAAGCGATAGAAGACGCACCAACTGAAACTCCCAGGAACGACAACATAATAGAAAAACAATACCAACCAAAGAAACGAGATAAAAACAACAAAAAACCGGAAACGACAAGAAGATTCATACAAAAAGGACAACAAAGCCCAAATCAAGAAAAATGGAAAAATGACAATAATTCAACGAATATAAAAAACTGAACGCATCAAAATAAAAGCGACATAAATGATGGAAATGATATTATATAGAAACGACAACAAAGAAACAACATGAGGACAGATTGTAAAAACAAATACAAATGAAAACAGATTCCGAACCAAACAATTAACTAAGACTACAAGTTAGAAAGCGATACAAATTGTTATTTTTTCAAAAAAAAAAAAAAAAAAAAAAAAAAAACGACGAGGGACGCCAAACTTGGAAACGACAATGAAAAACATACAATATTAATGCGTATATAAGATGAATTTTTAATAGTTACAGGTGGTTATTGAAATTTCATGTGTGATAAAAATTCAACTTCATGTATATATAAACAGGAATAACATGATAATTGATAAATGACGAAACCTACTCAATCCGAAGAACGAAGACAAAAATTAAAAAAGCAACTCTAAAATCCGGAAAACGGCAGCAAAAATGAAATACACGAAAACCGCAAACACACAACAAAGTTACAAAACTATTAAAGACATAAACTAGTTTTTTATTTTGTTGTTTAAAAAAGACATAAATACGTGAACAAAAGCAACAAAGAATTAAAAACTGAAAATAATGGTGTAATGGAAAACGACAACAAACTTGATAATGACACGAGAATAAACGTGAGAAGATGAGTTTGAACAGGAAACCTTGAAACGACAACAACCACGACTACTTTTAAAACGAAGATAGAAACTAGAAAGCACACCAAAGAGCAAATAGAAAAATGCACCTACAACAAAACGAAATAACCACATGAATAGGGAAAGAAACCACCAAATGGAGATGGACAAAAGGCTATATTTAGGATTGAGAATACGAGGATCAGAAACGAAAAGAAGAGGCGATGGCTAAAAAATCCCTATGCAACGTGTTTTACACAGGGAATCTCAATGCAAATCCCCCCACCTCTCTCTCTCTCTCTCTCTCTCTCTCTCTCTCTCTCTCTCTCTCTCTCTCTCTCTCTCTCTCTCTCTCTCTCCTGGTCTTGAGATTTTTTGGCATAAAATTAATTTGTTAAAACGAAAAAATTGGCATAGTCCTTGCATTACATTTTGCGGAAGGAAACAATGAAGTCTCATTGGAAATCCAATATCCTGAACATGTGCTCTTTTTAAACTCGCCTTTCACTGTCGTTTTTGCTCTGTAACTTATTGACCTTCCATTCTTTAGTCATTACCGTTCCAATATGAAGCAATAACTAGTGAGAAAGCCTCAAAGTCACAAAAGCTTCATCTTTCATAAACAACACAGAAGAACAGCTACGAGTCAGGACACTGTTATTTGAGTGCAAGTGCGTAGATTTGCTCATTTGAATTATGCTTCTCCCTATGGCTTCTTCTATACTGAGATTTCTGGTCAATTGCCACGCTCTCATTCTTCAACCTGGCCGACAATCACTGCACGCCAGTTTCAATAATTATTGCCTCTTATAACAAGTATGCAAAACATGTACTTGAGAAAGCTTGAGCAACTATAAGAACAATGGTCTAGACCACAATCTAAAGCCACAGTCTAATAATAGCTTGAGGTAATATCGCAATATATTGAAACATTCTTGGAGAAAGCACATTAGTGCCTAAATGTTTTTGCTTGCTAGTGTATGTAAATGTATACGTGAGAAATACAAAGAACAATGTAGGAACGAGTATCATTCGTAAGAAAATGGAAGGATAAATGTAGTTAGAAATCCATGCGCACCTGTTATTGTACCAGCTTTACTACCAATATTTATGGAGTTGCTTGTATAAATTACCACCAGTCTGCGATTATACTTTAAAGCCATCTCTCATATTACATCCTGGAAAACTGAGTGCGAATTAATAGAAACAAAGGATAAGGATCATAACTTTTTTTTCGCTACTATGATATGCAAACAAACTAGCAGGCGTCATACCCGTTGTTTAAACTGTGGATTAGTATACTTAAGAACTGGTGGTCACTTCCATTCAGGCCATTTGATTGAATCTGCAGATCTTTTCATATTTGATGAACCAGAACCATCGGCAGAATCATGCCACACCATCTCCATCTATAAAGAATTATAATATTACTTAGAGGACAAGACATTTTAAGTTGGGCATGTTGGACAAGCACTTACTAAAAATTGGACCAAAAAAAAAAAAAAAAAAAAAAAAAAAAAATTATAATAGACAGCAAGATAAAAAAGAATTTGACCCAAAACGCTGAACTGATTTACAAGGCTAAAAATGGAAAGTAACAAGATAGAAATGAGTGGTTTCAAGGACTCCCGACCTCTAAGGAAATGCACAGCACCTATACACTTCTCACAAACAAATCTGAAATCCCCTCATTAGCTACTAACCCCCTTATATTAATTCCTACTAACTCTACAAGTCCACTGAGTAAACTAATTCCTAAGTCATTAACAAGGATCCTAACAGAATTAGTTACAAGGACTCCTACAGGAACAGTTAAAAAGTTAAAAGTCAAAATGATGCTAGGTTGTTTCAGCATCTGTAGACAATAAAAGGGGTCAAAACATGCTAGAAGAGTTTGCTATGGAAACAGTTTACAGCATAGAAGGGTTTAAGGTTTTTCTTTGTCCCCTTTCTTGAGGGGGGTACTGAGAGTAAGACATCATATGGTGCATGAAATGAGGCGTAACGGGCAATAGAACATGTAAATGAATAGAAAGCAAGTAAGCAACATACCTCTCCAACAATTACTGTGTCACCTTCCTTCACACCAAGTTTCATGAGAGATTTGTTCACACCACAAGCCTCTAAAACATGCTGGAACCTTCTCTCAGAATCCACATATCTGTTTAAGTATTGGCTATCAGTTTTTGACGGTATGAAAAGGGAACGACAACCAGACAACATTTTGTTCTGAAGATATCTAATGGAGAATCATCTTAATCATCATCATCATCAATCATCAATTTTGAACAAGCCCATACAAATTTTAGCATCTAGCCTTTTGTTTTTCACAGTATAGTGATATTATGACTTTTATGAACCTACCGCCAGTTTGTCATCTGGACAAAACGCTGCAACCCAGATCCGATAACATGCCAAGTATTGGTATTGCTGTCATGAGAGATCTCAAACTCATTGATTGAGGCAGTTCTCTGCTTACGCACCATATCAGCTACATGATTCAGATTATTCTGCTCTCCAAAACCTGAAATGATGAAACTCTTCATGAGAGTGTATGAATACTAAGAAGAAAAAACAGTCTACATGAATCACTCATGAAGCTTCAACAGAGTATATAGACAAAAAAAATTCTGAAGATTTAGTAAAGAAAGAGAATAAAGCTCAAACCATCTAACTCCACGGCTGCTTTTCTTTCTTGAAGAAGCTTGTATGCAGCGCATATGACATCGTGAGTGCCCTCCCTTTGCACTGCACTCATGCAAAAGGGTTCAATTCCACGAGCTTGTAGACTTTCCTTGAACGAAGGCCAGTTCTCACGTGCCTCCAGAAGGTCCATTTTGTTAAAAGCAACAACAAAAGGCTTTTCAGCAATTTCAGGACTAAACAGTTCCAACTCCAGACGAACTGCATCAAACTCAAATTCTGGCTGTTGGGATGAGCCGTCAACAACATGTACCTGAGCTTCCAAATAACAGGTCCTATAAATTTACTTGGAAAAATCACCTACCAAAATAATAATGAGGACCACTCATGCACACAGCATACTACACAAGATGCTAAATAATCCATTTATTGATTTCATCAGGAACCGTCAAATAGAACCAGTTAATCAGATAAGACAACAAATGGAACCAGGCAGAAGCTCATACCAGAGCAGAACATCTTTCAGTGTGTCGCAGAAACTCGTGACCCAAACCAAAACCTCGATGGGCTCCTTCAAGTAAACCTGGCAGATCTGCTACAACCATGGTAGAATCATAGTCAAAAGAAACTACTCCCAGATTGGGCAATAAGGTCGTGAAGGGGTAATTTGCTATTTCTGGCTGGGCAGCACTTATCACACTCAAAAGTGTACTTTTCCCAGCATTTGGTGCGCCGACTATTCCAACATCTGCAACCAGCTTTAGCTCCAGCTCCAACCACCTGATCAAGAGTACCATTATTTCAACTGTTTGTAAATCTACGATATCACGCAAAACATCGTTTATCAGTATATAATAGTTTGGAAATAGTAAGGGGGAAGAACAGCCATAACTACAAGACATCCAACCAAGTACGAATAAAAGATCAACCTTTGACATCCTACTATCAAGATCAAACTTTGCAAGCTAGGCAACACATTTAATCACTTAAACGAGCACTAGTTAGCAGACATCGAATTGCCTTAAATCTGTTCATATGGAGCTACCTATGCACGCTTAATTTTCTTTTCAACTAAGGTTTGAGCTCAAACTATCCTGGATATTTAAAATGTTTTAAGAACATGAATGAACGACACTTTTTTTTTTTTTTTTTTTTCCTTGATAGTAAACAGAAACCTATATTGATGAAGATTAATGGAGCAATTAATTTGTTATCCGCTCGTTATCTTCCTAAACAAACAAAAAGATTCAAATAGAAACAATCCCAACAACTGCAAATCATATTTTGACCAAATCAAAACGAACTGATAATAACACTATCATCTTGTGATACCAAACAAATAAAACCAATAGATTGACAGAAAAATAACGAAAAATGGGCTCACATTTCAGGACCCTCTTCGCCGTTCTCCGCAATCCGCGGCACCTTATTCGTCCCGGACTTGAACGACGCATTCCCTCTCCCTCCTCTCCCTCCGGGCAACAGCAAAGCCCTCTGTCCCGGATGCAACAACTCCAAAAGCGCCTCCTCCTTGCCAGCCTCTCTGATCACCGTCCCCGGTGCCACCTTAACCACCACATCATCTCCCTTAGCCCCGGCCTGCATCCTCCCCTGCCCATGGCTCCCTCTCCCAGCCCGAAAATGGACACTATTTCGGAACGGCAACAGCGAATTCATCGATCCGTCAACCTCAACGTACACATTCCCGCCTCGCCCGCCATCGCCACCCGACGGGCCGCCCAACGGCACATACTTCTCTCGTCGGAAAGCCACCACGCCATTGCCACCATTCCCCGCCCTCACGTAGATTTTCGCTCGGTCAAAACACCGCATTACCGCTGGGACGCCCTTCTCCTTTACGCTTATTTCCTCCGAATCACCCTCACTACCGGAGAATTCAATCTTTTCGCTGTTCTTAAATCCTAAACCCTCCCAATTCTCATCGTCTTCTTCCTCATTTTCGTCTTCCTCTTCGCCACCCACTTCAAAGACCTCGAATTTACCGTAATTAAGCTCCCAATTATCTCCTACACCGTTTGCTTCATCATCATCATCATCTTCTTCGTCGATTTCGCGGCGAATCTCCGCCGCCAAGCTTGATTCTGAGAGCTTAATCTCGGACGCGTATTGGTACGAAGAGGAATCGAAGGAAGGAAGAGAGAAATCCTCTTTGGGAGGCAAGCGAGTGTAGGTGGTGGCTTCGGCGCCGACGGAGGAGAGCTCTTTCGAGCTCGTTGTAAGCTTCAACTGAGGAGGGTCGGGCTTAACCTTAGTGTTAGGGTTCCGAGGTCGGTGCTTCTTCGGAGGAGAACCGCGAGGATTCCGAACCCTACGTCCAGATTGAGCGTACGGACAGAAGCATATGGATATGGAGGTCGCCATTGAAGCGGTAAACTTAGAGAGAGAGAGACTAGAGGGAGAGAGAGTTTCCGAGTTCTGTTGAGCTTTTGGATTTGGGTGGGAAAGAGTTTGCCACGTGTTAGTCGGATTTTTTTCTCTTAAACGACGGCGTTTTGATGTAGATATTTTTCGTTTCTCTTCAAGCCCCCGAACTTTGGGTCATGTTACAATATGCTCTCTAAATTTCTAAAAGCAACTTTTATTTCCCATGGATTCTGAAATAAAAATAGACATGTAGACCTCGTTTATTTTATTAATTTGAGTTTGTTATAGTAAAAAATTCTAAAAAATAATCACATTTAATATTTTTATTATAATAAAAAGTTTTCATATAAAATCATATCTCAACTCGAATTAAAAACTTAAATCAGCGAACTAAACGAGCTAAGTCTTTCGGTAGGTTTGTGGATAGAAATTGCCACACGGCACACACGTGATAAAAAGAACATGCGAAACACTGTAAAATAAACAAAAGTTAGGAATAAATCTATAAATGGTCTTTAAACTCTTTTCTCTCTCTAGGATTAGTTTTTATAGTTAATTTTATCTTATAAATGGTTTCTGAATTTTAAAAAGATCTTATAAATAGTCTCTTTATTAAATTTTAGATAGAAATCATTAATTTTATCTCATAAAATGTCAACAAAATATCTTTTCTCTCTATAAATAGTCTGTTGGGAATAGTGTCCTAAAAACATGAGATGTAAAATGATATTTATTATTTATTTAACAAAATAGTTTATTCATCATTTTATGTGCATATATTTATGAATATTTTATGAATATCAAATAAAATTCCTTGATTATTTATGTAACCTTAAACATTGTATATAAGTTTTGTATACGAGAGGATAATGTTTAAGAATAATAATCAAAAGTAATTGTTCATAATGAATTTAATTAAAGTTTAGAATCTTTAATTAAAACATTATTAATACATGTCATTCCTATTTAGAATGAAACGGTGTTATCCGCACTGTTAATATGGCGAGATATTGAATGAGTGTATTTCGCATAATGAGATTATGTGGAACATGGACGCAGACACAATATGAATTTCTAATAATTTCCGTTAAGCATATAAATTCTAATTGAGTCTACTGATGGTCATATATAGGATAATCTTAATCTTGAGTTCTTAACAAACTCCTATTTATGGATTTATGTCTTTTGATTTACTCGGTACGGATTCTGAGACCCTGAATCCTATTCCTTGTACTTTGGAGACATAATGAAATAGGTAGCTGAGAATGTTATTATACGAGATGGAATCCATTTCTTCTTGAGAAAGAAGCAGATAAATAATTCTCTTGAGTGTTGATTCGATACTTGGATTAGTAAGAGCGCTCTGGTTCATGAATGTATTTTATGAATCACTATCCATTAGAGAATCAATGATACTTAAGGATAAAGATGTAATTAGAGCGGTTAACAGATTCTACCTGACTCTAATTATGAATTATTTATGGAGGATTGATCTATATGAAATGACTATATCAAATGGACACTTCACTGTTTAGAAGTAATTAATGTCTATAATTTCGAGAGTTCAATTCCAAGTTTATAGTGGAGTAACTATTGGAATTAATAGAATTAATTAATTAATTAAAGTGTTTAATTAATTATTAATTTTATTGGAGCTCGGGTTTATAAGTCCATTAGTCCCCGTGTCGTCCTTGTAATTCTACCAGACACAAAGGGCAAAATGAGAATTTTAAAATTACGAATTCTAAAATTAAATACTCAAAAAAATAATTAATTGAGAATTAATTGTTATTTAAATAATGTGATTATTTAAATTTGAATTTGAACATATCTAGATTTATCCATTTAAACTTATTTGATAAGTTGTTCAATTTAGAATTCAAATTAATTTAAGTTTGACTTAAATTCGAATTTGAATCTGAATTAAAATTGGACTACTGGATAAAGGATAAAATTTCTTCCTTCCCTATCTGATATAGGCGCCACACACACAAGGATAAATTCCTAGGGTGGCCAGCCACTTAAAGAATAAGGGGAAGGGATTTTTGTTCCAAATTCAAAATTGGAGATAAGGATTTGATTCTTATTTAAAGTTTGACTTATACTCTTTAAATATGAGAAAGACAGAAAATTGTGGACACAATTTTAAAACATATTTTCAGCCCTAAAAGAGTTGTGGCCGAAATTTCTCATAGTGAAAAAAAGAGAGCAAAATATTTTTCTCCAAAAATTTCACATCGTGCATGCGTTGGTGTTTGTGAAAATTCGAGTGTTTAAGAAACTGTTTTGTCTCACATGTGCCTACACACATCTACGTGGAATCAAAGAATTGACGTGGAAGACATTTGGTATTCTAAACACAAAGCTTGTAGCAAGGATTGTTCGTGGTCAAAGAAATTCAAGTTATCATCCGAGTCGGCTTCCAGGTATTTTTTCGGTTGATCCTTAAATCATGTAAATTAATGTGATTAATTTATTCGCGCATAAATTAATATAATCTATAGAGTATGTCAAAATTTTTGATTATACACAATCCGCTGTTTTTCCCACGCTTCCACCGCCGAATTCGATTCGGCAACCAACATAGTCCACGTGTTAAAAGTTATACTGAACTTAGACCCCAAACTAAAATTAAAAAAAAAAAAAAAAACCAAAAGTAATACCTTCATTAAATAAATAGATGAAAATATTAAATATGAGGAGTTGTACTATATGTAGTTCCTAACTGGAAAAAAAAAATGCCAAAATTATTTTTTGCTAAATACATTTTTTCAATTTTTTTTTATCTATTTATTCATATATTTAACTTTGCTCAAGTTTTTTTACGTGATTATAATTGTCCCACTATATTAATAAATGTTCCAAAATTATTACTCTCCGATAATAATCTCTAAAAATATATATTTTTGTAAACATCTTTTGTATTATACCCTTTGCAACCACGCACGAAGATACGTATAAGCTAGTAGAGGTACGTATCCTCACTGAACAATTTAAAACATGCATACATATTTAAATTAATGTCAATATTATTTTATCTTAAAAAACATATAATAAAAAAACAAAAAACTGTATACATACAAACACAAATTCTAACTAAATTTCTCAACTTTTTTTATATTACAAATACTGTGAGGAGTTATAGGTAATTTTTCATTTCCTAAACGATTATAATTATATCATCAACAAAAACACAAGCAAGCAAAAAAAAAAAAAAAAAAAAAAAGTTTCCTAAAGAAAGAATAAAAACAATTAACTGCAAACTGCAATCCATTATACACCAAAGTGTAGTACGATTATTATACATCATTTTATTTATTGTAATAAAAAATAAAATATTTTTTCTCATGTGGGGTTATATAGAACTTAGAAGCTTATGAGTGTAAATAGAATCACTCTTTTTTTTTTTTTAATTTATGGACTGCATTTTTACAACTACTCATATTTAATGTTTTCCATCTATTTATTTAACACATATGAACTAATTTTAGCCTATTATTATTATTATTATTATTAGTTTGCAAATTAAATTTAGTGCAACTTCTAACAAAAGGGTCCATTTATAGAGAAAGAAGATAGTGCGAGGACCTTTTTATTGGAGAATCAGATTATAAATCTGATTTAATTTAAATGTTGTAATTGTAAATATGTAATATTCTAGATATAGATAGATTTAGTTATTAAAATATTCCTAGAATAGATTTAGTTACAGATTTGTTTTTTGAACTTTGACTCAGTCTTGTACTATTTATTCTCTATCTCATTCAATGGAAAAGCTGCGAAGCAATCTTCCCAATTCTAATAACCTCTTTATGGTATCAGAGCCAAAAGATCTGGACCTCCCTCTTTTCTCTAGCACAACCCGACTTTTTTCTCTAAATCTCCCAAAACCGCACTATGGCTCAAGAACAAAAAATTACTCCCAATCCCACCGACCACCTAACCCTCTTCAACATATCCCACCAAAATATAGTAAAACTCACATCCACAAACTATCTATCCTGGAAGCTTCAAATTGAAGCTATTCTCATAGGCTATGATCTTTATAAATTCATTGATGGAACTCACCCTTGTCCACCGGCCACAATTCGCACCGCTGACAAGGACACTACAAATCCGGATTTTCTACCTTGGATTCGGCAAGACAAATTGCTATTTGGGGCGCTTGTTGGTTCGATTTCTGCTTCTTTGATTCCTTTGATTCAACAATCTGCAATCTCTCGTGACGCATGGCTCACACTTGCGAACACCTATGCCCGTCCCTCACGTGGGCATATTAAGCAAATAAAGGAACAACTCAAGAATGCAACCAAGGGCTTTAAATATATGCAATTTGTTAAATGCCGTGTCGATCAACTAATTTTATTTATTGATAAAATTTTGGATGGTTTGGATTTATATATTATTTGTCCATTATGAATTATTAATTAATTTTCATTATTATTATTATTATTTTCCTCCTCCGGTGGTCACCCAACTCAAGCCCCACGGCCTTTTCCCACCCTCGCAAACTTCCTCAAATTTAAGTGTCAAGGTTGTTGTACTATTGGATACTTCTAAACAAACCGGTCTCATTTCAAAAAAAACAACCGATTGTGGCAACCCAAGGCTCATGTTGGACCTTTACCCGTACTATGGTTGTTAGAAAGTCACGTCTGGCCGACCTTAACAATCATTCATTATGATGGTCCCGATGATTGGTAATCTTGGGTTACATATTACTCATTCGGCTCCACTTCCTTATCCTACTCCCTCATTCATTTACTTTCTGAGAATGTTTTATGTGTTCCTAACATGAAAAGAAATCTTATTTTTATATCTCAATTTTGCAAAACAAATAAAACTTATGTTAAGTTCTTACCCAATTCTTTTCGTGTGAAGGATTGACTAAAGATGGCGTTTATAGTGGCCGACCAAACCTTCCAACTTTATCATTCATGTCAAGGCCTCTCCTTCTGATTGGCATCAACGTTTAGGGCATCCTTCTGAGTTTATTCTTAGGCATTTAGTTTCAAAATACAAGTTACGTCTTGAGTCTGCATTCTCGTCATCTTTTCATTGCACTGATTGTTATTGCAATAAAAGTCATAAATTACCATTCTCTTAATCCACACTTGTCTCTTCCGCTCCTTTACAAATTATATTTTCTTATGTATGGACGTCTCCTGTTCTATCGTTTGACAATTTCAAATATTATGTTATTTATGTCGATCATTTCACCTACTACATATGGCTTTACCCACTCAAACGCAAATCAGATGTTAACTTGATTTTTCTCAAATTCAAAACACTAGTTGAGAATTTCTTCAAACAGAAAATCATTACACTACTCTCGGATAATGGGGGTGAATACACGGGGTTGTCATCCTTTTTAGCCACTCATGGAATTTCTCATCATACATCACCACCACACACTCCAGAACACAATGGTTTTTCTGAACGTCGCCACCGTCACATAGTTGAAACCGGTTTAGCACTTCTCTCCCACGCCTCTCTCCCACTCACTTTCTGGTCATATGCTTTCCTCACGATTTCATTAATCGTCTTCCCAAAACTCTCCATATCACAAATTATTTGGGTGTGCTCCTAATTACTCTAAACTTTGTGTCTTTGGTTGCTTGTGTTATCCATGGCTTCGTCCTTACTCGTTGCATAAACTAGCTCCTCGCTCCATCCCGTGTGTCTTTCTTGGCCACTCACTTACTCAAAGTGCATACATCTGTTTTGATCCTTCCACCACTAAAATCTATCACTCTCGTCATGTCTGCTTTGTTGAGTCAATATTTCCGTTGCCTGGTGTCAACCCCTCTTTTCCACGCTTTGATGAGTCCAATGAACTCGACCACTCACCTGCCATTAAACCCCGTGCCGCCTATACTTGGATCAAATTTTTATTAAAAGCCGAAGCAAAACCTTCACCGCCCCAAACTCCCCGATTGTCATTCCATAAACCTCTCCAAAACTTACTTTCTCTAAAAAATTGAACCCACCTCTATAACCCAGGCTATCAAAGACCCCAAATGGCGCAGGCGAAAGTGTCTAAGGAGTTTGATGCTCTTATGCGAAACAACACTTGGGAATTAGTTCCACTTTGATTCGGCTCAAAACATTGTCGGTCCTATTAGAATCAAACGCTTTATTGGTTCTGTTGATCACAGGTTCATACAAATGGTTGCTAAGGGCTTTCATCGTAGACCAATATTGATTACCATGATACCTTTAGTCCGGTGGTGAAGCCAACCACTATCCGTTTGGTTACTGTCTCTTGCCACTAGCCAACTTGTCAAAATGCATTCCTTGGGTACTCTAACAAATTTTCATGGCTCAACCACGGGGTTGACTGACATGATCATCCACCCATATTTTGCGCAAAGCTTTTATGGGCTCAAGCAAGCCCCTCTTTTTGGCTCATCCCTTTGCAAATTTCATTTTAAAATAATTTTTTACTTCCTCATAAGGCGGTACATGTTTCTTGCTCGAACTTCGATGTGCATCTCCACCCTTGCCGACCACACCTTTGTCTTTTCAAAATTTTAAATCCTTCCGAGTTTCGGACCATTGTCGGCAGCCTTGATTTTCGTTGATTCGGCGACTACCTATACGATCAACAAGCTCTCCCAATTCATGCATCGTCCGACGGTGACCATTGGAATGTAAATTATCTATTTTATTCTCATTGTTCTCCATTGTCGATCGCCTCTTGATAGAAATCCGATTTCTTGGGTTCCAAGAAACAACGCCTGATGTCATCATTAATCTACTTGGTGAAACTTAAACCGGTTATTGGTGCCAAAATTTATGAAACATGTTGCAAAAGAACAAAAATTGATCGTCGTGTTACTCATGTTATTTTATTCACTAAATACGGTTTCATCGATTCTTTGCTCAAGATTGGTCTCTCCTCTCGGGCTCAACTTTTATCCACTTATAGAAAAAAGATAGTCAAACCTTTTTATTGGAGAATCAGATTATAAATATGATTTAATTTAAATGTTGTAATTGTAAATATGTAATATTCTAGATATAGATAGATTTAGTTATTAAAATATTCCTAGAATATTCCTAGAATAGATTTAGTTACATATTTGTTTTTTGAACTTTGACTCAGTCTTGTACTATTTATTCTCTCTCTCATTCAATGGAAAAGCTGCGAAGCAATCTTCCCAATTCTGATAACCTCTTTACTTTTATGAGATAAAGTCAACAGTTTCCATCCAAAATTTAATAGATGGACCAATTATGAATTTTTTTTTTTTTTAAGTTCAGGGACTGTTTATGAGACAAAATTGACTATAAGGACTAATTCTATCATTCATAAATGTATTCTAAAAAACTATACAAAACAGAAAACTTCAAAGGTTCATACCCTATCTGTTTTGCTTGTTTAAGTTAAGAACTTTAGTTAAAAAGTAAATTTACGTAAGAGAAAATATTGTAACTAAAAAAGTTGAATTTGAATTTTTAAGATGAAAAATACTATAATAAAAATTTGAGATGTGATTCGAACTAACAAAATGAATAGGATCGTTTTGCCTTTTACACTTTATTCTCTCGAGATGGTAGAACTATGTGTTGGTGTGCATAGACTTCTTGGAATTGTTTATTAGAGCTTGGATTAATTTGCATTCTTTTCCAAACCGTGGCTCTATTAAATTCTAAAAATAGCATTATAAGGGAGCGTGGAGACTATTAGAGGGTGTTTAGTATGAGGATTCATGTCATGGTTTGAATTATGGTTTATGACTTACTATAGCATTTTCTTTTATAAAAAACACACATAAACTAAAAATAATTTTAAATTATAATTTTAAATCTGTGAACTAATCTGCATTCTTATTTTATTCATCATCAGAGACCACGATGAAATGTCATCAATAATGTAATAGTATGGTGTAGATACTCATTTTGTGGATAAATTGTAAGGTTCTTAAATATTACCACGTGGTACACACGTGACAAAAAGAATAGGGAAGGAAACGCTGTAAAAAAATGGTGCAAAAGGACAAAAAAAAAATAAATAATAAAATAGAAGTTTGACGTGCATGAATTTTGTGAAAGTTATTGATATACGCGCTTTTCATCAAATTTCAAAATCGTGTTACGTGAGAGAGTATAAAAAAGACAACATTCATTCTTGTTTTTTTTCAGCAAAAGAAAAGATAATACATCTTTTTTTTTTCACCTGAGACCATGATACAAAATCCTATGTAATAACTAGTAAAACTTCGTTCATTTCGCGAATTTGAGTTTTCAATTTAAACTGAAATGTAATATTTTTTAAGAACTTTTTATTTTAACAGAAAAAATTAAATGTGATATTTTTTTAAAATTTTTTATTATAAAAATTTAAAACTGAAAATTTGAATCGGTGAAATGAACGAGACTTGAGTAGATAATGCATGTGAATCCAAATAATCTATAGCTGGTTACTCATGATACAAAATCCTATGTAATAACTAATAACTAATCTATAGTTGTTTGGTTACTCATTATTAATCTATAGCTGTGTAAATGAAATGACCAGAGTGAAAAAAAATAAAAATAAATAAATAAAAGCAGCTTTTCATCTTGGACGACCGACAACCTAAGATTTTTCTGGACCTACAATCGAAAATCTTTGTAGATCTTCTTCGCTGGACGAAGAGGAGGCAGAGAGAATCTTTAGAAATCCTGTGGGTTTGGCCTCATGTCTCTTGATTTTGCGTTGCCACTTGCTTGTCTGGTTTAGAATTATCTTTCTTCTATGGCCTTGGATTTTACTGGTTTGATGACAATTTTCCTCAAACATTTTTTTCTTTTTACAGTTTCTGGGTTTTTTTTTTTTTTTTTTTATTCTGCCACTCTGACATGATTATCACTGCATGTTCTTGTTAGCTTTATTACGTTGGAATTTTCGGAATTACAAGTAAAAACGAATGTGATGGACCGTACCTCTAACCATAACAACCGGATTTAACAGCTTGTCAAAAACAATTTTAGGAAGTTTGGCTAGTAGATACAAGATTTAACACCCATGAAAAGACGGAATCTGATAAGACTCTTTTGTAGACTTGAGATCTATTCAGTCTAATATTTTTAACATATATATATCTATTATGTGTGTATTTATGATTCCCTGTTACAAATCGAAGTAAATGGGCAGTTATTTCAACCGTGTCCCCACGTTTTTAATAAAAACGAGGTAGTAAAATCGACGTGTCAAATATTACATTTTTTAACAAAAGAAAATGATTAGAAAAGTGATGTTAACGTTTAAATGAGAAGTTACTTCAACCAGCATGTCCCCATGTTTTTAGTGAAACTACCTTTAATAGGTTTTAAATTTCAGTTTTAAATATTAGTAGTGAGCCATAAACTGAATATATTGGCTCTGTTCATTTCACCGATTCGATTTTTGTTATAGTAAAAATTTTTCAGAAACAATCACATTTATTTTTTTTTACTATAATAAAAAGATCTCAGAAACAATTATATCTAACTTTTTTACTATAGTAAAAAACTCTCATATAAAATCGCATATCAACACAAATTAAAAATTTAAATCAGTGAACTAAACGGACCTTTTATATTAACTAAAACGTTTCTAACACTCTTCACACTTGGCTCCTTAATCCCACAATACTTATCAATTTAAAATTAATACGTAAACATAACTTCCCAGTCATTTGACATCTTTGTTTACTTAAAGCTATTAAAACAACAACACCCAATCAATAACCACAAACCAAAGTTGATTTAAAAAAGAAAAGAAAAAGTGGCACGCTCAATTGATTGTCTCTTAATGGTAACTTTTCTGTAACATGTTGGGGGTCCCATAAGTATCTACCTGAGGTTCTGAACCCCCCCTTGGATTCTCCAGGAGCAATAAAAGTTGGCAGTGCAACTAGCAGTGTATTAGTACCGACCGCGTTATGATAGAGCAACGTTAGTTATGCAGTGTGGGGCTTATAAGCAGAGTTCATTTTTTATTAGTGGTGGTGCTGAATATTGGGTATGTCTTTACGTATTTTTCATTATGATAACTTGAGAGTGTCCACACAAATGTTTCAATTATTACCCATGAAAGAGTTTATTTGACCCCTTCAAACCTTTGATGCTATAAAGTTACTTTGCCTTCTAAGATTATGGTGCAAAATGCAGTTTGTGGGCATGATTGAAAAGAGCAAAATGAAAGCACACATTAGAGGCCAAAACCTTTTTTCTATGTATACCTTCTAGTGGAGATAATAACAATGATTGAGAGGATTGGATAATGGTACTAGTCATGACTTTCCTCCCATATGATTCTCTTTTTGGTCTATGATTTTGTGCATGAGTGAAAAAAAAAAAAAAAAAAAGTTGATAAATTTTACCATTGATTGAATTTGAAAAATTTGGGAGCAGCTTTTTAGTAAGGATACCTAAAATCTTAGTGGACCAATCCAAGATCATGAATGGACCTTATTGGGAGGAAAAGGGACAAGGAATCTTGTGGGACAAAGCAGGTGTGAAACAATTGTTATGGTATTTTGTTACATGTTATTTTGTCCTAGAACAATCAATGCCTAATCTGACCATGTGCTCAGTGCACTCAAGGCAGAGGCCAAATTGAAGTTGCCTCAAGATCTAGTTAGTGGCTCATGATTTTATCTTTATGTGGTCTTCATAATACTAATACACATTATAATAAAAAAGAAAAAAAAAAAAAAAAAAACAAGAAAACACACACAGAAACACTGGTTTTGTCATGCATGGATGCATTCAATAAAGTGGGGAACCAATAATTTTTCCAGCTTAATGGTAATTTCACACCATGAGCTTTTGGTGACATGTTCTGATTGAGCCAAGCAGTACTACTAACATTGAATAAGGTCCTTTATTGGCTTCTATGTAATGTCAATTCAATAACAATCACTTAAAAGGAACTTCATGAAATAGTGCCATGTTTTTCAGTAGTGTTATTTGGCATTAATGGTGTTGGGCATCATTACTACACAGTAGAGTCGAATGGATCCTATATATGGTACCTATACATGCGGGTATCTTATTGTGAGAAGTAGTGTCAGATATCACTCATATTGTTTATTATTTTTTATATTCTTTAAATATGAACACTGGGAGGTGAGTTTGTGAGATCGCTAATTTTTTCAAAATCCAATCCAACTTATAGGCAGGATCAATGTACTTAAATTGGTATAAGTTCCATGATTATGAGACATGCCTGCTCATATTGTCGTTGCCGCCGTCACCGTCGTCATTGCCACCGTTGTGGTTATTAGTCCCATACTAGCATTGTTGTTGTTGTTATTACTGTTACTGTTATTTTACCAGCTTCCCCCCGGAGAGAAATAGTACTATTTCTGTTTCTTGGTTAATATGATGTCCTAAATTTGCATTTCATTAAAGTATATGTTGCCTCTATCTATATACAAGCTGCTCTGAACCTACACAAGGATCGTATTGAGTACTAAAATACACAATTATTAACACGTTTGGAACTCGTTCCAAAATAATTTTATTTTTTGTATAAAAATGAAAACGTTTTTAATCTTAGACAAAAATTATTTTCGAAAATGCGTTTGGTAGTTTTATCAAGAGATTGTTTTTAATGTAAAAAAAAAAACCATTAATGTCTTTCTTTCTCTCTCTCTACTCAAGAGAGGAGAAAACGAAAACAAAAAATGAAAAATAACTAAAAGTCGTTTTTCACATCTCTCTCATTTTACACTAATCCAAAAAATCAATTTCATTTCTGTTTATATCTTTATTGCACCAAACACTATTTTGAAAACGTTTTCATTTTTTCTTTTTCAAAAAACGTGAAAAACAAAAATGAAATCAATTCCAAATATGACCATTATACGTACCCCGCAGTGTTCTTGGCAAGGGCCAAAGAAAAAAAGAAAGAAAAAAAATCTCAAATCTATTGAGTTGAAGTTGTTCTCAAATGTTAGCTATGCGTGTATTTATGTTTGGCTTTCATTTTATGTCATTATAGTAATGGCATAGTCTTCTTTTATACTATTTGAAATCGTTTCTCATGGCTAAAGATTCCAATCTTGCATACTTCCTTACTTAAATTTCCCTGGCAAGCAAAGAATCTTGGCCTGTGTCTTTTTGTAATATCAGATACAATGGAATTGTCGTTTCTACTCAATGCAAGAAGATCCCATTACACAGTTAGATTGAATCTTGTGATTCAGATTTCTACAGTACAAGATATTGACACATGCTTCATTGTTCAGTCATTTCAGTTTGTGCACATAATTCATTGAGCATTTCTATTCATTCCAAACTGGTCAAACCCCGCTACTCAGATAAAGTGAGTCTTAATATAATAAAGCATACTTTTTTATAAGCGATAAGGATGAATACATTTTTTTAATGACAGACAAATGATACGGTCACAATTATTATGCAAACTTTTCTTCATCCAATTCCATTATTTTTACTTCTTTTTTTTGAGAAAATATAAAATGCATACAATTTTATATACCGCAATTTGGATTCACTTTACATCATCCCCAAAACAGAAATTTTTACCAAGACCAAGTTGTTAGTTGTTGTGGTAAGCTTTAAGCTTAGCACAAGAATTATGAAACTAACAAACAAACTCTTTTTTTCTTCCCCCTTTTCTTTTCTTTGAATTTTTTTGGCTTCATTTTCAACTAAACAGTTGACTTGCTAGAATGATTGTGGCAGTGCCTTCTCCCATGACTGTTGTAATTGCCATTTCTTTCTCTTGAATTCGTTCGAGCTCAAGCACGACCGTTGCCATCTTTGGTCGCCTTTTTCCCGGAAAGCTCATGCATTGCAGTGTCAATCTGATCAAATCCCTCATTCCCTCCATTGTGAAGCTCCCGGATAGTCGGTGGTCCACGAAGTTATTTATGCTCAGCCGTGATTCCACCTTCACAAAAGTCATACCAAGCAAGCAACAAAAGAAGCAGCCAAAAAAACGTTTTGAGTTTAAGCTTACAAGTAAGGGTAAACTGGTCTAGCTATATGTCTTTGGAAAAGGGAAAAAAAAAAGTTTATTTCTTTAATTAGTGTTAGGATCCTGGTTGAGTCCCACATTATTAAAGTATGAACTTAGCATATAGGTTTATAATCACTTAGACACATTCTCCTTACAAACTAACTTTTAGGGATGAATTCTACCTAAGGGTTATAACAATTGGTATCAGAACATGCTCCTCCTCAGGCTCACATTGCGGAAGGGGCGACCTGGAAAAGACCAGAGTGGGCTATCTAGAGTGGGCCGCCTAGAGTGGACGTCGGTGTCGGAATATGTTAGGATCCTGGTTGAGTCTCACATTGCTAAAATATGAACTTAACATATAGGTTTATAATCATTTGAGCACCCTCTCCCTACAAACTAATTTTTGGGGATAAATTCAACCTAGGGTTATAACAACTAGTTACAAAACAGGAAGAATAAAACAAATCTGTCTGCTTAAAGCTGCTTAGCTAGACAATGCTAATAATGCATATAGTATATACCACCTTAGATTATGTCTCAATACTTGAGAAGCTTTTTTCTTTTCTTGTTTTCCAAGTTACCATCTTATTACGCAATTGACAAGTAATCTACTTACCCACAGGACTAAGCTCTCATTGGATCCCAAGATTTCATTGCGCAACGCCTCCTGTCCAGTCACTAGCTCTAGAAGAAACACCCCAAAGCTGTACACATCACTCATTGCTGACGCGACCCCAGATGTCCCCACCCTAGTGGTTGAAAATTGTGACCAAATTGGAATATTAATGAGACAAAAAGAAAAAGAGAGAGCTACGTTTCATAATGATGAACAAAACTCCAATCAAAGAAATTTAAGTTTTACTCTGGATCTTGGAAAACATTGACACTAGACGCGCGGGATGGACCTGCTTCTTCGATCTTCTCGAGCAGTTTTGAGACCCCTGCATCTGCAACCTTGGCATTGAAATCCTCATCAACCAGAACGTTGGCTGTCTTGAAGTTCCTATGCACCATGGGAGGCTTCAGGCCGTGCAAGTGGCATAAACCTGCATTAATTGTTTATCAATCTAGTAACCAACTGTGACATTTGAGTTGCCGCGTTTTAACTTAAGAATATTAATACATTTGTTTTAGAGTTACATCTCATGTATTGAAGTATGTCAATTCATTTGACACATTAGTTGGTATTAAAAATTGGGGAAAAAAAAAATTGTATGTTTATCATCATTCTTATCTATTTTCTGACATGGGCCGTATACCTTTGGCTGCCCCTAGAGCAATGGATATCCTTTGCTTGAACTCTAGTTTAGTTGGAGGATCTTTTCTAGTATCTGTCAAAACCAATGAGGAAAACATATATTTACCTTTGTAAAAACCCCATTACTTAACAAACTTCTCAAAAAAAGTCATATTGTCATACCATACAAGTGATTGCACACGCTGCCATTTGGTAAATATTCAAAAACCAACATTTGGTATCCACTTTCCTGGCAGTAACCCAGTAGAGTAACTAAATTTCGATGATGTATCTCCGACATAGAAGCTACCTATAAATTCATCTTGAGCATGTCACTAATTATGTTATGTAATGCTTATAAATTCATAATGTACAACACATATATGGATCATTTATAAGATATTATCTGTGGTTCTTAGTCATATTACCACTTCAGCAAATTCCTGTCCAGGCGCGCCTGCTCGCCTTTTGACAGCCACAGTCCCATCATGGAGAAACCCTTTGTACACAGAGCCAAAACTTCCATATCCTATGAGATTGCTCTCATTGAAGTGCTTAGTGGCTTTCTCCAATTCCTCCATTCTGAATTGCCTCGCTCCAACCGGCCCAAAAGGAGGCCGCGCCACGCCTGATGAACTTGCCCCTCCTCTATTCCACTCCGCTGCCAAACATCGGAGAGACCAATCAATGACACTTACCAACAAACAATGTGAAATGATTTCAGAACTTACCTAGTGCATATGGATCTGAGGAACCTGTTTCTGAGTTCTTGTTCGACAACTTTCTGCAGTGAAACTTGCATAACCACACAAGTCCTAAAACCGCCGTGAAAAATACGATTGCCCCGGCAGCACCTCCAATTATGGTGATAATTGGCTTTGACATGTCTCGAAGTCTTCAGGTCTTCCACAACAAAACATAAACATCGAATCTTGGAAGCAAGAATAGGCTCAAAACTGAGTGATCAAGATCAACCCAGTTATTCAATCCAAACAAAGCTTAAATTTCGGCATGCAAAAGCTGCATAGAAAATCCAAGAGCAGAAGAAAGAAAAGCTCCAAAATGGTCCTCTCTTCTGTTGCAATAATATTATTTGAAACACTGTCTGGGTGCTTGGGTGCCGACAAACTGCTCATAAATGCTGACTTGCTGATCTCAAGTCTCTATTTAAGGAACAAGCATTTTGGTGGAGGTTAATGCTGTTGAAAATCTAACAGAGAGAGAGAGAGAGAGAGAGAGAGAGAGAGAGAGAGAGAGAGAGAGAGAGAGAGAGAGAGAGAGAGAGAGAGAGAGAGAGAGAGAGACCAGAAAGACATTGCATAAATTGGTTTTTATTTATTGGTTTTGCCCCACTTTGCTGTCAAGCATTCATGAGCAATCTCACACTAGAGAATCTGATCCCAACAAATGAAGAACATCTTGTCCTTGGCAAAAACCAACACTTGTATTTATTATTGGTTTGATGGGTGTGTGTAGAATTGAAGAGAAGGGGTGGTTTTGGTTTTGAAAGAAAGTAGAAAAACCAAGCAGAAGATATATCATTAAACCTTTCTCTTACTGCTGATAGACTTAAGGCTGGTCTAGATTTGGCATTGCTCAATTTAAGAAAAGAAAGTTTCATATATAGATGTTCTCTGTACTTCCAAAAAGAAAATTAAAAAAAAAAAAAAAAAAAAGTAAAGTAAAAAGAAACAAAAAAAAAAAAAAACAAACCTATGCATAAGAAAAACTTCTGTATTATGCACACTTTCATGTAGATCCCACTTAACATACAAAAAGATGATTACCTTTGATTATTTACTTTTGTTTCTGCTTAGGATTGAAATGGATCATCATTATAAATATTCAAATTAACAACCAGAAAAAAAAAAAAAAAGCTTTTTTTTTTCTAGTTGTTACCAACTGTAAAAAATTGGGGAAAAAAAAAAAAATATAGCTTGTTCATATAGACAGGTGGGAAAGTGACTTTAATCAGGCTGACAATTGGGAAGACATAATTATTGAAAGGGATCAAAAGAAAAGGTAGTTATCACTCCATCAATTCGAAGTCCTCTCCTATTACCTGATTCACTCTATCTGCCTTTTTGCCTCTTTGTTGTCATCTGATCTGGAAAGAAGGAGAGCAAACTTTTCCCATTTTTTGTATACAGAAATGAGACTGTTCCCCTTAATGGGGTCATGACAGCTTAGCAAAAACAAGACATTACCTCAGCAGGTTTTTTACAGTTTCAACTATCCTTGGTTTTTCATCATCTAAAAAAAATGAATATATACACATAATATGTGTATATATATTTTATGTAATCCTTTTGGAAAATTAAAGTACTAACCAAAGCCCCCCTCTCCTTCTTGCCTGCATTTCTGGTGTTGTTATAAATACACACTTATATTTCTTCATATATTTATACACACACATGCATGTACTACTCATACATATGTGTGTGTGTGTGACTGGTTGAGCTTTGAACAATGGTGGGGAAGATTATTGAGCTGTAACTCTCTCTCTCTCTCTCTCATTTATTTATTTTGTTTGCCTAGTGATATTTGTAGGCTTCCATGTTTGGCTGGAAAGCAGAAGGGCATTGGTGGAAAGGAGGTTGTCATGTTGTTCAGGACTAAATAGGCTGGATTTATATACCTTGCATACATCAGAGGCCCAATATGTCAGAAGAAAGGCAGGTTATAAGAGAGAGGGTGTCTTCATGTAATATTTTATGCTTTTGTTATGATGTTTCTGGAGGACCGTATTTTCACGTAACATATAAAAATAATAAAAATAATAAGCATAAGTTGATATTTATTTTACGTGATATTAGTTTAAATGTTTTAGAATTACGTGTATCCAACGTCAATATTACGTTGAGTTGAATAAATATCACATTGTGTTTTTTACTTCTATGTGATATACTAGAAGTATGATATTTCCATATAACAAAGTTGAAATTCTCAAGGGCAATCTTATTAACATGAATCTGCCAAGGTCTGAGCTTGTGGCAGCAAAATTGAGGGATGTTTTTCTGCTTGTACAGATTACAAAAAAGATGCCTTCTCCCTTTTTACCTTTTTTTTTTTTTTTTTCTTTCTTTCTTAAGCAAAATGTGTAAAGAAAAAAAAGAGAAAAATGTGTAGAAACTGTAAAACTATGTAACAGGGCCGGCACAAGGTGACCACTGGTTTTAAAGTTTCTGAAAATCTCTGTGGGGGAATCTATAGGACTGAAAAGCTACACTCCTGTTGTCAAAGGTCGATCAAAGCCAAAGTAAGTTGTATTGGCATTTTACTGGTTTATATCTGTTGGGTATACATTTCAGATCTAATGATCGAGGGGACCATTTTGGACGTGTTATTTATGAGACTGCTTTTTTGGCTTTTTCGGCCGGGAGGACTAACAACAAATGAGTTGATTTCTTTTCTTGGTCATCATAAGATCTTTCAAACGTGATTTTCATTTTAAAAATCACTTCCATGTTTCAAGAATAGTTTGTTTTATCTTTTCAACTTGTACTTAAGAAAAGCCTTTTTTTAAGTGTTTTTATGTTCACATACAGTTGTTACCAAGTATAAGTTAAGACATCCTTTTTGTAATTCTTGTGGGGATTAAACCAAAAAATGGTCCTGAATTTGACATAGTTAGTCGTGTTATTATGCATGCACTCAAATCTAAATGAAATAATCGAGATAAAAATAAATAATGCAGTGGCCTTTTCAAAGCAACATTACTAATTTCAGTAAGGATTTAGTATGATATTCATATTTTATTCTTGGTATATTCTGTCTATTTTTCCTCTAAATGCATGCTATAACATTTGCGTAGGGGCTCCAAAAGCATTCACAACTTAAATAACACGTTGATAATCCAACTGCCCGCATTTGAGATTTATTTTCTATCACTCTTTTAAAATCAACTATAAGAAGGACTAATTTCCTCACACCAAAATAAGTCGGATTAATTTTGAAACGTTTTACATGTACCTAGCTCGGCAGTATTTGGTGTAAAATTTTGATACCAGTTATGAGATTTTTTTTGGTCTTTAACAGGTCAATGGGGTCCTAAACACTCATATCTTGTCTAAACTTGAATTGACATATCTAGAATCCATAGAATGAGTAGATATATCCGATACATACATGCATACGTGTATACACACACACACACACACACACACATATATATATATACACACACACTGTGCTTTCGATCCAACTCAGCATGTCAGGCATCTTTTTATCCCCAAGTCTCTGAATTTCCGTTCTCATGGCCCCACTCCATCCCTGCAATGTTTCTGCAATAGCACTGCACAATAGGCCGTACTGCTACTAAATTTCAGATCTTCAACCTAATTGAACAATAAATAAGGAGATCTAAAGTTTTTTAAACTCAATGATAGTATTCAAATTCTACGTGGATTTTGTTAATAATGCAGCATATTTTACAATTTTACAACTATATTACCACGTGGGTTTTGTTAATAATGCAGCGTATTTTTACAATTTTACAACAATATTACCACGTGGGTTTTTGTTGACACACATAAAATATATTACAATATTGGCCTACATATGAGCATTATTATAAAGTATTAGTAGTGTTAAACATCATTCACTAGTAAAATGTGAGTTTCACATTATGAGACTCATAAATACGTCATGCTTTTTATTGGTGATGAAGTTTATAATCAGTGGTATTTCTAAATATTTTTTATGTTGTATATATAGCTATGGCAGTGTTTTCATTTAATCTTCTAGAATATACCAATATCATATAACAAACAATTCATTATAATAAATAAAAAATGTTTCTTACTGTTAATACCTGAATTCGTGTCAGGCCCATTAAAGGTTTAGGCCTAATTCTTTGTGTCCCGCGATGTTATTGGGCTCATTTTGTGGACCTAAGCCACACTCGGAGAACTCTTGTGAGTTGTGATTTGGTGGGTAATGAGTGATCACATAGGCCTATTTGTCCTTAATTTGACTCAATTAGAAACCCGCTTAGGGGTTTTTCAGAACTAGTCAAATTAAGCATAAATGTGTAATAGAATATTCAACCCAAGAAATCCTTCCCCTTATCTTTGAAAGCCCCAAATCCTTTATTTCAACCCTTGAAGGCCTAAAACCCAAGTCTGACCCTGCAGAAAATTTCTCCAACTTAAAGGCCTGAGAAATCCATTAGTTTTGGCTCATTCGGAGGCTTTTCTTGAGACCAAACATGCCTCTCGGAGCACTCCCTGTGCTAGGCATACTTTTCCAGCTCTTTTCCATATCAGGTTGTCCATTCGGAGCACTTGTGCGTATTCAGAGTAACCTGGTCTCAGAGCAATCTATTGTCAGAGCAAGTACAATGGCTACTTGGATATTCTCGTACAAATAATCTCCGACGAAAGTCTGACACACGATTAGACCCCCAAAAAAGAAAGATTTCATAGCACTTGGTTGAGTCAAACACTATTGAAGATATCAGGTTTGAAGTAACTTCGCGTCAGCTCAAAATCAGGAACTTGGCCTTCAAGTATTTCCACTTCTAAGGTGTCATTTTGCCTCCTTTGACAAGGTATCTTGTATTTTACTCCAAACAAAATTGCTTGTGCCTTACTTCATCAAAAAACTGTCGGAGCAAATTTTCAAAAAATTTCATCCCATTTTCAGTGAGTCTCTTTGTCAAAATCGGAAAGTTGTTTGACACTTTTCCTCCGAATGGGAATGCTCCAACAGCCCACTGTTGTTTCTTCCATTCCATAATCTTCTATTCCATTTCCAGACCATCTCTTTGTCAAACTAAGAAAGGCTCCTGATAGCCTTCTTCCAAATGGAAATGAGTGTTCAAACCTCTGTCAGAGCAGTTGTGAAACACTCCCATTTACTCCTATAAATACCCCTCGCCTTCTTCATTTAATCACCAACACACCTGCACATCAGAAAACACATCAGAGTGCTGAAATTCTCCCTTTGAGTGCTTTCATTGCATCTTTTGCTACAAAGACTTGGAGTCTTCTTCAAGTTCTTGATAAACTTCACAGTTTCTAAGTGTTGGCCTACTTAGAAACCCCTCAAGAACACTTTTCAATCCTCTTCCAACACCACCTAAGAGTGTTCTAAGAGTTGTCTTCATACTTTCCTGAAAGTATTCAAGCCTCCAACCTCGGAGTCACTCTCGTCTACTGTCAGAGGGAGTGCTCCAAACTGTCTCCACGCTCTCAGAACAACTTCCATTCACTTTTGGAGCTCTTTCACCAGACTCCTCCATATCATTTTCTACATCAGCGCCTTACACCAGCAAAGTTACATATTCAAAGCCTCCAAAGCAACTCGAAAATTGCTTTTAGAGCCATTCTCCATCAAAAAGCTTTATCCACCTCTTGATTCGCCTCCTCTATCAACTATGTGATCACTCCTCTCACCATTCTTCATTCGTGAAGTTCTTCATTATTTTTTTTTTTTTTTGATTTTCTAACAGTTTTTGCAATAATATTTTCATGATTTTAGCAAAGAAGAGGGTCCTAGAACACGTGTTCTTCGGCCTAATTTGGGCATAAGCGAACCACACAACCGTTGGAGGTCCTACCATCGTTGTCTACTTCGAATGCCCATTAAGTACTTTAGCTACATTAGAACTGCCACCAACGAGTTAAATACTTACACATGCACGCCTTAGCCAGGTCAATACCTTCCAGATCTACCGGACCCCAACACTTACCACAAAATCTCCCATATTTAGATAAGAAATGTGATTGTGGAAAGTTGCAAAGAGCTTTTTGTGATTAGGGTGCCGGTTTTGAAGGATTTCCACATGGGTGTGGGGGCAAATATTCCAAGAAGGGACTTGTGGCCTAGACATAAAAAAGTGTTTCTAATCCTATTAATATCTTTAGGATTTACTATGTAAGATTAGACCTTTCTTTACCACAACTTGCATTTACTTTATGTCCTCTCCAATCTCCGTCCAATATTTTTAAAATAGCCAATAAATGAATGGGGAATTTGTCTCGTATTGCATGTTGTTCAATGACCTTTTGTCATCAAGTAGTACGTATGGATTCCAAAAGAAAAATATAATTGTAATATTAGTGTAACAATATTAATGATACCATTAGAAAAATCACACATAAATGAAAAATTATTCATGGCATCGTGAAATTGAAATATAACTTGTTAGTAGTGAAAAGATTAGGACGAAACAAAATTTTAGTTTTACAAAATTGTGATGCATGCATTGATGATATTCACATTGCTCTAGTAACTAGAATAGAAAGCCTTTATATAAATATGTATATATATATATATATATACACATATATATATATATACATATACTAGTATGTAGGGACAAACATTATGATACCAATAAATCAGCTAAACAACAACCAACAATAGTACTCTTATATCGTTTTCGAGTTAGATGGATTTGATGTGAAAATGAAAATTCTATTTGGTTATTCCAAAAATTCTATTTGATACTCAATCTGCTAAATTAAAGCTCCAAAACAAATAGTTAGGCATCGCTATTAATTTAGACATAATGACGTTGTCATGAATTGAACGATATAAGTGCTCCAATACTTGTTAAAATACATATCTCGATATTTAAGATTTTGTTTATTTTACCAATTTTAATTTAAAATTTAAATTTTATTATAATAAAAAACTCTTAAAAATAATCACATCTAATCTTTTTATTATAATAAAAAATTCATATAAAATCACATCCCAATTTAAATTAAAAATTTAAATCACTAAATTAAACCGCCTTACAACTTTCATTACATTATTTCTACGTTTGAAAGAACATACCAATATAAAATGGTAGGTGTACCTAACGAAATGTTTGTTTTTCTGGGGAAATGAGATGTTGACTGGCCCAATGGGAAACTATGATAAATCGTTAAGAAGTCCAATCAAGCAGCGTAATTCAGATTCAAATGAAAAATAAGCAGTCCTAACAGTTTTTTAACAATAAAATAAGAGAATTTATTGAGTATGATTAAAAAAAAAATAAATTATTGATAAATTTTTATTTTTTAAATTATTTAATCTATAAAAAAATTATTTATTTTATATATATTTTTAATTTATTATAATTTTAATTAAATTTAACATTTAAAAATTGACTCTACCTGAGTCTACAAAAAAAAGTCCGATAAAATAAAAGGAAAAGTTATAATAGAAGAGGATATGAGATTGTTAACCTCAATTCCTTCAAGGTTTAGTGTTATGAAAATGCCACAAGCTTAAATCACTATGCCTCAACTAGCATGTTAGGAACTAAAAAAGAGGGGTGTAGATTGTTGAGAAGAAGAGGCTGTAAGTTCTAATTACTTAAATTTTGTTGCATTATATTTCAACTTATTTTTAAACCGACATTCACAATAATAATAAAAACGCCACGAAAAGTGGATCCCATATTGGGCTACCTAACTACGTTTAAATAATTTTTAGACTCGTTTACTTCACAGATTTAAATTTTTAATTTGAATTGAGATGTAACTTTATGTAAAAAAATTTTACTGTAACAAAAAAGTTAGATATAATTATTTCTGAGAGCTTTTTATTATAACAAAACTCGAATCGGTGAAACGAACGAAACCTTCATTTTAATGACGACTCAAATTTGGGTTATGGGACGTGGTAACAAGTATTTGCTCTGATATCAATTATCTTTTTGGTGAAAAAAAAGTACAGAGGATTAATGAGCTATAGCTACCTTTGAGTGTGACCAAAAGGGCCTCACACACTAATTAATGTTCACATTGAGTCATAGCGTGAAAAAAGTTAGATGTGATTTTATGTGAAAGTTTTTTACTGTAAAAAAAAAGTTAGATGTGACTTTTTGTGAGAGTTTTTAACTGTAGCAAAACTAAAATTAAAAACTCAAATTGGTAAAATGAATTAGGCCTAAATCGGTAGCGTGAAAAAAGTCTCAAGCGCTTCCCCGTTGTTACATACTTGAACTATTCATCGTAAAAGACCTGTTAAGAGGAGGAATGCTAATTATTTATTTACAGTCTATTTAGTATATGAGTTCAAACCATGGCTTGAACTAAGATTCTTAATTATGACTTTTGAAATTTAAATTTTTTATAAGAAAAAAATATTATAGTAGAACAAAAACCGTGAAATTGCATTGTGACATAATTCATGTACCAAACATACACTAAATTTTAACTTTTAATAATATGCATTACAAAAAATCCCAACCAAAAAGAAAAAGGAAAAGAAAAGAAAAAAGACGGGAAGAAGCACAATTACTGAAACCATAGAGGACGTATTCGTAAATTGAAAAAACTTATGGGAGCTCTATTTGATTTTAAGCAAAATCCATTACTGACTAATCGGAAGTTCTCCGACCAGAGACAGAGGGGTTTCGAGTGGAGTTAGATTTGAACCTCTGGTTTCTAGGGTTTCCTTTTCTTCGCATTTTGTGAAGATAATTTAGGGTTCTGAGTCTGTCCGAGTTGATTGAGCTGGGGGACTCGGCGACTCGGCCATGTACAGTGGTTCGAGCGATGGGGAAAGCCACGAGGCGGCGGCGCAGAGGAAGATCCCGCCGGCTTCTTCCATGCCGTGGGTCCGAAACCTCCGCAGATACATCGGATCAGGCGTTGGACTTGGACCCGAGGCTCTGATGGGTATGCACAATTCTATGTCCACGATTCTTTTCGAGAATTTGGTTTATTTTGTTCGTAGAATTTCAATTTGGATACTTCTAGGTGACAGCTTGTTAATCTTCGGTGAAGTTAGTTAATCGGTGTTTTAAATTTCCGATATCTGTTTGGATGCTGAGAAAATGCGACGGAAACCGAGGAAATGATGACATATACTTGTTTTTAGGACAATGCTTGCGTACTAAAATGCGCGTTCGTGCAATTGAAGTGTCAGAGTTTTTAGGACAATACTTGATTTGGTTGTTAATCTTATGGTAATGTTGCTTAATCAGCTTTCTAGGTTCAATGTCTGTTCGGCTGCTGAGAATAGTGGGGCTGAAAGATCTTTTTTGAGTTAATGTCTGTTTTGGCTGCTGAGAAAATGAGGCTGAAACATCCTCTGAATTTGGAGTATTTAAGTTTGTGGAAGCAAGGAAATGTTAACGTATTCCTGTTTTGAGGACAAATAATACGTTAACTAGACGTCTTAAGGTTCTTGGATTGTAAAGTCTTGCCTTTATTTCTTAACAAAGAAATAGTGCATGGTGAATTCTGAGTGTTCATCTTGTTCGCTCGATGCACACTTGAGAATCTTCTTCGAATTTCAAGTGGACTTAGGGTTGATCATTTGGTTTTTGGTAGATTCATACGCGTGTGAGCACACACTTTTATCTTTGAGGGAACCATTTTGTTTGAATGTTAGAGACTACAAACTCTTTTTGGTTTCTGGCTTCCATTAATACACTACACTCTACAGTTATCTCTTATGCAAAACAGACTTTGGTGCTTTTTGTTATTTTTGGAGAAATGTAAGTTGGGTGCGTGTGCAGATTGGGTCTCATGTTGTTTTTAATTCACAATATATCTAAATTTTTATCTCCCACTTTTGAAGAGCTCGAAACAAAGAGAATCTTGCTGGATATTTTCAAAGAGAAGCAACAAAAAAGTGCTGCAGCGGGCACGATTCCAAGTTTCTATAAGAAGGCATGTATTAGTATTGTGACTCAAACTGAATTGCTAAGCTATTACTATATGGTGTGGATTTATAAGCCAATATTTGCTTTTACACTGCCTTTGAAAAATCAAAATTTGTGTTTTCTTTTGTTTCAGAAACCTGAAGAAGGATCTATCAGTAGCAAAGTCCAGCGACTGGCAAAATGTCGTTTTTTAAAGGTATTGTTTGGGTTTGTGTCTTGCTGACTCTTTTTTTTTTTTTTTTTTTTTTTGGTTGCTCTGATCTTGCTTACTCTGCTTACTCTTGTGTGTTTTTATCTTTCAAAGTGTTTGGGGTGATGCTTGTCATCTGACATTCTTCCATTGTTTATGCAGAAGCAATCAGATCTTTTGCTAAATACTGATGATCTGGATGTAATGTGGGTTTGCTTGAGGGAAAATTGTGTGATAGATGATGCAACTGGGGCGGAAAAGGCAAGTAGCATACAGTTTTTTATTTTGATATGTTACTCTACAATACTCAATGAAATTATTTGAGTTAAACGAATAAAAGTTATTCTAAGTATGTCTGATACAGAGGCCACAAAAAGATATTCTATTTTGTACTGTTCCTTGATGTTTTGCTTGGTATCCTTTTCTAGTAGACAATTTTGCTTGGGGGCATGTGCTGCATTTCATGAACTGCGGATTCTATATTCTTTCTTCTTCTTCTTCCATTTTTTTAATGATCCTTCAGGGTGCGTTTGGTTGGGGGGAAAGGAAAGGAATGGAAAGGAATGATGTTGTATTATGATGTTTGGTTGGCATTTAATACTCTGAATAGCCATTCCACGTGAATGACTTTTCCACCGCTTTAGTGGAATTGTCATTACCACCTGAGATGGGAGGAAAGGCCATTCCCTTGTTTGATTAATTGTTTTTCCACGATTAACCTTCCCACATTTCGTCCTAAAAAAACACCTTGGTTGATTTTCCTGCCCAAAGGTCGTGGGCTCAACTTCTCACCCAACTGTCGGCGCTCATCTCGTTGTCGCTGGCAAAGCTCTCCCTGTTCTCCTCCTACCCACACTAGTCTGAGCTCTATCGTTGTTCCGACGAGCCTTCCTCGCCCACGCAACCTTCCTCCGCCCTCACTGCCACATCGAAAAAGCCACCAGCCTTCTGCTTCTGACGGCATCTGTTTCTCCTGCCGCCTGAGCACTGAGCTCGTCGCTTCTCCCTCCTCTGCTGCTAATCGCCCAGATCGGCTAGATCTGTTAGCTTGTCACCCAGAAACGAGTAACGTAGAGCTCCTGAAGAGGGAGATGTCGAATGTCACCATCGCCATCTTGCTTCAAAATCTAGAGATAGAGTGGGTCTGAGATGTTTATCTTCTGTAACGGGTATAAGATGTTTTTTGTACATATGATTGAATTGGGTCAGTGATGAGATCGTTAGCACTTTGATGTCTTTCTTCTTTTATCAATTAATAATTTTAAGTGAAAGAAAAAACTTATCTGTTTTGATGTTTGAATGCTGAAGAAACGTTTTGATTTAAAACCAAAAAAATGTTCTCAAAAAATAAAAAACCAAAAAAGATGGATAAATTAACAATAGTTGCATATAAACGTATTAAAGATAGGGGTAGTTTTGTCCAAACAAAAATAGATACACTCCTTTTCATGGTATTCATAAAATTTTAACCAAACACAAGAATGTCCTTTCTTTTCCATTCCTATTACCATTACCGTTCCCTCACTGCAATCAAACTCACCCTCATATCTCAAAATTTTTATTCTGTGATATAATGATAATTTATGATATCATATGTTGTACTTTATCATCTTAAAATAGACATTTACGTAATGATTCTAATAAGTTATTTTCTTTTCATGTTGCAGATGAATTATGAAGACTTTTGCCATATTCAATCTATATGTACTGAGCAAATAGGCCCCAAGTGTAGGCGTTTTTTCAGCCCTTCAAATTTTATGAAGTTCGAGAAAGATGAACAAGGAAGAATTGCCATTCTGCCATTCTACCTTTATGTGATGCGAACGGTGGGCTCTTCAACGATTGGCTTATCTGAAAATTTTCTTTTATATGACCAAAGCATCAAAGTTGTGGCACTTACTGTTGGTTTTGCATAGGATTGCAGCTAACTATACTTTTCTGTTCAGGTTTCACTTACGCAGGCCAGAATTGATATGAGTGAGATTGACGAGGACTCTGATGGCTTCCTTCAACCACAGGTACCAAGTACTGACTTATTGTTGTGATGCTTTTTATTCCAGCTTGTTAGTTCTCACCTCTTATGCTCATAATAATATTTCCATCCATTTTCAGGAAATGCAGCAATATATACACGGTCTTATACCTAATCTGGCACAACTACGTGATATGCCTGCAGCCTTTATTGGAACATATTGCCGCATAGCTGCACGGAAGTTCTTCTTCTTTTGCGACCCTCAGAGACGAGGTTGGTTGTTGTTTCATTATAAGTAGGGAAAATACCCTAAAAGTCCCATGGCATGTTTGCCCATCTTATTATACAAATGTCTGAAATATCCCTTGTGATTTTAAAAGGGTCCAAAAATTATCCCTTGGACCAGTTAAATTTTGAAAATACCAAGGCTAGTTTTACTCATCTATATTAAATACTTCTTTAAAAAGTTAAATAAAGTAAAATTTAAAACTTGAAAGTATTAAAATAATAATAATAATAATGTCAAAGGAAGAAACCAAAAAGCTAAGTCCCCCCACCCCAACGGCAACCCAACCCCCTTCAAAAGGCAATGAATACTTTTTGATTAACAGCATTTATAGTTATAGGGAACAATCTAGACATTTGTATGAAAGAAGGGGCAAATGTGGTATTCCGAAAGAACATGGCAGATGTTTATTATAACTCTTGGGTAGAACTCATCCCCAAAAGCTAGTTTGTAGGGAGGGGGTGCCCAAGTGGTTATAAACCCACATGCTAAGCCCATATTAATAATGTGGGACTCAACCAGGATTCTAACATACCACCACACTTCCGACACCGACGTCCACGTGGCCCATTTTGGATGGCCCACTCTGGCCTTTTCAGGTCGCCCCTCCTCAGGTTGCCCCTTTCCGCAACGTGGGCCTGAGGAGGGGCATGCTCTGATACCAGTTGTTATAACCCTTGGGTAAAACTCATCCCCAAAAGCTAGTTTGTAGGGAGAGGGTGCTCAAGTAGTTATAAACCCACATGCTAACCCCATACTTTAACAATGTGGGACTCAATCAGGATCCTAACAAAGTGTAGGGTATTTTTCCCTGTAAGAAATTGTTGTTAGTTTGAAGTATTATTTGAATCAGTAAATGCCCGTATTATTTTTTTTTTTGTTGATTATTTTTTCTTAATTTTTAGCTGCAGTTTTTTTTTTTTTTTTCATGATAATATTGCTCTGCTTTATCCTTGTGATTGTTTTGTTGATTTTGCGTTTAATAGAATTTGTCCATTTTTTTGCTTCTGGTTCTTCATAAACTATTATTATTAAGAATTAAGACATCTTGGATCTAAACATTCACAGTAAGAAAAAAGTAGCAAGATTTATCTTTCAAGTTGACTAGTGGAATTGTCGTTTTGTTTTACATCTATTGCTTGCCACAGCCCCTGACAATTAGTTCTGTTTACAGGAAAAGCCTGTATAAAGAAAATTTTGTTAAGTAACTGCCTACAAGAACTGATGGAACTGCACCAGGTAAATTTTTCTCATGACAAAGCAAACACTAGTCTTTTGTACAAGGGAAAAAAGAAACGAAAGTTTTATCTTGTGTTGCATTTGCTATTTTTTTCGGGGCTGCTTGAAAGTCTTTGTGCTGCAACTTCATTGAACTGTACTTTTGTTTTGTTTTTGTTTTTCCTTTTCTTTTCTTTTCCCTGTCAATCTGTACTTTACGTTTTTTTTTTTTTGCGTGTGGTTTTTTTTTTTTCAAATTGTACTTTTGGCTGTAATGTTGTTTTAATGCTCTTCTAATAACAGGAAAGTGAAGAAGAAGTCACTGATACCGAACAAGCTGAAAACTGGTTCTCACTGACATCTGCACAGCGTATCTGTGGTGGGCACAATTCACATCCTTATTTTTATTGCATGTCTCATGGTTCCATTTCCGTTATCGTAACCTGTTTCATTTTTTTTCCCCCTAACTGGTCATTATTGATATGTTTATGCTGCCTTTTAGGTTAGACATTTTGCTTTTTATTCAAGAAGCTTAATTTGATCGACTCCAAACTTCTTTCTGCAGACATGTTTCTTGCACTTGCTAAAGATATGAACGGAGGTCACGGAACATTGAGCAAGCAGGCGCTTCGTGAATATGCAGATGGGACACTAACTGACATTTTCATTGAGAGAGGTATGTGTGAATTAAGTACCCTCTAGAGATGCTGGTCAGACCGTGCCAGTCAGTCCACCGTATAGGGGTCCATCTTAGGCTGTGTACCTAAGGGAGCTGCTGTTGAATTCTCTATTGAATCTATGAGCTGAACTTGTGAAACTTCTGTATTCCATATAATGTATTTCTAGGAACTGCTTATGTTTGTATGCATTATTAGGTTTGTTATGTTTTATTCATTCTTTCCTTTCAATGTGTTGCCTATAGTTTTTGATGAACATGTTGGACGCGGCAAAGGTGGTGGGGCCGGTGCAAGGGAGATGGACTTTGAATGCTTTTTGGACTTCGTCCTTGCATTAGAAAATAAAGATACACCAGAAGGATTGACATATTTGTTTCGGTGTCTTGATCTTCAAGGAAGAGGTTATCTTACAACTGCTGATATCCACTCTCTTTTCAGGTAAACAATCTATATTATTGCATTTAACTATTAGACAGGGTAATATTTTCGATTCTCTAGTTTGTTTACGTTGTTTGCTGGATTGCTAAAGCGGTTTTCAAAGAGGTTATTCTAATAACCATCTTCAAAGACCAGATGGGTTCAAAGCCCAAATATGGAAGCAAAGAAGGGGAGCATCCAATAATTGAGATGTTATCTGATACGACCTTCCTACAGAGAAGCTCTGCTTTTTTCCTACTTGTAGTGCTTGAGCAAGTTCTACGAGTCTCAGATTGCCAGAGACATGAATCTCTTTTTTATTGAACTCGTTAATTATAGTTTCAGTCAGCAATGATATAAAACTCAAATTACTGTTTCATCTCAATTTTTTCCCGACAAGTTGTGTTTTAAACTGTGTTATGAAAACTGTTTTTTCATGCATCATTTTCGTTACTAACATCATTTTAAATTGATCGGTTTATTTATTTGTTTTGCTTGTGAAACAGGGACGTGCATCAAAAATGGATTGAAGGCGGGAACTATGAACTGTGCATCGAGGATGTTAGGGATGAAATATGGGACATGGTCAAGCCTGCAGATCCACTGAAAATTACATTGGCTGATTTATTAGCATGCAAACAAGGTGGAACGGTAGCCAGCATGCTAATAGATGTGCGCGGTTTCTGGGCACACGACAACAGAGAAAATCTTCTGCAAGAGGAGGAAGAGCCTGAAGAAGAATGATGACTGAATTTCTTTCTTTTACTAACATGACTGGTTTTCTGGACCTTAACTTTGATCGTCTTATATTAATGTGTATGTTGATGTGATGTGCAAAATAGTGTTAGATTTTTTAGTTATATTAACAGTTTTGTGGTATTGAAAGTAGTAAATTCTTCAAACCCGGCTTCCATCTTTCTCATACACAATAATAAAACTATACAAATGAATTAAGAGTCCGTTCACTTTACTAATTTGAGTTTATAATTTGAATTGAGATGTGATTTTATATGAATTTTTTACTGTAATAAAAAAATTAGATGTGATTGTTTTTAAAAAAAATTTTACTGTAATAAAATTTAAATTCTAAACTTAAATCGGTAAAGTGATCAGAGTTTAAGTGCATTCACAAAACTAAAAGGAAAAGCCTTCTACTTTCACTGAAAAAAAAAAAAAAAAAAAGTCAATAATCCCAACACCAGTTTTGTATTGTTGAATGTTTTCCGGTTAACTATTTATTTATGTACTTATCGACTCACCAATTATTCAACTATTTACAAAAGATACTTTATGATACTTAAATTTGACCAAATTTTTAGTTAGCAAATAGTAGAAAGAAAATTGAATTGCCGTCGGTTTCAAAAACAATTAAACACTTGAGAAAATCAATACCAATTACTTTTCTTATTACATTTCATTACGGTTTGACCTTTCTTCCCCTATCATGCCAAGTGCATTTAAAACGGAATAAAAATGTTCAGCTTTGCTCTTGTTACGAGACCATCCATTGCTCTTCACCATAAGGCCTTCCCCATTTTCCATGGGTTCCAATAAGCGCTTCCAAAGCTTGGAATGTGGACTGTAGAGCCTCCTTTAATTCCTAAACTAGCAAAGCTGATTTTTAGATTGCAAGCAAATTATCCCGCAAATTATTCTCCACTCCCACAAACGATCTTCATTTTGCTTGCAGTGGTAGAAGCAGAACCATAAAAAATAAAAAATAAAAAATAAAAAAAAAATAAAAAAAAATTGCTCCAATTGGATCATGATTTCCATAACAGAAGCTTAAGAAGGATGAACAACTTTCTTCGGAAAGAGGCCCATAGAGGCTTAAATTCTAACTGATAAAGAACCCTGTTTTTCTGATGCCATTTCCAGCACTTGAAAATTGAAATAATGCTGCTCCAGTTCACCCATCTACTGCGTATATTCAACCACTGCATCATATGTTTCCATGGTAAATGAACTCTCCGCAAAACATCTGGAGGAAAAATTAGTCCCGGTAAGTAAACAAATAGTCAACAGAATCGATGAAGCAAAAGGAAATTAGTCGAGAAATTGTGCTTCCGTAAAGAATAAAGAAAAGCAAATGAGAATGATGAAACATCGAGTAGTAATGAAACTGCAAAATCAAGACTCAGTTGCACCTATGAGATGAGACTTGTTATAACGAAAACTCAAAACAGACATAGCAGGAGGTTGGGTTGGTTACTGTTTTCACCAACATGTTGCACATGCTTGTCAGTTTCTAAATCTTTATTTCATTTTCAACCCCCCGTCTCCAAATGACCCCGTGTGACCCAAGATAAAAAAAAAAACTACATATGTTACTCATCAAGGGAAGCAAACTTCTTACAACCCATTCAATCAATGAGACCACAAGACAGCCATACATTCGAAGGTCAATCATACATACGCAAACTAAATTCTCCTAAAGCATCAAATGAAAGGCCAGCAAAGTTACTTCGCACTCAATTTCAATTTCACCTGAATTCATGCCAAAAAAGGTCGGTTTTGTTGAGCAGGAATGCACGTAATTCTGTGAGGAACTGATCTCCTTGACCGGGACCGGGCTGTCCAGAAGTGCAATGAAACTTCTTTTCGAGGGTCGCAATGTAAAGTGAAGTCGCCACATGAACAATCACAGATGGATCTGGGTCCCCAAGCACAGCTTGTAGCTCCCTTCGAACCCACGGTTCTATTCTCCTCAATATCCTTTCCCTCGCACCACTATTTCCCGATACATTCTAAAGTTTCAAAGACAGGATTTCGAACATGAGACGTATATACATGTGAATTCAAGTATACGCATGTGTGTGTACTTTTAAGTTCTAGACGTATAACAAATGTAATGTATGTAAATATCATACATGAATATACGTCTATAAACACACTATATAAAATTGCTTCACATTAGTTATGGTTTTCAGAAAAAAACAAGAACAAACTTGTTTTCTGAGTTTTCTCTTATAAATTTTCTCCCCTCGGAAAACAATGAGAAAAAATGTCAAAACACGTATTTTGTTTCTTTCCAGGATTAAAAAGGCACATTTTCTCTGACAGTAAAAATACCTGGTCAACACGGTCTATTGATGTTGAAGGAACAGCTTTCAAACGTCGCTCGTATATGCTGAAACATATATATATATATATATATATATATATATATATAATTGCTAAATTAGCAACAATCTTTTTCAGCTTAAAGCGTGAGAAGAAAGATTGAATTCATAAGAGACAAACCTCGCACGCCATTGAAGTTTTCTCTGAGCAATGACGTCAGCACCGACAGATCCCACCCGTCCAAACGACCGCCGCCACGGCACCGGCGTCGTTCGCCGTCGAGAAGAATTTATCGCGATCCTATAAACAACAAAAAGGTTCGAAATTGTAATTCCGACAAATCCAAAAGACCAGAAGCTAATTATCGAAACAAAAAGCTCGGACCTTCGAGGACCTTCTTCTTCTTCTTCGAAGCGGAAGTTTCTAGAACTTGTTGTTTCGAGAGGCGGTAAGCGGTGTCGATGGAACTTTCCAGAAGATAAGCTGATGCGGGAGAACCAAGAGTCGAAATCGGAGTTGCAGAGAGGGCATTTTCGTCTGAAGAAGCTCCACTTGCGAATGCAATGCTCGCAGTAGGCGTGGTTGCACGCCGTGAGCACCGCAGAGGTCCTTCCATGAAGGTATTCCAGGCAAATTGGACAATATTGCCCTCGGATCGCCGGCAAAATTACTCGCCGGAGAAACTTCGTTTTGCTCGACGGTGACTTTCGGGAAAACGATGAGCGTTCCATGAGTTTCGAGTCTTTTGACTTCGGTAATATTGGATAATGGAAAGAGTATTAATGGGCTGAATTGGGCCGATAGGCTAAAGGCAGTTCCTATCTGGGCTCCTTGACAACGCCTATAGGCTGGGCCTACTCTTTCTGGGTTCAGGGGTCAATTCAAGAACTTGGGAGGATAGAGAGAGATAGAGAAGAGATAGAAAAAATAAAAAATTTACCCTTATCCGTGAGGGTGAGGAATGGTGTTTAATTTTAATTCAAAATTTTGTATTTTCGAAAAATATAAAAAATTAGATATTTTTTAAAAGTACGAAATTATTTATTTAATTTAAAAAAAAATTTATTTATTATTTTATGTGTATATATTAATAAATGTTTTATGAATATTAGTGAAAATTTTATAATTATTTATGTGATTTTAAATATTATATATAAGTCTTAAATACAAAAGGATAATATTCAAAGATAATAATCAAAACGATGATCGTAATAAATTTAATTAAAGTTTGAAATCTTACAATATTTAAGAATAATAAAATGATGTTCGTAATCTTTAATTAAAACATTACTAATACATGTCATTCTCGTTAAGAATGAAACAATGTTATCCACGCTGTTAATATGGTGAGATATTGAATGAGTGTATTACGTATAATGAGATTATATGGAATAAGGATACAGAAACAATATGAATTTCTAATAATTTCTATTAAGTATAGAAATTCTAATTGAGTTTATCGATAATCATATATAGAATGATCTTAATCCTGAGTTATTAACAGACTCATGTTTATAGATTTGTGTCTTTTGATTTACTCAGTACAGATTTTGAGATGTTGAATCATATTCCTTGTATTTTGAAGACATGATGAAGTGAGTGGCCGAGAATGTTATTATATGAGATGAAATCCATTCCTTCTTGAGAAATAAGTAGATAAATAACTCTCTTGAGAGTTGATTTGGTACTTGGATCAGTAGGAGCTCGGATTTATGAATTTGTTTTATGAATCATTGTCCATTAGAAAATCAATGGTACTCAATGATAAAGATGTAATTAGAGCGGTTAACGAGTTTCACCTATTTCTAATTATGAATTATTTATGGTGGATTTATCTATATATAATGACTATATCAAATGGACACTTCACAGTTTAGAAGTAATTTATGTCTATAATTATGAAAGTGTAATTCCAAGTTTATAGTAGAGTAACTTTTAGAATTAATAAAATTAATTAATTAATTAAAGAGTTTAATTAATTATTAATTTTATTAGAGCTCAGAATTATATGTATGAGTTCTCGCGTCATCTTTGTAATCCTACAAGACACTAAGGGCAAAATAAGAATTTTAGAATTATGGAATTCTAAAATAAAAGGCTTAAGAATAATTAATTAAGAATTAATTATAAAATTAAATAATGTGATTATTTAAATTTGAATTTTGAAACACATACGTGATGGTGTTCACATAGTGTGAATGCGCAGTACAGTGTGAATCCCTCTGTGATTCAATTGCTTGCTCTCCAAGTTATCCAATTGACTTATTTGATAAGTTGTCCAATTTAAAATTCAAATTGATTTAAGTTTGACTTAAATTGGAATTTGAATTTGAGACAAAATTAAATTGTAGGATAAATGCAAAATTTTATCATATTCTTTATCTACAGTATACGCCTACCACATGGAGGAATTTCCCTATGGTGGTCGGCCAACATGTGGATAAGGGAGAGTGGATTTTGTTTCAAACATCAAATTAGAAGTGTGAGATAATTATCAAGCTTTATCTTGGAGATAAAAATTAGCTTTTTTCTGGGATTTTGACTACTACTCTATAAATAGGAGATTGCAAAAAAATGGAGCACACAATTTTTGCTTTCTCCTAGCATTAGTGGCCTATTTCTATAGAGTGTGGGAAGGAAATTTTTCTCTAAAAATTTCACGTCGTGCATGTGTTGGTGTTCATGGAAACTTTGAGCATTTATTTGCTAATCTCGTTTTGTTTCAGATGTGCCCACACACATGCCTTCATAGATTCTAAGAATTGATGAGGAAGATTCAGGTATTCTAAACCATCTTGGAGCAAGGAATGTTTGAGGTCAAAGAAATTAAGTTATCATTCCAATCATCCGCTAGGTAAATAAATTAATTTAATTAATTTATTCGTATATAAATTAATGTAATATATAAAGGGCCCGTTTAGTTCGCTGATTCAAGTTTTTAATTCGAGTTGAGATGTGACTTTATGTGAGAGTGTTTTTACAATAGCAAAAAAGTTAGATGTGACTGTTTCTAAGAGTTTTTTACTGTAGCAAAACTTGAATCAGTAAAATGAACAGGGCCAAAGTATCTCAAAGTTTTATGAAAATTTTTAATATAAACAATCCGCTAAGCACACACTTCCGCATCCGAAATCGTTTTGGAAACCAACTATGAGTTTGGACATTTACCCCTTATTATTGATAAATACTCTTTTGTTATTGTAATAATTTGACTAAAACAGTTATGAATTCAGAATAAATGGTAAAAATCCCAACTCATGCACTTTCAAGGGGTATTTGTCAAGATTACCTTAATGCAAATACTAATGCCAATTGTATATTTAACATTAAAAAACATAATATGGTATGTTATTTTCATTTTTATTTTAATGCATAATACTATTTGAAATGCTAAATCTACCTTTTTACATAATCATTAAGCTTTGAAAGTTGTAAAAGTAAATTTTTATTTTTAAAATGTTAATTATAAAATGTAAAAATTGCAATAATGACATGAAAAAGTAAATATTTCAGCCAATAGGAATCAAATGTCAAATTTTCTATATACTATATTTGATGAAAATTTTGTTATGAAGTATAACATCCGAGAAATTTGACACAACAATAGCATTATATTAAAGAATGTTTTTTATACTCAAATGTTAAATTTACAATTGATATATCAATTATAATATTGCATCGGAGATGCTCTAATATCTTATTGAGAAAATAAGATAAATACCCCTTTAAATAGTATCTCTTTAATAGTGTCCCATAAATATTAGCTCATTGATTTCTAGTCAAATGACAATACTAATTAAAGGGTATTAATTAAAAGTAAAGAGTAAAATTCAAACATATGCATACGAAGAATAAGTTCAACATTTTTCTCTATCTCTTCTCATTATCTCAATTAGAATCATTAATGGAAAAAGAGACACAAATCCTATTTAAGGGTGAATGGGTATGAATTTTTACCCATTATTTTTTATTAATATTATTTTTAATCAAATAATTATATTAATAAAAAAGTATGAACTACGAGCAAAATGTTAAAATCTAGAACCATGTACGATAAATTTAACAATTTTCTCATCACGCACAAATTTATTAAGTAAAAACATTTATCTACCAATTTTCTCATTAGTTATCAGTATTCATAATGATGACGATGATGATGTTTTAGGGATCTCACCTTTGTTATAATTTTCTCCAACATATTAACTCACTCACATTTAGTTGATTTTTTTTTTTAATGAACATTTCGTTGTTATTTTTGTACTGGTAAACGCAATTTTTTAATATTAAAATTTTTAAATATCTATTATTAAAAAGATTTAAAATTCACAAGATTAAAAAAAAAGGTGAAAAATTATTAGTCGCTAAAAAAAAAATTAAGCTAAACCGGATTTCATAATAATAGGTTTAAGCTATAATTTGCATATATAACTTACTACTAAGATCTCGTTCACTTTACTGATTTGAGTTTTCAGTTTTAAGTTTCTACAGTAAAAAGTTTTCAGAAAATATCACATCAAAATATTCTATTACAGTGAAAAGCTCTCAAAAAAAATATCACATCTCAACTCAAATTAAAAACTCAAATCTACAAAATGAACGAGGTCTAAATTTACATTTGACAATCCCCTGTCTATAAATTCAAAATAATAATAATAATAATAATAAGGTGAATCATAAAAATACAATTTTATGAAAGTGCTGTCGTTTTGTCGTCAAGAGTAGAGAGGGACCGTCAACGCTGTCGTTTTGCTGAAGACAAAAGACGGGGCCAACCAAAACACTGTCGTTTTTGGACTCCAGAACTCCAGAAGCAAGTAGGTAGTGAACCGGTGCTGTTGGGGTATTAAGAGAGAGAAAGAGAGAGGAGAGAGAGAGAGGTTTTGTGAGGAGATTTATTTCAATTTTGATGTGTCTCATTCAATAAACAAACCAACCAAAAATTGGTTCAAATTTTTTCATCAACAAAACAAAAACCACGTTTTTTTTTTTTTTTTTTTTTTCTCTTCTCAGTATTCACTTTCTTCTCTCGCAAAAATGGACGTTCCAAAGGATCAAATCTCTACTCTTATCGACCTCGGCCTCCACAACTCAGCTCAAATGCTCGTAAATCTTTTTTTTTTTTTTTTTTTTTTTTTTTTTTTTTTTTTTTTTTTTTTGTAGAGTTTCGCTTGAATAGAGCTGTTTAATTTTTTTTTTTTGGAATTTTTTGAATAGGGTTGCTTTCTTGTATCGTCACCTGCTGCGAATGCCGAGACCAATCTACACCTCAAAGCTGAAAGCTTGGTAAAACTATCTCCAACTTCACTTTCATCTTTTTTTATTTTTATTTTTTATTTTTTATAAATTGCTTCTGGGTATCTTCAGGTGCTACTCGGTGATGCATTGTTTCGGGAGAGGGAATATCGCCGAGCGATTGTAAGGAAAAAAAATATAATTAGAAAGCTTTAATTAATTATTATTATTATTAGTATGATAGTTATAATTGTTGGTAGTTATTATCAAATCTTGTTTTGAATTGACCCATTTCGTATGATTGAAACTCTTTAGATACAAGATTAAACCTCCTATTTTTACTCAGATTGTTAAATATATATATATATATATATATTTGTGTACTTAGTTTTATGATACTACTATGTCATATGTTGCCGAAGAGTTTTCAAGTATCTAGAATAATTCTCTATCTGCCATGTATGAAGTTTTGTAAATTTAGACTGCTGCAATTCGGTCTCGAACCTATTTTAATTTTCAAGTATCTAGAATAATTCTCTATCTGCCACGTATGAAGTTTTGTAAATTTAGACTGCTGCAATTCGGTCTCGAACCTATTTTAAGAATTAGACGCTCTAATCCTTTACTTTTAAGAGCAATAAAACCGAGGAAAAACAAATAAGTGCATACAAGATTTCTAGTGGTACATCCTTAATGTGAGAGCTACATTCACTTTTAGTCGCTGCGGAATTTCACTATGAAACAAGAAGAATATTGTAAGAGAAATCACACGCCTCATGCCTATTAGATTACGTGTTTTTCTCTATCCTCTCATGACCCGAAACAGGCGCCTCCCTACATTAGTATAATTTGGACAATAATTAGGCTTCACTCACTAAAAGTTATGGTATATATTGTTTATTATATTTGTTTGGTTTTGTTGGCAGCATATGTACAAGCAAGCATTGCAATATTACAAGACTGCAAAACAAAATTCAACCAGTACTAGAAGTGCATTGTCGTCGAACAGGTCCTCTTCTCCGAATTCTTTTAACATTTCAGCAATTAATGAAAATGAGGTAGACCCTTTTTTTTTCCTTTGCATTTTTGTTCGTTTGAGCTTATTTTAGCGTGATAGTATATTTATTTGTTATGGGTTCTAAGATTAAGATTACTCATGCAGAGATTCTCTTGTTTTGATATGATGTGCATCTGACAGGTGAAGTTCAAAATTGCATCTTGTCATTGTTCTTTAAACGAGAACAGGCTGGCTCTTGCTGAGGTATGTAGGCCCACGCATTCTTGTTAGATGGATTATTTAATGAAGTAGAAACTTGGGACAACTTTTGTCAGATTGCATAGAGTATTTCATTTTCACTCTGACTGTTCCATTGCGATATTTGGAGATCTTGAAATTCTTATGTTATTTTATGGTTTTTGCTTGATAGTTGTTTTCTTTCCTTTTCTATGAGCTTATAGTTTTTGGAACCCCATTACTTCGCAGATGGAGCAAATTAACAAAGGCAGAAACTTGCAGATGAATCTTTTAATGGGAAAGCTTTATCGATATTCCAGAAATAATCGTTCTGCTATTACATGTTATAAAGAATGCCTAAGGTTTGTTTTAAGGCCCGTTTAGTTCGCTGATTCAAGTTTTTAATTCGAGTTGAGATTTGATTTTATGTGAGAGCTTTTTACTGTAGCAAAAAAGTTAGATGTGATTGTTTGTGAGAGCTTTTTACTGTAGCAAAACTCGAATTCTAAACTCGAATAAGCGAAATGAACGGGGCTAGTTTTCCAATCATTTTATTTGGTATAGGAGATTATTTTATTTTATTTTTTCTTTTAGGCTCTAGAATAATTTATGGATTTTATTTAACAATTATGTTGTTCACTTTTATGCCTTGATGACAGGCATTGCCCTTATGTAATTGAGGCTATTATAGCATTAGCAGAGCTTGGAGTTTCTGTCAAAGACATCGTTTCATTGTTTCCTCAGGTTTGTTTATGAAGCACTGGCACAGAGCAACTTATTTTCTGATTGAATAATTTATTTATAGGACGTGTAAAACTATGTTCTCTTCTGTTATTGATGATATTTATTATCTTTGTACGCTTTAATCCAGACTCCAAACAGAAGTGGGAGGGTTCCATTTGATTGTTTTGACTCAAGTCGTTGGCTTCAAGTAAGTATTGGACAAGGTTGCTGATTTTTTTCTTTTCCCCTTTCACGTTTTGACATTTAAAGTCAATCATCAATGGGACTTGCATTATTATGAAGCAGTAGAAAATTGTTCTGAGTTGCTTCAATACCAGAGTCATAAACCTTCTGTCTACAAATCCAAACATTCTCCTTGCAAAATATTTTCATTTGGGCTATTGATCTCAATATATAAATCTTCTCACGTGTTCATACTCAACTATTTTGTGCAGCGTTATGTTGAAGCTCAGTGTTGCATTGCTTCAAATGACTACAAAGGTAAAAGAAATATTTCTTCTGTTTGAGGGTTGGTTCCATTTGTGAGTGTCTGTATGAAAAATGGAGAATATCTGCCTAGTCGTGTATTGTGAAATGATATGCTAAAAGTCAAGTACATATGCATCAGAAATCTAATCTGTTGCGTGTCGGCATTAGCTATATACATCACGTTTTCTTTCACCTCAAGCAAAGAAATGGTAAAAGGAGACTTGGTGTAAATTAAACTGGAAATTTCTCCTTTATTGACTGGTTTACATTAGGGTGTATGAGTTTTCTTTAAACCACGATCTTTCTTCTGTTCCTCAAGAGTATTTAATGATTGGTGAATTTTTTTGTCCTTTATATATATATATATATATATATTTATTTATTTATCTTTTGCTTCAAGTACATGCTACATCTGATGAATGATGAATATTTTTAATCCTTTTGTTTTCTTTTCCTTTTAATTACAACTTTTTTGTTTTTAATGTGTGTTTGCAGGTGGTCTGGAATTGTTTTCAGATCTTTTACAACGTTTTCCAAATAACATACACTTATTACTTGAGACTGCGAAGGTTCGAAATTTATTTAGTAGTGTTTTCTGTGAAGCTCCTTTCATTCACTAGAATTGTTTACCTTTTTATTTTACTTCATGATAAAAATGGAATATAAGTTGTACAATTGAGAACTAAGCAAATTTTGACATTTTGGCTTGCTTATGAAGGTAGTTTTCTGTATGAATTTTTCATTTAAGAGATAATGAGAAGCGAATTGTGTATTCGGTGTCACTGTAAAGAAACATAAAAGAGTTGCACTATACTGGAAAATGGATGTGTTTTACTCCGATTACTTACAGTCAATAAGTACTAAAAGTTATATTTTGCTTGTTCTTTGAAGAGAGGAACCAAAGCATCTTGACTTGTCTTTTTATATGAATATCGAAATTGTAGGTTGAAGCAATCATTGGAAAGAACGATGAGGCCATAATGAATTTCGAAAAGGTAACAATAACATGACATTTTATTGAGGCAACACTTGTTTTTTTTTTTTTTTTTTTTTTTTTTTTTTTTCATCTTTCTTAGCCAAAGAATTATATCTAATTTTTTAAGCTTTATGGTCATTTCAGGCTTGCTCCATTGATCCATATCTGGTAACTTACATGGATGAGTATGCAATGCTTCTAAAGATAAAGTCAGACTTCTCAAAGCTAAACAAATTGGTGCACGATTTGTTGGTTACTGATCCTACGAGGCCAGAAGTTTTTGTAGCATTGTCTGTCCTGTGGGAAAAAAAAGATGAGAGAGGAGCTTTATCCTATGCTGACAAGGTTGGTTTGTTTAGTTAGCTGAAATTGACTTCCTTTTTTTTGTTAGACATCTGACATTATCTGTCTTTGCAATCAGAGCATACGAATAGATGAGAGGCACATACCAGGTTATATTATGAAGGTACCTTTGTAAATCTTAATTTTCCTAATGAAACTGAAAGTTGTCATACGGATCATGACTCTTTAATATTAAAATTAATGCTCACTACAATTAATCTCCTCAGGGCAACCTGTTGTTGACTCTGAAGCGACCAGAAGCAGCTGTGGTTGCTTTCAGGGTAGCTCAAGAGTTGAGACCTGATATTCGTTCTTATCAAGGTATGATTTTTCAGCGGAAGGCCCCTTGTCTTTCATGTCTTTATTTGGTTTGTAAGCCTTTATGGATCCTTTTATAAATGAAGAATAATCAAGAATTCGTGAGTCCTTGAAATGATAGGTTGCTCATTTGTTTTAGGTTTGGTTCATTCTTATTTGGCTCTCTCTAAAATCAAAGAGGCTCTTTATGCTGCTAGGGAGGCAATGAAAGCCATGCCTCAATCTGCAAAGGCTCTAAAACTAGTAGGTGATGTACATGCTAGTAACTCTGGTGGCAGGGAGAAGGTAAAAGTAAAAATAGCAAAACATTATTACAGCATCAGTTCATAAGTAGAGTTTAACTCTCGTGTTTATTTTTGAGATATTTACATTGAAGTTAACCTTGCTACAGGCCAAAAAGTTCTATGAATCAGCCCTTAGGCTGGAACCTGGTTACCTTGGAGCTGCACTAGCTCTGGCTGAGCTCCATGTTATTGAAGGGCGAAATGGAGACGCTGTAACTCTGCTTGAACGATATCTCAAGGACTGGGCTGATGACTCCCTTCACGTAAAACTAGCCCAAGTATTTGCTGCAACAAATATGTTGCAGGATGCATTGTCTCATTATCAAGCTGCTTTGAGGTACGTTAACCCTTGTATACAAGTGTATCTGAAATTACTTGCTTTCTCTTCGGACTCAATAGTCTGCTATCCCATTGAGAATTTTTTATGGGCTTTCTGGGGTATGAGAAACTCTGAAGAAGAATTAGGTGCTAGGGCCATTGGAAATTTATGTGCAACTATACAAAGGTTTTCCAGAAACAAAGTCATTTGGTTTTCTGTCATTTCACTTCAAATGTTACATTATATCACGGGGAAGCTACTTATTACTATAGGATGTCTCAAATTACACTGAATGTTGATCATATGATACGTGGACGGATTCTTGTCATAGATGCTCACATTTTTTTCAACATGCGTTGCAGGATCAACCTGCAGAATGAAGCTGCAAAAAAGGGGTTAGAGCGCTTAGAGAAACAGATGAAGGTTTTGCTTCAACTTTAGTGTTCCATGGCAATAATCATTAGCCAGTTGAGCTAGATTGTGATTTTAAAAGTTTGTTGTTTTGTAGGGTGTCGATCCGGATGCACCTGAAGATGATGAAGAAAATGAGGTTGAGGATGCCGACGCGGACCAAGAAGAGACTGACCTTTTATGAGAACTATACCATCCAATTACAGATATTTGCGAAGTTTGCTTAAATGAGAAAATGAGATGTGGCAGTTGGCAGATCAAAGCTGAGAACTGACGAGAAGTTCTATATCGGCCGCCTTTGAGCTGCTATTTTCAGTTTCTGTTTTAGAGAGGATTGGAGAAATGAATTTTGTCGTTGATATCTACCCAGTGTGTCAAGGAGATTGAAACAAATTTCTAGCATAAATATGAAGTGAAATGCCCGAATCAGTAGACGAGGAACGGCGACGAACATCGACCGTTGGCTGCTGCTGAGTCATTTAAACTTCATGAAAAAAGTGATGTGCGTCTCATGCTGGGTAACACTGTCATTTGTAATTCCCTGTCTATTTTTGTTGCGTACTTGCTTGTCTTTCATTTTATATTTTGTTGTTGAAGTTGATTTCATGTCACAGCTTGTATAAAATGAGTTTAGTCATTCTTAACTAAGACGATGAAGAAGATCGGCATTGTTGATTATTTTAATGCGGTAATAAAAATGGCATCTGTTTGAGAAGCTACTATTTCACGTTGTTGCCCTCGCTTTACAAGTATACCGAAAACTCGCCTCATTCCGTTTGTGGTGGATTCTAACTATGAAGTTGCCTGCCTACTTTTATTTATTTATTTTTTCCGAATTCCAAATTGAATTAGGTACTTCCGAATAAACGAATTCCAAATATAGCTTAAGTTTGCAAAGTTAAACGAAAAAGTACTGTTATCCGTACTTGACCTAATAATTTGACATACAATCCAGTTGAGACATTGTTAGGTACCTAGCTCAAAAAATTAACCAAACACCAATTCCACACTCACACACACACCAGAAACAACAAGAAAATGATAGTAATCAGGGAGATTTTTATTAATCCAATCAACCAAGTACACCGAATTACACTGAAAAAGTAAGGATAGATCGGAGATTTTGAGCTCTCCGGCACTCCTAGCTGTTTCCGGTGACACTCAAACTCAGAAGATGAAAAATGCTGACTAACCCCCTACTGCTCATTCCTACACCCAGTCCGTCCCATTGGACGAGCAGGTCCAAGTCATGTGGTCCTCCCTCTCAAGCCCAGCATGCGCGCAGGATGGTTACGGGCTGGACTAGAAGCCTGAGCTCCTCTGAGAGATGTGGCGACAAAGGGTGGTCGGTTGGAGTGTCTCCCCTGAATGCTTTAAGTTGAGAGACATGAAACACCGGGTGAATGCGAGCATCCTTCGGAAGTGTGAGACAGTAGGCAACACGTCCAATCTTTTCAGCGACTGCGAAAGGGCCATAGTATTGGGGTGCCAACTTCTCGTTGAGCTTCTTGGCCAAGGACTTCAACCGGCAGGGCCGAAGCTTGAGGATAGCAAGATTGCCCGGCAGCGCAAAATGCATATCGCGGCGGTGGGCATCCGCAAACTTTTTCATGCTTTGTTGTGCCTTCTCCAATTGCTCCTTGAGCTCATCGAACATAGAATTTCGGAGCTGTATCTGCTTGTCTACTTCAACATCCAAGGAAGAAATATCTTGGAATCAGTATAACACCGAGGGATCCCGGCCATAGACAATGCGGAAAAGGGGTATACTTAGTGGAGGCATTGTATGTGGTATTGAGCCAATACTCCACCCACGGGAGGAATTTTAGCCACAATTTCGGTTTCACAAGCGATGCACCTCAAATATGTCTCTAAGCAACGATTCACCACCTTGATTTGGCCATTGGATTCGGGGTTGTAGGCGGAGTTAGTGTGCAGCCTGGTCCCTTAGAGGTTGAACAGCTCCCGCCAAAACGTGCTCATGAATATGGGGTCACGATCACTAACGATTGAGTGGGGAACCCCATGAAGCCGAACAATCTCTCGAGCGAACAATTCGGCTACCGATTTTGTCAAGAACGAGTGTGAGAGAGATCAGAAGTGGGCATACTTGGACAATCTATCAACCACCACAAAAATAGTATCTCGGCCCTCCGACTTAGGCAACCCACCGATGAAATCCATCGAAATGTCCTCCCAAATTTAGTTTGGGATTGCGAGATTGCAAGAGACCTGCGGGAGACATTGCTTCACTCTTGGTACTTTGACATGTCACACAACGGGTCACATAATCACGAATCTCCTCTTTCATTCTCGGCCAAAAGAGATTACTTGCCACCCTCTTGTAAGTGCGGAAATACCCTGAATGGCCGCCTACTACCGAGTCATAAAACTCATGCAACAATCGAGGAATCCAAGGAGATGATCCTGGCAACACCACCCTTTCCTTGTAGAGCAACAGCCCCACGTGCACCATTTCCCCTCCTTTCAACTTGGCTATCAACCCCGAACACCACTCATCCGCCTGCTACCCCCGCTTAACATCCGCCAAATCCACCAAGCAGGGCACATATATGGCCATTAGATCCATCATTTGCTCCTCTCCCCGCATTGACAAGGCATCCGCCACCCTATTTGCAGCGTTAGGTTTAAATTGAACCTCGAAATCATAGCCCAAATGTAATGACCGAGAAAATTCAAGAATTAAATAATGTAAATTTATTTATTTAAGGACTTTTCTCAGTAACTTGCTGTCATATTTTGTGACTAAAGGATTTATGGAAATTATGTATCAAGTCTTATGATGAGTTCATAATTTAAGAACAAGTAAATTCAGTTGATAATTAAATAAATTCTCAAAAGTCAGTATGAAGTAATAAGAATAACTATAAGAATAGAACATTAAGGTGTGATTACTAAGTGTTCATTAAACCTTGCTTATGTAAGCAAGATGACATCAAGTAAGCAATTATAAATTTAAGTTAGGTAAGATACCGTTACCGACTTTCAGACTGCAATAAGGAAAGATGTGCAGAATGCTGTGTTAAACCCACAAGTGAGCCAACACTTGAATCTTAAGGTTAAGAAATGAAAGGGAATTGAAAGACATCAATTCTAGGGTTTTAGAAATAATCAGAACGAAGAATGAACAAAAAATAGATCCAGAAGGCCAAATCGCGTAAATTGGGGGTTCGACTCATTTAAGTGGACCGAGTCAAAATTTGTTGACCAAGAGTCGACCAAAACGTCACCCTTGAAAAGTTAGTCAAGAATGGTCAAAGTTGACTAAGTTGACCAACTGTCTGAAAAGCGTAGATAAAATGCGCACTGGACAGGAAATTAAGCTGAACCAAAATAGGATAATTAATAAATGATCAATGGTTGAGATTAAAAGTAACAAAAGATTGGATGGAGGATGTGGAAAGAGGGATGAAGGGCAGCCGGCGAACTTAATGAGGAAGCAAGAGATATTTGTTAGAATTTTTGCAAAAAATTCATTGGAAAAGTCAAATTTTGCATTATTGGTCCCTTGCTTTATGATGGTTGGTTCAAAGTTGAACAAATACATGTAAATGGTCACTTTCACGTGGAAAAGAAACCAGAGAGCCCAGCCAAGAGAAGTAGAGAGAAAAAAATTTCCAAAGTGATAAAAGAGGGATTTAAGCGGAAATTAACGGAATTACCGAGGAACAACGCCACTGAAGCTTGATCTTCATTCCCTAAGGTAAGATTTCAAAGTTTTTCCTCTTATTTCCTCTTCCTTGGCTGCCGTGGAAGTTTTGGGAAGTATGAAATTTTTTTTTTTGCTAAAAATGGTGATTTGCTTGTAATAGTTAAGGTATTTGAAATCTAGTGAACTAAGGATAAATTCTTGGTTATTGAACTTTTGTTTCTAGCAATTCTTGATATAGAGAATTTTGATAGAAATGTGGAGAAAACCCTAGAACCATGATGATGTTGATGGTGTATTTGAAAGAGAAAGGATATGGTTTGTATTTGATGGTGAAAATAATGGATAAAGCGAGCTAAAGTTAGCTCGTAAAACATAGAAAAATAAGGCGAAACTCCGCCAAAATTTAGTTTAAGAATTTGAGGTTAAACCTAGCTTTAGTTCTCGAATTTAAGGCTAAACTTGGTTTTAATTCTAAATAGAAGCTTTAAACTATTTTCTTAGGAAAAAAACACTACATAACTGTTAAAACAGTTTTGGTGTTGAACCGAGGAGTTCGCTGAAGAACTCAAGGTAGAATCTCAAGAAAGTATGTTGATTTCAGACTTTGCTAATAAAAACTAAGATAATCACGATTCAATAAACCTAATCTTTAAATTAGAAACAAGGTTTTACAACCCTTAGAATAGGAAAAGAGAAAGCGAGCCATAAATAAAGAAGTTAGACTTTCTTTCAAGCTTGCTAAAATATAATAGCAAGTGATAGTTAATCTCACACTCTTAATGGGTGTTCATTCTCAAAAACAAGAAAGAAAGAGAACAGACCCTTTGGCGAATAGAGAGTTCCACTTTCTAAAATAGGTAAGTAGGAATCTCACCTACAGTATAAATAGATTTTAAAATAAATAGTGCACATGAATTATATATGTTTAAGTATATTTCATGTTATAGTAATAATATGCTTTGCTTTGTCAAATTGCATATACCTTAATAAGTTAAGAGGAACTTATAAGAAAAAACACAATTGAGTGTTGTACCCGCCTCCGCAAGGGAGGTACTCAGTTCAGTTTAAATTATGGTGTCGTTGGGAACCTTACAAACCCTTACGTCTCGATGATTGCGTGCAATGGTATGAGCACTCGGGCCCATTAGTAAATAAGATAAATTCAGATAGTAAAACTATGATAAACCATCATAAGTCAACATAATCAATTCATGCATATATAGTCATGTGAACTTTCAGTTATTTTGCGAGTAATAGTTCCTACTTGCTGAGTGAAAGCTCATTTTAGAGTATTTATACAGTAGGTAAGCAACCTGCACATAATGTTTGATGGACTGATGGCGAGGCAGCGGACGAGTGGGGTGGAGGTCGGGGAATGGATACCGCATGCAATTATTTCCGCAACAATTTAAAATTTTAAAAAAGATTTTCTTGAATATGTCAATGAAATTGTGTTTTGGAAGTTTGTAGTGAGATTTTTAAGTTTGTGTAAGCTAGCAGGATTTTGAGAAGTAAAAATATACCTATGTGTAAATTTATGCTTTAAAAAAGAAATTGTTTTTGAAGTATAAACACTCTGCTATGTTCAAAAGTGTAAACCAAAAATTTATGTCGTTACAATAATTTTAAAAGAATGATATAACATTCTACATAAAAAAAAAAGAATGATATAGTTTTTTTTTTTTTTTTTAGGAGAAAGAACTTATGCCTAGAATGCTACAACATTTGCTATAACATTTTGTTTCAGAATGTTACAACATTCGTAATAACATTTTATTTAAGTTATAAGAAAATGCTACAGCATTCAAAAAATCATTTTAAAAATAAAATGCTACGACATTCATACATCATTTTAAAAAAATACTGCAGCATTCTAGGTAGCATTTCATAACAAAAAAAAAGTCTCAAATTTTGAGAGTTTCAGAAAGTATATGTTAAAGTTAGTTACAGTGACGACCAACCCAACAAGGTCGTTACACCAAAAGCTTCGTAACCCAATGTAATTGTTCCGGTGGTAGTATCCTTTGATCCGTGAGGAACCAGAGACTTTGTTGGTCAAAACGAACCACAAAGTGTTGGCGTAATGGCGCCACTTCTGAATGGAAAACACCATCGCCATCAACTCTCTCTCATATACCGATTTCACCCTACTTGCTTCTGCAAGCGCCTTACTAAAGAAGGCGATTGGGCAACCTTCTTGCATAAGAACCACCCCAAGACCAATCCCCAATACATTTGTTTCCACTACAAATGGCTCGATAAAATCAGGCATAGCCAACACTGGCAGTGTAGTCATGGCCCCTTTAAGGACCGTAAAGGCTTGTGCTGCCGAATCATCCCATTCAAACCATTCTTTCTTGAGCAAATTGGTAAGAGGACGTGCCAACTTTCCATAACCCCTCACAAAATGATGGTAGTAACCGGTCAGGCTTAAGAACCCGTGCACATCTCGTACATTCCATGGTGTGGGCCAAGTAGTGATGGCCGTGACTTTGGAGGGGTCTGCCGCCACCCCCTCTCCTGATATTATGTGTCTAAGATACTCTATACTTGACTGGCCAAAGAGACACTTCTTCTTGTTAGCATATAGCTTTTCTCTCCTCAAGACCTCTAACACCTCAGTCAAATGCTCCCGGTGCTCCTCCAAGCTATTGCTATACACCAAAATATCGTCAAAGAACACAAGGACAAATTAGCAAAGGTAAGGCCGAAATACCAAGTTCATAAGCGCTTGGAATGTCGCCAGGGTGTTGGTGAGGCCGAATGGCATTACTAAGAACTCATAATGGCTCTTGTGTATCCGAAAAGCTGTCTTCTCAACATCACTCTCGAGGACCTAAATTTGATGGTACCCCGCCATCAAGTCCAACTTCAAAAACACTCGTGCTCCATGAAGTTCATCAAGAAGCTCGTCGATCACCAGGATGGGGAACTTATTCAGAACCATCAATTGGTTTAAGGCCCGGTAATCCACAAAAAAACCAACTATCATCCTTCTTTTTCACCAAGAGCACCCGACTCAAATAAGGGCTACAACTAGGCCGAATGATCCTCGAAGCCAACATGTCGGCCACCAAGTGCTCAATTTCTCCTTTTTGGAAATGTGGATAACGATAGGGTCAAACACTAGGTGGGTCTACCCCATCCTTCAGCACGATAAGGTGGTCCCAGGCTCTCTTAGGGGGTAGCCGCTTAACCTTTTCAAAAACTTCCCCAAATGCTTCCAACACCCCTTATTGTTCCTTAGGAATTGCTTCGGCTACCCCTTCATTGTCATTTCCCACTACCTCACAAACGTCCAGTAAAATTCCCACTTGGTGAGGCCCTAGAGATCGAGCCATCAAACGCAAGCTTACCTGCGTGTAGCATAAAGAGGGGTCTCCCATCCAACTCACTCACATGTTCCCCGCCTTAAACTTCATAGTGAATCGGGACCAATCCGCCATCACGTCACTCCCAACACCATATCCGCACTCCCCAACTCAAATGGGAAAAATTCATCCACCACCGTCAAGCCTTGTATCATCAATCTACTCCCCGAAACTCCTTGTTGTTTAATGCACATCCCATTAACAAGTTGCACTCCACATCTAACCGTTGAATCATAAGGAAGCCCCAACTCGTTGACCACCGAATTCGACATGAAACTGTGAGAAGTTCCACTATCCACTAACACTACCACCTCTTATGAACCTAACCTCCCATTGACCTTCATGGTTTTTGCCGAATTCACTCCCATTAAAGAGTTGAGAGAGAGATCTACCTTCTTTTCCGTTGGGTCTTCATCGGAGCCATCATGTTCCTTTACTTCCACTTCCATTTCCAGATCATCCTCAGTTGCCAACAAAATCTGGAGTTACTTATTCTTGCATCGATGCTCGGGACTAAACTTCTTATCGCACTTGAAGCAAAGCCCTCATGCGCGGCGTTGTTGCATCTCTTCCTCAGACAACCGGCGGTACCCTCCCATGCCTCCAACCAAAGGGCTAGAAGCTCCCGACGTGGATGATCGACCCCTCCCTACGTCTCCTCCTTCACGGTTGGCATTATATCGAAGAAAGCTCCCCAGGAACAAGGGCCGGCTATTGGTACCCTTATTAAACGAATAGGATCTTCCCAAACCTCCAACCTGTCCATTTTTCCACCTTCCCATTCTCTCCACCGCCTCGTTTCGATCCTCGATTTGTTGAGCTATTTCCATCACCTCTTGGAAAGTAGCTGGCTCATGCATTTTCACCTCTGTTCTAACATCCTCTCGGAGTCCATTGAGAAAGATCCCCTTATAGAATGTACTTGGCATTCCCCTCAGTGAAGCCGAAAGCAATTCAAAATGGTCCAAATAATCCGCAACCGATCCTCCTTGCTTTAACGCCATCAATCTTTCCATTGGATCTCCCTCCTTGGCACTACTAAATCGTTTCAAAATCGTTGCCTTCAACTCCCGCCATCCCATGAACGGGTCTTGAGAATCCGTCCATTAGAACCAATTCAAGGCCCGCCCCTCCATGCACATTGAGGCAGCTGATACCTTGTCTCATTCCGATACCTCACACATATCAAAATATTGCTCTGTCCTGAACAACCACCCATATGGATCCTCGCCGGTGAAACTTGGCATTTCAATTCTCCTTCCCTGAATTTATCCCCTTCCTCGGTGTCCGTCTAGGGTCTCTTGGCATTGAACCCGTTGTTCCTCCCACATTCTTCCCCCATAGGGCAACCCCAGATCCCACCCCTGTTGGGCCCCAAATAGATCTTGATTAGGGCTAGGTTCCCTGTTCCAGGGATGCCCACGCTGACCGAGACCCCGAGCAGGCCTCTCCTCCTCTAGCTCTGGCTCCCTCGCCGCCAACCCAGCTCTGCTGCCCTCTCCGGCAAGCCCCGATCATCTTCCGCCCTCAACCCATTGTCGATCTGCTCTCCCCACCGCCGACCCAATCCTCCAAACCTTAGATCTCGTTGGTAGTCACATTCCTCTAAAAGACCCATGTCCCTCCGGCATTCGAACTCCCACTCGCGGCCTCGATCTTCATGAATCAGCACTTCCCGGTGAAGATCGGCCTTTCCTCTAAAAGACCCATGTCCCTCCTCACCTCGAAACACGCGATCACGCCTTCCTCTTCTCATCGTTCACCGTCGCGGCCCACGTCGGCAACTCTAGGCATCGGCCTCGCCTCCAACATCACCTCCATCCTCTACAGCGTTGCCTGCAAATTCCCCATCTGGTTCCAAACCTCCCCTACTTGGCCCTGAAGTTCCACCATACTTCCTAGCAGCCTAACCACCTCTGCCCAAATATGCGGCAGGTTCTCCGTGACCACCTCTTAAACCGCTTCCTGGACCACTCCCAACCCCTTCTCCACGGCAATAATCATCTCCAAATCTGCTAGTTTAGGCACCATAGATTGGTGTTCTGATACCAAACTGTTAGGTATCTAGCTTAAAAAATCAACCAAACGCCACAGAAACAATAAGAAAATGAGAGTAATAAGGGAGATTTTTATTAATCCAATTAACCAAGGACACTGAATTACATTGAAAAAGAAAGGATAGATCGGAGATTTCAAACTCTTTGGCACTCCCAGCCATTTTCGGCGACACACTCAAACTCAAAAGATGAAAAATGCTGACTAACCTCCTGCTGCTCATTCCTACACCCAAAATACTCCCTAATCAGCACCCTTGCCAAGCTACTTTTAGCATTTGCCCCCAAGCCCCTAACTCTGTGCTTTCTTCCTCTTTGCCCCTCCTAGTATAAACTTACTTCAATAGGGGTCTAACAAACATGTATATATGTATATATAGACGCGTTTTCAATGATCCTTTACATAAATTATATAATCTTTAGTTTATTACAGAAGACTACATTCTTAGTCCTTCACGGAAAACTGGTCCTATAAAATGTGAAAATAGAAGGGTAGCGTAGGTTATGTAACAATAACTTAAAAATGTGATATTAGTTTGCAATTTGCTAAATATCTTATTATTATACCTATAAAAAGTCATTACATAAAATAAATATAATGTTAGAGCCTCTATGATCCTACGTGAATGACATAGAAAGACGTAAGCCTCGACTAATGTATATATTAATAAAGATTCTTGCAAGTCATAATAGAGAAAGCAACGAGAACCGCGTAAAAAGATTTGTATGCACAAACGCCTGAAGCCAGATTTAATGGATCGGCAGACAAGAAGTACAAGCCGTGGTGCTACCATCTTCAGCCAAAACAGGAGCAAAATTACAAAATGTTGCATGAGATCTAACAGTAGATTCACTATGTACAGGACCAAAATAATATGGATTCTTGGTTCCGATCCGGAGCTCAACGGCTGAGCCAAGCATTGAAGTAGGCTGCCTCTGATGAAGCCAAGATTCGAAAGATGGGAGAGGGGTTTTCCTGTAAACTCCCAGCGCACGTTTCATCCGGCATTCATCTATTTCCCTGGCTCCATCCTTCCACACTAAACATGGAATGGTTTCCGCGGTGTGGGCGCCCTGTTCTCCATAGATTGCAAGCGTTGTTTCAAATGAAATACTTCAACCTGCGTAGTAACACAAGCAAATGATGCCATTTACAAATATAGGCTAATGGGTTATAGATTCTAGTCATGAAGATATTTAAAAAGATTACACCGAGCATGTTAGGTAAATATCCTTTTCCGAGCTTGTACCTGTAGTTGGAATGCCCTAGCTCGTTCCCCCGCAAGGACCCCTCTAGTTGAGTGCAATTCCTGAATGTATTTGCCATGGTTCTTTTCATCAGAATGTAAAGTGAAAATACATGATAATATGTTATCTAGTTGATGGTGTAGGATACCTTCTGAGTATCATCCAACACTGCCTTGAGGAAAGCCACATCATGCTCGAGCCGTACGTTATCAGAATGAACTATATTTGAGAGGTTGTTAGCCTCTTCTTGTGCAAGTTCGACGCCAGCAAGCTTCTCCTTCAGCAATTCCATTCCTTTCATCATCTCAGCCAACTTTTTCTCCATCTCCTGTTTGCTCTTTAGAGCAGATGACAAATTTTTTTCCACGGCTTCTCGGCTTGCCAATGCAGCAGCCAACTGCCCTTCTAAAATTGCATTCTTTCTTATCAGTTGTGTAATTTTCGTTTCGTAAAACTGGGATACGCTTGAAGGAGCTGGTACTGATCCCAATTTAATATCATTTACCGGGAATACCGAATCACTGCTATCAACAGGAAGGTTTGCACTTCCTTGGTTATGAGGATTCAAATTTTCAGGCTCATATACAGCAAGCATATCTTCTGTACAAAGTTTACCTCCAACAGTACTAGTACGGATTCCTGAATCAGATTGACTTATTTTATGTTCTGCTGCCTGAAATTAAAATTACGCGTGATGTCAAAAAAAAAAAAATAGTTACAAACTCAAATGTAGCACAAATCTTTTGTTTTCAGAAATATGGGTCAATACAATGACCGCTTGTATTTGGTATTAAAAAATGTGTGCTTTTACTGAAACCAGAAATCACAACTTATCATATTAAGTAAATCGAGATTATCATTGCACATTACAGATTTACAGTTTCCGAGACAAGCTCTCCTGCGAAACTAGCCAGAAGTTTCAGAAATTGAGCTCAAATTCTTATTTCCACAGTTAAACAGATGTGATATGGTGCAGAAAACAGGAAGAGATGGTTAACCAATCGATAAAATATATGATTTTACCTGGGAAACTGGGCTTTCATCTTCTGCTTTTGCCATCTTAATAGCCGTGTTGTACTCTTCCTCATTATGAAATTGCTTGCGAAGTGAGATATTGCTAGTAACAGAATTCGGGTCAATGAGTGAGGATTCCGATAATGATAATCTTCCAGAACCATGCTGTTCAATTACAGATGCTAAATTTTGCTTGGCAGCTGAATCAACCGTACGTTGGGAAGAACCATTACTTAGTTGACTAGCCAAAGCTGTGGATGATGAGTATTTTTCTAAAAGCAAACCCCCTGGGCCTTTACTTAGAAAAGATTGGCGACTAATGGATGATTGCTTCTTTTCCATTGCCAATACTTCAACCTGTTAAAGAAGAGAATAGCTAAGAATAGCGCAAAGAGAGTTTCAGCAACAAAACTAGTATGGGCCACTCACCAAGTAGAGATTAACAAGAAACCAAAAAAAGGGAAGGGAAAAAAATGCAAAAAACATAAGAAGGATTCAGGCTCTTGAGCCTTTAGTCCATGCATGTTCCACGGCCAAATGCAGCTTGGCAGTAAAATTCAATATACGATGAAAGAGAGGAATACTTCCCATCTCATACGCACCCTGTGAAATTGAGTAATCAGGTTGGTTCAAGGAGTTGGGGTGTTGGGGTCAGAGGGCAGGTTTCCAATTAAATCCATATTCAAAAAGATTTGCATTAGAATATACGTAAGAAGGAGAAATATATGCTTTGTTTACTAACCTGTTCTGATGGCTCCTTTTTGGACCCCCCAAAAGCAACAAGAAAATCCTTGTCCTTGTGCTGCACAAGCACTAGACTGAAACCCTGAGAAAAAATAATGGCAGAAGCATCATGTTACACATGCCAAAAGAAACTGCTATATGCTACTGCTACCGTTTAGTCTCTTCACTCTGGTTTTGATAGCATACAATGAAGAACAAATCACACAGCATGATGCTAGTTTAGAAAAAGTACGAGACGTGTAAAAGGGAAATAATCTACAAATCAGAAACTTTTATAACTAAACACATACCTTATTCGTGGTGATGGAAGATGGGAGTGATGCAACGGCCACTGACCACTCAACTTTTAAAATATCAAAGACAAGAGTCTCACCACGTCCTGGAATCACACAGTGGCTTAATAATAATGCACGTGCTAATATTCAAAAGTTGAACATCGTAATTGTCACAACTAACAAGTCAAGAAGTTCAAGCATGCTAATAGTTCAGGTAAAGAGGCATACGTTTTTTCCTGCTTCCACCCCCGACAATATACCACTTCGTTCCACATAGAATTCCACAGCAACCAGCTCTAGGTGATGGATGGAAACCTCGTGTCTTAATTCTTGACCATATCATCTGAGGAAAATATCTATTTTATGAAATGTCATAGCTAAAGTACTAAATATATAACTGCATTTACAAAAAGATAAAATAGTTGGCCATCTAACTATAACTAAGTTGAGAAAGAATTTACATACTGTTTCAAAATCAAGAGAATACAAGTCACTTAAGGTTTTTGACTTCGATGCCCCTCCAAAAATAAAGAGAGTTTTATCATCATAAAGAGCTGCTGTGTGGTTGGATCTAGGAGAAGGTCCAGTTCCTCTGCAAGTAAATTAAATATAAAATTAGAAAGAAGTTTAGGACCTAAAAGATGAAGAGTTATGCTGCAATGAATAGAGAACAATTCAGAGTAATCCCCTAAGCAAATTTTAAAGTACTCCAGAGTCCACTTACGTGCAATGAAGAGGAAGCCAAGTCGAGGATTTAAGATCAAACATATGCAGATCATTTAGTTTCCTCCTCTTAGCATCTTCACCCCCAAATAGGATTAAGACAGAGCTCGCCCTAACTACAGTATGACCACTGCGAGCAACCTGAGTTTTAAAAAAAAGAAAGAAAAATCCATAATTAGGAATACTTATATAACGTACTACACAGTTTGTGATACGCAACTAAATAATGACAATTTTCAAGCTGTGATTATAGAATTTGATAGAGCTTACCAAAAATTTTGGTAAAATATAAGTTTATGATTCGATATTTGTTGATATGCATTTTTAAAATCAATGAGACGCCTAATGTGAACGTTTAGTAAAGATGCAATTGCAACATTTTGAAAGCAAAATACTAACTGGTATGTCTCCTTTTGCTTCCATAAGTGACCAGCACTCTGTCTCTGTGTCAAATGCCCACACTGTGGAAACCAAAAGTAATGAACAATTCAATCACGTGTAATAGCATAATGGTGTAGTATGAACTTACAAGGCGAATATTTAACCTGAGACTTTGTCACCCCATGGTTCAGTTTTTCCGCCCACAAGAAGTGCCTTTTTCCCCCATGATACCTAGACAACAAAGGAGCTTTTTCTTCATAAATTTTTAGCAATAATTCATTGATGAGGTAATAACGCAGCAGCCACAAGGCTGCTACACATAACATGGATTAAAAAGCTCTGATTGGTTCTGGAAAAGAAACATCAAGCGGTAGATGAAAGTCAACAAAATCCAAGTATACACTAGAAAAACAGGGCATTATAATTATACAAGGTAGTTATGAAAAGTGCCGTCATACCAGAGAATGGCCTTTGCATGCTGGAATCTTGAGTGGCAGACTGCTTGGAGACAAGTAAAGTTTTGAAGAAGCTGTGGTCCAGGAAAACCTGTCAAAATTAAGCACCTGAAATGGGAAATGAAAACTATTGTTGTTCAAATTAACAGTTTTGGCACTCGAAAAAAATTAACAGTTTGGGATATCAGTGAGCATAAATAGATTTCTTAGATACTTTAGCAGAACACTAATTGCTATTACTTCATCTTAAAGCCGAATCCCTACTCATGCCAACTTTAACACAATTCAAGAACAAAGAAACATTATCCTACCTGCACATCATCAAGCAACCCATTTCCAGATTCACCGCCCACCACTATCATCTTGTTCCCAATCACAGTTGCCGCGTGCTATTTGACGGAAAAGTAAGCGCCACAGCGTTCAACCAAAAAGCAATACGCAGAACTTCAGCAAACTCAAATACACCAAAAGACGCAAAAAAAAAAAAAAAAAAAAAAAAAAAAAAAACATATCCTACATTGAAGCGTGGCGTGGGCTTGTCCCCAGAAATGGATAACATCATCCAGTTTTCAGAGTTCCCCATTGCAGAACTACCGTTCTCCGGGGCAGCGGATGAACATTGAGCATCGACCTCATTGGATTTTCTACTAACTGGGCCATCACATTCGCTCTGCAGAATAAAAATGAGATTAGCACAATGAACCCATTGAATAAAAAAAAAAAACTGAACTAAAATAAAAAATAAAAAATAAATCCTTACATTGGAGTTTCCAGTTCGTTTCGGTTGTCTAATGGGAGTTCCATTAGCAGATTCATTGAGTTGGACCTTCAATCTGAACCCAACAAATCTATTACTATAATTCTTAACAAAAACATGTGACCAAAATTCGATTCTTTTCATAAAAAACTTCATTTTCCTAATCCTAAAAAGCATCGCCTAGTGTTCGTAGCAGCTCTTCAGTACCATCCCAGGTCTGAACATCTTCTTATAATTCACATAAACTTTAAATTAAAAAAAAATTAGCTGAAAATTCAACAAACGCAGGAAAAAAAAAAAAAAAAAAAAACACTTTACCGTCCAAGCTTCATGCGTCGACGAGAAAAGCCGAACATTTTCCGCGAAAGTGAAAGAAAAAATCTCTATCTCTCTCTCTCGAACACAAACAACCATAAAAACCAAGAGCTTCGCAACACCAGAACGGAACCTATAAATTATCGGAAAAGAAAGCTGCATTATCGTCAGAAAAAGACCTAGAAAAAGAAAATGGGAAAAGTAAGGCCAGAAGCAGATAATATAATAAGCAAACCAAAAGCTAAACACAAAAGGAAAAAACGGTCAGTGAGTAGAAGCAATCACCTTTTGGCCCTTGTTTGGCTCCTGAGAAAGTCGAGGAAAATGAGAGAGACTGGACGAGAAAAGAGAGTCGCGACTCAAATAATCATCTTTGTTTCTCTCTCCTTCTCTCTCTTGTTTCTCTCTCTTGTTTTTGCTTGTCTGAGCAAAACTGAGCTGGTAAACGAGTAGTGACTAGTGAGTGAGTCAGTAGAGAGAGAGAGAGAGAGAGCCAGAGAGAGAAAAGACGAGGTGCGCAAGTTAGCAAAACCTTGTCTTGTCTTGTATAGTTACGCGACGTGATTTTACTATTTCAATTTTCAGCTTCGGATTTTCGGAAGATTTGCTGTTGAGTCTACATTGGGCCATGAGGGCGTACGGTAAGAAGTCCCCACTCTCCCACATGGAGATTGATTGAAGTCTCTCGCATCAAAACGTCCGGACAAAAAAAAATGTAGAGAGAGAAAGAAGAGAGAGAGACAGAAAAAAGAGCGTTTAGTTGGTCGAGGGGAGAGGGCATTTATTTCGTGCGGCAAAAGTGGGGCCCACCTGTCAAGGTGAGTCCTTGGGAATTGGGTTGTAAAGCTCATGCAGAGGATCAGAACTGTCTCCCTCTCTCTTCCTCCTTCGTCTTAACCGCCACGTGTAAGTCTGTGAATGGAGAATAGATATTCCTGTGTGGCTTGACCTCGCTGCACCTGGTTATGGAAACGACCTACTTGTCCAAGTCGTGTAGCAAAAGTACCGTTGCTTTAAAATCATCTATGGTTTCTTAAATTACGGAGATATTTTATTTTTTATTTTTGTCTCTAATTTTAAATTATAATTTATAATTTTTTATAATATTTTTTTAAAAAAAATACATGTGAAATTAAAATAATTTTAAATTTATAAACTAAATGTTATTTTTATAATTTTTTATTTTTCAATCACTAAATTTACACTGTTCTATATATGTTATCATCTAATTTAATTTTAATTAAATTTAATAATAAAAAAAATGAGATTATCAATAAACTGATCTATCCAAAAAGGTCCTTTTAAATTAAATTTCACAGATTCTCTTGGTTTCTTAAGAACTTTGTTTATTTATGTTAGAGAAGCTATTTATGTTAATAGAAGATGACAAAAGTGTACTAAAATACACGTGCATGCTTGTGAATGGGTAGTTAATATGGCAAGCAGCAATTATTATAGAGACGTGTGCATGTTGATGGAAACAAAGTTTGGTATGGTCCATATTTTGCCCGTTGATTTGAATTTTATTAATTTAAATGTTTAATTTGAATATAAAAATTTAAATGTGTGGTTTAAATTATAGTTTAAATTAATATTTAGATGTGTAATTAAAATTTTAACTTGAATATAAAATAAAATTTGAATTTATTTATAATAGGTGTGAAAAGCAGAGAGAGTGAGCATTTTTTATTGTTTAAAAATGTTTTGAACGGTTGAACTTAATAGGAGGGCTAAACTCTAAATTAGGTCGTTTAACTCAATTTAATTAGAAAATATAATTCAAACTGTATGTTTACTAAACGCCAATTTAAACTGTACTCACTGTTCAAATTAAATTAAATTAAACTAAACTAAACTAGTGAAACAAATGTGAGCTAAATTTTTTATCGAATCTCTTTCATTTCTCAATCCCATTTATTAATATTTTGTAGATTTGTCCGTGAACTTGTAATAGTTTAAATGTTTTGATAACTTGCCTCTCAAACTTCTGATATTAATAATTTGCTCAATCAATTTGAAACAGTTGCAAACTACCCCATTTCACTAAGTTTTCCATTTTTTTTGTTATATTCAAGGATTAAATTCGATGAATTAAGATATTTGTGTAACACTATGAATCGTTATATTGAAAATTTTCAACAAATATACTTTTTAGTCATCAATTTATAATCATCATAAAAAAGTACATTGCAAATGTTTTGCAAGTTGGGAGATAAATGACCAAAATAAAAGTTCATGGGTAAGTTGTCAAAAGGGTTAATTCAACAAAGGGTCCTTAAAGTTTATCCACAATTCTACTTTGATCCTGACTTTTAAAATGTCTTATAATTAGTCCCTAAAATTTTACTCTGTTTCAGTTTTAGTCCTTCCATTGATTGAGTATTAAATATTTGACGAAATCTTTATCAATTAAGGACTAAAATTGAAAGTTAAAATTTAAAGACTATTTGTGAAAATTAACATTTATTTTTTTCATTGTTTTAGTCTTTATTAAATATTTGACGAAATCTTTATCAATTAAGGACTAAAATTGAAAGTTAAAATTTAAAGACTATTTGTGAAAATTAACATTTATTTTTTTCATTGTTTTAGTCTTTAAACTTCAGTTGTTTTAAATTTTGGTATTTAATTTTACAAATTCCTTTAAATATTTAACACCTAATTGAAGGACTGAAATTAAAACAAAATAAAATTTTAGGGATTAATTATAGGATTTTTTGAATTAGAAACTACAATGAGATTAAGAGTAAACTTCAAGAACTATTAAAATTGTGAGATTAACCCTTTCAAAATTCTATAAATTCAGGGACAATTGTGGAAAATGACCTTATCAAAATTCTTAAGCACTTTTCCCACACATGGTTATGTAATTAAAGTAACCACTTTATTCTGTTGTAGTTTTGAAAAGAACTTAAGGACCCAGTTTTATACAAATGATCATAAATTTTATTTAGTTTGATACCTAATGAAAAGTTTCTCCATAACTTTTTTATAGGAAATGATTAAGGGAATATTTTTCATATGCGATCAATTCCTTTTTCAGAAATTGAGAATCAATAACAAAGTTTTTTTGTCTCTAATTTCGGGAACAATGATCTTTTGTTTTGGTTAAATCTCAATTTTCACTGCTTGGGGCTGAGAGAAGGGAAAGTCCAGCCATCATCTACTAACAAATTAATTAAAGAGGACTTTTAGCCCAAAAATGAAGCAGCCCGGCTCACTTTAGTGGAAAATTAAGGGCCCAATGACAATAAAGCCCCATGCAAATGCAATCCCAAAAGTGCATGCATGCATTCTATTATACTATTCATCATTGTGTTGTGTATATATACTTCTCAAATCACCAGAAACCCACCATTCCCGAACTAAGTCTGATTCATTTTGCAGATTTAAATTTTTAATTTGAGTTGAGATATGATATTTTTGAAAAATTTTTAACTATAATAGAAAAAAGGTTAGATGTAACAATTTCTGAAAATTTTTAACTGTAGAAATCTAAAATTGAAAACTCGAATGAGTGAAATAAATGAGGCCTAAAAGAGTTCAAGTTCTATAATAATATAAGCAATGTTTAGCTATTTATATGATCATTTTGGTTTGTATCTAGATATTAGCATTATTCCCGAGCCACATTATGATTCGTTAATGTAGATTAAATGGCAAACATAAAATGTTACACAAGTTACTGATGGATGTCACAAACTGAGGCTGTAAAAGTAAGTATTGAAATAAGAAGTTGATTAGTAGAAAATGCATCATAACTTTATTAAAACCAAAAAGACCAAAACATTACACGATTAAGTTACAAAAAAGCTAGTAGCTATATATTTATATATATATATATATATATATTTATTTATAGTATAGCATACATATCCCAAGTAACTAATTTATAATTATAAGTCTGCTTATTAAAAACTTTAACAAGCTCTATAGGCTATTTTATCCGATATAACTCTCACTCTAACCTTACAATAGTAAAAAAAGAGTTACATTCTCTTATTAGCGTACTCTATAGTAGTAATATATAGCATATAATATCCCTCACAATCATAAGTTAGTTTTCTCAAAGCCATAAAGCTCCAGCGCGTTTAAGCATTGGGATCAAGGACCTCTTGAGATGAAGGCTCATGACCTCATTGGCTCCGCCAACCAGCTCGCCACCTATAAACACCGCCGGGACGGTGGGGCTGCAGCCGAGCATCGAGAGCGCCTGCTCGATCTCCCTGCCTCTAGGTTCCTCATCCAGCTCATACACCGCGGGGTTCACCCCAAAGTCACAGAATAGGGTTTTTATGGTGTGGCACATGCAACAAGTGCTCCTGCTAAAGATCACCACAGGCTTCTCGGACACCATCTTTGTCACTCGGTCCATTTTTCAAAAGCAAAAAAAAAAAAATTGTCTCGACGGGCTCGGAGTTTTGTTTGTAGGACTAAGCTTTCAGCGACGACTAGCGTAATGCCGATGAGAATAGTGCTTATATAGGGCTTCTCGAGTGAAGTTGAAATGGAAGAGAGAAGAAGTGGGAAACGTTGTGTTTGTTTTCTAGGAAAGTAGTAGTGTAGAGAAATGTTGTTGGTTTGAGGATTTTGGTGTGGGGAAACTAGGCCACCATGGAAGTGTTTATATAGGGTTTTGGTGAGGAGGGGTTGAAGTACAAGTACTATTACTAGCTAGTGGTGGGATTGGCGCTGCCTTGAGAGAGAAATAGAAAAAGTTTGATAGTGATGAGAATGTTCCAACTTGATATTTCTGTACGTGTAATGCTTCCAAATCACACTTTGATATCATTATTTGATAACGATCTATCGTTCTTCACAACTTCTAAAAGGAATTTAAAAAAAAGTAGGCTGGCACAACCACGATTCTTTGCATACGGAAGTAAATAGAGACGTGTCCTTTGTACGGCTTAACATTACAGTACTATTAACCAATGCACATATACATATAGTTCCATGAAAATATATAATATAACCTAATGTATACTTATAATATGTGTAAGTTCGTATATAAATATATAACTTTTTCTTTTTTAACCTTTTCCAATGCAATTGACTTAGTTTTTTTTTTTTTTTTTTTTGGGTTTTCTTTAATACTTATTGTTTCAGCCTTTTATACAAAACTGTAACGTTATTCGATTGGATAATGAATTATTTTATATTATATACAGAAACTAAGACTGACCATAAATGGTAGTTTTTATTAATCAAATTTCCATATTGAGATTATTGTGTTCTGGCGTATATATCTATCCCACAGAATCTGCTGAGTTGGAGAAACTAGTTGGATTTATCCAATTGGGACCTCCTTTTTTGCAAATTTTAGATTCGCATCCAATTCACGAAAGGGAAACAGAAAGACAGGTGAAAGAGAAACTACAGTCCAATTTTGCTCAAGTAAGCTATAAATAAATAACGCGTGGCACCAACTTATCACAAAAAAAAAAAAAAGAAAACCATTTGACGCAGATTTGTGTGCAGTATATATTCACCTTCGAATATTGCATAAAAATTATACAATAAAAAAAAGTAAGTAAATATATAGAAAATTTTAACTTTTTTTTTTTTTTAGAATTAACTTTAACAATATAGACCACATTAAGCACAAGTTCTTTTTCTTTTCTGCAAAAACAAATCTTTTTCATTTTATAGGTTCTTTTTTTTTGTTATATTTTATTCCATTAAAGTGTTTGTATGAGCTATGTTCCATGCATATATTTCATTTTCATGAAGAAAAATGTGACCGTACCAGGAAAGAGAATGCAGATGCCATGAGGTCCCCAACATTATCCTCTTTAGCTAGGTAGAGTACTTTTTAACTTTTTTTTCGTACGAAAAATATTACCAATAGTAGTAATAATTATCTCATTTTTTAATTTAATCTTGCTCGTCTACATCAGTTAAAATATAAAATTTTATACATGGTCCATTGTCTATGTTTATAACTCATTTTTAAAGTTAATTAATGTGTGAAAGTGCAATTTGGTTTATAATCTATAGTGATAATCAAATCCCTGGATTCAAGCTCTTCTTTCATATATATATATATATATTTATATATATATATATATATATGTGCATATGTATGTATACATATACGACAAGAAAATGTACAATGTGTACAGTGTTATTTTTGCTTTGCATAATGAAATATTCTCGAAAGCTCGAGATATAATCTCAAGTCATTCTGGAAAAATCCCATCACATGCAAAATTAAAAGCCACTTCACTTTCTTTTGTTCTTTTCGACTTTTCCATCACACCTATTAATATTCGAATCACGGTCGTGTATCTTGATTGTAACGTCGACAAAAGTTGTATACGTATATAGATATTGTAGAGATATGCATATATACTGTACTTTTTCTTGTATGTGATTTCAGGTTCTGATCAGGTATGGCAACGATACCCAATACCTAGAAAAGGGTCAATGACCCCCTTTTTTTTTTTTAGGTAGCAGTGCCCATAACCGGCTCAATTGGGTCTCCAAGAGCCAGTTTTAAATTAGGGTTACTTTCGTTCAGCAAAGAAAAAAAAAATTAGGGCTACTTTCACCGACCGTACGTAACATGGCTCTCTCGTACTTATATAGGCATCGAATCATATGCGTATTTTCGTTTTTCTGCTATATTATGTATGCATATATATATATATATATATGGCTAGCTATAAATATATATATATTATTATGTACATCATGTTTACACGTAAGTTACATGCAATGTTGTACCGTGGCCACTGCCTGCATATGTTGGTCATTTTTTCATTTTCATGTGTTAGTGTACTTAGTTTCGGTGCCATTCTATGTTCAGCTAGGGCCAAATATTGTACTAGAGTAATATGACTAATTTTGAACACCGCACCCAAGTTATAGCTAATTACAATATCAATTACACTAATATGGTCCAAATTAACTATATATATATATATATATGCTGTCTAGCTATATATCTATTCCATGTTGATGTTAAAATTATGTTTACACTTTTCACCAAATCGATATATTTGAATTCCAACTCCCTAAGAAACGGTATTCCTTCAACTCAATCACCCTAGTACTATAGGATATATCCAGCTCACATTTTTCCTTTTGTACCCTCAAAGTCAAATAACACTAGTAAAAATCTGAGATTTAGCAATCGTTAATAATCATTGTTAAAAGATTAAACGACGGTTAGAAAAATCATCGTCTAATTGAGAGTCGTTAAATTGTTGTACGATTTAACGACAATTTTTATCCATTGTTAAATAAAACTTTAGACGACGATTTATATACAAAACTGTCGTCTAAGATCTTCCTAAAATGACAATTTTGGCGGTTCGGTAGCACATTAATTATATATAACGATGGTTTTACTTAAAAACTATCGTTATATCTGCCTTATGCACCAAAAAAATTGGTGTTACTTTATTGCTTTTCCCATAGGTTGGCCTATTAATCTCGTAAATTATTAGCATTTTGGCCACACAATTAACACAAGTCACAAGTCACAAAACAAAAACAAATTAATATTACATATATTCAAATCAAAATGTATACATAAATTAAATTATATGTCCCTTTACAATATGTTATATGTACCTTTAGAATATATGTCCCTTTACAAAATGTGCACATTCATTTATCACTTCTACCAATGCTCTTTAGTATATGCCTCTATGTTTTTTAGATAATTAACACAAACTCTCATTATATCGCGCATATACCATAAGACGAAGAACCCGCATTCTTTGTTCCCCTTTTGTGTCAGAATTGTCTGATAATGAATAAAATGTTTTAGTACATGAAAAATGGTATTTCTTAAGTTTGAGTAATTCAATGAACGAAATTATGAACACTTACCTTTGGTATGAGAAATTTTGTGAACCCATACATATGACGTTCAAACTCAAGCCTTGTTTGCGCCTTCCAACCACGTAATGCACTAATAAATGATGAAAAAAATCAATTAATTAGTAAAGGAAATAATATAAATTAGTAGTTTGAAAGTTATAAAGAATACTAAACTTGCAGGGCAATCATTCTTCTGAAGTCTACGCGTACTTTTACCACGAGGGGATCCAACCACACAACCTTATCTTGTGTGGGAGATATCACGACTAACATCTAATGTCCTCCTCCATTGTATGGCACGAAAAAAAGTGCGTCAAGCATCCGATTGTAACAAAAATGTATAAATGGCGTTTGCCCACCGCTCTATATCTAGCTCCGCTTGGCCTGGAACGTAGGACGTGAGTATCAGAGACATGAAACCCCAGCGTCTTAGGACATTCTCCTGATTGCACACATGCTACAAGTGACTACATGAAAATGAAGAAATTAGTTATATATTTAACAATAAATAATAATTTATTGTGAAAAGTAATAAGGATAGTTATATTACCACATGTAAGCCATGATACACACAAGACTAAGCTCTTGATAGGTGGCCATCCACGGTTGTAATGAAGATCTACATACTCTACACCTGAGTCATATCGAATGGAAAGAGAATCTGAATTGTTCCACCGCTGCCCATCGATTGACACACATGAATCATTAAGTCTTGCATTTCTGTGGGCAACCCTTGCAACTGGTTTGGTAGCGGTTGTGTTACTTCCCCGTCGTCGGCGGGTTCTTGTGTATTTTTCAACTCTTTTTTGTTTCCCAGCTTTTTTCTTCACCGGCTTCCGGGATTCTCTATGGGATCTTTGCCAATAAGAGCTTTGTTAACTTTACTCAAGGACCCTAGTTCAACTAAATTCATATGCCTGATAACAAATCCTCCGAGAGTGTCACCCATAGTCGTGATATCAAATGTAGAGATAGGCAAAGGCGTGTCTTTCACATAAGTCAATTGAATAGGGACGCGTATATTTCCCTCCCCAAGTGCAACACCATGGACAACATCAGTGGGGTGACTATCCAAACATGCCATCCCCGTTACAATAACGATAAAATTGTACTTCCCCTCTGTTGGAGCCAGAAGAATGCACTTACTACCATCACTAAGGCCTAATAAGGGGGGCTCTACCGGTGGCGTAGCATTATGGACAGTACAACTCTCCTAAACACTACATCATTGATCTACTGTAGGAGTTCCCATTCCCTCTCCTGCAGGTGTTGGGGTATGGCCTTGGGATGATTGCATTGCTTCTCATCTAGCCTTCATTATTTCCACCCTTTTACGCAACATTGCTAACTTCTCATCCCTTCTTGATTTGCCAGTGGAATGAAAATAAGTCGACTTTTTGACAAATTAGGATTGCCCACAAATACGGCCAGAGTGTTCTGGGTTTCCCAATGATCTAGTAAGCACATTATTAGTCCCTTGAGATTGAAACTTTTCCTGTGACTCTTTTTCAGCATATTAGTCCTACAAAATTTAGAGCAAAAATATTATAAATTTCTTGGCATATTTCCCATTGATCGAACAAATATTAAAAAAAAAAGTAATAACTCACAATTAATAAATTTTGTAAGTTCTTGGCATATTTCCCATTGATTCAATTAAAAAGTAACAAATATTAAAAAAAAAACAAAAAGTAATTAATATCATTGAAAAAAAAAAAAAGTAATTGAAGACTTACAATTAATTTACCCATACAATGATTCTATTCTCTTAGATACTTCTTCAGAAATGGCATGTCGTTCGTCACTAAGTCTATACTCCACAAACTTCCTCTATTGCTCTGGGGTAATTGAAGGGTAGTTTCTAGCCTCTTTCTTTAGGAGTTCAAAGACTTGGGGACTATCCTTTACCATCTTTACAAAGGTCATGAATAGGTTTGACCTAAAGTCCCAAGCCATCTTTGCCACACAAGTAAGCTCGGATTTTTTTTCCGGTCTCTCAAACCGTGAAACTTTGAACCAAATCATGCCAAATTCGATTCACGTTATCTTTATTTTATGTATGTCTCCAATCTTCTATTGTTATTGGCATGTGTTCACGTGCTAAAATACCGACATAACTTTATAGCTTATTCCCCGCTTTCTAATGGAGTTAATTTTTTTTCATCAAATTGCACCTCTATTCTTTCTCTTTTATCCCTCATTTTGACAACTCTACACATTATGGTTGCCATTCGTTTCCCATGGTCAAATTTTGTTCTTTTCCTAACTTCACATTGAATTCCCCTATTGGAAGTACCTTCCTTCCTAAATAACTCTCGTGTGGTCTTAAGTTCTTCAACGAACCAATCATGGTCCGCCATTTTTCTAAGAATCAACATATAATCAGCATATATAGATTTAGTTTCATTCCTAATCCTAAACTAAATAACTTAAAACAAACCTAATCAACATTGAATTAACCTAACCTTATGCTATACAAAAAACGTACTAAATAACTTAAACTTAGATTTAGTTTCATTCTTAATCCTAACCTAACTAACTTAAAAGTTCTTAAATCATATACAACAAATATTCACATTTACATTCAAATATTCAAATAATATTAGAAACACAATTAATTTGTTCTAATCCTAACAATCATATAATATTTATAAAAAAAAAAAAAAAAAAAACCGTCATCCAATAATCTAACCTAATTGAAAATAATTGTCGTCTAATTTATAGCGGGCATTATAATAAATTTCAAATCTAAAAAAATATTATAACTTAAACTGACTAAAAACAAAACTAACCAAAATGAAGACAGAGGCTGCTAGTGGCGATTCGGTGACGACGGTAGCAACTGCTGGCAGTTTGGCGATGGCGGAGGTTGTTGGTGGCTATTCGGCGACAACGGTGGCCGCTGACGACGTCGCTTGGCGGAGAGAGACAGAGCGAGAGAATGGCGGTGGTAGGATCGAGAGAGATGAAGAGAGAGAGAGATTTTTGGGCAGTGGGTGGCGACGATATGGTTCACAGGAAGAGAGAGAAGGAGAGATAAGAGAGGGGTTTTTAATTATATTTCTCTCAAAATTAAGACAAATTCAAGGTTAAATTTTATTTTCAAGCTTTTGCGCTCACATTAGACGACGGTTTTATGTAAAACCGTTGTCTAATATAAAATATTAGACGACAGTTTTACAAAAAACCATCATCTAATATCTTCCCAACTGGCCCACGTTTTGGGCCAGCACATTAGACGACGGTTTCTTATAAAATTGTTGTGTAATTAGAGACGTTAAATATCAATTTTTTGTAGTGTAATACTATGTCATATCAATAAAATTAATATTTTAATTAACATTACATTTTAACTTGATATGGTATAATATTTCAATTAACATAATCTTTTGGTTGACATTACATTATGTTATTAGTGGAATATAAAATGGGACAAGATTAAGGGAACATATGAGTCAAATCTAATAGTACTATCATGAGAGAAATTATTAAACTTATCTTTAAGAGTGTGTATGTCTTGATTTTTACTCTTTACTCTTAAAATATATAATTTTGACTAATATAGTTACTTGACTGAAAGGATATTAATCAATAATAGGGGTAAAAATGGGCTGTTCTTTTGCATTTTTGAGTTAGGGTGATTTGAGTGATGATTTTGAGTTGAGTTTGAGTTATAACTTGAGTTGAAATTGTAACTTGAGTTTGTGTTTGGATGTACACATTTGAGTTATGATTTGAATTGAGAATTTTTTTGAGTTTATGTTTGGGTGGGTCAAAACTTAAAATTATATTTAGATAATATTTTATTAAAAACTCATGGTGATAAAAAATTTTAACAGGATATATTGGTGGGGTTTTATTCATCTTTTCGTTGGGAATGCATAGAAAAAAAATCATCTCAATCATAATTAAAACGAAAAAGTTATAGTATTTTTAAGACTAGAAAAAATACTATTCATTAATTTGAGTTCGAGTTTATGAACTCGAGTTGAAGGAGAAACTTAAACTTGAGTTTAGGCCCAAACTCAAGTTCAAACTCGAGTTTGAATTCAAACTCAAATTTACAAAAGAACGTGAACTTAAATAAAATTGTAACTCAAATTTAAATTTTTTCTGAATTTCTTTAAAAAAAAAAAAACAACCTATTTAGACTCATCTACTATAAAAGAATATTTGTCTCCTTTCCTTACTATTATATATCCTACTCCATTTGTGAGGGAGGAGGTGGGGCCCAAATATCAAACCATATCACGTGTGTGGCTCACAGAGATAATGTATCACGTGACACAAAGGATTTTTCTATGAATTTATACCGATCAATGACTAAACTGTAATAGATAATCTTCCAACCCAAAGAAAAATAGTAGCTAATTAAACACCATAATGGTTATAACTTATGTTTATGTTAGCATATATACAAGGCACACATGCATGGAGTCTGGTATACAGAGAAGAATATATACATCAGCTGAGAGAGAGAGAGAGAGAGAGAGAGAGGGATATAAGGATAAGGTCATCCAGCTTTAGAGAGAGAAAGCGAAGAGGGTGCACGTATAGTGGAGGTGGGAAAAGAATGTCAACTTTAACGGCAAAATACAGATCATATATCATCAGATAAAGATGAATGCGATGACGGATCCTGGCATCCCAATTTTACGCTAATTAACATCTATATAATATATATGTATGTATATATACCTTTGGTTTGGTGAGGTACAGGTCTGTACAAATTGACCTCTCTTATTGCTAGATCTTCTTATTCTCTCTCTTTATTTCTTTCTCTCAAAAGAAAAAAAAAAAGTAAAGGAAAAAGAAAAGAAAACAAAACATAAAATGATGATCGTCAGAAAGAAAAAGGAATCATATATATATATATATATATATATATATATATATATATATATATATATAGGGCGATGAGGAACCACATATATTATACTCTTTGCCTTTATTACTTTTGTAGATACGCGGGAGACAAACCGAATACTTGGATCTCTCTATCCAAAATCCAAAATCTCATTAAAAAAAAAACACGTAAACTGATAATAGTTTTGAGTCATATGTATTTAGTATGAGAATTCGTGTCATGATTCATGACTCGCTACAATATTTTCTCTTATAAAAAATACACGTAAACTGAGATTAATTCTGAATTATAATTCTAAATCTGTAAACTAAAAAATGCCTCAAAAGCAGCTTATATATATATATATATATAATATGTTAATCTTGTATATATTTCATTCTCATAATAATATCGAACAAAATCAGTACTACTAGCTAAGGGATATAATATTATCATGATCATATATTATCCTTTTATCCAGAGACCCCTAATTAACAGTGATTTGATCACTTTCACATGCGTTATTTTCGTGTAAGTACAAAATATTCTCATAACAATAGTCTTTGTACTGTTTTGAGATATATTGTGACAATATATGATATTGATGCTGCTGGCATCTTCTAGAGATCAGGTTGTTTTACAAGTCTTGTTTTGGTCAATTACTATATATACCTTGTGTCTTGTATATATATGTAGATTTATATCGTGAAATGCATTTGATAAAGTTTTTTTTTTTTTTTTTTTTTCACGTGGTACACGGAGTTAACTGAACAGATAGATTGGGTGGTCACGAATTTTCGATTTAAGGATCGATATATATTATATATCTCTATGACTTTATCTTAGATGAGAATTTTTTTTTTTTTTGGATCAAATCTTAGATGAGATTTTGACAAATGATGAATCTATCAAATTTGTATATGATAATTGATAGCGAATATTGTTCATATATACCTTAACATTAAAGTGAAAATACATTAACATTAATGCCTATATCCCATCATATCCATACTCTATCAAGATCCCGGTCATGAAATAATTGGGATGTAATCTTGTACGTCATATCTCTCTCGTATATATCTGTGTGTATGTGTTAGTTTAAATATTAATATGCCTCTCTCAAGGCTAGAAAAATATTTGCACGTGCAGATGAACAAAAACCACGTACGTGATCAATTATGTTGTACGGTACCCTTAATTAAATATGGAAGATACCGGGCCATATATAAATGAGAAAATTATTTAACTTATCTTTAAAGTATATGAGTATAGATTTTTATCTAATACACTTAATAAATATCCTATATTAATCAAGACTAAATGGTAAACATCCTTTTTAGATAATAAAAAATGGTAAACATCCAAACCCATGCAATATATATTGTACAGAATAAAATCTATAATTGATTAAATCAATGGCCAATCGCCAAGCTAGGAGTCGTCAAATAAAGAGATTGATCTAATACGAGAACGAAAGCTTTAACAAATGAGAAAATAAATAAAAGCAGTAAAGAAATACAAAAATTTATATTGGTTTGCTCGTCAATGAGAGCTACGTTCTCTGTCGAGCTCCGGTCACTACATGAAAAGAGGGTTTTGTCGTTGTTAAATAACCACAAGTCCTCACTAACTAGTCATCGATAATACTTTTTTATCGACGACAACACATCGTCACTAAATTTTAGCGACAACAAGTCGTCGCTATTTCCAAATCAAAGTTTATGATCAGAAGTGACGTTAGCAGAACAATTAGTGACTACATTTTCAAAAAGTCGTCACATAAAGTTTTCAATTTGTCTGATTTCAAAAATTTGGGAACGCTTTTAGCGACGCCATTGTCATCACTATTTGTTTTTTTATAAATTTTTAATTTTTGGTATTTTGTTTTGCTTTTTTTTTTAGCTTACTTATTAAGTAGATAATAATAGAAATTACGAAATAAAATGTAATAATTAAATAATAGATTGAAATTTAATTAGGTGGATAATAATAGTACTAATAATAATATATAGTCAGATAACAAAACAAACAGATAAAACATACATATCTAAATGTCTAACAATAAATAAAAAGAATACAAGTCTGATAAGATACTGTAATAAGATCTTAATCTCCTAAGTTAACATTTTCTTCATCTTCTTCTTCATTTTCATCATCTTCTTCTTCGTCAGTTCTAGGAAGCACAATTCCTAGCAAGGGTGGAATGACGGTGTGGTCAACTTCAGGTCATAGCTCCATCATCTCTCTGACCAATTCCGTCTGATTGTTGTGTAAACTCAAAAGTCGATGTTGCATATCTGGAGCTAAACCTGCTGTCAGCATCCCGGACTGTGATTTAGAGGAGGAAGAATCAAAAGATGAACGTCGCTGAGTCATTTTAGGTCCCACTCCCAAGCGGTGACCCCTACGATTCCCAAGAACATTCTCAAGAATGGCAATCTCATCGACGTTACTGATGGAGGAGCTTGATCCAAATTTTGACATACGAGTCAACCTCACGTCTACCATCTTGCCCTATTATTAGTAATTAGTAAATATTAATTGACAATATAATTTGTTAATGAATAAGAATGTTTTGAAAGACTTTTCACAAATATATACTCACATATACATCCTCAACAACATCGTTGGCCTAACACTTACCCTGATGAAAATGTTGATCATGTCAGGGTTTCTCTATATAAATGAATTGGACCAATTGGTGTAAAAGTTGAATAACTAAATGTTTTTTTTTTTAAAAAAAAAAATTGTTACGTAATGAAAATGTAAATATTATTTTACCTTTTCATGTCGATGGTGAGAGTATGACTTTCTCCCCTTATAGGTTGACCACTTGGCGTTCCCCTATTTGTTGAATTTGTCGTTGACTTAGCCTGTAAAGACAAACATTAAAGTAACAAATATCTTTTACTATCTCAGAAGTAATGAAAAAATATTGTTAAACTAATCCAGTTACCTTAAATGTCGGTGACTCATAGCGATTATAGCAGCGCTTCCAATGGTCATCACTCCTAACGGTGTTAAGGTTGGAGTTCCTACCTTTTCTTGGTAGTGCTTTTTCAGGTTGGTCTTCCAGTCTCAATAACATTTCTGGGCCTCATCTAATATGTACTTACGCGCATCATCCATCAAGTCAATCTTAAAATAGTCATGTATTTTCATACATTCATTTACATTAACCGTTTCAATAATAATTCATATGAGAAGAACTATATTACTAGCATATTGCCGAAAATCTTTGCCCTTTGATTCTCCTGAACAAAATGGATCGAAATTAATAAGGAGTTGGTTAATGATGCTTGAACATGTACTTATTTTGAGTACCCATCCAACCATTTGTTATCGTAGGGCTCACAACAGTCCCTCCTTTGGATTCCAACCACTCCATCAAAGGACGAGTCATACTTACTGACAGGCCTCATCGTGTTACTGCTCATATCCTATTTTATAGGTACTGACATGTTCATTCACCAATCGAATGATATCTAATGCCCTCGACTCTTGCCTACCCCCTTTTGTTCATTGGGCAGGTGGTGATGCATATTAAAAGTTTATCAATATAAATTCCTACTTGATAAAATACAAGTGATGTGTAAACTATAAATTGTACCTGATTCACAGTGATTGGGTATCCTATAAGGATGTCTCGGTGGGGGGCTCAGATCCCCTAGCTGATCCAGCACACGTAGCGACCGGTCTTGACATACTACACATTAATAGTAAAATACATTACAATTTAAGCTAAACACTTTATAATGACAATTTATTACAAGACTAATAGTTTATAAGATGAACACAATATGTGTAGGCTATATTATCATCACTGCTTGTGTCATCAGTAATGTATGTGGTGCTCAAGTCACCAAACGGCGTGAATCTGTCAGCAGTTAAGCCCAATCCACATTTTGTGGTTCATTTGCAAGTTCCAGGTACTTCACATCAAAGTCCTTCCAAGCTTTACCGTCAACAAGATGTTGCATCACCCCTTCCTCAGTTGATCGACCTCGTTGGTGCCATGTCATGTCCTTCGCGGTATGACGCGAAGCATACAATTGCTCCAAACGGTCCTTGAAAGGGAAGCATATCAAAACTTTGTGTTGAATTTTCTTCCCCTTTGCGGTTTGCTTCACCCATCTATTTTTGTTACACACAGGGCACGCTTCGAAATTAGCATTCTCATTCCAAAACAACGCACATTTGTACTAGCACACATGAATTGTTTCGTACCTTAAACCAAGTTTCTTAAATTTCTTCTTTGCCTCATAATGCGAACCGGGCAGTTGAATTCCTGGAAGATTGTCTTTCCACAACTTCAACATCTGATCGAAAGACTTATTCATCCACTTGTTCTTTACCTTCAAATGCATTAGTTTAACTAAGAAGTTCAACGCTTATGACTTAGAAATGCCAGGTAACAACTCCAACTCAAGTTCTGAATAAAGATCTTCATATTATCCATTCAGAGATTCCATTGTTTTGCGTATCTCCTATGGGTCATCATTTTGCACATGATCGACTACATCATCCAATATTGCATATATCTCATCAACCGATTCGGGGACATCATTAACTGTGTATGGCAAAATTTCCTCCGATTCCCCATGATAGATCCACTTTGTATACATTTTATTAAACCCCTTTTCGTGGATGTGTTCTTTGACAATTTCTAATTGTTGCAACCGAAAATTCTTGCATTTGCAACAAGGACATCTTACTTCTCCCTTTTCATCTACATGGTTTCTTACTATATCTATGAATGTCAATAAAACATCCCAAAGTGTGTAGGAAAGACGGTTGTTTAAATATACCTAACTCTTATCAATCAAAATCTTTACGACTTTAATTAACTTAAAAGTAAACATGTACAAACACATAATGCGGATGCATGCATGAACTATTAACCACCTTCACTCTTCCTACACAGCGTAAGGCCATATCCCATTCAAGATTGTAACTTATGCACTTGATATTCATTCTACAACACCTATTTCTTGTAGAAATTTTGGCAGCATCTCCCTTCAGTTCTCCTAAGTGCGCTATATGATGTCGCGCACCCGGAGAACGAAAGAAGGATACCGAAACATCTACCACAAGGCGTGAGTGGAAATGAATATCAAAACATAATATTACAATCCCAAACTGTCCAAACGGAACAACTCAAGAATCGGTGAGCCAAGCATAGATCCTCTAACAGGTGTAAAGTTAAATTTAACATGTAAATGCAAATGAAAAAGACGGTAAACTCGTACACACATATGATTCTTAGTGACTATATATAGAGTAAACTTATTTCATTTGTTATCAACACTTTCAATATTATTATTTAATCTTATCAAGTTTTATTCATTCTTTTTTTTTTTTAAAGGAAGTTTTATTCATTCTTATTTGTTAGTAATTACAAACATATTTTATTAATTCTTAAATTAATGACATTTTCAAAATTAGAATTTCTCACATTTGTAGCTTAATATCATTATTATTCTTCTTAATTTCATAAAATAATTCTTAATTTTCTTTAAATATTAATTACTTTACTTACTTAATAAATCAATGACTTTATTAACATTATACTTCTATTACTTATCACTTATTTATTATTTTACAATTATTATAATTTATTACATATCTTTACTGACATCATATTAATTTAGTTATTAATGTTGGTTTTCGAATCGAATTCAAGTGCGGAAGAGTTGAAACTTGGATCGAATCCGAAGAAAAATTTTCATAAAACTTTAGTGAACGCTATAGAATATATTAATTTACAACAAATAAATTAATTTAATTAATTTAGTACAGGAATTATACCTTGCGACCAATTAGGCGGATAACTTGAGGTCTTTGACCACAAACAATCCAAGTGCTCACGTTCCTTAGACAACCACAAGACTTCCTCGTTAATTCTTGTATTCTAACGAGACGATGTGTGTGGGCACACCTAAAAACACAATAAGTATTATCACTCGTCTCACAAATCTTCCACAAACATCAACACATGTATGATGTGGAACTGAAAATGGAAGAACTTTTTTTCTTTTTCTCTCAATGTTACATGCCCACTGATGTAAGGTGATATGCTAACCAACTGCATATTACATGCCTACAATAGCCAAGTTACACGCCAGCCACAAAGAGGGGAGTTAAAAAGTTACACGTCAGTCACTAGCATGTTGCACGTTGTCCGATAAAATGTTATACGCCCATAACAGATATGTTACACGCCTATGACATAGGATAATGAGAAAATTCTATTTTCTAATGTTCTGCAATCTCCTATTATTAGAGTGTCTCCTAGACCTCTATGGAAAGTTTACTTTATCACATAAGATGAAGTTTCCTGAAATTTAGAGATAGTTTCCCATTTGAATTTTGGAATATTTTTTCTTTCCTTTTCCTTGTAAAATTCGGCCACCATAGTGTCCAACACTGTGTGTGGCGCCTATAGCAAATAAGGAAGGAAATGATTTCTTTTTTATCTAGTTTTCAATTTTGACTCAAATTTAAATTATAATTAAAGTCAAACTTTCCTTAAATTCGAATTCCAGTTAGACAACTTGTTAAATAAGTAAACTAGATAGCTGAGAGCAAGCAACTAAATTCTCCTTAGATTCTACACGTGCCACACAGCCCCTATACCCAATGACTGGGCGTGTGGCCTATGTGGTCCCACCACATTTTGTTTTCCAAAATTAAATTAAATAATCATATTATTTAATATATAATTAATTCTTAATTAATTATTTCTGAGTGATATAATTTAGAATTTCACAATTCTAAATTTATTGTTTTACACTTAGTGTCTCGTATAATTAACAAGACAATGCCATAGACCCATAATATCAAGCTCCAATAAAATTAATAATGAATTAAACTCTTTAATTAATTAATTAATTATATTAATTCTAAAAGTTATTCCACTATAAACTTGGAATTGCACTCTTGATATTATAGACAATTAATTACATCCGTGAAACGTCCATTTGATATAGTTACTTCATGTAGATCAATCCTCCTTAAATAATTCATAATTAGAGCTAGGTGAAATCTGTTAACTTCTCTAATTACATCTTTATCCTTGAATACTATTGATTCTCTAATGGATAGTAATTCATAAAACACATTCATGAATCGGAGCTCCTACTAATCCAAGTACTGAATCAACCCTCAAGGGAATTATTTATCTACATCTTTTTCAAGAAGGAATAGATTTCATTGCGTAATATTAGCATTCTCGGCTACCTATTTCTCCATGTCTCCAAGATACAAGGATAAGATCTAAGTGTGTCGAGATCTTTACCGAGTAAGTCAAAAGACACAAATCCATAAATAGGAGTGTGCTAATAACTCAAGATTAAGATCATTCTATATGTGTTCATCGGTGAACTCAATAAGAATTTCTATATTTAACAGAAATTATTAGAAATTCATATTGCATCTGTGTCCCAGTCCTACGTAATCACATTATGTAAAATATACTCACGTTAATATCTCGACATATCAACAATCAGATAAGATCGTTCCATTTAAAATGGGAACAACATGTATTAATAATGCGATCAATTAAAGATTCTGAACTTTAATCAATAACCATTATGGACTTTATGTTTTGATTATTATCGTTAAATATTATCCTCTACTATATAACACTTATATATCATATTTATGATAACATAAATAATCGTGAAATTTTCAATGATATTCATAAAGTATTTAATAATACATGCATATAAATAATGAAAATTTTACTTTATTAATTAAATAATAAAATCTTTAATTACATCTCATACTTTTAGGACACCATTCCTAACAATTAATTACATTAACAATTTATTTACAATATTTTAATTAATTAATTATGAAATTGTTAAAATTAATATTTTTTTACTTTATATTTAAACATTTAATTTTTTTGTTAGAATTTAAACATTTAATTATTAATTTATTGATATTACTACAACTTATCTAATTTTTTTACTTCTTTCTACACTCTTATTACAATTTCTATCGTTGCTTCAAAATTCTACCTCGAAACTTCACTCACTAACTACTTAATTTTTTCTAAACCATATACTAACTTAATAACTATATTACGCAAATTAACAACATAATTAATAATAATCAACTAAACTAACATAATCTCCAAAAACTCAAATAAACTTCAGAATCACACCCACATATTCAGCAATCCCAAACTTATTCAAACCAAAAAACCATGTTATTCAAAAAATTAAACAACAAACATATTCAAATTTCTACCAAACAACATATTCAACCAAACCAATTATCAATATTTTTCCATTTTAAAACCAAACCAAACAACATATTCAACAACATAATCAACCAAATCAAACAACAAATTCAACAACATTATCAATTAAACCAAACGACATATTCAAAACTAATCAACAAAAAATTAAAACTAAAAAATTACTCACATTAAATCGCCACAAAACCGGGGTGACCTTGACGGAGGATTTTTGTGACGGTGATGGACAGAACCGATAGCGGTGGAGTGGCGGCCGGAGCAATAAAGGGAGAGGTGGTTTTTGGGGTTTTTTTAGAGAGAAAGAGTTGTGGTAGAGAGAGAGAGCTAGACATAGAAGGAGAGTTAGGGATAGGGATGGACGATAAGAGGGCCTGCCAGAGATATGACTGGCGGTGGTGGATGGGTCAGCTGGAGAAGAGTTCACCAGAGGGTGGGAAAGAGAGCAAGAGAGAGAGAGAGGGGGGGTGAGGAAATAGGGAAAGGATCCGGGCTAGGTTGTTTTAATAAGATTTTTAGCGACGACACAAAATAAATAGTCGTCGCTATATGATGACAACATGACATCATTTAATAAAACTATGAAAACCCAAATACTTAGCGACGACAAAACTTTTAATGAGGACAAATGCTGTTGCTAAAAGCTCAAAAACATCACCCATGAGCCAAATTTCAGCCTATTATTATGTGAAAATTTCAATTTCACAAGATTTAGTGACAAAAACTTTTAGCGATGACATAGAAGTCTTTTTTGGTGCTAACAAATACCGCGTAACAATTTGCTTACAATATTCCTCTATTAGCAATGACTTATCGTCGCTAAAAGAGGGGCCCACTATTCAATCTCAAAATCCTCTTCAGTAATTTTGACGACAACATTTAGCAACGACTAAATGTCAACCTTTAATAGCATCATCGCTAAACATCCTCTTTCTTGTAGTGGGTGGTTCCACTTTTTATGTTAAAAAGTATTACGATGAGTTGTTGAGAGAGAATAAATGAATAAGAGAAGGGGGAATGCTGGAAAACACAAAGAGAATATAGGAATAATTGCTAGGAGTGATATAAGTGCTCTAGGATGTCCGAAGATCTTTCTGAGATGATCTTGAGGGTGTCAAGGCTCTTGTATTTATAGTTGATGAGGTGCTTGAGTTGTTTTCCATTCCCTTGGGCGATTTGGTCTTCAATTTGTAATTCTTTGTTTCCTTTTTGAGTGATATTTGACTTTCCTTTACATACTCACCTTCTTGTTGACTGGTCAAACTTAGTTTGTTGCCCATTACAAGTTGATTCTGCTTCCTTATTGCGCGATTCATGAAGATCTGGTTTCCTTATTTAAAGAGAAATGAAACACGCTCAATAGGCCATGTCAACCGTTGACCTTTTTCCTTCTTGATTCTTCTAACTTGATTGGTTGATTTCTTTTCTTTCTAGATGATTTAGCTTCCAATTCCTATTTTAGGAATTGGTGCTCAAGGCTGATATTCTCGCGTTGCTTGGTGCCTAAGGTTGAGTATCAACTCGTGGGATCGACTGGTGGAGTTGATTGACCGATGAGTTATTTTAACTTGTCTGAGGTGTCGTGATGACTCGTCTAGTGTCCAACTTAAGCGAAGTTGTCACATGTACGGTGAGAGATGAGGTACTAAATCTGACCTTAACAAATATTACTATTATCACAATTAGATACAAATTCCACTTGTAATACTCTATGAGACTCGTATTTTATATGTTGTAGTGATTATTACTAATTGTTGACAAGTATCATTCTTTTATATAATCTTTATGGGAGCTTCGTTGGTAGGACTAAAAAAATTGAGCTACCGATAATTCTCTATTTTCAGAGATTCGCATTAGAAATTGTATGTTTTGCATTTTTTTCAATTTGATGTGATTTTAACCAGATTTAACAGTCATAACCTGACATTATTTGAAGGAATGTCCTGCTTAAAAAACTCCTGACCTTTATAATTCACTAAGCCAGTATTAAGAATGTTATTAAGATCTTCTGACTCATGTATCATGGAAATTAAATCAACCATTTGATTCAAATAGCACATGTTATTATATATATCAAGGTTTTTGTATGTTTACAATTTACCTCTAAACTTTTAATTTTAATAATTACTTAGTTCCTTGAACTTGTTAAAGGGATATCAGGCAACACTAAATATATATATATATATATAAATCACATATATATGAATATTATTTGTATCTTTTTATATAGCAAAATCAGCTAATCCTAACTGCTGAGTCACAATATATATATATATATATATATAAACTGTTAAAGTCACTATATATATGAACGAATACATACATATGTCAGTAATTAATAGTCATCATATTTTAATTAGTAGAAAGTGGCTGAGTTGAATCCAAAGTTTTTTTTTTTTCTTTATTCGTTTCCCATGAAGAACACACATAATTAATTCTGATCCCAAAAGTTGCAATTAATAGAAGAGAAGCAATCAAATTCTTTAAGCAACACTTAACATTAAATTTAGAAATTCACACCAAACGCTACTCGTTAAGTCCCTTACAAATCCGCACTGGGCTCACTCAATAAATGAGCTTAGGCTCTTCTTCAAGGCCCAAATCCACGCATGTGATGCATCATTTTTTCCCTAAAACGCGAACCAATTCTACTAACCACGAACTCCTTGGCAGCTACCACCCTATTAACTATTAAGGGAAAATGCATATCATATAGCATATTTCATATCTAAATTTAAAGGGAACAGCATTTTTCTAAATGATAATAAATTATAGTATATTATTAGTTTTCATTCTAAAATACATTAATCTTTTCCAAATCTACCCTTCCAATTAGAGCTACATTTTTTCTCTCTTCTTCAAACTCAACCCGCCATCACTCTCTCTTTCTCTCTCTCGATCTCGCTTTCTCTCACACCCGCCGTCCAAACTCTCCCGACTCTCACCGTCGCCTGAGTTACACCGCCGGTCGAGTCCCCGATCTGGAACAATGGCGGATTGCAGATCTCGTTTCTCTCTCTCTCTCTCTCTCTCTCTCTCTCTCTCTCTCTCTCTCTCTCTCTCTCTCTCTCTCTCTCTCTCTCTCTCTCTCTCTCTCTCTCTAACCATTTGAGTCAAGCCTATCTTCTTCGGTCGAGTCACACCGCCGACAAGTAGTTCGATTCACTAGGCCGGCCATTTTCTCCGGCAAAGATTCACGGATTTTTACCGGTAAATATAGTGTTAAACGATCACCAAAATCGATAGCCAGATTTTTAGTTAAATATGATATTTACTAGTAAATATGATATTTATCGGTTGCCTGAGCCGGTTATCAGATTTTTAGATAAATATAGTAAATACAGTATTTATTAGTAAATATGGTATTTACCAGTTGCCGAAGATGATCGCTGGATTTTTAAATTAATATGATAAATATGATATTTATCAATAAATATCAATTGCCGGAACGGCCGCAGGAAAATGGTCGCCGGAGCCGGTCATGGTGAATTTGACTATAGATAGAAGAAAAGAGATGTGGAAAGGAGACTTAGGAGTATTTTTTGGTTTTTAATAATATTTAAAACTTAAAATATCAAATTGTACTATAATCTGTTTTTAAAAAATATGTTATAATTTACTAAATATGCTATTTCCCTCTTATCCCCTATTAATCTGTACAAAACAACCCTTTAATACTATTGTCATATATACAGTTTACATTACTATAGCATATACAAGTGTTCACTACTCAAGCCCAGCTCCTTTTCTTCTTTCCCCAGTCTATGTATTCAAGTTTCCTTGAATTTAAACTTGAATATGTGGGCATTATCTAAAAATGTGTTACCCCATTTACTTTTTCAAAAGAATTAAGAACTAGCTATATAGTGTGATATATGCCGCAAAGCCATAGCTATCTAGAGGCAAAAGAAAGAGCCAAAAACATGATCAGCCTGTGTGTGATGCCGCTATTGGTGCTCGTCTAAATCTGTCACCTTCTCATCCCACGTACGTTATCAATATTCTATCCAAAGTTGACATTCCCTAGCCAAATTGTACCCACGAGGGGCATTTTCGACCACAATTACCTACTGTAGTACCGTACGTTTTTTTCCTCTCTCTCTCTCTCTCTCTCTCTCTCTCTCTCTCTCTCTCCGCATCTTTGATATATATTATCCCACTTTCGGCATCGTTTGGAGCCTTATCTTTTATAGTCTCTTAAGATTCTCGGCACTAAAACTATGTAAATCCAAAGCTAGTTAATTATACCAACAAGCCACACAATCCAAGGGTATTTTCGGGAATCGATCCAAATATCTAGAGGAACCTTGAACTTTCTATACCACGTCCAACTTTTTTTTTTTTTCTTTTGGATTAAAGAATGCAAATTGTATGTCTCTTTCCCTTTCTCTACCCTATATATATAAAGTTCATAACATGTCAAATTTCATCACAAACCAAAGCTTCCAAACTAACACATTTCACATATAACAATTATCACAAACCTTCACATACACATACATATTTCACCACATTTTCTAGCCTACATATATGCTCTTCTTTTATCATATAATAACTACTCACATTTGGAACTATTACTAATTTAGCCAAATTTGCACAATTAGAAAACTAGCTAGCTAGATACAAGAACTCGACATGGATCGCGTCGCGAAATTGGCGTCGCAGAAGGCGGTGGTGATCTTCAGCAAGAGCTCGTGTTGCATGTCCCATGCAATCAAGAGGCTGTTTTACGAGCAAGGTGTGAGCCCTGCGGTGTACGAGATCGACGAGGACTCGAGAGGGAAGGAGATGGAGTGGGCCCTCATGCGCCTCGGGTGCAACCCCGCAGTCCCGGCGGTCTTCATTGGTGGCAACTTCGTTGGCTCAGCAAACACAATCATGACCCTTCAGCTCAACGGCTCGCTCAAGAAACTGCTCAAGGATGCTGGAGCTCTCTGGCTTTAGAAACGACATATAATGGACACACACATATATAACTATCATACACTAACTAGCTATTACTTTGATCATGTCCGGGTCATCAATAAGGTTAACTACTAATTATAAACCCATGATATATATATATATATATATATATATATAATCATAATAATCATCCGTTGTATTGTCTTTTTTCTTTTTTATCTTCTTTTTTGTTTTGAGTACTTGTGATCGGCGGCTTCCGAAGTACATTGTACGGAAATAATCTACAGAGTCTATACATAAACTAGCTAGTTTTTTATGTGTAATACTACTACTTAATATTGTGACACTTTTCTCAAACATATATATGTATAATTTTTGGATGTGCTTCCATTAATGGAATGATTTAAATTGAGTGTTATATATATATATATATATATATATATATATATATATATATGGCCCGTTGTTTCTATTTTCTATTTTTTGGTAGAACTTGTTCTATTTCCTTGATATATAGTCTATAGATATACACTACTTAGAGATACATATAGTTAAGAGATGCTAATCTCGTGCCTATAATAATATTTGGTAGTACTAATAAGCACAATTTTATTAAGTGAACGTTTGGTTCGTGTATTCAGAATTTTAATTCATTATTATTTTCATTTTATGTGTGTTTTTTATATAAAAAAAATACTATAAAAAATTATAAATCATGATTCAGAATTAAATATGAATACAAGAAATAAACGGACTTTAATTTATCAAATTTTGTTCACGAATTGATGTGACAATTTCTCACCGGATATATATCCAATAGAATATTGTCTTTTCACAAAAAGTTGTGACATCTCCATTGATGGTCGAGTTAAAAATTCGGCACTTTTTATATGAGGCTTGTGAACATTTAAGGCAATAGATATATAACCATGACGTGACGTAATTAATTGGAATAAACGCTGAAAATTCTGCAAGTACTACGTGGCATATATCACATCACCAAATGGGGTCTCCATTTTTACAAAGGTAAAATGGATATATTCTTGATCTGTTACAAGAAGTGGATCAAATTTATATATATATATATATATATATATATATATATATATATATATATACGGCCTTTGGAATTTTGCTTGTGGGGTTCATCCGGACAACTTTCGAAAGCTTTTTTAAATACGCACCAAATTCGATATATCATTGTAATGCCGTATTCCAATTGCTACATTAAATCATACACTATCCTGATCATTTTGGCATTGTTCAAGCTCTCCTTTTTATTCGAATACATGGAATTAGAGGCAAGTATTGCCATATATATGAATTAGGTCTCTTTCTTCTCTTGATGTTCTATCACATCACCTTTTTCTCTTTTCGTTAACTATCCCATGCATTTGTCACCAACTAAAGTGATTCTTCTTGGCATTATTTATCTCCTCCGTTAATTTCTGCTTGTGTCTTATATATGAGGTTTATAGCTGTATATTAACGCAATGCCCGAATTATAAGCAACTATCTATAACTAAAAGTGGTTTTGGTAAATGTTCAGAAGAGCGCTTGAAACTATTTTTTAGAATTACTAGAGGTCTTCTACATGTTAAAGTACTTGAGAAGCATTTGAGACTATCTTCTCTAGGGACTCAAAGTTCAAAAAAAAATAATAATAATAAAGAAAAAGAAAATATTATTTCTTCTTCTTTGCCGCCAATTACAACTTCTTGTTGCCGTCGCCTCCAAACTTTGCAAGATTAATAATACAAAGCTTATTTGGAAACTTTAAAAAGCCTACTTTTTTAAATGGTTAGTGTTTGTTAGATTTTATGAGAATTTGTTTATAGTTCATTAATTTAGTTATGTTTATTGGTTTAATGTCTTTAATTATTTTGTTAATTGTGTTCTATCTAGTGTAAGATATATATAGGACTACTGGAATTGGAATTTAAAGGAAAAAAAATTCAACATTTGTTTAATTATTAAGATTAGAATTTGTTTAAGATTCTATTTTAATTTCATTATGAGATAACCCGTCGAAAGATGTCAGGAGATACCATGACTCTCAATTCTCACAGTACAGTTTTTATATATGTTATTAAGTACAGCATTTTTATTGCAAATTACAATGTGATTGATCTTATCGTCATGTATATTTTCCTATAAAGAAATTTAAGTTCAATGACGGTGAGAATTATGAACTTCACCGTGCATAACGATAATTAAATAAGGAAATTTTTTTCCTCTAATTAAAAACAATGATAGTTTTACTATATATACTTAGTACCATTTAAGGATTTTTAAATTTATTTTTAAAAAAATACGTGTAACAAAAAAATTAAGTACAGACACATTTGAATAAAATTATTTTAATCAATTAAAAATAAATAAGAACACACGTGAAAAAATTACTCTCGTAAGAATAAAGTGAGCAACAATATATTTTTGAAAAGCACAAAAAAATTAAAATGCAAAAAAAAAAAAAGCAAAAAAATAAAGATAAAAAATTAGAAAAATGAAAAAAATGAAGAAATGAAAAAGGAAAAAAAAATTAGTGGAGGGGCTGCTACGTGGCAGTCTCATAAAAAAGAGTTTTAATTCTTTTATGTATTGTTAGATATATGCAATAGTTTAATTAATATCTACATTCTACAGAGAGATCCCAAAGTGTGCCTAAAGTAAAATATTTTATTTCAAAATCAAGAATTTCACATTATAAAGCTGCCGAAGAGAATCACATTCACGTTATAAAAGTTATTTCTCTTTCGTAAAACCACTTATTGGAAGCCACTTATTGGAAGCAATTATAGTATATATGATTGAAAAATCTCGATCAAAGCCATTAATAATACCATTTAGAGATAGGCAATATATTCGCATTGTCGGAAGTTTTTCATTGGAAGCCAGAATTTGATTCTATCAGCCAGTTCCTAATTTTATAATATATACATAAACATTGATTTTTTTTTTTTACAGGAAAAAAAAAAAAAAAAAAAAAAAACATTGGCTTACAATCACCTAAGCAAAATATTAACTAAAACCGCTTTGTTTGCCGACACAAACATTTTTTTAAAGATGGAAATACTCCTTATCGTGAAGTACTTAATATAAAAACAAACAAGAATAACCGGTTTTACAGAAATCAATGAATATTGGACTTAATTTAACCTAACAAAACTGACTTACTAGAAAAATATTACTCTCACCTTATTAAGTGGATCATAACAATATCTCTAGACAATGTGGGATTCTAATACACCCCCTCACGCACAGCGTAAACCGTGCCAAACCGCTGTAAATAAGTCAATATTAGGGGACCCAATATTACAAAATTGGGTCTGCTCTGATACCATTTTACAAAAATCAAAGAATATTGGGCCTAACTCAACCTAACAAAACTGACTTATTAAAGGAAAATTGTCCTCACCTTATTAAGTGGATCATACCAATATCTTCAACCAATATGAGATTCTAATAGTTTCATCTATAAATTCAAAGCAAACACTCAAAAAAATAGTATATAAGACTCCACAAACAACACTAAGAAAAATGCACCAAAAAATTCACACATATATATTGAAAATATTAGCTACTTCAGCCCTTGAATATATACTAATAATAACATTGTAGCTGCAAAATTAAAGAGTTTCATAGGAAACTATATTATTATATAACAAAAAAATAAAATGATTCTTCTTAGTTTTTTTTTTTTTTTTTAAATCATTGTTTCAATTGTTTCTTATTGAGACACGTACAAAATAAAAATTATTATAATGGTGCCCTCTAAACTTTGAAGTTATTTTCAGTTTATATCTCGAACTTTAAAAATTCTATCTTTATTCTCTAAATTTTGAATTTTTTTCACTTAACCCTTTCTGTTATAATTTTTGTTAAAAATTGATAGAAAAAAGAGAGTAAGACAATCACATGATCTTTTTTTACTTGTTAAAAATAAACAGATAAAAATCATATTATCACACTTAACCATTTTTTTCCCAATTTAATTGTAACAAAAATTCTTACAAAAGAGCTTAAATGTGACTAATCTAAAATTCATAAGACATAATAAAGGCCCGTTCACTTCGCTGATTCGAGTTTGTAATTCAAGTTGAGATGTAATTTTATGTGAGAACTTTTTACTGTAGTAAAAAAGTTAGATGTGACTGTTTATGAGAATTTTTTACTGTAGCAAAACTCAAATTCTAAACTCGAATCGGTAAAGTGAACAGGGCCTAAGAATTTTTAAAATTTAAAATACAAATTAAAAATAACCTCAAAATTCAACACCAATATAATAAAAAAATATATATCTTCCCATTTTTTCTTGATTTCATTTTAATCGTGTTATTCCCATATTAATGCCAAGCCAATCTCTATAAACAAACGTCCTTCAGACATGTCATTTCATTACTTCAGCATGTATTTTTTTTTTTTTTTCAAAATAATTATTGTTTTCAAAGGCCAGTGTGAAATGTGAATAAAAATACCACTTTTTTTTTTCAACAATCAAAGTAAAAGTTAAAACTGACACTAATTCTTGACCAATCAACTGTGCAGGACGGCGACTGTTCTGAAAGTTCTAGAAAAAGATACAAATAAAATAAAAAACTGATTAAAAATAAAAAGCTGATTAATAGTTAGTCAACGACCGTTAACCATACGCATGTCGCCACGTGCTATGGAAAAACAGGATAAGACGGTGGTCAATGAACCGTCCACTTGACAACGCAATTCCCGTTATATATTGAGAGATGATTATATGATACAGCCCCGTTCTTCTTTTCGAATATGCAACCTGTTTGTTTGTTTGTTTTTTTTTCCTCCTTTCAAATATTTAAGCCAAGACTACAAAACAACATAATAATTAATTTACCATAATAAATACTCGCTGCAAAATGATTGCAGTCTTAAAACAAATCAATGATCTTAACTTTAAACAATAATTACAACATGTTTCTGGTTTTATAGTTTTTCTTTATTTTTAAAATATATAAACGCATTTAAATTAAGGCTTTATTCATTTCACCGATTTGAGTTTTAAGTTTTAATTTTTTACAATAAAAAGTTCTCAGAAAATATCACATCTAACTTTTTCTACTACAGTCAAAAACTCTCAAAAATATCTCAAAAAAATCAAATCTACTAAGTGAATAAAATTAAAACTCGAATCGAGTTTTTAATTTGAGTTTTAGATTTGATTTTATGTGAGAATAAGGCCTAAAACTCGAATTCTTAACTTTAAACAATGAACAGACAAACATTGACATAGACCAAAAAAAAAAAAAAAAAAAAGGAAATAAATATGACTCAACAACTAAATTGCATACCTAAAGAAAAAATAAATCCTATAATGTATACCAAATCAGACAAAATTTGACAAAAACCTAACTGCCAACGGCTGATAAAATTTATTTTTAAATATAACTTATCATTTAATGTTTTTAAATATTAAATTGCTTGTTCATTTTTATATAGATGAAATTGTCTTAAAATAACGACATATAATTAGATGAGCTAGAGGGTACCATATTAATATTTTAATATTACTTTTATGGGAAAAAAGTTGTGAGGATAGAACGGAGAAGGAGAATAGTTTGACTGGTTATTAAAAGTGCGTTTTTGGTTAGCCGGCCCTTAAAATACATTCACGCTCTTTGCATTAGTTGATCTACATGATGGTGGAGTCTGTGTTGGTGTTTTCTTCTCTTTTTTCAATTGTTCGTGAAATAAAAACAGTCATTCTACCGGTATTGGTGTTTATTTTTCCCACAAATTGTTAGATCTATGTAGACTTTGATTTTTTTGTTGTTTTTGGTCATATTCCACACCAAGCTATAACCTTGTGTGAGTTTTGTGTTGTTTTTTATCTTCTATATGTCTTTAGCCAGATCTCTCACTTTGGTGAGCGTGATTTGAAAGAATACTGACTTTAAGATATTGGACTTTATAGAGAGTTTGTTACAATCATTTTGGGAGAGCTAATCGTGGAATAAGAATTAAACGAGCTAAGAGAATTACTCTAAATTGTGTTTATTATCGTACATCAGATCCTTGTATTAGAATGCCAACAAATCTATCAATTTTTAGCTTGTTGTATCAAGTTTTCTATATTAGTTTTATAATTTTTTGATTAATAAAATGTTTTTTGCAATCAAAAAAATATCACTTTTATAGAAAGTTTGAGACTATTTTAAAAAGAAGGATGGAAAAAGTATTGTAAATGAAAAGCCAAAACGTGATTGTAGGCATAATTTAACTATAATTTCACGATTGACAGCACTACAAGACGATTTTGAATCCTCCCACGAAAAAAAAAAGGTGCAACTGTCTTTTTATCATCATAAGTTGTATTGGGCCTTACTTTACGAGTATCTGGCTCTAGTTTGGTATTGGGCTTGAAGTCTCATGGCTAAGAATAATCAGATGGGCCGGAATGTGTGGACTTGGGGAGATGTACGGTGAGAGCAATGGAGAGGGCAGCAGCATATAATTACTCAAAGAGGATAAACTTAACCGCCACTCCATGCGTTAAACTGCAAGAAATCTAACAAACAAAAAGACCAAATCCTAAACAAGAAGATTCTCTTTCTTTGACTACTGACTTAACCTCAATTATTGTTTATTTACCTAATATACCCCTCTGTTCTCCATTTTCTCTTTCTTTATTTATTTATTTTTTTCCTTTTTTCTTGCCATACATAGAATCAACATTTTTACCACTTAATTCTCTAAAGAAAAAATTATTTTTTCTTCTCGATAAAAATAGGCAAACATATTCGAGATAATATTGTGATAGGATACTTTTTATATTATTTTTTGTTATTCTATCAAAATACTTTTATAAAAGAAATCAACGGGATGACATAAAATAAAATATTAGAGACGTTTGGTTCATGAATTAAAATCATGAGATTATAATTATTTTTAATTTACGCGTATTTTTTGTGAGAAAAAATACTGTAGTGAACCATGAACTATGATTCAAATTATAGTATGAATTCTCCAACTAAACGTCTTCATTGTTAAATTTAATGGAGTATTATGTAATTTTCACTTTATTATTTTGTATAAAATAGTTAGGACTTAGGAGCTAAGTAAGTTTTTTTTTTTTGGATGACTAATACAATCTTTTTTGAATAATGTATTTACACTTCAGAGGAAGAGGTGTGCAAGTTTAAAACTTGTTAGGATTTGCAAAGGGATTAAGCAAATTACGTGTGGAATATTTACAAAAGTCGGTGCAATACCCTTTTTACATCATCTTATCTTAAGAATTATAATGGGAATTCCCACAAAAAAGGATTCTAATGGGAACGAAACTATATAATTAGGGGGAATGGATTAAGCACTACACCAAAAGCAATCACATTCCACATATTTTAGACTATTCAATATTATGTTTATAAAATATAGTGATTTCTTAACGGTCATGTTTATCTACTTATTAAGGGTAATAATACACTGAAAACATATCAATAGTAATTTGCCACGTGAATCATATGGATTAGCCGTGCTTTAATTGCCACCAGCAGAGATTAATCATATGGTTTTTTTTTTTTTTTTTTTTTTTTTTTTTTTTTCCAAATATGGGTTATATTTTAATTATATGCATGAGCATACAGTTTATTTCACCGATTCGAGTTTATAATTTAAATTTTATTATAATAAAAAGTTCTAAAAAATAATTAGATTTAATTTTTTTTATTACAGTAAAAAGCTTTCATATAAAGTCACATCTCAACTCGAATTAAAAACTCAAATCAACGAACTGAACATACTCTTATACACCTTATTATAAACATGACACACATTCAGAATCTGTTTAGTTTGTTAATTTAAATTTTTAATTCGAGTTAAAATATAATTTTATGTGTAGTAAAAATTAAATGTAATTTTTTTTAAAAAATTTATAAATTTTAAATTTAAATTGATAAAATAAATAAATTGTTATTTATAAGCCGTTGATTATTTTGAGTTGCTTCTTTTTTTGCTTTTGCTTTGTCCGGGGGGAAAAAAGCAAGAGTTGATCTATTTACTACCATGAAAAAACAAAAGATTTTACTGCACAAACTAATTATCACGACCAGGCTTTTATCATGAAACTGTACTTGAAATTCAAGCCTGAAAGGCTTTTGATGAAAAAGCAAAAAAACATGATAGATCATATGGCTAGCTAGTCGGCCTATGAATGCTGGGAGGGGACTTTTTTGACAAATTGTTATCGGAAAGGCGATGGATTTTCATGTAACGGAGTGGGAAATGATACAAAATAAATTTTCTATTTTTTGAAAAAATAAAATAAAATAAAATAAAAGAAGAGATACCAGAAGACGTTTAGTAAAAAAAATTCATATCATGATTTGAATTATAATTTATGATTTATTATAATACTTTTTCTTAAAAAATACACGTAAATTAAAAACAGTTTTAATATCATAATTTTAATTTATAAATTAAACGTTTCTCAAATGATTCATGAATGTTCCGTTAATAGAATAGCTAATTAACATCATCATGGGTTTCAAATTTGTTCAAATAATGCCAACATGCCCCCCATTCTCATCACTTTCAAAAAAAAAAAAAAAGAAAAAGAAGAAGTATTGTGTAGGAATAGAGCTGGAATTTAAATTTCAAAGTTTTGGAATACATGATAATGATTCTCTTATATGTTAATTTCAAAGTTATGTAAATCCATGTGAAATATACATTAATATTATGATCTGGCATTGGTACCAAAAAAAAAAAAAAAAGATGCTACTTTATCATGTAATGTGGGGTATTTGCATTCAATTTATTTCATCTTTTTTTTTTTTTCCTTTATTTCTTTGTTTCTTTTGGTTGTTTCTGACATTCAACATTGGCATTTTTTTAATGGACTGATTTGATTTGACTCCAATATAACATTTTTAGAAAACAGCATACATATGTGTCGGTCCTATTTATTTCACCGATTCGAGTTTAAAATTTAAATTTTGTTACAGTAAAAAACTCTCAGAAACAGTCGCATTTAATTTTTTTATTATAGTAAAAAGTTTTCACATAAAATCACATCTCAACTCGAATTAAAAACTCGAATAAGAAAACTAAACGAGAATTTGATAAAAAATTTCCATATAAATCATAATGTTAGAGATTTATTTTTATTTTCATATTGATTCGCCAATTAAAAAAATTTTAAAAAAAATAAATAACATTGGCATAATGAGACTAGTACTAGTACAGTAACAATGGTTGTAACACTGGTCCCTAGCTTGTCTCTAAACTATGAAAGACAACCTTGGAAAAAACAATTACGATATTATATTTTCTGACAAGAAAAAAAGTTTTAAGCAGTAATGTTTACATAAAATAATTAATTTAAAATATCATGGTAATTAATTTATTTTATTTCTCTGTGATGTACTTGATTTTGAATTTCCCATAAGGTTGGATCAAGCACCATGACGTCAACCCCTTTTTTTAACTCTTTTTAGCCGACCAACCAACTCACTATCTTTCTTCAATCCAACGGCTCTCAAAACCCTATACGCACGACACTAAAATGGACTTTACTGCAGAGAAGTAAAACCCAATTTCCTTAGTCCTTAATTATTTGTTTTATTTCTATAATTAAGAAAAAAAACGTGTTAAGAATGTCGATCACAAGTGTGTGGAAGCACATCCCTCAATGTGGGACCTACTTTTCTCCCGACCGTCACGATGATGATTAATTTACCCCTCGGCCGTAAATTTGTAAAAATTTAGGGGGCAAAAGTGTAAAAAAAGTCAAAACTCCAAAAGAGGCAAATAAAAGGGGTTAAAAAAAGACTCAGTGGCATTTGGTAATTATAACTCCTTTCCAAATGGGAGACTGGAGAGAGATTTTTTTTAGAATAAAATTTAGCTCTTTAATTCGTGATTAATTAGAGAAAAATTAGATTAATAATAAAGCACCAAAACAACATCATTTTTTTTTTTTTTTTTTTTTTTTTTTTTTTTTTTTTTCCTTATTTATTTATTTATTTAAACTTAAGCCCCATTATTCTCTTTTTATTTATTTATTTATTTATTTATTTATGTTTTATTTTGTTTTTTCTTTCCTTTTTTTTTTTTTTTTTCTTTCTTTCCCTTTACCTTCTCTTCAACCACATCAGTTTCTTCGATTTGTTGATCTGCTTCTCGGACATGTTGGTCTCGATCTTTCTCCTTAATGGGCACTGAAGATCCTGCGGAGAAGAGGAGAGAGAAAGTGAGGCAAAGAAGGAAAAAGGACCCAATTTCGATTATAAGATTATGATTATGGTGATAAGAGAAGAAGAAGATGAAGAATAGTGATTGTTTTTGAAAAAGAGTGTCTTTTTTTTTTTTTTTTTTTTTTGGTTTGTGGGGTGGGTTTGATTTGGTCGGATTTTTATTATGGGTGGGTGTTTCCCTTGCTTTGGATCGTCAAATAATGATGGGAGTGGTGTGAAGGAAGTGAACAAGAAGGATTCAGTTAAAGAAGGCTCAACTGCTCAGTCTAACCATGTCACCAGAGTTAGCTCAGGTTTTCAAAAATCATCTCTTTTTTTTTAATCTGTAGACTTGTAATTCAACGGAATTGTTTCTGGGTTTTGTGTTTTTGGCCAGTTGGGTTACTGGGTATGCTTTGGTTTTTGTTGGATTGTGGTGTTTTTGTGATGGGGCTTTTGTGGGGATTTTTGTTTTTGTGTTCTTTTTTGGGTCAGTTTGATCTGATAGGATTTAGGGTTGTGTTGGGATGGGATGGTTCAGTTGGTCTGTTGAATTTGTGGTTAATTGCTTGTTATCTGTGGTGCTTGAATTGCGATTTTGATTGGAATTGGATTTTGAAGCATTCTTGGAGATCTTTAATTGGGTGTTCCAAAATTTTCCACTTTGTGTTCTGGTGATGGAATGTGTTAATTGTCAAAATGTGTGATAGGTGTAGAGAGGTGCTAATGAGAAAATATGGTTATATCTTTTATGGAATGGGGTTAAGTATCCGGCGCGCTTATTTTATACTACCGAGAACAATAAAACCGTAGAACAAAAGTAAAAATAAGAACACGTAAGGTTAGTGGTTCACCCTCAATGTGAGAGTTACATCCACTTTCAATTGCCACACTAATTTACTATGATGAAGAAAAACTTGCAAGAGAAAATTACACACTTCTCAAGTCTGTTTTCTATAATCTCTATGATTAACCCTAACGTCGATTCGCGTGGTGTCGTGTGTAAGTCAATAATCGTCAATACAATAATTAGGCTTCACAACCTAATGGAAACAACATTGAAGAAGTGGAAATTTATAGCGTAGATATATGTTTTTGCTTCTTTGTAAAAATGTAGCATGCAGTATCAAATGAAACTGTAAGATTTCGATATTGACATGGTCACATAGCTATAGTGGGAAGTTCATTAAGAATAGGTACTAGCTTTATGTCTTATCCTGCTTAGAAAGAGTTGTAAGGATTGAATACCATTGTTGGTTTTCATGTTATGGTTCCGACTTGCTCGAGTACTCCCAATTGGAAAACATACAAGTAGATGGAGGCATTTGTTTTGACTCTTTTTCTAGTTTAGGGTTCTATTTCTCATGCGCGGGTGTAATGAATCTGACTTATAAATTTTGCAGACAAATCTAAATCGCGAAGTGGTTCTGATCCTAAGAAGGAATCAGCTATTCCGAAAGATGGTCCGACAGCACATATTGCTGCACAAACATTTACATTTCGGGAGCTAGCTGCTGCCACAAAGAATTTCAGACCGGAAAGTTTATTGGGTGAAGGGGGATTTGGGCGCGTGTATAAAGGTTGCTTGGAGAGCACGGGCCAGGTATGGTAATTGTAGTAAATATCATTATCCACACCATAAATGGAGCACGGTCAGTAGTCTGATTTTTAGCTTAGATTCCTTTGCACGATCTGTCCTAGTGAATTTCATGTCATTTGTTCCATTTAAATATGTATTTTCCATTTCTGAATTGTGTGAATTGCTACATCCTCATCTAATATATGATAGTTTTTTGTTGGACATACTTACTCGTCCAGGTAGTTGCTGTGAAACAACTCGACCGGAACGGCCTGCAAGGGAATCGCGAATTTTTGGTGGAGGTTCTTATGCTTAGCCTCTTACACCACCCAAATCTTGTCAACCTGATTGGATATTGCGCTGATGGAGACCAGCGCCTTCTTGTTTATGAGTTTATGCCTCTGGGATCCTTGGAGGATCATTTACATGGTATTGCTCCTTTTCCATTCCATAACAAAGATTTTCTTTCCTTTTTTTTTTTTTTTTTTTTTTTTGGATGCTTTCCATGTAGAAGTTGGATAAGAGCTAAATCTGCCGCTTGATGAAACATACACTCTTGAAAATCACTCTTGCCGGATTAGATTTTTGGAGCGAACTCTAGGAAAATATTCAGAAGACACTTTTAAATTTGCATAAAATTGACCAACCTAATGAACCCTTGATCCCAATTTAAAAGACCTATGTGCATATTAAATGATTTAGACTGTGTTTTACCTACCAAAATGCTTAAGATGGACAGCATAAAAAATGTAGTTTGGGCAGGGTTCATGAAACACACTAAGGTTGCCAGGAAACAGTTAAAATAGGCGGCTTATTACGGATAGTAGGTTTTATCTGGAATAACAGAGCTGTTTCTAGAAAGTAGAAAGTTGAGCAAAGCATGTTCAGAAACCAAATTTTGGGTTTAAGCCTGTTGGCCGTGATGGCTATTTGGTTCATTACTTTCAAAGGTTCTACTTCAGTCTACCGGTCCCAGATATTTGTCTCCTTGAATGATGCATTTGTACGTTGTATCTAACACATCTTTTCTGGAACGAATGATTGCAAAGTTACCCTCTTGTTGTACTTTCTCGTTGTTTCCATTTTTGTTATAGTTGAATGTATACTTGAATATTCAAACTGTTTGTACAGTTAATTTATTGAGGATTTTTTTTTTTTGATTTGGTAAATTATTATAAACATTTCACAAGCAGTAGAAATGAAAATCACTTTTTACATTCAGCGATTCACTAACTCAAGAACATGAAGTAACTTATATATCACTCTTATTTTGTACAATGGAAAACAAACAATTTCATGTGGATATTGGTGATAATGGTTTGGAAATGATACTACTTTGAGCTATAGAATGATCATCTGTGTTTCTTTGAGCACATCAAAACCGTATTTGACAAGTCTGTCTTTAGTATGACTTGGACATATATACCTTATGAAAATAACCTGATTACTCGTAAATTTCAGATCTTCCACCAGACAAGGAGCCTTTGGACTGGAATACTAGAATGAAGATTGCAGCAGGTGCCGCTAAGGGATTGGAGTATTTGCACGACAAAGCAAACCCTCCTGTTATATACAGAGACTTGAAATCATCCAATATCCTCCTTGATGAGGGCTATAACCCTAAATTGTCTGATTTCGGGCTTGCAAAACTGGGTCCTGTTGGTGATAAAACTCACGTCTCCACGCGTGTGATGGGGACATATGGATATTGCGCACCTGAGTATGCCATGACTGGCCAACTCACCCTAAAGTCCGATGTGTATAGTTTTGGAGTTGTTTTCCTCGAACTTATTACAGGTCGCAAGGCAATTGATAATACTCGAGCTCCTGGAGAGCATAACCTCGTTGCATGGGTAAGTTCTCCTTGTTAATTTTATGTTGTTTCTCCTGCTGTTTTATGTTTTTGAGTTGTTTTAAATTGTTAAGCATATTTGCGTACTTTTCTTGTTTTGTGTGATTATGGGGTTTGCAGGCACGACCACTTTTCAAGGATCGCCGGAAGTTCCCAAAAATGGCTGACCCACTACTTCAAGGCCATTACCCAATGCGAGGGCTTTACCAAGCTCTTGCAGTTGCAGCCATGTGTTTGCAGGAACAAGCTGCTACAAGACCTCTAATTGGAGATGTGGTGACTGCTCTCACATACTTAGCCTCCCAGACCTACGACCCTAATGCAGCACCTCCTCATAGTAATAGAGTCGGTCCATCTACTCCCAGGAGTAGGGATGACCGTAGAAGCATGGCTGAAGGGCTGGATAGCCCAGATGGCAGGCGTAATGGCTCTCCTTCCACCCATAGAAACTCGCCTGATTTTAGAAAGAGAGACCTCGTTAGGGAATTGAGCACTGGCGGAGAATTGGGCAGGATTGAAACTGGTGGTGGGTCTGGAAGAAAATGGGGTTTGGATGATTTAGATCGACCGGATTCTCAGAGAGACAGTCCTGCAAGTGCTGGCAGAGCAAGAGAAACTCCAAGGACCCGTGATTTAGATAGAGAGCGTGAAGTGGCAGAAGCAAAAGTATGGGGTGAGAACTGGAAAAAGCGGGCAACTGCAATGGGTAGCTTTGATGGTACAAACGAGTAGAATGCACAAAGATGTCAACTTGCCAAGTAATTTGCTATCATCTTCTTGGACAAAAGTGTCGCGCGTTTGGTGGATCAATGTCGTAAAAGAAAACAGAATTTGCATGCATATGCAGTCTCATCCTTTATTGCCTTGGGGATTCCCTTTTGATCTAGGGAATAAGTGGTTTGTATTTTGTTGCTTATCCTATTTCATTCTTGTAGTTGAGTATGCAACTGAATGCTTCAGTACTATGATAAAAGGAGACACAATTAGAGGAGGCATTTTGGAAAAAAAAAAAGGGGTAGCTTTATGATTTGGGGCATTTACTTGTAGTCCCACAACATAGTGGTTGTATGCAACATGTTCATCTATGTATTTAGAGCTTTTTTCGAAGTTCATGTTACAAGGGGATTCAAGACTCTAATTTTTGCGCACATAAATTAGTCTCTACATAAGGAAAAACTTTGGTGGGTTTGGTTTGAATGCTACATCTTTTCTCGAACAGTTAGTGTATGCATTTCTTGAGTCAAATGTTTTCGGCTTGTTTGAAAAAAAAATAAAAAAAAATGTTTGATAAAAAATAGTTGATTATGCTATCACCTTGTACGAAATGGCGATGAAGCAACCAAAACCCCCGTGCAAAATGAAATTTATTCTGCAGCTGACATTTATCGTAATAAATTGTCGGTAGTACAATATATAAGAGCTGAAAATTGCACTATAGTATTTAATCAAAAAATTCCATCTATCCTACTAGTCAAAGTGAACAAAATTTTTAGCAGAAACTGGTACGCAACAATAAAAGTCCATAATGTATGATTTGGGACATTTAGTGGACATTTAGTTCACAAATTCAGAATTATTTTTGATTTACATGTGTTTTTTATAAGAGAAAATATTATAACGAGTCACGAACCATGTTTCGAATCATGACACGAATCCTCATACCAAACACCCTCTTACTATAATCTCATGATAAAGTGGTTGTATGCAACAAGTTCATCTATGTGTTTGGAGCTTTTTCGAAGTTCATGCTACAATGGGATTTTGAGTAGTTATGTAATTTTTATGGACATATATTTATCTCAATGAAATTCGGCTGATTTCGTTTAAATATTATTGTTGTCTACGAATTTCTAGAGTCAAATCTGGTGTATAATACCCCAATTACATTTTACAATTTTAAAAACAATAAAATAATGTTGCTTTCAATTTTTTTAATAAAAACAAACCGCCTTAACATTATTAAAGACCTTAAACGAGGTTTTAAAAAAGCCTTTTAAATAATTGCACTTGCATCTTTTTTTTCACAAGCCTTTTAAATGGAAGAACCAATTGCCAACCGTGTTTTCTTTATGCGATGTGATGTGGGACTTAATTGGTTAGGTTTTTTTTTTATACTTTTGTCTTCTGAACTTTTTACATTTTGATGTTTGTCCCGAAAACTACTAATTTTAACAATTCACCCTTCTAACTTGCTAAATTGTTCCGTTGTAGCTCATGTTACTAATTTTGCTCTAAATTTTAATTAGATTTAAGGGATTCAAAGTTAAAACTTTATGTTAGAATTTAAATTGAGGTTTGAGATTTTTTTGATCAATTGTGCTTTTCTATCACTAATTTAACATCACTGTCAGAATTAGTCATTTGTAATGTTTTAGTAACTTCGGGAGATAAATTGCCTGACAATCTTTTTTTTTTTTTTTTTAAAAAAGATAAATTATCATTTGTTAGAAGGAAAAAATAATGAATTTTAAAAATCAATATTGAGAAACAATCTTATTTTTGTGTTCAACTAGTACTAGTTCATACGTTATAAGTTTTATAGAACTGAAGTAAGATCTGAGTAGTAAGACTTGTTTTTTTTTTAGCAAAAAAAAAAAAAAAAAAAACATGTTCAACATTTTTAAGTGTAAATGAGATTAATTAAATGTTTCTAACTAAAAAATTTATGGTGTAAAGATATTAATCAATAATCCGATTAATTTAATATGTTCAATATTTTGAAGTGTAAATGAAATTAACTAAAGGTGACTAACAAAAAACATGTGATGAAAAGATAGTTAATTAATAATCCTAATAATAAATGGCCTTGACTTAAAAGGTTCTCAGGCAATTGCCTTGACTTAAGGGGGTCTTACTCATGGTTCTCCTAATGGCTCTCTGTTGAGCCAGCCTTGAGAACAAAAAGAACTCTGTCAACAAGGATTAATGACGTAAAGACTCATTTAGTAATTAAACCTAATTAAGAGGGTAATTAAACCGTTAACAGTTTATACTTTATTTTAAATCTAAAACACTCAGATATTTCCATGTGCGCAGGGGTATAGGAGAGGAATCGGAAAAACACTGCAATTTCTTATTCTTCAGAAAACGTATTTACAGTCCTATTTATACAGCCTTTCTAGTCTAACTAAATTTGACTATTCTAGGAAACAAAGAAAATCAAATCAGCTATTCTTTTGGAGAATCTCGTGGGAGATTTCAACTAATTTACAACAGGAAGTCAAACCAAATCATACAACATCTAAAAGGAAATAATCCCCTAGAATCCGAGATTTCCTGATTCTCTAGAATCCAGGATTTTCTAATTTTCTATACTCCCCGTCAAGCTGGACTGAAAAATATTAAACATTCTTAGCTTGTCAACTAATTTCTCAAACATAGGTCTTCCAAGTCCCTTGGTCGGCAAATCTGCAACTTGGTCTGTGGTGGGAACATAAGTCATGCAAATGATTCCTTCCTCAATCTTCTCTTTGATGAAGTGCCGGTCAACTTCGATATGTTTAGTTTGGTCATGCTGAACTAGGTTGTGAGAGATGTTGATAGTAGCTTTGTTGTCACAGTAAATCCTTAAAGGTTTACTGTACATGATTTTTAGTTCCTCTAGTAACATTTTCAGCCACAAAAGCTCACAAATTCCATGTGCTACTGCCCTAGTAACATTTTAGTTCCTCTATCTTCACCACTATGAGGTGATGATTGCTCCCCCTGAAGAGAATTTTTGGCATAATAAGGCTAATTTTTGAAAAAGGTGACATCCATAGACACAAAGTATCTCCTCTTTTTCAGACTATAATACTTATACTCCTTTTGTGTTGCTGAGTAACCTAGAAAGAGACACTTAAGTGCTTTGGGATCTAGCTTGCTGCGTGTTAGATCATGAATATGGATGAATGAGGTACAACCAAAAATTTTTAAAGGTAGGGATGTGGATTTTCTAATTTGAGGATAGGATTCATAAAAGGTATTCAAAGGAGTTTGAAATTGTAGAACCCTAGTAGGCATACAATTGATCAAATAACATGCAGTGAGAATTGCATCCCAAAAAAAAAAAAAAAAAAAAAAAAAAAAAAAAAAAAAAAAACTTAGGAACATTTGTAGTGAACATGAATGACCTTGCTACCTCAAGTAAGTGTCTATTTTTTCTTTCAACAATCCCATTTTGTTAAGGTGTGGAAACACAAGAGCTTTGGTGTATTATCCCATTTTGTAAGAAATAATATCCTAAAATCGTCTCAAAATATTCCCTTCCATTATCAGAATGAAAAATTTGGATTTTGCTATTGTATTGGTTTTGAATCATGGAATGGAAATTTTTGAAGGTTTGTGCAGCTTCAGATTTTTCTTTTAGGAGATATACCCAACAAACTCATGTGTGGTCATTAATAAATGAAATGAACCATTTTTTTCCTGTCACACTCTTAACCCTTGATGCACCCCAAATGTCACTATGAATTAATGAAAAAGGTTTAGACACTTGATAAGGACGTGGAGGAAAGGAAGAGCGTTGGTGTTTCATAAATTGACAAATCTCACACTGAAAGGAATCTTTATTGCAAATCAATGTAGGAAACAAATGTTTTAAATAAGAAAAACTAGGGTGGCCTAGCCTATGGTGCCACAACATTATTTCTTGGTTTTTAGACGAAGATGAGGAATTACAACTAGCATATTGAGCAGGTATATGCACGGAAACATCCTTCTCCAAGTAGTACAAACCCCCATGTTCCTTAGCACTGCCAATCTTTCTCTCCGAAGTCAGGTCCTGAAATATGCATACAAATTGTGAGAAATTCGCACCATAACTAATGTCCTTTGTCAATTTGCTAATAGAAAGGAGATTGCAGGTTAATTTTGGGACATGGAGGACATCTTTTAGACAAATGTGTGAGTCTATTTCAATGTTACCGACTCTTGCAATTGTTGAGAGAGTTCCATCGGCAATTTTGACTTTAAGGTTTCCTGGACTAGGAGTGTAAGAAGAGAAAAGTTTTGCACAACCTGTCATGATCTGTTCGCCAGAATCAACGATCCATGGTTCTTGATCTCTAGAGACACTATTGAGAGTAATCGAGAAAGTACCTTTTTGGGCTATTAGGGATTTTGTGTTAGAGGGTTGTGCAGGAGAGAGGAGCTTGTAAAGTTGTTCCATCTGTTCTTTAGTGAGCGACACACTCATGTGATTGCCTTCCTCCTTTGAGTCTCAGTTGCCTTCGGTCGTGGTTTGAAACCCCTTTGAGTCTCGATTGTTGCCACGATTCTCCTTCCAATTTTCTGGTTTTCCATGTAACTTTCAGCAATTGTCTCGAGTGTGGTGTGGTTTTTGTAATGATCACACCACAAATTGCCTCCTTTTCTAGAAACCCAAGTGTCTTTCCAAGTGTCTGAACCATGAACAGCCAATGCGGAATTTTCTGTTGTGGGCAGCAGTTTGGAGTCTCCAAGCATCACTCTTTTCCGACTCTCCTCTCTCCTAACTTCGGAGAAAATTTCCCGATAGCAGGTAATGGCTGAATCCCCAAAAGACGTCTACGAACCTTGTCCAAGTCCTTGTTTAATCCGGCCAAAAAATCATACACTCGATCCTTGTCTATCATTTTCCTGTAAGTCAAACTATCTTCCACGCAATGCCACTTACAATCATTGATCATGTCCATCTCTTTCTAGAGCTTTGTCAATGAGTTGTAATATTGTGTTACATCCAAATCACCTTGTTTAAGATTTTTAGCCTTGTTCCTTAAGGTCAAAGAAGGCAAGATTCAAGGCATCCCATAGTTCAGTCGTGGTGGAACAATACATGTAGGTCTCGGCGATATCATCCTCCACTGATTGATTAACCACGCCATAACAATTGAATTATGAGCGTTCCAAGTTTAAAATGCCAGATCATCCTCGCTTGGCCTCTTGGTTGTGTCGTCGATGTATCCTAACTTTCCTCAACCACAAATCACCCACTTAACTTAGCGTGACCATTGAAAATAGTTCTTACCATTGAGTTTTCGTGAGGTAATTTGGAGGGATGAATTTTCGACAAATGCAATGGGAGCAATTGTAGGAGTCAGCTGAGAAGTTCCGGTTAAAACTTCAAAGCTATTGCCCCGGCTTGCTCCAATTATGGCTATTTTGACCACCGTTCCTCTCAACTAAAGTCCCGCTCTGATACCATGTGCGCAGGGGTTTAGAAGAAGAATCGGAAAAACATTGCAATTTCTTATTCTTCAAAAAACGTATTTACAGCCCTATTTATACAGCCTTGCTAGTCTTAACTAAATTTGACTATTCTAAGAAACAAAGAAAATCAAATAAGCTATACTTTTGGAGAATCTCGTGGGAGATCTCAACTAATTTAAAACAGGAAGTCAAACCAAATCATACATCTAAAAAGAAATAATCCCCTAGAATCTGAGATTTCCTAATTCTCTAGGATCCGGAATTTCTTGATTTTCTATACCAAACAAACCTCACTATTTTAGCAAAATCGAGTTTTTAAGAAAAAAGGAAGTGGACTTTACAAAATACATTCGCTGTTAAAATCAACATAAAAAATTAACCACCGACATCCACCAACTCTTTCATACAGTAGTTGGCATCTTTGTGATAAAATGAAGACTTCTTCAACCACCGCATCAACCGGTGTAGTGAACCTTTTAGTTGCGGATACCACGTATAGTATGTAATCATGAATCAAGGATTTAAACAGTAAAAGCGTTATACTGCTATTAATTTGAGCCTGTAATCACAAGGTACAAGATTTTTTTCAGACTTTTAAACAGACAATAACATCAATATATGGATAGCCCAAAAATTCTTGCTCAATTATCCAAATCCGTTAGACCTCCGGCGAAGAACCGGAAAATTAAGTAGCTAATCAACTAATATATTGATTAATGATCCGAGTATATCACTAACATTTTAGTTTTCTAGTAGAGTCTCTGAAGAGTAGTAAATTCATCTATACAGCTTCCCGAGACTTCCAATATAATTATCCGCTCTACTAAAGAGATTTTATGGGTCATAAGTTGTGAACCCTGATTACATCTCAAAAACCTAGGGCCATAACCAGAATGCACACTAGATAAACTCCTTAGCATGCACATGTCTACGCAATGTAGAAATCAGTGAGGTTTTCAATCCCCCAAAATAATCAGAACAAATTTTCATATCATTTCCTTCTCTTTCCCTGCAAAAAAACCAAAGTTTTGCATGTCATTCCGCCTGGTAATACTGGTTTCAAGTGTATTTATTATTCAACATGTTTTGTGTTTAAAGAGAGCAGACACATACCGAGCTAACGTAATCATCCATGGTTAATTGCTTCCTCTTCTTTAGCGAGCCGGGGATCTCGGTCGCCTGCCTAGCCAGGGAGCGCTTTGAAGGAGTCAAGTTCTGAAACATAGCCATCCAAAATAGTAAGATCACAGAAAATACTATATATGATTGACCATGTGACCAGAAAAAGAAAAGTGTGAATCAATGCTCAAGTAGGGAGGAGAAGCGAACCTTAGCAAGCTTTTTCTCTTTGCGTGCTTGCCTCTCCCTCTCGTCATATTCTTGGTTCTCTTTCTCCACCAAACGGATTAATGTATCGCATCTCCTCGCGAGTTCCTGAGTTGTGCGAGACTTGACAAACCAATCAAAACGAAACAAGGGCGATGTGCGGAATGCTGCCTTCAACTCGTCCCAATTACCGTACCCAAGTTTGTTAACCATGCATATCTGGATTTTGGCACAAAACCATCAGAAATATTTCACACCGAGAGAAAGATAAACAGTGCAAAAGCAGAAACATGAGAGAAGAATCAAAAGATTTTGAGCTCGCACCATGAAACGGTCACATTCTTCATTGTACAGCTTTCCTTTGTTCTGGCCATATTGGATCTTCAGTTCCAGCCATGGATTCTTGTAGCGATCCAGTTTCTTCCCAATAGCTTTCATAATCTCATCTTTCCGAGAAATCCTAGCTTCACCCCTTTCAATGTTCTTTATAATTCGATCATAATCTGGGGGTGACATTAAATGAATCAAATTAAGAACTCAACTCATTTAAAAACTAAAAAATAAAAATCTAAGTTCAACTATACTCTTTACGGGCTTGGAAACATAAGACTCGATAACATTCTAATAAAAATACAAGATTCCTGAGATCTATAGTTGCAATATGGTAACTTTAGTGTAGGCTAATTCCACTTGAGTATTGGCTACATTATCTTGAAACAAAATCTGAGTCCTAACTAAAACCAACCTTCCTATTAAACCAGAAAAACCATGAGAAGGCTAACTATGAACTAACTGATCCAACCAAATGCTTGAGCAGTGCACCCAAAACCTAGTAATCCAGTTGATCACAGTGGATTGCAAGTTGACCTTAATCCCAGTGACTAACTAAAACCTACAATACAAAATACAATGACGTGTGAATGGATACACTTACCATTTAACTCCTTGTATCTTTCTTTGAAAACTTTCGCATATCTTTCAACTTCCTCCACTGTTTTCCCTTCCATTTCAGAAGCAGTACTTTTTATGTCATTTCGGCCATACTTCTCACAAGCCCTTATGAACGTATTGAAATCTCTCCTACTCCATGAAGAAAACCCCTAAAAAAAATAATCAAGTTTTAATGGCAAAACCTAGATAGTAACCTCACCATAAGAAAATATAGTCCAATTACCTCTTCTAGAAGTCGTTCTTTCTCCTCCAGCTCTTCAGCAGTCAATGGATCTCCCACCTCTGTTTATTTAATTTTTTTTTTTTTTTTTGGTGAAAAGCAGAAGCTATTATTAATGATGGAAAAGAAAAGTACAAACCAAAAGATGGAAGAAAACAAAGATTCAACATCAAGTAAACAGTTCGGGTAAAATTATGACAAGATTGGACTATTGTGAACAGACAATGAAAAAAATACCTTCAGGCTCATCCACATCTATTGTATCTTTCATCTGATTCTTTTGATGCGTTTGCTGAAAATTGTCAAGGGAATGATTAATACGTAAATTTACCGTTGTATACAGCTCACACCCTAAACAAAGAGAATACCAAGAAAGGAAAGGCAACAGAGCTCATTGATACTCACCATGAGGTAGCGTACTTCTTTTTCATACAGCTCACTCAATCTTTGTGTGTTAAAAAACTGGAAATCGTGTCTAGATGCAGGGGGAGAAAAAAGAACCAAAGATTCATTAGCATGTATAGAGGTGAGAACACAAAAATTTAAGAATGTAATCGTTTGATAAGTGCTTACAGTTGTGGCATACGAGGAATTCTGGGCTCCTTTGGTTTTGTTGGACCACCTTGACGCATTGTTTGCTTAAAATACTCGGATTCCGAGTAACTAGTTAGAGAAGCAACCAAAAGTCAATATTGTCAAAAAGATGCATCAAGAAGTTCAAATTACACGAGTTGCAGACAAGAGAAAAGGTTTTACTTGCGCTTCCGCTCTCTTTTTGGTGGCTCAATCCAATTTTCACTAACAATTTTTTTGAAGTCAAACTTGCTCTCGTCCTTCATTTGATACAAGGCCAAAAGGAAAACACATTAGAAACAAATTAAATACACGTGTACATACACACACACACTATGTGTGTGTAGAGGCATATGAAACCACAAATAAAAGGAAAATTTAAATTGGTGAAATACACAACAGGGAACAAAAAGCCAGTACCTTCTCATCATCAAAATCATATAATTCAGCGGCTGCACAGCACAGCATTAATAATATTAAGTAAGCATTGTAACAATATGTCAACTGCTACAACACAAAAATGTGAAAGGCAAAAAAGAGTGATAAGAACTTGAAGTAATGAGTGCGTACTATCATCCATTTTAAATTTGATAGCATCTTCTGTGAATTTCTTCATTTTTGCATCAAGCTCAGCAGTTGCCTCTTCTCCTTTTGCAATAATCCTGTCTATGTCCTCATCTGTAATTGTGCTATCTTTGGAACTGAAAACCATTTCAGCACCAAATCTCACCATTTGAAGTAGCTCATCTTTGTTAACAGCTGCATCAGATTTAAAAATAAAAAAAAAAAAAAAAAAAACATATTACTGAACCCAGTTCTTGATAATAGTATATTATAATATAACAGAAAAATTCTCAACACTGACTTTTCTGCTCCGCCAGTCTTCCCTGTTGAATCACCAAAGCATCAAGAGCAAGCTTCTTATAAGCCCTCTCAATAACTTTTTCCTCAATAGTATACTGTTACCCAGACAAAAGAGAGACCAAAATGAGACATTGATTCACATTACAGCAGTATAGTGACTTCAAAATGGGTAAAATAAAGCACACTCATACCTCTGTGCAGAACCGAAACACCTGCACTTCTTTCTTTTGTCCAATCCTGTGAGCACGATCCTGAGCTTGCAGATCTACTTGTGGGTTCCTGCAATGAATCCCCCCAAGCATTAGCAAAATTAGAAAGAGATAAATATCAAAACAACCAAGAACAAAAGAAAAAGATGGACTCGCACCAATCACTATCATAAAGAATGACAACATCTGCAGTGGCAAGATTGATACCAAGGCCTCCAGCTCTAGTTGATAATAAGAAAACAAATTTTTCACTTCCTGGCTTATTGAAGGCATCAATAGACGCATCACGGTCCTCCCCACCAGTATTTCCATCAATTCGACAGTACAGGTACCCACGAAACATTAAATAATCTTCAAGAATGTCTAGCAGCCTTGTCATCTGATTTGATTTCAAAACCATTACCAATCAAAGAAATACAACTAAATTAGATACCAATGTCTGGTCATATGTGTCAAATAAAGCAATCACAGTATGCTAAAACATCATCTAACTAACCTGTGAAAATATTAAGACCCTCGAATCGCGCTCTTTTAGCTTTGGGAGCAACTTATCCAAAAGAACCATTTTACCTACATCCGAATATAGGATAAGTACAATGATCATTGAAGACACCCATCAAAATGAAAAGGAATTCTTAACCTACCAGCATTTTCAATAAGATGATCTCCAGTTGTGTAAGGAGGACCAGGTTCAGCCCCTTGGAAAAGATATGGATGATTACAGCATTTACGCAGCTGCATTGCTATATTCAGAAGTCGCTTACGTTCTCCACCAGCATTAACAACTTCAAGGTCCTTCTGCAGCAAAGCCCTGTAGTACTGTTTCTGCATCTGTGACATGCCTACTTTAAGGATAGTTTCCTTTTTTGGAGGTAAACCTTTCTCGACATCTGACTTCAGTCTTCGAAGCAGAAACGGTCGGAGGACCTTAAAAATAAAAAGACAGATAACACAGTATCAGATCACAGAGAACACGACAATACTTTTCTTTGGACCTTGAAGACAGGATCAAGGGTTCTGGAGATTGAATGTAAAAATGTTTACAGGAATTCACCTTGTGAAGCTGTTGGACGACCTCTTGCTGGTCATTTTCACCAGAAATTTGGAACCACTCATCAAATGTTTCAGATGAACTAAATATCTCAGGCAGGAGAAAGTTGAGAAGCGACCAGAGTTCATGAAGATTGTTCTGCAGCAAAAGGGTCAAGCATTAAACATTACAGAAATTGAAATTCAGCTGAACCCATAGGATTGCAAACTATACCTGAAGTGGTGTTCCCGTAATTAGAAGGCGATAGTTTGTATTGTAAATCCTCATTGTCTTGGAAAGAAGGGAATTCTCATTCTTGATTCGGTGGGCTTCATCAATAATTATATAGCGCCAACTAAAACGGCGTAAGGTAGTTTTCTCTTTGATGGCCATTTCAAAGCTTGTAACACAAACGTCAAATTTCCCAGCAACCAATAACTCCTCTCGTATGCGTTTCTGCAGAAATGAGAAGAATGATGGAACATAAGCACAATATTGTAAAATCAATAAAACTCGATATCAAATTTAAGCCCAAAATGACATACCCTTTCATCAGGATTGCCAAGAAATTTCACAGCTCGCAGAATAGGGCAAAAACGACGAATTTCATTCATCCAGTTTCCAAGAGTAGATTTAGGAGCAACTACCATATGAGGACCAGTAACTCCCCTAAACTCATGAAGGTAACCCAGCAAAGAAATTGTTTGTAGTGTTTTACCAAGACCCTGACAATAACAAAATAAAAAGGACCCAATTCTATAATTAACAAAAAGAGATTAAAAGAAAAATACAGTTGTTGGTAATTACACATAATACACCAACAAACTCAAACCGAACTAAGTATAGATAACTCTACATCATAAAGGAAACGCACGGCACTGATCAGAGTCCTAGTGTACCACACTACAATACTTACCATTTCATCTGCAAGGATTCCATTTATACCATTCTCATAAAGTCGTATAAGCCAGTTTAATCCAGCAAGTTGGTAATCTCTCATCTTTCCTTGTATACCTGCAAAAAGACAAATGGGAAAATCAGCTCTCCAAAGTTAAGTCACACCTGAGGTCCTGAACTGCAAATCCATTACCATGAATGAGAGAAGCACAGAAACTTGAGGAAAAGAACATTTATCAACTCTTGAGTAAAATGTCAATTTAGATAGCGTTTGAAACACATTGAATCACAAAGATAACAGGCATACAGATATGCAGGGGTTCGAGGGAATAAATAAGGCAAACAATATGGAAACAGAGAGCTTACAAGAAGGTTGCGTCACAAGCCTTGTGTTTCCTGTGCCAGATAAACCATCTTCTTCTTCTTTGAGGCATTCTTCATCTTCTTCTTCTTCAGTTAATTTTGAGGCATGACGGCCCCTTAGTTTTGCATATGTTTGATAGCATGTCAGTAAGCAATGTTTGAAACTAAGGGGAAAATTAACTCCCAAACACGTAAAATACAAGAACATTAGATATACCTTCCCTTGGCCTTCTTTTGGGATGAAGATTGGTCACCTTTAGCAAAATGTGCAAATAACTCTGTTTGTTGTAGAAGATACTTCAAGCGCCCCTTCCCTTTATTATTCTACAATAAAAATAACCAATAAAATTAGCTACCATAACTTATGGCCACCAGATAGAATGACTCTCCGCAAACAAAACAGACCATGTCAGCATCAATGGCAGCATTTTGGGCGTCCAAAATTTCCTGAAGTTTATGTTTCTTTAATTGCTGCATTTCTCTCAGTCTCACTCTTTCACGCTTGATAATCTCAGCATTGGGCACGTTATCTCCATCCTGCACATAGATAACACAACAGTAAATGTGAGAGATCAAATATGGACACTATTAATACAAAAGTTAAAAGCTCAAATTAGCATAGCCCTTTCGAAATGATCATACATCGAGAGAGAATTTCTACATGGAACTATCAAAAATGTGCCAAGGTATTAATAAACAAGAAAACAACAAATTGACCACTATACTTGATTCTATGAATTTAAACAACACTGGAAATGTGCTTAAACAGAGTCCTAGCCCTAGAAGTTAAATAATAACATCTGCAGCCCTAAATGCTCCTAAGAATGTGGAATTTCCTCATTCACTTTTTGGCTACAAGGAAAATGCAGGATAACGAACATCAAGCTAAACAAAAACTATTTTTCTCACTTCAGATAACCAATTCAATTTCAACCAATAAAAACAAGCATTTAAACCGAAAAACCATCCCTGAAACCTCCACTTGCCCATTTTCTTCCAGGCCAAACCGATTGCATGGTTAAGAACTCTCAAATCCCTAGCGAACAGAACTTACTCCACCCTAGATCGGACACCAAAAGATCACGAAGCACACAGAACCCTTCGGAACGGGAAAAACCTCTACTTTACCTCTTCCTCCTCGGCATCGCCATTCTCGGTGGCGGCCGCGTCGTCATCGGAGGCCGGAGAGTTGGCGTCGTCGTCGGAGCCAGCGGAGCGCCCGACGGCTTCGAGCTCCTCCTCGTCCTCTTCCTCGTCGATCTGCTCGTTAATCTGCTCCTCCTCCGACGACGAATTCGAGAGCGCCTCGTCGGACGAGACCTGGGGCTTCGAGGGCTTCGCCATGGCTGTTTTCTCAGATCGAGGGTTTGGTCGAGAGAGAGAGAGAGAGACCGACTTCTGAATCAGAAGGAAGTACAAAATAAAAGGATTTGACGCCAGTTGCGAATTGGGATATTTATAGCCGCTTGATTTGTGGGAGCAAGATGTGCGGTCTAGGGGCGGTTGTCTCTGAAAATATAGCCCTTTTCCCGCCAATGATAGGGAAATGTGATTTCCCGCCTGGTGAAAAATGTGGGCCGTTTAGCAGCCCAGAATGTTGGAAAGTCTGAGTTTTCTTAACAAAAGCCCCTGGGCTCTTAATCCGACAGACCATGGGCTAAATAGTATCTGTAAGCCCAAATTAAAGCTAAAAAGCCCACGACAGGTTGTTTAGTTGAGGGATTCGAACCCCCGATTCTAATATTCGTAATTCGTTATAATATTTTTTTTCATAAATTAAAAATAATTTTAATTTCATGATTCTAATTTATGAACCAAACATCTCCTCACCTTAAATTTTTCACGTATGTTTGAAATTCAACTATCCACGTATGTTTGAAATTCAACTATCGCAATTCTCAAAACATAAATCAACCTATCCACGTGAGATCAATTTCTTTTGTAAACTTTGTCACTTTGTAAAACGTGTGATTTTTGTCATTCAGTTGACCTATTTAATACAAATGGTTCGAATTAATGTGTTTGACTTTTCATGTTAATTGAATATAAACAATACGAATGCGATATTTTGTGATTAGATTTCAATTGATATTGTATTAAACTTATTGTAATCATATATAACATGTTATGATTGTGTCAAATGGCTCATAATTGTATCACTTATACATCCAACATACTAATTTTATGCGGATTAGTTATATCAACCTTTATAATAAACATGTCAAGTTTAAGTTAATATTTTACGACGCATATATAAATAAATTTTGTTCTCATCGATATTATTCTAACACAATTAACAAATGAGTTAATACAAACACAGTTGTTACATACAAACTAATACCCGTAGGTGATTTATTGCAAGAATGACAGTGAAATTTTATCCAACTAAGTTTATGCTACGGTTTTAAACATAAAAAAAAAAAAAAAAAAAGAAAAAAAAAAAAAAAAGTTTTTATTATAGCATAATTTGATTCAGCCCTTTTAATGTAACATAAGACTGGAACCCCCAACTCGGGAAGCTTCTACCATGTTTTTTGGAGTGTTTGGTACATCAGTGTTGAACCCATGAGCCCAACAAATCGAGTGTTTTGTAAATTATTTTCGATAATTTTATTCGTGGTTCAGTTGATTTTAACAAACTCAAATTGATCATTTCAAAATTTAATCCCCTCTTAACTTTACTCAATCAGAAGCATACACTTTTTTTCCCCATAAATGCATGTGGTCAATACGTATTCAAATATATAAGACCTGCTTGGTAGTGTTGTAAATTTTTAAAAAATTATTGTTAATTGTGTTAAAAAATAGTTGTTACAAAAAACAGTTTAATATTTAGTAACTGTAATTATGTAAATATTGTTGGTTTTAAAAATAATGTAATAAAAAATTTTATTAATTATACTATGAATAAATTATCATATAATCTAAAAGTTAAAACTACATTTAAATTGATTATGATTTTGGTTATAAAAATCTCTTTTTATAATTTTCTAAACATAAATTTTAACTATAAATGACTAAAATTTAAACACTAAACATAAACTAGCACAATTTTCGCCACTATATACATATATATATATATATATATATGCAGTGTGTACTATATATATTATGCACACTAAGTTTCTGCACAACTGTCTCTACGGTATATGCTCTTATTATTCCGTCGATTAAATTCCAACAAACAGAAAAAGATCACTACGACACGTTTGATTTTGAAATTTAAATTATTTTCCCTTTTTAATAATAATTTTCTAAGGAAACAGAGTTACGGAAGGCAAAAATACATTACACCAATAAGGTAACAAAATAATTTTTTAAAAAAAGGTGATCGAATTAGAAATCACGGCGGAAAGTGAAAGGCAGCTCCGAAGTGGACCCACCCGACCCAATATTTCCATTTCTAAAATTCAAAAAAACAAAATACCACACACCGCCACGTCGACAAAAGTGACAGATAATAACCTCATTTCCACGAATACCCACTCCAACCGACCACGAATCTCGCCTTATAGCAAAGTAATACGGTAAAATAGCATCAAATGCAAGGGTAAAATGGGAAATAAAGAAGTACAAAACTCTTCATTTTTATTTTATCTTCCTATTTAATTGCTATTTTCATTTTCTTGTTTAATCTCCTTCGAATCAGCTATCTGGTCAAGACAGTCTTCAAAACAAGATTTCGCGATCAGACCGAGGGTTTTCGGTGAAGAAGAAGAAGAAGAATTCTGTTCCATTTCTTATTCGCCGATCAATCTGAGTAATCTTGGTTTCGTAATGTCATAAACTCCTATGAATTTCGTCCTCTTTTGCTCAATTCGTTTCCAGAATTGTTTTATCTTTCTAATTTCTCTGCATAAATCTGCGAAAACAGTTTTTTCTTTGGAGGATTTTTATTGTTACTAATATATATATATATATATATATATATATTCGGGACTGGAAGTTTGGTGCGGAGAATGGAAAGAAATAGATGGCTCACATTGGCGATTATTACATGCCTGATTATTTGTTCCGATGGAAGAGGTAAATTTCTGCATAAATGTTTTTATTTCTCTAAAGTTATATGTGACGCTCTTGAATTTCTGCATAATGGCTTAAGGTGATTGGTGATTTTGATTCATTTTGGCTTTGTTTAAGAAAAGTTAGTTTTTTTTTTTTTTTGGGTATAAGTTTGTAACAGATAATTTTGCTTGTTTATCGCAGAACTGAAGTTCAAATTCAAGCATAAAAAGCATGCTTCTATCTACAATCATACACTTACCAATATAGTAGTGCATTATGCTTCTGCAGTAAGTTTTTTTTTTTTTTCTTAATAATTGGGTTTGGACCCATTAAGGGACATTTGGCTTCCATATTAGTGCCCAATTGTATTCTCCATTCATTCAACTTTACATCATATAGTATACTTATCGTACTTTTGGCATAGATAAAGGCAGCGATTTGGGAACCCTTTTACAAGTGTTTCTAATTTAATAGTTAACATAACGCATATATTCGGATTTGCTTCAATTATATTTCCTTTCTGTTAGTTTAGAATGGTCAAGTTCAAGTCTATTGGTATTTATTGCAAGACATTACACAAATTTTTAAATTATGTTCTATTGTTTGATTAGGCCAAAAACTTGTTCTGCTTGATATTTAGATAACAAGATTTTAGTACATTTTAGAACTGTCATTAATTTTGTCGAGTTTGAAGACTGAGAAAATGCTTTTGCTCTTACAGGTGTACGTATCTGATCTGACAGAACTTTTTACTTGGACTTGCTCAAAATGTGATGGGGTAACTGAGGTACTAGGACTATATCATTACTTTGTGCTCTGCGTTAAGGAATTGATAGATTAAGCCTGGTATTACGTATTCTAGTCTCTATTAGAAGAGGGTCTCTTGATACGTCTTATTTGGGAACAGGGATTTCAAATGATTGAGCTGGTTGTTGACATCCAAAGCTGCTTACAGGTGCATTACCAAAGAATGAAGCGTTTTAGTTCTCTTTACTAGTAGTTTTCTGATTATATGCATACCATATTACACTATCTACTCTGATATAATTACGACTATCTTCTTCAGGCATTTGTTGGAGTGGCAAAAGATCCTAACGCCATTATAATTGCATTTAGAGGAACTCAAGAACACAGGTACAATGTTGTAATTGTTCAAGTAGGAACATCATTTCTCTGAGCTAGGTCTTTGGAGTTTGGACTAATTTACTGCTTGAGGAGAGGCTTAGCGATCAATTGCTCTAGTTGGCTGGTTAATGGTGGATTTTCCTTTTTTCCCATCAGAAAATGTGGGTTAGATAGAATATCAAGGATGGTAGATAATAAATTTTAGATTCTTGCACTGGTGGACTTCTTATTATTTTTTGAATATTGTGGAGGCTCTCAACCTTTATTGGTTTTTTTGTATTTTTGCTTATTAACATCTGGTCAATTTGTTTTCCCAACAAGATTCGGGTTAAAACTATATAGATCAAAGTCCAGTTAACTCCCCTAACAAAGTCCAGTTAATAATGCAATTGATTTTCGTCTCTCCGATAATTCTCCTTATATATAATCCCTTGATTTCTTGGATTTATGGGATGACTGCATCATGCAGCTTACAGAATTGGATTGAAGACTTATATTGGAAACAGCTTGATATAAACTACCCCGGCATGGATGATGCAATGGTACGTGTTTTAGAAAAAGTTTCTCTTTTTTCTTTAGTTTTCCTGAATATTAAATGAATTCATTCATGTTCTCATTGTTAGGTGCACCATGGGTTTTATTATGCTTACCACAACACAACCATTCGCTCAGGAATCCTAAATGCTGTTAAAAGGGCCAAGGAATATTATGGAGATATTAACGTCATAGTGACAGGACATTCGATGGGAGGGGCAATTGCTGCCTTTTGTGGACTTGATCTAGTAGTATGATAAATTATCTTTTCCTACAATATGGCCTGCATGAATTGTTTCGTTCTTTCTTCTAGCACTACAAGTGACAAAAGAACTTAGGGCCCGTTTAGTTCATTGATTCGAGTTGAAATGTGACTTCATGTTAGAGCCTTTTACTATAGCAAAAAAGTTAAATGTGACTGTTTCTGAGAGTTTTTACTGTAGTAAAACTCGAATTTTAAATTCGAATCGGTGAAATGAACGGCACCTTAGTTTTTCTTTTCTGTTTTGTCAGTTATTTTTACAGCAATTTTGTTGTCTCAATGTTACTTTTTATTGTAATTAAATTCTGGGTGTCCATTTTATTTAAATGAGAGAATGTTTGTTATCAGGTCAACGGCAAAGCCCAGAATGTTCAGGTTATAACATTTGGACAACCTCGCATTGGTAATGCAGTCTTTGCAACATACTACCACAGACTTCTACCGAACACAATACGAGTCACACATGGACATGATATTGTGCCTCATTTGCCTCCATATTATTATTTTTTCCCCCAAAAAACATATCACCATTTTCCAACTGAGGTAATGGTTTGTCTAAACAAGTGTATTATTCATGTACTCAGTAGAGCATGTTGGCTAGTTGGTTTATTATTTGGACTTGTTAGCCACAATTTTCAGATTTTAGTCATTCTTTAGCAAACAGAGCCAGCACACTTCTATGCAAACGTTGCTGGAAATATCTTTAGTAATTGTATGTCACCCATGTTGAAACTATGACCATGAATTTACCGTCACAAAGTGGACACCATTTTTTTTTCTAGGCTAGTGAGAGTTTTCTTTTGTTTGCTGATATATATATTTTGCCTTTTATTTCTTTTAGGTGTGGCTCTACAGCGTTGGTTTGGAATTTCTTAGTCTTGATGTTGAGAAAATATGTGATAAAACAGGGGAAGACCCAACCTGTAGCAGGTAAGTTTTTTCTTTTAATTATGAATATTGTACTTATTTGGAGAGTCATCATTTCATTAGTGCAAATTTGCAATTTCATTAATGCGACTATGCAAGCAGTGGTATTTAATTGGGATTCACATGTTTTCATCTATACCAAATTCCACTTTCTTCACTTATTAATGTTTGGAAACATTTGGAACTGCTAGAGGAAATGTTAGAGCCGGAAGTTTATAAGGACAACCTCATCTGAAAAGATGCTCTGACATCTTGGAAATTCATGCAGGTCGGTAACTGGAAACAGCATAGCGGACCATTTGGTGTATTTCGGTGTCGAATTAATGTGCAAGGAGTGGCGATCCTGTAGAATTGTGATGGAGCGTCCTTTGCTAGAATATGGCCAAGCAGATGATGGTGGAAATTTTGTCTTCTCCAGAGATCCTGCAACCCCTATTATCAGATTGAAAACACAGTCGGATGCTCGGGGCAACAACCATTAATGTTTAACCGCTCGGTCATCTAGCCGGCCTTAGTCAGAGGTCCATCAGTCGTGGGCTTAATGGCATGGACAAATTTTCTCACCCTATGGCCTGTGAGTGTCTTGTAATGGAATAGGGCTTGAGGGAGTTTTGTGTATATATATAATCACTTGTGTAGTATATGTATATCATTGTAACCCGACTTTGTGTCTGTCCGAATGGTGACTTCTATATCATTCATTAGATTTGGTTCTTTGTTCACAAGTGTAAACTGTAAATAATTGTTGTGAATTTGAGAATTTGATAATCTATTACAAGTAATACAATTGAGTCATTGCTCATTACTGCTGGCTCTGTTCTCTTTTTCTGAAACGTCTGATGAAGTAAATGCATTACAAGAGTCCCTTTCTAACTTTAATATATGCATATTGGAAATATCAATCCAAAGCTTCAATTTATGTCGAATCGGCCACATATGTGTAAAAGAAAGCTCAGAACTATTAACTCTTTATAAGTTAATCGATTCAATTTGCACAAATTGGAAGGTTTGGACTGAAAAATATTGAATATTCCAATCGGTGCTGAATTTGTAAGAACTCATATTTCTGAGCCAACATTGTCACGTGGAATTCACAAGGTGTCACGTGAACTTCAAAACTCGTAGTTTTGTGGTTGAGAACAACAAATGCTTGCTCTTCAAGTGCTTGGGTTGTTTTTTACAACAAAACTCAGAAAAAGTTGAAACTCAAATTACAGTTTTATTTAAGTTCACGTTTTTTTAAGTTCTAACTTTATTCAACTTTACTCAATTTTATTCAAGTTACAACTTTAACTTAAGTTATAACTCAAATTTAACTCAAAAATTATACTCAAATTACACTCTAAAAGAACAGGCTCTATGTATGCCTTTTGAAAAATAATAGATTTAGAATAATTAGCACATGGACAAAGTAAGTGGTCAGGTTGGCTATGTTTTAAGCCATAAATGTTGTATACAATGAACAATAGATAGACATCACTTTAGGCCCATTTGTTTCATTTCAAACTTAAATAATTGATTTTACTGTAGTATTTTCTTTTAACAAGAAAAATAAATTTCAAACGTTAGAATCAATAATCACGGTTTAAGTATACCTTTCAAATTGGTCCTTTTTAGTTATTTATTCCCAGCAATATTATTAGATGCATCATTTATACTTGACCAAGCCCTTTTAGCAGAAACAATGCTCTAGTACATTTACAACCAGACACACAAACAGCATTAAGTGTAGACTACAAATACACAACAAGCTCTTTAATCTTCCTTTCTCACTCAAGTCCTAACTCTTAATTCCGTCTTCATTCTGTCTTTAACTCCTCATTTGGTGAATCAACAGCATCTTGTTTCTGCAAAAATAAGAACCCTCTGTAAATTACTCCATTTCATCAATTCGAGTTTAAAATTCGAGTTCTGCTACAGTAAAAAACTCTCAGAAACTATCACATTTAACTTTTTTGTTATAATAAAAAATTCTCACATAAAGTCACATCTCAACTCAAATTAAAAACTCGAATCAACAAACTAAACGGGTTCTTAGAACAGTGTCTAAGAAAGGCTCATGAAACTTCAAAATCATACCTCTTCTGCATTAGCAGTATTCTCTTCTTCAGCGGCCGGGACAGAAGCTTCTGTTTCAGCCGTGGTTATTTGCGGTTCGTCTTCCTTTGGTACTGAATCCTCCTCCGAATCTCCAGGCTCTCCTGCACCTGCATTTAGACATATACAACTCAATATCAACTCCGCTTCTACATTATTAGAGAATCTGTGAGTAGTATATGTTTTTAAACGTCATGTCACGTCAAACTCATACCATAAAATATGATACACTATGAATAACATATATATTTAATTTGTATATTACGTATATGCGTATATACAGTGGCAGAGTTAGCTTTTTACTTCAGTAGAAGGCGTATACAAATTTTTTTTAATAAATTATTTTAGTATGAGTATATAAAAAAATATATTTATTTTAATGATGACATATATTATTTCAGTGAGAACTTTAAGTGTAAAATTTTAAATTTTTAAAGATAATATTTTTTTAAAAAAAAAATTTAAGTTGCCCCCATCCTCAAGTGGCTCCGGCACTGCGTGTATATATACACACTATTTGATTCTTATACCACCTTAACAGTACGAAATCTAACCCTTAAACATATATCAGAATACATACATATTGTATTAAAGAATCGACTATATAATAATATCAAAACCAAAAGAAAATATACACGTCACATGCATGATTAATGGAAATTTAACTGGGGATTATATATATATATATATATATATATATATATATAAGGTAGGACCATATATATATATATATATATATATATTTCAGGTTTACAACGTCATGTACATGCATGTCCAAGAAATATACAAAGATACGTATGTATATGATCATGATTACAAACCGTTTTCTTCTGCTGCTTTTGATTGATCTTTATCATAATGATCAGCCAATTCCTTCCTCTGATCTTTCTCTACATCTGCCTCCACATGATCATGATCATGATTAACGGTAACATTATTCTGATCATCAGCTAATTTCACATGATCATCATGATCATCATCAATATCCTTATGGCGAGGAGTATTGTACTCGGATTTCCCGGACCGTCCTTCGGAAATAATCCCATCAATACCATTCCCTAATATGATTTCCTCGTCCTTTCTCGACGAGAAGAAATGATTCGGTGAGTCTCGACATATCAGCCTCTGATCATGATCATCATGATCTCCTTCAACCAATTCTTGATCTTCCTTTTCTGATTCCTTTTTCTGATCGAGATTTCTCTCCTCTCTTACCGTCGAAGCGACGTCATTTTCGTGGCAGCCTACCACGTCCTTTTCATGGTGATGGTCACGATCATCAACCGCGCTTTGAATCTCACCCGTCGGATTTTCTTTATCGGTCTCTATGTCCTTGGATTGCTTTCGCCGGAGGATGGTGTTTCCGGTAGCCACCGTGTCGTGCTTCGATTCGTTGCAACCCATTTTGACAATGAAGATTATGATGAAAAGACTTTAATTAAGTTTTTATTTCCTCTCCTTTTATAATTATCAAGTTAATTTCTTCTCTCTCTCTCTCTCTCTCTCTCTCTCTCTCTCTCTCTATATATATATATATATATATATATAGTTTTTGATATTGTTGTAATATTTGTGTTGGAGATGTGGTTTTTGCATGGATATTGTTGTTTTGTTGTTCTATATAGCTAATAAAAGGAATCGTTTTTGTTTATTGTTGTGTGGTTTTGAGGATTGAGTCGAGCAATTGTTTATTTTTAGCTAATTGTAAATATAGGCAATTTAGCTACTCAATATATATATATATATATATATATATATATATATTGGCAATTTAGGAAGGAATTATTTTATGAACTTGGTCTACAAATTAATAACGGCATTTAAGGTGAGATCTGTCTTAAATTCAGTGACATATAAATATCCCTAGAGACATGCATGAACATGTTAAAAGAAAGGTCACATGCTGACTTTATTACAATTCTTAGATTCTTGAAGTGTAATACCTAGGGGTGGCAATTTATGCTAGTGAGTTTTGTGTCAACTTTTTTATTAATCGTGTCAGAAAATATTAATTTAGACATGATTCATTTATTAAATGTGTCAAAAATGTCAATTCAAACACTATACATTTATTAATCGTGCCAACCTACATAATCTATTTAAATTAATATATTAAATAAATAATTAATATAATAATGAATTAGTTGACACAATCATAACATGTTTATTATTAATTTATCGTTCATTTTAAGAAAAATAAATGAGGGGTTGTTCGTTTGGAGCATAACTTGAGTGTAATTTTTGAGTTGAATTTGAGTTATAACTTGAGTTGAAGTTAGAACTTGAATAAAGTTGAGTAAAATTGAATAAAGTTGAAACTTAAAAGAACGTGAACTTGAATAAAGTTAAAATTTGAGTTGTCTTTTTTTGAGTTTTTTGAGCAAAAGAACATGCCCTCATTTTACATACAATATTAAAATTCATAATATTTGTATTTAATATGCATATAAACTTTCATGTTATATCGCATATCATTAGATTATAAATTACACATATAGATAATCGTGTCAATTCGTGTCACTTTGTGTTATGAGGTCAACCTTAACCCAACTTATTTATTAATCGTGTTAATCGTGTCAACCTGATTATGACTCAAACCTATTTATTGTAAATTTAAACTCACTAACTTTGTGCGGGTTTTAAATCGTGTTTCGTGTCATGACCTAAATTGTCACTCTTAGTACTACCAACTTGTTCATCAAATCTATTTATTAAATATAATAAAATATGCATAACTAATTAAAATATCATTTTCTTATTACACATATTTTAGCTAGTTAATTGTCACATTTGGAATTCAATAATTGAATTTTGATAAAAAAAAAAAAACTACAGTTCTTATAAAATAATATACATCTCACGATGGCCTAAAATATATACGATAAGTTAATATTCATTGCACAGAACTCGAGGACTTTGAAAACAAGGAACTGTGCTTTGTATACTTCTCATCCAATGATGTCATCTTTTGTATCAACTGGGCATTCTAGTTACTGATTTTTTCAGACCAAAACTGGGCATTCTAGTTACTGATTTTTTCAGACCAAAGAATGTATGTGTCAATTTCATCCATTGCTCTTTTGGAAAACCCAACAAGAAAAATACAAAAGTGGAATTGATCAAGGTAAAGGAAGATGAGAACTGAGAAGAATAGCATAATAATTATTATGAGAAATGTTAGCGTTATTTTTTTTATAATTTTTTATTTTATTGTTAGACATATAAATTTTATAACATGATATATTATTATTTAAATAAAAAATAAAATAATGAACTTTACATGTTAAATAATAAACGTAAAAATTAACAAAAAAAAAGTAACAAAAAAGTAACTCTAATATTTCTCGATTATTTTTATTGCGTCTAAGTTTAAGGCGTGGAAGATATATAGTCAGTGTTTTAACTAATTTCTGTTAGAGTAGTTGGCCCCACTTATAAACTCCCGTTCTGAGCAACCTCCACCATGCCTACTTCCTTTGGTTTCTTACCATTCAAACACTCCTAAACTTTGTGTTTATATTGTAATCAATACCACTAGTTAGTTTTTACTATAGGTATGCATTTCTAGAATCAAATATCCATCGGTTTAAAAAGTGCACAAATTTAAGACACTCGTTGATAAAAATTAAGAAGAAAAAAAAATTGCATATGATTTTTTTTTTCCCCTTAGAAACAGGGTCTATTTGCTTAATAATTATAATTCATAAAATTTTCATCATATTTTTTAATCTTGCAGTTTCATGTTAAAAAAAATATAATATTCATATACATCTCCTACCACAAATGACGACCACAAATAGTAGTTGAGCCACCCATTTCAAGTGTGACATTTGTATTACATTTTTTTTTTTTTTTTTCAAAAACTTTGGATTATACTCCAACTCATTTCAAGTGATACTAGTATACAAGCTCATAATTTTGTATAATGCTTGTTTTTCCGAATGGAATTTTCCTTGGTTTTCCCATTCTTTTTCCTCAAAAATAAGAGAAAAGGATTGTCGTTGAGTTTGATGGTGTTTTCTTCCAATCATCTCAACTCTATGGAAAATTGGAGGATTCTAATAAAGGTTAAAAAGGATCGATTGATTGCTTGTGATGGTAGGCTTTGGTAATGTTCTCTGAAATCCAATTCGATACTATAGCGGCGCCTGTCGCTTTCACTCAAAGTCCACCCAGCCCCCATTGCTACACCTTATCCTCTCTCTCTCTCTCTCTCTAACATGGCCAAGTGGGTATGCATGATGATGCAATATTATGATGCCATTAGAAAAAAAGTTACTATTTTTATATTCCGTGTGATACAAGATGTGATCTCTTGTCCATGATTTCTCTCTCTCTCTCTCTCTCTTTGGGGGATTGAGACAAAAGAAACACAGCTATCACCCCATTCCCCATCCTTCCCAAATCAGGAAACTCTTTCCTTTTCCTTCCACTACTACAAATATCTCTCTCTCTCTCTCTCTCTCTCTCTCTCTCTGGAAGGCTTAGCCAATGAACGTCTTGATTTTGGGAAGATGGGCTACGGGTAAAACATCAATCTTTTTTGTTTTCTTTGAATTGATATGGTTTGTTTTAGCAGAAAAAATGAATTCTTATTTTTTTTTTCTTTTCTGGGATTTTTTTGTTTGTTTTGTTAGATGCCAACATTACAGAAGGAGATGCCAGATTAGAGCTCCATGTTGCAACGAGATGTATCCATGTCGCCATTGTCATAATGAGGCCACGGTATTTATCATATATATGTGTATATATATACATATAGATACATATTTTCATTTTTGATGATCTGGGATAGTGCTAATTTCTCTGTATTTGATCCGTTAGAGCATTTTGAGGAACCCCTTTGACCGGCATGAGCTGGTTCGGTACGATGTTAAGCAAGTATGGTTTCACTTCTCTCCATCCTCATCACATTCATTTTCACTTGTATTGTTTGTGAATTTGTCTAAATGAATAACTTGGAGTCTTTTTACTCTAATAATGGCTTTTCAGGTTGTTTGTTCAGTTTGTGATACAGAACAACCGGTATGTATTCATTTTCTTTGTTATTGTTTCACAAAAAAAAAAAAAAAAAAAAAAAAAAAGCTTGGTTTTCCTTCTTTTGGTATGATTTTTTTTTTGGTTGTTGTTGAATATCTCTATATTGGTTTCAGGTTGCTAAAGTTTGTACCAACTGTGGCGTCAACATGGGGGAATATTTCTGTGACATATGCAAATTCTTTGATGATGATGTAATCCAACAAACTCAAATTTAGCTTCCGAATGGATTGGAGTTCATATAATTAGTTGAAGTTTGTTGCTTTAATCTTGTTTGATCTATATATATATATATATATATATATATATAATGATAATAATAATAATAATAATTTGTCCATGCTAAGTTGTGTTTGAATTTTGTGCAGATTGAGAAGGGGCAATTTCATTGTGATGATTGTGGAATCTGCAGGTTAGTAAGTCAAGTTTCAAAAAATTTCCCCTGTTTATTTACGATTGGTTTTGTTGCAAATTGAATGACTTCTGTGTTGTTGTGGCAATTGTGGAAACAGAGTAGGTGGTCGCGAGAATTTCTTCCACTGCAAGAAGTGTGGTATGCATTTAGTTTATTTTGGCTATACTATTACTGAGATTCTACTAGTTCTTTGGTTCTTATTTTAATTTCTTCAATTTTTTACTTCTGTACACTTACATTATTTTCTGAACTTAAACAAAGAAAGGGTGTCAACATGCTGGATTTGTGCTATTGAGTTTTGACTTAAAACATCTTTCCATCCTTTTCTTTACACCCTGCTCCTTGTTAGCTTGGCACTCTGTATGTGTTTTGCTCTGCGCGTCACAAAGTTAGTACTGGTTGTCTCAATATTACTTATAGTTTGAGAGGCATGAGGCGTATGATTTCCTGTAATCTTCTTCTTTCATTACTTCTTCATTATAATGAAATTCTGCAGTGGCTAAAGGTAGAAGTAGCTTTCATATTGAGGGTGAACTACAGTAAATCTTGTGTGTGTTTCTCTGGTTTTCTTCTCCTTTTTATTGCTCTTGATTAGTAGGAAATAGAGCTTCCAATTCTGAACATTTTGCTTGGCTTCAATTCTTTCCAAATGCCCTTGGATTAGGGAATCCGTAAATCCACTGTCAATTAATACGATTTCTCATTTACTGAACTGGTTTATAAGTTTTCAGGATCTTGCTATTCAATTGTTCTACGTGACAATCACTTGTGTGTGGAGAACTCCATGAGGCATCACTGCCCAATTTGTTATGAGGTTTCTTTTCTGCATAATTTTCTTCTTCACAGTCCTCTTTTCATGAAGGAAATATCTCTATCGATTTGTCCTAAAACTACCAAATTGTTTACTTGCAGTACCTTTTCGACTCCTTGAAAGATACAACCGTAATGAAATGCGGGCATACAATGCACTGTGAATGTTACGATGAGATGATAAAACGTGATAAGTAAGTAATCATGAATTTTGATCATATTAGTTATAATTTCTTGGTTTTCTCATACACAAATTGGTTGAATCACCCAGATACTGTTGCCCCATATGCTCCAAGTCGGTGATCGACATGTCCAAAACCTGGAAGAGAATAGATGAGGAGGTACTTCTTGAACTAGAGCTCAAACTACTTTAACGACCTATGGTTGATATATACGGCCAATATCTGATGCTAATTTCTTGTGTTGCATCATCAGATCGAACAGACCGTTATGCCTGAGGATTATCATTCCAGAAAGGTCACAACTTATATCCTTCATTTGTTTTGAGAAACAACTTTTAACCATCAAATCATCTTTAGATTCATAACCATCAAATCATCTTTAGATTCATAAAGGATTAGAAAAAAAATATAAAAATTTAATGAAACCTTTGATGAGATTTAACTGTTAAAATTGCGTCCTACCGCAATAACAGAATTGTCCTTTTTTTTTTCCTCATTAAAAGATTGCTCCTGCATTCATTAGTCTAGATGTGGTCATCTACTGTTAAATATTAGGATAAGTCTCATTTTCTCTTTTGACAAAACAGAGGATATTATAAATATGTACAAGAGTTCTGACAAAATCTGTTTACTCTCAATTTGTTTATGGGGATTATTGGATCATGGTCAATCTGAAATCTCTACTGTAGTTCATGTTCTAATAGGCAAGACTTGACTAAGTTGCAGGTTTGGATCCTGTGCAACGATTGCAACGATACTACTGAAGTTTACTTCCACATTATTGGTCAGAAATGCAGCCACTGCAAATCATACAATACGCGCACAATTGCCCCTCCAGTTCTTCCTCAATGATCCCATGTTGTAACATGGAAGGAGAATTTTCATTGCATTTCCCAATCAAATACATACTTGTTGGTCATCACACTCATCTTGTTTTGTCTACTATTATTGTATTTTGATTCAAACTACTGTAACAAAATTTATGTGTGCCTCAAAGCCTTTTTCCCTGGCTATTTTTCCTCAAATTCGTGGGGTTAAAAATCCCTAAGTAACCTCTATTGGGTTTATGTAAACGTAATCTTATATATATGTTGTAATACAGGGTATAATTCTTCCCTCTTATATGGAGAAAAAGGAGAAAACGTACCAATGTGTTAGCCGATCCCAATCACTTGAGAAAATTGGTCCATTTTTTTTTCTCCGGAGACTTTTTATGTGCACGTAATTATTTGGTTTGGGCCTTTCACATCTTTGGTTCCATCAATTTGACGTACTTTTTTATTTTGACGTGATTTTAGTCCGATCAAACGTTTAGAAGAAACACTCCAATTCTTTATCATCTAAAATTTTCCATGATATACAAATTATTGAAAGCTCTTTTTTTTTCCATGGTGCAGTGCATTTATTCAATACGGGTCACTTTAATAAACAGCATGGGAAAAATTTGTGAGCCTGTGGAAGATTGTGTGGTCCATAACCAATATTGTAGTCTGATCAAATCATTATTGTATCTATATGTTCTTTTCTTGATTTTTTATCTCAGAGAACTTGTCATTTCCTTTTCTTCTGCTAGGACATCGTTCTGGTACACAAAGCTGATGTTTCTTTTCAACTTTCTCCTTAACTGGACACTTTGCAACCAAACAAAATATGTCTTTCTTGTTCTTGTTTTGAGAGTATCAAAATCTCATCCCCACAGATACTTTCTCCCCAGTGGTCCTGGTCCAGTGGTGGTCTCTTTCTCTGTTAATGTTCTTTATTGATAGTTTGATTGTTCAACAGTTTAGAACTATCAGCTTTTTTTCTTCACCAAAAATACATCAGCAATTGGGGCGTGTTACTTTGAACGGCTGATAATCCAAAATTATGTTATCATAAGGGAAATGATTATGTGAGAGAAAATATTGTAATAAAAAAATTAAATTTAAATTTTTATGAGAAAATATTATAACAAAGAAAACTTGAGTTGTGAAAAGAATGATACCTATGGTATCTAAGACTGGTTAATTGGCAAAAAAAAAAAGGGTCATGGGTACGGGTGTAAATCGGCCGGGGTCGGCCGGGTTAGGCATAAATATTAGGCTGAGTCGCACATGTTGGGGTAGAAAATTCATGGGCTGCACCCCGTGAGGCCCAAAAACCCGCAGCAATTCGGGTTGTGTGGGCTCAGTGGGTCGGCTGAGGCTCTACAGTTTGGGTCCATATCAATGGATCTCATTCTTTTTAGTGTTTCAGACCTCCCTTTAAAGAAAAAAAAAGTACTTTAATCCTTTTGATTTTGATAAAAAATGAATCATGTGGTAAAAAACTTAAGTGAAAATATAGAAAAACAAACTCAGATTAATAAACTCAATAAACGAAAAATGTAATATATATATATATATATATTTATATCAATGAAATATATATTCGAAAGAAAAATCCTCTTCACATAGTTTCTATCAAGTTTTCAGAAAGGGATAAGAAAAAATAATAAAGAGATTTGAGAGAGAACGAAAAGATGAAGATTTGACTGCAAAGAATACTGCAAGGGTTTTAATTTTAAGAGAAAAAAAGACTGCTAGAGTAAACGGAGAAGAAGAGAGTCGAAGGAAGAGAGAGTAGAAGGGAGACACTCCTTGAGAGAAAATTGAAAAGAAGACTTTTACATGTAGGATTTTCTTCGTCTCATGATTTTCCTTTGTCTCATAGGTTTCCTTAACCATTATATATAATAGTCTATAAATTAATATTATATGTACATAAAAACTTAAGTTTGAATCTCTCTTCGGCCGGGTTGGGGGACTACGGGTTTTTCAAGCCCAAACCCGCACCCCAGCCTAAGTGCCTACATTTATCGGACTGGGCTTTAACCATTCCAGGAATTACAAAAAAAAAAAAAAAAATCAAAATCTAACTTTTTTGGCCCAATTCGGCTCAGGTAGGCCGGGTACATCGGGTTATCAGGGTTTACTTACACTCCTAGTCATGGGGAGGTTTGCTTCCTGGGTGTAGAGTGACACTGAAGATTCTATTGCGACGGTGTTCAATTTGTTCCATAGTATCTGTAAGGTGTTTACTGTTACTATAATATGAACAATTTCCAAAAAACCGATAATAGAATGGCAAAACGTCAGTATTATGGAAACGACAACACCTTCCAAAAGGTCGGAAAGTGGAGAAAACGACATAAAACAAGGAAAAACAACATCAGATCGCCAAACCGTCAAGAGAGCAAAAAACGACAACACCTTCAAAAATATAAGGTCAAGAACGACAAAAAAAAATACGGCTAAGGCATTAAATAAAAATTTAACAGGAGCGCGGAAAATTAAAAAAGAGAAAAAAAAAAAAAAAACAGCAGAAAACGATCATAGATTAGAAACGTAGGAAAACGACAACATATAAGAAACGACAATCCAGTAGCAAACGACAATGCAATTAAAAAAAAAAAAGCAAAAGCATAAAACGATTCGCCAATTTCTTGCACAATGACGATTATTGTAAAAACGGCATCAACATAAAACGATATTATATGTGAAACGACAACACTTGAGAACTTCGACAATTTAAGCAATTATAATTCTTTCCAAATGCGTCAAGACCGACTGACCGAGCATAATTGCAAGAACTAAGTAAAAACGACAACATCTAGAAAACGACAAAATCTACTATATCGAAAATGGATAAAAACGATAGTAAAATTCAAAAGATTGTCAGCGAATTCAAAAGATTGTCAGTATATATATATATATATATATATATATATGCATAGGTTTAAAAAAAATAAAAAAGTTGAGGGGGGCTTAAGCCTCTAGGCATTGGCTTAATTTGGTATTACTTTTTGTTTTTAAAATGAACTTCTGCTTGTAATAGAAGTTAATTTTAGTATTCGATAAATCTCCTCAAAAGTGTTTTTTCAAGAATTTGTAAAGAATTTACAGTCAAAATCAGAAACAACTCAAAAGTAACTTTAATTTTTAAATTGTGTAAGAATCAGTATAGTACAATTAATGAAACTTTTATAATACCCATAATACTCCTAATAAAATTTAAAATTTACAATCATCCCAATCTAAAATTCAAACTCGTAATGTAATGTAATATAATATAATATAATGTAATAGTAATATTGTAACAAATAATATCATAATTATATTAATAACTGTTATAATATTATTTTATCATATAATATGATATTATAATAATATTATAATTATTTTAATAATATGATATTATAATTATTATTTTATAATAATATTATATATTATATTGATATAATTATATTTATTATTATTATTATTATATAATTAATATAATTAAATATTAATATAATCTTATAATTCTAATATTATTATCTATTATAGTGTATTACAACGTTATGGTTATATAATATATTGATTGTAATATATTTATTTAATATAATATAATAATGATTATATAATATAATATAATATAGTTGTAATTTTTAATTATATTATAACTGAAATATTATTATTTTTTATGTAATATTATAATATGTTTTATAATATTGCAACCATATTAACCTTTTTAATAATATTATTGTATTCTATATCATAATTATATAATATGTTATTTAATAATAATTTTATTGTATTATATTAAATATAATAATAAATATACATTATATTGTAATTATATCTAATATAATCATAATTTTTAATTATTTCTGTAATTATTTTAATAATATTATTATATTCAATATCATAATTATATAATATATTGTATAATAATAGTTTTTTATTATATTAAATATAATAATAAATATATATATTATATTATAATTATATAATATATTATATAATATAATATAGTCGTAATTCAACAGAGCTATTATAATTATAATTTACCAAACACTTAACTACTCTGTTATTATAATTATAATTTACTAAACACTTAACTACTTTTTGTAACAACTGTTTTTTCTTTCAAACATAGCTAAAAGTAATTTTTCTAAAATTTACAGGAATACAACTAAGCCATTAACTGCCTCCTTCCTTGGAGACACTGAGTATTTCTCAGGGGTGAAAACTGAAATTTATCCTTCATTAATGTTACCAAATTACCCTCATAAAAGTACCACATGCACCTCACATGCTAATTGTGTCAATATTTTAACGGTTTATCACAAAAGGACTGAAAAATGTAACATTTGTAAAGCTCGGGAGCTAGTAGTTAGTGTGACATTTGAAAGTTTAAAGGGCAAAATAAGACAACGAGTATTTCTCGTGAACTAAAATTGAAATTAACCCAAAAAACTAAGAAAGCTTATTTATAGGCCAACTGGCTTTATTAATTCCGTAAAAGAAATCGCTTTACTGACACCATTGAAAATAACACAGCCGTCGCAGTATGACTGAAAGGTACATTTTAGAGAAATTGACAATTACATACTCATTGAACATATATATGTAACATTATAGGCAGTTAGTCGCATCAATAACATTAAGATTGCTAGTTGATGACTCGGCAATTCTTCCTGATCTCCCCTTCATCTCCCGTGAGCACTTCAATGGAACCCATTTTCAGCATCGAATGCGCAAAGGAACGCAAGAAAACCTCAAAGTTCTCGAAGGTTCTTACGAGATTCTTTGCATTTTCATCGGTTAGAAGCGCAGCGTCGGACACCAAGAGACCTTGGTTTTTGTTGAGAACTTTGAAGTAGTGGCCGTCAAAGATGAGAGAGCTGTTGCGGTCCAGCTCCAACGGCGTCGACGACGGATTTGGCAGCGTATTCGGGGTCGAGTGATGGATTGGTGTCTCCTTTCCCTGTGAAGTTGAAGAGCCTCCTTGCGACCAAGGAACACTTTAGCCGTGTTTAGAATTGATCATGTTTTTATTTTTTTATATTTTTCAAGAAAAAAATAAAAACGTTTTCAAAACGACATTTAACGCAATAAAGACAAAAAACGGATGTGAAAATAATTTTTTAATTTAGTGTAAAATAAGAGAGAAATAAAAAATGACTTTTAGTCATTTTTTATTTTTTGTTTTTGTTTTCTTCTCTCTCGAACAGAGAGAGAAATAGAGACATTAATGATTTTTTTACACTGAAAATAATCTCTTAATAAAACTACTAAATGTATTTTTAAAAATGATTTATGTATGAGATTAAAAACGTTTTCATTTTTATTTTCATACAAAAAATAAAAACGTTTTAAAACGAATTTTAAACGCGCTCTTTGTCTCTCCAATTGTACGTGCACCTTCAAAAATATAAGCAAGAAAGAAAAAAGGGGTTATTTAATTATTTTGTATAATTTATTCAAAGTAATAATTAGACTAAAATAAGTTGCAATAAAAGTAATATTCGAGACTTAATAATCCTAATATCTTTTGTCGTTTGGTCAGTGGGACCGAAGGGTTCTGGGTGGGTGGGGGTTGGATTTTAAAGAGATCGAGGTTGCAAGTGTGATCCCATATTTTTACATGAATAAAAATTAAAGTAATGAGAATAATCGCGACTGGTGTGACTGTTTATATATACATGTAACGGTGTAGACGTATAAGCCTCACATTGATTAGTAGTGTTGTTGTCCTTCTCAAATTTTACGCTTGGGAATGAAATTTTACACGGCAACATATATACATAAAATATGTCATATGTTTTAGGTTTTAGGTTTTTTTTTTTTTTTTTTTTTTTTTTTTTTTTTTTAACATTACCTGATAAAGTAACAAGATCATATTCGTTTAGGCCAAACCTAGCAAATAGGCCACGGAGTGTGGTGATAGCCTTTTCACTTAAACAATAATTAATACCAATATTAATGTCCATATATATATAATTAGCAAAAAAAACCCAAATATTTATATCATATAAGTTGTATAATATATGCGTAGAGTATATATATTTATTTATTTATGTTAATCGATATATAACATATATAACATACTTGGAAAGAAACGGCATCTCAAGCTAGTATATATGGCGCTGACATCGGCACATGAGACAGTTTGAGAGCAAACTTGTTCTAGTTTAGCTTTTATTTCATCAATATTGATTTCGTATCCTTGTATTGCTCGGTTTGGAGGTGCATTTTTCTCCGTGGAATTGTCTCCATTAACTGGATCTATAAATTTTGACGTGTCACATCCCTGCCATAATTATTTACACATATTAACAATTTCTATCACGTCAATAAAAGGAACATATATATATATATATATATATATATATATACATATATCCGACTGATCACTTGAACAGAACATATTTCGCGCCTTTATACATGAATAAAATATGATAAACATAATTGCGTTATTATAACATACATACGTATGAAACTACAATCTACAAAGAAAGAAAAAATTACTAATTAATTTAAACGAGTGAATTAAATAGGCTCATATGAAAACCCTTAAAATTTACGTCTTATTTATTCACTTGTACACGTGAATGCGAATATTGCATGACAGCTGGCAGATTGTGTTGAAAAGCACATATCAATGAGATTTCATGCTGTGTAGTGAGTGTTATTAGTTTATATAAAAACATGGATTGAAGTGATCAAATTTAATGTCTCTATATATGTGTATGCACTATCCATGCATTTCAATTTACGTAAGGTATTATATTTAGGTTGATTTTATAAGCTAACGGGCTGAATAAACCATATACATACACATCTATATATATGTACACACACACACACACACACACATAACACATACATATATATATATATATATCACGTATACATACCCTGAATGGACCCTCAATAGCTTGGCTGCAATGACAGGGTTTGCTTTAACCTTGCTCCATGTGACATCCTGCACAATTTCCTCAAGTTGAGGGCAACTTTTTTTTTTTTTTTTTTTTTTTTTTTTTTTTTTAATAGAAATCCAAATCGAGCCCTTTATAAAAGTGTTTTTTCATCTTTTTTTGCGATAAATGCTTGTGTGATTCTCCTTTACCGACGGCACTAACAACCGCTAGCAAGGAAACAAGCAGAACAATTTTTTAAGCATACTTAGCGTTAGAGTTTGTTAGAGTTTGTTGATTAGTTTTAATAAGTTGTTAAGCAGCTTGTAGAGTAAGTTAAGCTTATAACAAACTTTTCTCTTTCTGCTATGTATAGATAAGCACATATGCTGTATTTTCGGATTATCAAGTTAAATAAGAATAGTATTTTTCTCTCCATCCAAACACTTTTTTCCTTCGTAATATGGTATTAGAGCATAATTTTTTCTGCTTGATTTTCGTCTTATTCCGCTGATCTTTTCCGTTCTTCCCGGTCATTCTAGCTTGTTTGTTCTTTTCCTGATTGGAATCCATGGCTTCTCAAGTTTCTGATTCTTCTTCCTCATCAAACGAAAATCCGCCATTGATGATCCTTCGAGTTCATTTTTTCTTCATCATTCTGATGGTCCAGGACTCGTACTGGTGTCTCAACTCCTCACTGGTGATAATTATGCTTTTTGGAGTAGAGCTATGCTGATTGCCCTTTCCATCAAGAACAAGCTAGGGTTTGTTGATGGATCCATCGAGAAACCGGATGGTTCAGATTTGATTCTTCTCAATTCATGGATTCGCAACAACAACCTTGTGATTTCATGGATTTTGAACTTGGTTTCTAAAGAAATTTCGGCTAGGATCATATTCTCTGACTATGGTACTGAAAATTGGCTCGACCTCAAGGACAGGTTTTCACAGAGCAATGGACCTTGCATTTTTCAACTGCGTCAAGAGTTCGTCAATTTGACTAAAGATCAACAATCAGTTAGTGTTTATTTCACAAAACTGAAAGCTTTGTGGGAAGAGTTGAGCAATTTTAAGCCTGTATGCTCGTGTGGGAACTATACTTGTGGTGGTGTCAAGTCACTTTATACTCACTACCAAATGGAATATATAATGTCCTTTCTTATGGGACTTAATGAGTCGTTTGCTCAAGTGCGGGGTCAAGTATTACTGATGGATCCTCTTCTGGCCATAAACAAGGTGTTTTCTTTGATTTCACAAGAGAAATGTCACAGGAAAGTGAGCTCACAGTCTACCTCAACTTGGGATATGAGCCATTCCATGGCATTTTGAGCAAAGAACGATTCATTTGCCAAATCTGGTAATGGTTCTTCTTCAGCTGCTTGCAACAAGAACCAAAAGAAAGATCGTCCTTTTTGCACTCATTGTAACTACTATGGTCATACTATCGACAAATGCTATAAAATTCATGGCTATCCTCCCGGGTTTAGGCAACAACAAAAGACTCAATCACCTGCCACTCAATCTGGTATGGTGAATCAAGTTTCTAATCACGTTCTTGAAAGTCATGATTGCCAGAATGGAAATGTTGGGAATCCTCTTCAGAATCTGACTAGTGTTCAATGTCAACAACTGATGGCCTTACTCTCTAGCCAATTGAATTCTATTCGCCAAAATGACTCTCCCAATTATCCTTCCTCTTCATTTGTCACAGGTACTTGTTTCTCTGTCTCAATGACTCCAATTTTGTCATCTCCTTTGTTGTGGATTATTAATTCTGGGGCTTCAAGGCATATTTGCTTCAATGCTCATGATTTTATCTCTACGAAACCAGTACAAAATTTCACAGTGACTTTGCCTAATCGAACTTCCCTACTGTTCATTATTCTGGTGATGTTAGACTCAATTCAACTTTGTTGCTTAAGGATGTTCTTTTCGTCCCTCAGATCACTTTTAACTTGATTTCAGTAAGTGCCATTACCAATGCATCTATGCTCACGCTTCGTTTCTTTCTTGATCATTTCATGATTCAAGAAATACACAACAAGAGGACGATTGACAAGGGTAGCAAGCTTGAAGGTTTATATGTTTTGACATGACAAGTACAGATGTTGCATTGATGCAAACAAATTCTATAGCGTACACTAATAATGTGTCAGTAGATACTTGGCACCATAGACTAGGTAATTTGTCTTATAAACGCTTAGACATGTTGAAAGGTCAACTGTCTTGCACCAATTTCCATTTTGATAATAAGACTCTGTGTTACATTTGTCCTTTAGCTAAGCAAAGGAAATTACCATTTGTATCTCACAATAATATGTCAAAGTTTCCTTTTGACTTAATACATTGTGATATTTGGGGTCCCTACCATTTGTCATCTTATTGAGGACATTGTTACTTCTTAACTTTGGTGGATGATTGCACTTACTTTACTTAGGTATTTTTGCTCAAACACAAAAATGATGTTTCTATGGCAATACCAAAATTTTTCAATCTTATTGCTACTTAGTTTGATAAGAAAGTCAAAGAGTTCAAGTTTGACAATGCAAAAGAGCTGGCTTTTACTAACGTTTTCAATAATAAAGGTGATATTCATCACTATTCACGTGTAGAAAGGCCACAACAAAATTCTATTGTTGAACGGAAGCATCAACACTTGTTGAATGTGGCGCGAGCGTTGTATTGTCAGTCTCGAATTCCTCTCACTTTTTGGAGCAATTGTGTTCTCACAGCAGCATTCCTCATCAACAGAACTCCTTCTCATGTTCTGGGCAACAAGACCCCATATGAGCTTTTGTATCATAAGAAGGTTGATTATTCTCTTCTTCGTGTATTTGGTTGTCTTGTTTTTGCTTCCACACTTTCAGGTAACCGTACCAAGTTTCAGCCTTGTACTCATATTTGTGTGTTTCTTGGTTATCCTCTTGGCATGAAAGCTTACAAGCTCTATGACATTTAGTCTAAACAGGTCTTCATTTCACGGGGTGTTGTGTTTCATGAAGCAGTCTTTACATTTCACTCTGTTATTACCAAAGCTGAGTTAGTGGACCCGTTTCCTAACTTGGTTCTACCCACCCCTGCTCATGACATTATAGAATTATCTCAGCCTGCTGTTGTTGTTGATCCTCCACCATGTCAACAAATTAAATCTGAAGTTCTTTTTATGCGTTCAACCAGGATAGCTCAACCACCTTCATACCTGTAGGATTTTCATTGTAACTTGGCTTCTCATAACTCTAAACTTTCCTTGGCCAAGGTTCTCTATCCATTGTCCAATTGTCTTTCATATGACACACTCTCTCCTATACATAAGCACTTTTTCCTCAATGTTTCTTCCCAGTTCGAGCCACAATACTGTCATTAGGCTATTAAATTTCCTTAGTGGCATGAGGCCATGCGAGTTGAGTTAGATGCTATGGATTCTAATCAAGCACAGTCTGTAGTTCCTTTACCAATTGGAAAACATACCATTGGCTATAGATGGATTTTCAAGATTAAATACAAGTCTGATGGATCCATTGAAAAGCATAAGGCTCATTTAGTTGCTAAAGGATACACGCAACAAGAAAGGGTTGATTATGCTGAAACTTTTTCTTCGGTTGCTAAGTTAGTTACTGTCAAAGTACTCTTGGCTCTTGCAGCTTGTAAAAACTGGGACTTGGTTCAACTAGATGTTAATAATGCGTTTCTTAATGGTGATCTCTTTGAAGAAGTCTATATGGATCCACCCTTAGGCTATCATATAAAGGGGGAGACCTTGTAGCACAATGGGAAACTGGTTTGCAAGCTTCACAAGTCTATATATGGACTTAAACAAGCTTCGCGACAATGGCATTCTAAATTTTCTCATTCAATGCTTCAATTTGGTTTCACTTAATCTAAGGCAGTTTATTCTTTGTTTACAAAAGGCACTGGTTCTTATTTTCTTGTATTGCTAGTGTATGTTGATGATATCATCATCACGGGTCCATCTAAGTCCAGCATAGATTCTTTGAAACAATTTCTCCACAATCAATTCAAATTGAAAGATCATGGTTCATTAAAGTACTTTCTTGGACTTGAAATTGCTAGGTCTGCCAAGGGCATCGTTCTTTCCCAATGACACTACACCTTGTAGCTATTGGAAGGCACTGGTTTTCTTGCTTGTAAACTTGCACCAGTTCCTATGGATCCTCGCACCCGCCTCACTGCCAATGATGGATTTGTATTGCCTCATGCTTCTTAATATTGCCGCCTTATTAGACGATTGTTGTATCTTACTTTGTCTCAACCAGACATCACTTTTACTGTTCATAAATTGAGTCAATTTCTTGCTCAACCTCGGACTACTCATCTTTAAGCTGCACACTATCTGCTTCGGTATCTCAAAACCAGTCCTGGTCAAGACTTATTCTTCTCGGCTTCATCTTCTTTACAGCTTAAAGCCTTTTTTGACGTGGATTGGGGTTCGTGTATTGACTCTCGGTGTTCTATTACTGGTTATTGTGTTTTCTTAGGTGATTCTCTAGTGTCTTGGAAAGTCAAAAGACAACCTACTGTCTCACGGTCCTCAGCTAAGACTGAATACTGGGCCATGGCTGCTACTACTAGTGAATTGGTATGGTCAAAGCAATTATTATAGGACTTTGGTATTGTTCTATCCACTCTTATGGTTCTTTTTTGTGACAATCAAGCTGCTGTTCACATTGCTTCGAATCACACTTTTTATGAACGGACCAAGCATATTGAAATAGATTGCCACTTTGTTCGCAACAAGGTCACTGCTGGCTTCATCAAACTTATGCTCGTTCGCTCCAATCTCCAACTTGTTGATATTTTCACCAAGCCATTGTCTTCTCCTCTTCTTTTTTCTCACTTGTCCAAGATGGCTGTGAAAGATATTCACTGTCCATCTTGAGGGGGAGTTTTAAGCACACTTAAGTCTCGTTTATTTCACTGATTCGAGTTTTCAGTTTTAAGTTTTTACAGTAAAAAGCTCTTAGAAAATGTCACATCTAACTTTTTATGCGACAGTGAAATGCTCTCAGAAAATGTCACATCTTAACTCGAATCCGCGAAGTAAATGAGGCCTTAGTGTTAGAGTATGTTAGAGTTTATTGACTAGTTTTAATAAGTTATTAAGCAGCTTGTAGAGTAAGTTAAGCATATAACAAACTTTTCTCGTTCTGCTCTGTATATAGAAGCACATATGTTGTATTTTCGGATTATCAAGTTAAATGAAAATATTATTTTTCTCTCCATCCAAACGCTTTTTTCCTTCGTAATACAATTGCAAGGATAACTCTAATCCTGATCATCTTCTCAAGACAAAGGAAATATGTATTATTATTATGTATATACGTAAGAGAAAAAGATATAAATTAACAATGTAATTGCAATATCGTTAAGTTTCTTCGTTAGCTATTTGAATGGTGCAATGAAAGCCACAAAGGGAACACTTCATATAGAACAGCTTTTCCAATTAAAATGTTGGGGAATCTTTCAATTAAATGAAGGAAGGGAGCCAAAATCAAGTTTCGTTTCCTAACGCGGTAAGTTTATTAATATTTTATCTAATTTGCACAAATATATGATAATATTTGAATAATAGTGCTTGTAATAATTAGTCAAGTTATTTTTATAATTACTCAAGTCAAATACTTTTTTATATAGAGGAAGCTAATCATTGGAGTTGACTCGGAAGTGGGAAAAGAGGAGTAAACCGAAGAGAATTGTGGGAAGCCAATTATAATTATCTAACAATACATAAAAGAGCTAAAGTTTTATTATTATTATTATTATTATTATTATTATTATTATTATTATTATTATTATTATTATTATTATTATTTTATTATTTATAATTATAATGGCAGCCCCATTATTTAACTCTTTTTCTTCTTTTTTTATTTTCTTTTTATCTTTATTTTTTTGAATTTTTTTTACATTTTAATTTTATTATGATTTTTTTAATTATATTATTCCTCACTTTATTCTTATGAGAGTAATTTTTTTTCATGTGTTATTATTTTATTTTTAATTGGTTAAAATAATTTTCTTTAAATGTATCCTTACTTAATTTTTTCTGTCAATTTTTATCATTACACATTCATTTTTAAAATAAATTCAAAAATTCTTACATGCTTATATAAATAAATTTCTCATTATTCAGTAAACAATAAATTCTCACACGAGAATGCATGCTCCCACAAAACTAGTATATATAATAAATATAGCCTGGTCTTGACTTGTGATTTGGCCTATAGATAATATTCCTTATTTTACTAATTCGTGTCGTTTTGATAAGGATTGAGTTTCGACTTAAGTCCCTATCTCTTCTATGCTAATTTTAAAATTTGATCCTTAAGAATTATATTAATTAGCAAGAAATTAATTATACGTGCTAATTATTGCTGATCTTTCATAATGATAAAGAGATGAACCCCTTTTATGATCAAAGAATTGCATTACATTTGTCGACGTTGAAAGTTACGAGATTAATAGATCAACTTTGATCAATCTTTGATCGAAAGGTTTTCTTATACTTATAATAACCCAAATGGAGGTGCATTTTATTACACAAGTACATCTGCACTCACTCGTTAGAGAATGTTCAAAGTATTTAAAAGAAATATATATATATATATATATATATATATATATATATATATAGGGCTGTTCATTTCTTTAATTTTTCTAACTACATGACTTTTGCACGTCCCCGAGAATCTCTAATATTGTCCATGGCGTCTTCTAATTGTTGCCTATATATTAAACTATGCATTACATATCTAATTGTCTACTAATTAATTAACTAAAGTTAGCACTAATTTTCCAAAAACAAACCAACAAACAACCTACTACATCTGCCGTGGAGTAACGAAATAGGCCATATTATTGTGAACAAAAACTGACAAATTCTTTCTTTGCTCAAAGTAAAACTAAAGCAATTAAGGGCCCGTTTAGTTCGTTAATTCGAATTGAGATGTGACTTTATGTGAAAAATTTTTACCGTAGTAAAAAAGTTAGATGTTACTATTTCTGAGAGTTTTTTACTATAACAAAACTCAAATCAGTGAAATAAACACACACACGTGTGTTGTACGTACGTATGTATAATGTATGCCATGGTTCTCCAACTCATACATGAAGAGAGAATTAATATTCCACTAAATTGTAGCGAACAAAAGATCTTTACGACGTTTTATGGATATAGAATTATAGTAGTAATTATTAGCAAGCTCTCATATCCTCTTTAATTTTTAGCAACTTAAATTACAAAGAATGTGGAAATTCTATCAAGCTAGTATCTCCACCTAAATTGGAATGTATATATGAAACTTTTCCAGGAGCTTAAGCAACGGAAATTAAAATGCTGAGTGCAATATCAACAAATTATTTTGTCTCAATCTATATTATTGACATTATATATATATATATATATATATATATATAATATGAAACTTTTTTGGGATCTTAAGCAAATTCCCTTTTCCGCCGATATTGGAATTTGTACATGAAACTTTCGAGCTGCGATTTTAAGGGACGGAAAAATTATGAATATGAAAATAATATCACAAATATTGGCAATGGTCTTTTATAGTGTTAATTTCTCTTTAAACTAATTATATATGAAGTGCATATATAGATTGTATTCCGCTCTATGAAAGCATAAATAGTAGTCTGAAAACTTGTGATTTTGGTAGTGATTGGAAGTATAGAACTGGTCTAAGCAGCCACTAAATGTTAAAAACAGGTAACTAATTATGAGAACCATGAGAATATTGATCAATATTTATGTTTTTATAGACTCCAAAGAATGATTAAGTATTCGCATAGATAAGAATATAATTTAATAACACTTATTATTAGTGATTGGCTTCTGGGTATCTCTTGTAATTTTTCCTCATTTTTAATAGAAATTATATCCATATCATGCGCGCGCAGTCATAGGCCTAATTCATTTCACCGATTCGAGTTTTTAGTTCTAAGTTTCTACAGTTAAAAGCTCTCAGAAAATTTCACATCTAACTTTTTCAGCTACAGTTAAAAGCTCTAAAAAATGTCACATCTCAGCTCGAATTGAAAACTCAAATCCGTGAAGTGAATTAGGCCATAATTAACCAAAAACCCAATTCTAATTTAGATCAATTTCTTACAACTCACACATAATTAACATATATAAATTAAAAATAATTTTACATGAACATAATGAACTTTCTAAATAATGAATTCAAACCTGTAATTAATATTCAAGCAACTATAGATCACCATATGACCTTGAACCAATAGATACACCAGATATTACACCGGTAAATTATTCACCACAATTTGAACGACAAAAGAAAGAAAATTAAGAATCACATACTTCTGAAAAAAATTCAACTAAGCAGTTTTTTTTTTTTTTTAATCAAACATCACTTATATATCCCGTGATCAAGATTATTAATTAATTTACCACATTACACTTCTTCCTTATCTCTCCTTGACTTCCTGTAAGCACTTCAATTGCACCCATTCTCTTCATAGACAGACCAAACTCGGTGAAAAACTTTTCAGAATTAATTTGCAATTCATCCACAACATCAGTAGCTCCTTTGTCAGTCAAAAGCGCCGCGTCGGACTGGAAAAGGCCGTGGTCGAGCTTCAATATTTTGAAGTAATGGTTGTCAAAGGAGCCCGAGCTGCCGGGGTCCACTTCGACGGTGGTTGTGTTGTCGGAGAGGCTCCGGCATTTGGTTCCCAGGAAAGCGGCGTAGGTCGGGTTTAGAGAAGGATCTGCATCGCCTTTTCCGGTGAAGTTGTAGAGCCTGTTGCTGAAGAAATTGCAGTGCCCCACGCCAATGCTATGTCCACCTACGTACCATTAATAAGCAAGTCATATATATATATATATATATATATATATATATATTAGTTTTGAGTTGCAATAAGCAAGTGCATTAATCTCCCATTTATTTCACCGATTCGAGTTTAGAATCAAAATTTTACTACAATAAAAAGTTTTAAAAAACAGTCACATCTAACATTTTTACTACAGCAAAAAGCTCTCCCATAAAGTCATATTTCAACTCGAATCAACGAACTAAATGCGCCATAATTTTACCTCTGTGATTTTAAGCCTCAACATTTTTGTCACATGTATACATTATATGAACAAGTTTTCAGTTGTTAAATCAGCATTTTTGTCACATGTATATATCATATGGACGGGTTTTCAATAGTTACATTTATAACAACGTGAAATTAACATGATCAGTAGCCTCCTTAGGGTATGTATGCTACAATACAACATATGCCAACAAGATACATATGATGGATTTTAATTCGGTGAATGAGCTAGCTAGAGTGCCTTAATGGTTATAAATTTATTGATTAATATTTAATTTACCTGATAAAACAACAAGATCATGAACAGTGAGGCTTTTGTTTCCAAAAGACTGTTTGAGGGAAGAGAAGTTGAAGGAAGGCGAAGGAATATTGGCCGAAGCCTCTGAGGCTCGCGAGATGGCCCCATCCCTTCTTCCAGTTTGCACTTCCCACATTGACTTCTTGTACTGAAACCAAATAAAAGTCAAATTAATAAAGTACAAATTAAAAAAAAAGTGTATGTATAAATGGACGAGTTTTTAATGTTTACGTATTTTCCTTCGAGGAGTAATAAAGTTATGGATTTTATGTTTTTGAAGCAACAATTATTAGGTATGAATTAAGTAGTATAGTTACTTGGAAGGAAACCGAGTCTCTAGTAACTAGAGCAAGGATGTCTGCACAAGATACTACTCCTGGGCATGTCTCCTCCAGTTGGGTTTTGATTTCGTCTATAACATCGAATCCCCCGAGCGACAGGTTTGGGACTGCCTCTTTCTCTGCAGTGTTGTTTGTTGTCGAGTCCAACAAGATCGACGCATCACAACCCTACAAGCTCGAAGTTCAGCATCAATCGCATCAGTTTATATTAATAAAAAACTTACAATATGATGTGATGCCATTTAAATTATAAATATATAGTGGGATTATACATAATACGCATAGGCATGTTATAATGAATATATCATAGCGCGATGTATTTAAATCACGATCATAATCTAAGAAAGATCACATGAATTGATTAATTCTAGTTATATATACCCTAACAAAGCAATCATGGAAATGCATCCTCAGGAACTTTGCAGGCAAAGAAGAATTGGTTGCAACTCGCTCCCAAGTGATGCTCCTCACGATTTCCTCCGCGGGGGAACACGTGTCCGCGTAGAAGTGCTTCTTCAGTTGCCCTCCATTGCAAACTGAAAGAGCTAGAAAAAGTACTAGAGAGATTAAGAAACTGGTTCTCATTTTTCTAAGAAGCTTTAGGAATGCAATATAGCAATATAGTAATATTTGTATGTACTAAGGCTGGTATATATTGTAATTTATGTGTTGATGATCATATGCTTCACTAACTCAGCTGTATTTATACATAGGAATTAACTTGCATATAATGAATTCTTATTAAAAGAATTGATCAAGTCAATGGCGGAAACATGTTAAAAGGTAACATTAATAGTTAACTTAAATTAAGTCTTACGTTTGAAATGTTGACTACCACTGCCGAGAGAAAAAAGAAGAATCTGTAGGTTGGTTTTTCTTGTTCAATGTCGTTGAAAGAATCGGTAGGTGTAAGGTTAGTTATTATATTACCTAAACACTAAGATCTTAAAACGCAAGCAGGCGTTGAATATATATAACACAAGTTCATTTTATATCACATTTTGTGTTTTAGTGGCCGCTGGTCATTCAGTTTTCATGGCACATTTTATGTGCAAGTCTCTCCATTTTAGTGTCTTGGAATTTAGTTAATTTCCCTTGGTTTTCTAGAAGAAAGACCCTACATTTTAGAATGGGTAAAACTGATATCTATTGGATTAATATGGTTCAATATCATCAGGTATATATATATATATATATATATATATATATATATATATGTATGTAAGTCACTTTCACTATATTAGGCTTGTTAGGATCTGTAATCGTAAATTAATAGTTGGACATGCATATGGAACATGTTTTTCTTCGAAAGTGTCCAAAAGTAGCTTTGAATTCATTCTTTTGAGAAAAAGAAAAAGGAAAAAAAAAAAAAAAAAAAAAAAAAGTGGTTGTAACAAATCTCTCTTTCTCCAAAAAAAAAAAAAAAAAAAAAAAGACCGATACAAATTTACTTAGTAATTTTTAATGATATTTAGTATTCTTTTAAAATGTTTTTAGACCTCATAACTAGGAAATATACATTTCATAGACTGTTGGTAAATTAGTTGTATCCACCAAGGCTTTATTAATTTCATCATAAATATATAATTGCCTGATATACGTCTGAGACTATACATGAGTTTTCATATTAATCCATGCTTAAAGTCTAAGCTTAAAGTGTTCCAACACAAGTCAAAAAGAGGAGATTAAAAAAATGATCTCCAAACAATTAATACCTAGCTATATATGCCTAAAACACGTTTGTAATATATTACTATAACTATATATAATTTTCTAACCCCCAGCACTTTATGTAGCTATATATCTGAGTTTGCATGCGAAAGCAGACATTTAATAATATGACCTCTTTCATGTTTTTTGTCATGTGTAGTACTCTTTTATATTAGATTAACTCACTGAAAATCTTACCATATATATATATGAAACGAGTAATAATTAGACCAAATATGAATGTTGGAAGAAAAAAAGGACAATGTGAAAATAGTTAACATGCATTGCAAGGAAAGAAAAAAAGAAGGGTATTTAAGTTAACAAATAAAAGAAATTATTTGTTTGGTAAAATATTTATTTACTTGAACTAATGTTGAAAGTGACCTTTAGGAAAAATTATGTTGTTTCTTCTCTTTTCTTCTTTTCGCAAAACTGCTTTTGAATCTGTTTAGATGGACAACCTTAAAACACTTTTCACTTTTTTAAGCACTTATGGAACAAGCCATTTCATTGACACTTATGAAAAAAGTACTTATGAAAAACTTTTTTATCATCGATATCCTTTTATTACATTATCTTTTGTAACAATAAGTGTTTTTAACTTTTTTACCAAACAGGCTCAAAAGCTATTAAAACATTTTTTCAGGCATTATCCATAAACTAATTAAAAATTCTCAACTTATGCTTATATTCTTCAACTACTTAAAAGCACAAACATAAACTATCCGAAATGGGCCTAGCTACGATTGATTTACTTTGTCAAAGAGAGACTAACCTTGAAGATGCAGCATTGTGTAGATCATCCTTTGACTTAGTCAGTCATCATATTATATTAATGCAGTTTCTACATTTACATATGAGACTGATTAATCAGACTAGGTTATTGAAATTTTTATGGACTTAGTAAGATCATAAAACAAATTAGTCTGGGTTATTTTCACTAATAGTTTCGAGCTATTCACTTGTCTCATTTTGACTCATTACATTCATTTTAGACGTTTAGTTATTATGATAATACTAAAGTATACAGTTTTGACTCATTTGTTAGTAAACTGTTTATTTTTAGATGGCATATGCATAGTATAGAAATGTAACAGGAGGGGATTACGGGGGCTAAAACGGTAAAAAAAAAATCTAAAAAGAAAAAAAAAATAAATATATATATATATATATATATATATATAATACCATGTTTTTCTTTTAACCGGATCTTGTTCCAACTTAATTGTTTTTCTTTTTGGTTACCACCTTTTTGAAAAAAATTGTTTTGTTTCGTTTTTCTTTACCATTTTTCCCATGTTTTAATTGGTCTCGTTCTCGAAAAAACTATGTATGAATGTTTTTATGCAGTTTTGAATTGGTAATAATCCCTTTTCTAGTAACGTCGATTAATTCCTTAACCGTGTTCTAGTTAGACAAAAATTTGAACAACAAGAGAAGTTAAAGTAATCCACAAGTAAAATTATATTCATTATTATTTCAGGAAGTTCCTTAACCCCGTTGTTCGAACTCATATTCTTGTCATATAACTAAAGTGCCATACATACATGTTTCTCGGAAAAGGTCTAAACTTTGTATTTTAGCCTTCTTTTGTTGTAGTTGAAAGATCAATTGTGTGTTGGTATATGTACGGTCAAAATAATATTTTTGGACATTTCACAAGTATTTATCGCTATATTCGTACATTACTCAGCATTATTGTCATCTACGTCCTATAATTCCTTACCGTTTCAGGTAATATTCCTACAGTTTGTGGGTTTTCTACCACATGGCCAGAGTTGTTTTTCACTCAATCTTTTGTTGCTTTCTTTTAAGATTTTTTAATTCGTTATTTTCTGGATTCTTTTCTCTTTACTTGAAGTTATTGTCGTTTTTACATATTATGTCGTTTCTACAACAATTGTCGTTATACATGCCATTGAGATGTTAAATTTCCAGTTTATGCGGTTTCTTCGAATATTGATCTCTGCATGTCAACGATAAACGATTTCATTTTGTTTTCTTTTTTATTATTTAATATTATTGTCATTTTAAAAGATGTCGGCTTTTAGATCTTATTGCCGTTTTCAAATTTGGGTCCTTATATTTTATTCTGATTGTCGTTTTCTGTCCTTCTTTTTCGAATATAGTCGTCTCAGATTATGTGTCCTTTTTTTCCCCAGTTTATGTTGTTTCTTCGAATGTCATCCATCAACACTTGAACTTTCCGTTTTTTTTTTTTTTTTTCTTATTTCCGTTTTTTACCTTTTTTTTATTATTATTATGTAACTCTATTTTCGTCTCTTTCGTTGTTTCAAATATTGCCGTTTATAATTGTCTTTTCCAGTACGTGTTGACATGTTGTCGTTTCTTGACAGTATTGTCGTTTTTACATTATTCTCTTTTCCCATAGGCTTCTTCTGTTACGTTGACAATGTTGTATTTTTCCTGAGGCTATCGTCGTTATCACATGATTTTTCAGGTTCAAGGCAGCAACAGAGAAATTTACACCTTAAAGATCTCTCTCTCTCTCTCTCTCTCTCTCTATTCCGCATTTCAATTCGAAGTTCTGTTTATATAATGAAATCCAAGCTAGATCTATTTCCTTTACTTTTCAGTTCTGTTTTTGCTCGTAAAAGCATAGTAAAATACAGTGACCATGAGATGAAATATAAGATAGCTGGCGACTTGTCTACAAAGATTAAAACTGATTGTTAGCCAAAAAATTTGAGTAGCTTAAACTACGCAAACATAACTGAAACTACAAAGCTTTTGGGAGACCGGCAAAAGGCAAACGGCAAAAGGCGAACAAAAGAAGGAATTGAATGATTACTGGCTTAACGAAGAAGGCATTTTTTTCTCTCTGGGAAATAATCTATTAACTAGCTAACAAGTGCAGTACAAAAGACCAAACAACTTTAATTCATACTGAAATACTATATAAACAAACCCCAATAGCCACTACAATCAGAACCAAGACAGAAACTAAAGTAACATTCTTTATAAAGACAGAAGAACAAAAAAGAACTTTGGTTCACTCTCTTTATTCATGTTATTAATAATTGAATAATCTCTGTAAGCAGTAAATATAACAGCCTAATACAAGAATAGCAAAAATAAAATGGCAACCTAATACAAGGAAATTAGTAACCTGAATCAAAAAAAGACAGGAAACTGTAGCCACTTCAATGCAACAATTCACATAAAAGCATTTCCATTTTCATTAAACTTAATGGAATTGATGAGTTAACAAACAATTTAAGACCTCTTCCCTGCTTCTGTATCTCGGTTTCTCCAAGGATTCAATGCTTCCCTGATCGCCTCAGCCTCCAGAGAACTCTCCCAGGTGCGCTTCTCCGACTCCAAAACAGTTACCTTCTCATCTACATTTGTTGAAACAAGAAAGGAAATCAGAATTAAGATGCACAAATGACAAAACTAAAAGTAGAAAACAACTGAAAAGCACATCAACGGAGCTTTTTGCCCAAATGTGGTTAAGGGAAATCAACCAATGGCGCTCATGCCTCTTATATCCCCTGGACTTTTTCGTGAATTGGCAAGTTGCTTCTTGAACGTTCAATTTTAGCAAATTACTCCCTGAATTCAATAAATTATCGCAGTCTCCTAAATCAATGACGGCCGCTAAACTTTGAACGGAAATGCATTTCGACACGGAAATACAATCCAACTACTTTTTTTTTGCCCAAAGGTGCATAAAAGAAGAACATGTATTATTGCACTAACTAATCCAAATTCTTCAAAAATTAAAAAAAAAAATTAAAAAAAAAAACCTAATTCAAGTTCTTACATTTAACCAGCAATCCCTCTTGCGCCAAAGGGTAAAAAGAAAAATCTCAATGTCTAACTAATCTTCCTGAATTTATTACCCTTTTTTTCATTGACTAGAACCCAAAGCAACCATTTTCCTACGATTGCCCAACAAGATTTCACATGATAAGCTCCATTTTGCTTATTCCTTTTTGTGTGTCCTAGGGTTTAGGGTTTATGACGTGCAAAATTACTGCAAACCCAATTCAATTTAAATTGCCCCAAAATTATATTGTTCTTATCGAAATGAAATAAACCCTAGACGCATAAATAATGAGAAAAAAAAGGGGAAAAAAGAAGGAAGGGTCTCACACAAAAACCGGTCTTGATCATGAACATTTCCATGGAAACTCCGATCAGAGCCGCCCCAACCGAAATCTTCAAATACCAATCTAGAAACTTCATTGTCACTGCATTTCAACACGAAGTCGTGTTTATATAATGAAATCCAACCAAAAGAAAAAAAGAAAAAAGAAAAAGAAAACTTCTTTCTTTCTCTCTGTGATTGAACTGAGAAATTTGATACCCAAAATATTTCCTGAAAGTAAGCGTTTTGAAGTATCGATCTTGGAGCCGACGAGATGGAAGCGGCTAAGAGCGACAGAGGAGAAGAAAAGCTCACGAAATTTGGCCCTCACCGGTCGTTAGTTCGCCCATTTATTGTCGTTTATTTATCAATGGCACATTGACACTCTTGTGTTTTTTTTTTTTTTTTTTTTTTTTTTTTTATTAATAGGCCATAACTTGTCGTTATGGTTCATAACCGGATAAGTTATTTATGAATAATAACTTCAATTATGATTCATAACCAAACAAGTTATGACCTATTTATTAACTTATGTAAACTATTAGCCTATTAATTTTAATTCATCTCAAATTTTGGCCTATTTTCCTCTTTCTCCCTTTTTTTTTATCCTTTAGGGAGTTGATCTCATAGTCTAATAGTGTAACTGTAAATTTAATTAAAATCCCATTAAATTAAAAAAATATATAAATAAATTTTAATACATATATGACGGTTAAAACGTAAAATAATATTAGTAGTTTGGTTTTAGAAGAGCTACTAGAGAAAGTGCCAATTCTTTAATGATTATTTTACCAAATAGTGTTAAGCATGATGTCTTAAAAGTATGAAATATAATAAGATTTTTATTATTTATTTAATAAAAGAGTTTATTCATTATTTTATGTGTATATATTATTAAATATTTTACGAATATCATTGAAAACTCCATGATTATTTATGTGACTTTAAATATTGTATATAAGTGTTATCTGTGAGAGGATAATATTTATGGATAATAATTAAGACAATATTCATAATAAATTTAATTAAAGTTCAGAATCTTTAATTAAAACATTACTAATGCATGTCATTCTCATTTAAAATGAAATAGTATTATCCGCACTGTTAATATGACAAGATATTGAATAGGTATATTACTCATGATGAGATTGTATGGAACCGAGACACAGACACAATATGAATTTATAATAATTTTCGTTAAGTATAGAAATTCTAATTGAGTATACTGATAGTCATATATAGAACAATTTTAATCTTGAGTTATTAGCATCTCCTATTTATAGATTTGTGTCTTTAATTTACTTAGCATGGATTCCAAGATGTTGAATTGGAACGTTATTATACAAGATGAAATCCATTTCTTCTTAAGAAAGAAGTAGATAAATAATTCTCTTGAGAATCGATTCGGTACTTGTACTAGTAGGAGCTTTGATTCATGAATTTGTTTTGTGAATCACTGTTCATTAGAGAATCAATGGTACTCAAGGATAAAGATATAATTAGAGAGGTTAACGGATTTCAGCCAACTCTAATTATGAATTATTTATAGATGATTGATCTATATGTAATGACTATATCAAATGGGCACTTCACAATTTAAAAGTAAATTATATATATAATTACGAGAGTGCAATTCCAAGTTTCTAGTGGAGTAACTTTTAGAATTAAAAGAATTAATTAATTAATTAAAGAGTTTTAATTAATTATTAATTTTATTGGAGCTCAAAATTATAGGTCTATGAGTCCCCGCGTTGTCCTTGTAATCCTAAAAAAGACACTAAGGGCAAGATGAAAATTTTAAAATTATGAAATTCTAAATAGAACACTCAAGAATAATTAATTGAGAATTTATTGTAAATTAAATAGCGTGATCATTTAAATTTGAATTTTAGAACATACATGTGGAGGAGTTCACATGGTGTACACGCCCAGCACAGTGGGAATCCCTATGGGATTCAGTTGCTTACTCTCTAAGTTATTCAATTGGCTTCTTTGATAAGTTGTCTAATTAAAATTCAAATTAAATTAAGTTTACCTTGTATTGGAATTTAAGTTTGAGTCAAAATTAGACTATAGGATAAAGGAGAATTTTTTTCTCCTTCCCTTTCTGCTATTTGTGCCAACCATAGGGGAAATATCCCTGTGGTGGCCAGCCCCTATGAATAAGAGAGAGAGTGAATTTTGTTTTCAAAATCAATTAGAAGTGAGAGATTATTAACAAGCTTTATCTTGGAGATTAAGACAAGACTTCTTCTGAGAGTCTAATTACTACTTTATAAATCAGAGATTGCAGAAAATTGGAGAACACAATTTTTTGCTGTCCCTAGCATAGTGTGGCCAAATTTTATAGAGTGGGCAAAGGAAAAATTTTCTCCCAAATTCTACATCGTGCATGTGTTGGTGTTCATGGAATACTTGAGTGTTTATTTGTTAATCCTGTTTTGTTTCAGGTGTGCCCACACACACATTTTTATAGATTTAAGGAATTGACGAGAAGATTCAGGTATTTTAAGCAAGGTTGGAGCAAGGAATGTTCGTGGTTAAAGCACTCAAGTTATCAACCTAATCGTTCGCTAGGTAAATTTATTCATAAATTAATTTGATTAATTTATTCGTGCATAAATTAATATAATCTATGAAGTATCTCAAAGGGTTATTAAAATTTTTGTTATACATGATCTGCTAGATACACACTTCCGCATAGAAAATCACTTTTAAATCCAACAGTGGGCGGATTGGGTGGTTCTTGGATGGTTTAGGTGGTTTTGTTATATGGCGGTTTGTGAAAATTCCAATATGTAACTGAACAAAATTTAGATGGTTTGGGCGGTTTTTTTAACGGGCGACTTGGGCGGTTTGGTATTTATATATATATTTTTTGTTAAAGTTTCAAAGTACTTAATATAACGAATAAACCTAAATATGCTATAGATGAATAATTATAACATAATTTAAATTTAGTACATCAATGACAAATTATAGTTCAAAACCATATCATAATTCAAAAATCAAAAATACAATCCAAAACATAATCCTAATTCCAACATTGAAAGTCATTAAACTTTAAATTTCAAGCTATTTTTATTCCATAAAAATAAAAATTTTAAATGTAATTAATAAATTTTAGGTGGCGGGGTGGTTTTAAACCACAATCTCAAACTCCAATCCGCAACCGTCTGTCGGAAGAGTGGTTTTAATGTACACCCAACTAATAGCGAGACGTAGCGGAGCGGTGTGAGCGGGTAGGCGGATTGCAGATATATTTATACAGTCCTAATTATACCCATTAGTAAAAAAAAGTACTTAAATTTAATGTTTATTTTTATATTTATGAGTATTAAAAAAATTGTCACGATAATTTATAATAAAATATTGTATTTATCAATAAAAATATGACAACTAATATATAAATATACAAGAGTTGGCATTAAAGATGACTATTGTTTAAAAGATTACCATTAACTTCTTCACCCGATGCCTTGCACTTAGTATAATTGTCATTTAAGCCGTAAAATCAACGATGCAGAAAAAGTAACAACTTTAATGCAGAAAAAGTAACAACTTTAATATGAAACTAAGAGATCGTTCAGTAAATATGTTCAAGTGTTTTAAAGACTGTTTCGTTATTTACTAAGCCGACCCTAAAATTCAAGGGTTCCAAGTTGAGAATGCATGATAAAAAGGAAAGGAAAAAAAAAAAAAAAAATTGTCGTTTATGAATATTTATGTCGTTTACAATCATGTCATTTATTGGGTGTTGTTGCTTACCATTTCTTACCGTATCTGCAAATCATTGGAGTTCATTAACGTTCCCCGCATAAATAATTGTCGTTGAGTGTCACTGTCGACGTTTTTTTATTCTTGTCGTTTGTGGGTTTATGAAGTTTACACTTTACAGAATTCTCATTTCCCCTAGGATGTCGTTTTTAGTTGTCATCCTTTAAAATTTGATGTCGTTTATGGTATTGTGGTATCTAATATGGTTGACGATTTTCATGTTATTGTTGTTTCTATCCAATGTATGCTTTTTATTATGTTGTCATTTGATATGTTGATGTCGTTTTGGGCGGGTGTTGTTTCTCAATTTCTTGTCGTTTCCAAGGTTACCGTAAGATTTTGTAGGTTTCGCAGTTGCGTTTTCTTGGACGCTACACCTTTTTCACGTTGATTTAATGCTCTATTTTCTATGTAACGTTATATTATGACATTGTCGTTTCTAATATCGGTGTCCGTTATCGAGTTTGTTTTCGCTACACAATTTGATATCGTCTTTTCTTATTTTGTCGTTTTTTATATTCCTGTCGTAGTCGGTTGGCCGTTGGTGGTCGCTTCTCACTTTGATGTCGTCTCTCATGTGAATGTCGTTTTTACGTTTTGTCATTTAAATATTGATTTGGTTTTCAATATGGTTCTGTCATGTTCCTGTTTATCTTTTCTTTTCTTTTCTTTTCTTTTTCTTCCCCTGGAATGCAATCTATATGTATATCGTTTTAATGCTTATGGAGACGCCGTAGATGTAATTATCATCAGAAAATTAACTAACTTGTGAGTGTCGTTTTCCATACATGACGGTTTGGTTCTAGTGTCGTTTTCCTACTCTCGTCAATACTAGTTGTGAATGGACGTCCCCTACCGTGCTAGATAAGCAACACCACTATATTTTTATTATATAAATACTATTCGTTCACTTCGATTTGAGTTTGTAATTTAAGTTAAGATGTGATTTTATGTGAGAGCTCTTTACTGTAGTAAAAAAATTAAATGTGATTGTTTTTGAAAACTTTTTACTGTAACAAAACTTAAATTCTAAACTTGAATTGGTAAAGTGAACGGGCCGTAATTATGATAAAAAAATTCACTAAGTTTTTACTGATTAAACACGCAAAGTTGTAGTCTAAATACAACGAACTTTCTCGGTTGCGTTTTAAAGACCAAAATACCCCTCCAAACTGGAGATGGGATTTGCATAATTTTGTGTCCATTTTACTTTTTTTTAGCACTATTTATTCCGCTTATATGCATATAGCATAAGCTACACGAGAGTTGTTGACTTGTATTATATGGGTACCAACAATATTTCTCAATAAATTATTGCTAGATTTGTAATATTCCTTGTGAAACAGCACAGCTATGGTAGGTTTGTCCATATATGATAAAAACAAATAGTAAATTTCGCAAAAATGAGAAAAATAAAATAAAATAAAAAGTTGATCAGGAGCAGTTTTGTTTCGTAGTTAATGAGGTTGGAGCAAATTCCAAAAAAGAAATAATGAACTGAGACAATGAATTAAAAGGGCATGGACCTACCGAAGTTGAATTCTACATTGGATTTTCAAGGATCAACCTTCTCGACTTACATCTACTCAGTACTCGCTCGTGTCAATACCCTTTCACACACACACACACACACACACACACACACTAAAACTTTTCCTTTTGAAAACTGCTAATCAACATTTCAATTCCTTTAGATGTACGTTTGAAAATGGAAGACTTGTCCCTTGTGTAGCATCATAATCTATTGAAAGATTAGTGGAAATTTCCTTAGTCGTAATAATTATTATTTGAGTTGTAAAATTTACTCTTTTAGTAATCAAAAATTATTTTTAAACATACAATAATACCAGATCTTTACGTTTTTGTTGCGGCATGTCAGTGTTTCCATGCTTGTCAGATGGTGGCACGAACCCGCTGCTCCCCACCACACGATCTCCTTCGCCGCCCTTCCCCATAGCAGAGATATCTCTGACACGGCAGCTAGCAACTAATAAAATTTCTGGCACTTTTTTCTCTTGATATTTCAGTCTACAGATATGAGAAATCAAGAGTAATTGGGAGTAATTATGTGTATTTTATCCTACAATAAATTTAGTTTATATTTTTAATATAAACCATCAACTTTTGATCTAATGACTTGACAGAACTTACGTTATTGATAACGTGAAATGAAAGTTCAGTACAATAGTTAGGGCCGATAATATGGGTAAGGCTGTTCATGGGTTGGGTTGGTGCGGGGTATGATTTTTTTTGCCCGCCCCAAAGGGTGCGGGTTGCACATATTTAGCCCCAACGATGTTAAAAAAATTTCACAACCCAACGATGTTTGGGTTGGGTTGGGGCGGTGCGGGTGGGTTGGGTGGTCGGTTTCAACATTCAAAAAATTAAAGACTTAAAGTTCAATATAATATTCAAACATCATCATTAAACAGAAATAGCAACCATCTTTGTCAGTCCGGCGAGAGAGCACCGGAGAAAGTAGGCAAGACGGCGGTCGAGAGGACTGAGCAATGAGGAGAGAGTTATGAGGGGGTTCACGGGAGGGGACGATGAGGGAAAACTGAAAAGGAAGAGGCAAGAAGAGGGGGTTCAAGGGAGGGGAGACTGAGAATGAGATTGTAAACCCTAATGTTAGCGAGCCTAGGGTAGAACTTAGGCAGTTCGGCTTGGGCCGAAAGCTTGGGGGTATGTTGTGCGGGTTGAGTTGGGGATTGCGGGTTGTTATAGGTTCAACCCGCAATCCGCCCCAAACACTTCGGCTCAGAGATATAATGAGTCGCAAATTTAAAAATAATGCTGCGGGTTACTTTTTTCGGCTTGGGTTGGGGTGGGGTGGGTTGGGTTTGCGGGTTGTTCGGGTTTATGAACAGCTCTAAATATGGGTCACGATACGACAACATGATTCGAAAACGATACGAATTTCGTGGGTTAGGGTTAAGAAAAAAGAGGTTCAGATCAGAATTGGGGTCGATCTTAAATTGACACTAAAAATACAAGTCAATTTTAGGTTAGACCCGCCTAACCCGAACATGACACGAAACCCATAAAAAATACATATATTTTTCATTATATATATTTTATTTTATTATGAACTTATGATATCATAATAGTTATACTCAAAATCTTATACTATTATTTGCTTAATTTCAATGGATGTTATTGTAATTTAATGTGTTATGAATTTTAAGTTATTTTTAATATGTAAAAAACTAAATAAAAAAAATACAATTTTTGTGTCAATTTCAGACTCACGGGTTAATTTCATGTCACGAGTCATTTTTGTGTCGTGTCATGTCAACCCATAAAGTGATCATTTCGTATTCGAGTTGTGATTTTTAAAAAATTTCATGTCACGAGTCGTATTCAAATTAATTATAAATTAAAAAAATAATCAAAATATAATACAAATATAACACGTAATATAAATTGTCACCGCTAACTATAGTCATCCCCTTCAAAGTAAATATCCTAAAAAAAAAGTAAAAAGTGAAAATCTTTTTCATTAGTTTCTCTTTTTTTTTTCTTTTTTTAATAAAAGACAAAAAAGAAACTTGCAAAAAAAAATAGCTGGACGTGACACGTGTCAAACATTCTGTGCGAGTAGAAGATAATCCGAACAAGAGTGCAAGTATGGAAAGTGCAAGGTTCAAGTAGAATGTAAATTCCGAGTTCCAATCAGTCTCACACGTAAAACTTCTCGTTCATCGTTGACGCATCAAGTCTTCATCTTCTCTCTCTCTCTCTCTCTCCCTCTCTCTCTCTCTCTTTCTTAGCCATAAGACGCGCATGTTTTAATACTGAGTTCTCAATATAAAATTATAACACAAAACTCGATCAGGATTAAAGAACCCCAACAGTCTTCTCTTATTCCTTGATTCCCTCATTTCACAATCTTGGTTTACTATATTTTTTGTTTTTTGTTTTTTAATTATTTTTTTTTGGGCATCTGGGTATTTCTTTAAACTCCCACTTTTCACTTGTTTATCCATCTTTTGAACTTCTTTGGGGCTGGTACTATAATGCAAGCAGCTCAAAGAGTCACTAATGGAGCTGCAGAAACAAATTTCCAGGTTGGTTATTAGATTTATTTATTTCTTTTACTAAATTTCCATGTTTTCATTTTGTGATCGTGTGTGTGATTATATTAAAGTTCATGGCTTTTCTTTTCAAAATATTAGCTTTTATAATTTCTGGGATCAGCTAGTTCATCCAGTTTTGCTTCCTCTTCTGAAAAACTTTTTTTTCTTTTATTTTTATAATATATTTTTGTCTGGGTGTTGCTTTGATTGCTTTGAACTAGATCATTCTTCATGAGAGATACATAAACATATATATATATATATATATATATATGTGATTTCAGATAATGGGGTGTTTAGTTTTCCGGTAAATATCTGAGCACAATAAGTTTGGTGAGGTTATTCAATTTTACTAGTTTTGGGCTCAGTTGGAATTGCTAACAAGGGTGGATCTAGCTTATATGTTTATGTATTTTTCTTTGCTATTACTTTCTCATTTTTGCTTATTTTTGGGAAGAAGTTTAGATGTTCATGTATTTTTCATTGCTAATATTATTTTCTCATTTTTGCTTATATTTGAGAAGAAATTGCAGATCTTGAGTTTGGCTTATACTAAATACTGCTTCCATTTTTTTAGTGAGGCACTACATAGCTGATAAATATCATCTTAATAACATTCGTGAACTTTCAGTAACTTGTTGTAGTACTAGGATTGTTGTCTCCTTAATTAACGTTTCATGTGTCAAATGGAGGAAGGAAAGGAGAGTTAGAATTCCTAGAAATCCTAGAGAGATCGTACAGTATGGGAGAATTCTTTGGTAGTGTTTGAAAAAATGAACCAATGACACAATTCTTAACTGTCGAATTTTCATTAGGTTCTGTTAAATTATCATATAAATTTTTTTAATATGATACTTTCTGACATGATTGAACAGTTAGAAACTGTGTCCTACCAGGTTTTTCTTTTTTCAGACCCTACTTTATGAATAACTATAGCTGTATAAGTCTGTTTTCTGCTAAACATCAGTTCATTCCTGGACCTAAATTGAACAAATCCAGACGCTCTTTCTTAGTTCCCACCTTGTGTTCTGCTGAGATTAATTAAACATGGGTTATACATTGGGACGAAATCTGAATCATGTTAAGAATTCCAGCTTCATTCATTTGTTAAAATAAGTAAGTTGCCATAAAGTAGTGGAATTCCTCAGAGAGTAAGCATGTACAACAATGGCCCTAATTAACTAATGAAATATGAGTTACATGGTTTTCTGCCTTTCGACACATGTGTTTATTTGCAAGCTGATTGAGGTTAATTCAGTTCGATATTGTGTTATTTGCTTGATCCAGGCTGATCCGAAGAGTGTGAAACCTTTAAAGGAAGAGGTTCCAGACCCTGGACCAAGCGGGAGGCGACCAGATATATCGCTTCAAATACCCCCTAGACCTGTAGGTTTTGGATGTGGTCGAAGTGGGAAGGGTTTGCTCCAGTCTCAAGGTTCTGCAAAAGGTAGCACTTTATCAGGAGCCAGCTTCTCACGGGGTTTAAGCTTCAAGAAGAAAGGTGTTATACCAGATGGTGAGAGAAGTTCTCTCCTTGAATCAGACAACCGGAGACCTCCAGAAAGTCCCATCATGGCCAATTTGAAATCAATGTTTGCTTGGCAAAGATGTACTTCACTTCCTGTTAGACCAGAAACAAACTTGTCCCCTTCAGCTACCACACCTCTTTCGGCAAGGATGTCTAATGAACGCCCTAAACCAATTGTATGTTTCCATGAAGGGCCTAAACCAGTTATACGTTAGTCATATATGAACCTTAAAAGTTGATTTTTATGTACTTCAGCTGCGTTAAAATATTTGTGATTTAAGAACAAGAGAATGCTTTCCATTTCTTTTATTTCAGTTACTCAGAAATTGGTAATGTGAGAAATATAATGGTTGGGATCAATTTGTGCAGAAAGGAGCAATGAAGCCTACGGTTTCGAGGTCTCTGTCTGTTCCCGGGCGAAATATTGTCATAGTAAGATCTGTGTCCTTTGCTACTCGTAGTGAGCAGACCATAACAGATCCTAGTGATGGTATGTAACTACTTATTGTCATTTTTTTTGTTCTCATTTTTTAAAGCACATAATTACAGTGAATTCGTTAAAGTTTTTGAGTCAAGCACCTTGGTTCTTATTGCTAGCCAGTTGTCTTTTTTTTTTTTTTTTTTTTTTTTTTTTTTTTTTTTTTTTCGTTACTATCTCATTGCTTGCCTTGACTGATTTTCTTCTTAGGCATTCTAGAAAATCTTTTTATAGATATATATAGAACTTTTAGAGGTCGTTTGGTTCCTAGATTCAAATCCCTGATTCGAATCATGATTCATGATCGCTACAGTATTTTCTCTCACAAAAAATACACGTAAATAAAAAATGGTTCAAATCACATGATTTGAATCCATGAACCAAACGGACCCTTAATGTTTTTATGAATGAGTTTATTTCTCTTGGATTTCAATTCCATGCATTCATTCATGGGCTAGTCTCTTTATGCAGCATATATAAGTTATCAAATAAACGAATTGAAACCTGAATATACAGTTCATCATCTCCTAAAACATTGCTATTGAAAAAATCAGATCAAATTACTCCAGCTCCAGTGGAGGGAGATGATGAAGAGATTCCTGAAGAGGAAGCGGCGTGTAGGATTTGTCTTGACCCTTGTGAAGAAGAAAACACACTCAAAATGGAATGCAGCTGCAAGGGTGCCCTCCGCTTTGTGCATGAAGCGTGTGCAGTGAAGTGGTTTAGCATGAAGGGAAACAAGAAATGCGAGGTGTGTCAGCATGAGGTTCAGAATCTACCCGTGACTTTGCTGCGGGTGCCGACCTCTGATCAAAGGGATAACGGGCTCGCGCACAATCAACACAGTCAACATTCAGACTCGATAAGGTGGGATAGTTTGGTATTATATTCCTCTCCACAGAAACTGAGTTTGCTTGCTACATTGATATTGCTTTGTCTTATTTTCTGGAGCATGTCATATTCAGATTTACTTTTCAGTTCAATTTTTCTCTACATGAAACTAACGTGCATTGATATTGTTCTCTCGCTCTAAAATATGTTTGAAAAAAGTCTATCACTAAGTACCTTTCTTTTTTTTTTTTTTTTTTTTTTTTTTGGGCAGTGCATGGCAGGACTTAGTGGTACTCATCTTGATTAGCACAATTTGCTATTTCTTCTTCCTTGAGCAGCTTCTGGTACGTCATTTTTGCTTTCAGAGAACGCTTCAACTATTCTTAGAAGGGACATCATTCAAATATTTTTGCACCTTCTATAGTAATCATCATAAACCAAGTCGATTACCTATGTCTTCTCATCTTGTAGATTCATGACATGAAAGGTCAAGCAATCATAATTGCGGCCCCATTCGCGTTCACTCTGGGACTTTTGTCATCCCTTTTTGCAGTTATCTTGGGTAAACTCAAACTTCAATATTCTCGTTACTTTCTTCCTACACGTATAACTTTTGATTTCATGTAACTTGCTTGTTTTGTTTCGACTTCTTAGCAATCAAGGAGTATATTTGGACATATGCAGCTCTTGAATTTGCCCTTGTGGCCATCATTGTCCACCTCTTCTACACCCTGGTGAGTGGCCCTTTGGAAGAGTATGAGAACATTACAGATTTTACCTTCTTTAAGTACATGACTTCCTTGACTAGTTCTAGTCTAAGAAGTAGAAATATATGGACTAATCTTAAGGGATAAAAATAAAAAAAGGCTCCATATTTCAAAGGGTATTTTTAGAAAGTGCCCAAAGAGTATTGGATTTATAATTCCATATATGCATCTTGTTCCTTTTTTTTTTTTTTTTTTTTTTTATACTGTATCTTAGAGCTCTTGAAGCAAATATACGTTCAAGCTTATGTCCCACGTAGTTTTGGAGCAAAAAGGTGTTAAATTGTTAATCAATAGCTTGTTTGTTTTGTGGCAGCTTCATCTTAAGGCTATATTTGCAGTATTGCTAGCTTCAGTACTGGGTTTTGGGATTGCAATGGCACTGAACTCACTCTACATTCAGTGTTTTGCTTGGAGAGTTCGCGTTACCGAAAACACTAATCCAGTTTGATCGAAATCCTGGCAAAGGGGAGTCCAGGATTTTACATAGGCTAAATGAGTATTGTCATACTTGCTAATCTCGTATTATTGAGGTGCAAGGCAATGAGATGAAATTAGTCATATTTTTGTGAGTAACACTGCATGTTATGCATCTTTTCCTTCCCCCGTTGGCTGACAAAAGAATTTTTTTTTCTGAGGGAGGAAAAAATTATCAAAGTTGTAGAAAGAGGCTCCAAGTTTTACACTCATTTATGAGTATGGTGTGACAACTAATAATTATAAATCAATTTTCTTTTTAAAGAGAATAAACATAAATTTATATTTGATTTGTATGGCTAAAATTTTTTCATACTAAATAATGGATGGAAGATGACTTATCAACTTGTGTCCATTATCACCAAATCACGAATTTAGAACCTATCTTAATGGAGTCATTTGATTGTCCCCGTCTTTTTAGATTAATCTAGAAAATCCATCCCTTGCCTTGAAACTCTTGAAAATATGTTCAAAGTCCTCAGGTCAAAGGGGGAAAAAAAATACATGGGAGAAAAGATTTTTATATACAGCGTAAACTTTTTTTTTTTTTTTTTTTTTTTTTACAAGGAAAAAAAAATTAGGACACTGCAGCACAACACATGCACGGACAACTGAAATGCACTACTTCTACCCCTCAGAAAAAGAAAAAAAAAAAAAAAAAAAGAAGTTGAAATGCACTAAATAACCTAAAATTAGTCTCTCTTGCTTTTAGTCAACGAGAGGAACTTGCTGCCATCTTTTCTTCAGCCTCATTGTAGAACGGATTATCCTCAGATTATCTGTAAATAGCCGGTATCTGTCATGAAAATGATGCAAGTTTGTTAGAAAAGAGACGAGTTAGTGACACTAGCATTTCTCTTTTTGACAAAAAAAAGCTGATGGAAAACCATGCTTGAACTCTAATAAATATCAACCGTGTACTATCCCACTTTATTCACCAATGAGCTATAATTTAAAAATATAACCGACCTTCCATACTCCAGCTTTTGAGTAACTATCCCGTTCAGTATCAGCTCCGAACTGTAAATTGTTGCTCCTGCAATAACAAAGCAGCAGTGATTTTACTCATTCTGCCCTTCCTTATGTGGGGTCTTGGGAAAAATAGATATTAAACATCATTATTTAACCTTTTTCAAGAAAGGGCACACAAATTTCATAATCCTCTTCACAAGACAGAATCAACAGATCATTTACCAATGAACCATCCTTAAGCGCGGATCTACCAATCCTCTCAACTGCCTGATGGGATAAAACCGAAACCTCTTAAATCAAATTAATACTTAATGCAAAAGGCAAATTAAAATAGAAAGTTTTAGGAGGTAGGGGGCAACAGGTCCAAAGTTTAGAAAAATAAAGAGCGTGTACGGATTCCATAATCCATGAAGAAAAAACATTTGTTATATCAACCTAGGAAAACTATACATACCCGGCCACGGACTGCCTTGACCAGACTTGAAATTATTTCTTTTCCCGGTTTTGTATTTTGGGTGACGAAGACTTTAAAACCCTGCAGAAATTCTATTATTGTTTGTAAAAGCGCAGAGCAAGGGCCGGATGCATTTGGTTAACAGATGCACACATGTGTGTGTGTGTTTGTTTACCTGTAATAGAGGATTTTGGGATGCACAAGACAATGAAGTTGGCATGCTAAAGCCAAATTCCTTTTCCTTCTTGGCATCTCTTAGTATGTAATTTTTCTCGTCGATGAAACAGTTAGCTTGTCCACAACTCTCAATCCATAAATGTGTCACCACTGGTTTACCAGAAGCAATAGCTTCTAACATATTCCTTGTACGCACAAATTGGTCAGCTATGAAATGTGTTGCCTCTATGATAGAGGATGCCAATGAAACTCCAAGACGAGCCAAAATCTGAAAACAAAAAAAAAAAAAAAAAATGAAAAAGAAAAGACATTGTTCATATCAGTTTGCACATTGCTAATATATATATATATATATATATATATATATATATATATATTCTCTTTTTGGTGAGTGCATGGCTAAAATGAGATAAATGATAAAATTACCTTCTTTTGCCGCTTAATTATATCTTCGTCCAAGTGGTTACTGTACAAGACTCGAACATCAGTTATTTCCCTCCTTTTCCGCAAGTCTTTTGAGGGACTTGTAGATTGAGGTCCACTGATGCTAAATTTGATTTCTCTCACAAGAAACTTTGAGAGGCATCTCCGACGTGATTGATTGAAATATTCATCACCCATACAAACGGGTGATATCTCACTAACCGGTACTTTACAGTTAAATGGAGTAGTACATGATGAATCAAATGGTCTAAGTTTCTCTCTGGGCGTTTCATCCAACCTCGCACTTGTTTGCACACTTTGAGCATTCTCAAAACCCACCCTCTCTAATCTTTTCTGTGGCAATTTTCCGTCCAAATCCAGGTCAACAGAAGACAGAACATGTTGACCATCTATAGATAACCCAGTTTTCCCGCATGACCTTTTGTCTTCACTGCTAGCTCCAGCTTCTGGCGTAGCAGATGGCTCAGATCGATCATTTATGTTATCAGACTTGTTAACCTGACATGACAAATTTCTACAAGATCTTTTCCTTCTAGGACAACTTAAATCATCATTCTTGCTCCTATCAGTAAAAGCTTCCATCTTTTCAAATCTCTCATCTAATTTTGGTTTGGTATTTTTAGTTTTATTTAATTGCGCATCTCTTGAAGACAACCTTGCAGAAGCCCGAATGCCTATATTTGTATTCCTCACTGACCGTCTAGTTCGATGGGCAATGGGTTCCAAACTACCAACCTTCTCCTGCGTATGCTGTTTGTTAAGTGAAGAACCTCCACTTAATGTTGCAGTGCAATCATCCACGTAATTGATTCCTCTTTCTAAAGATCCCGCTTTTCTTTTCTTAATATTCTCCTGAGACCATTTCCTGAAATTCTCGGATTTCATTGTAACCAAGACCACTTCTTTCTGCTTTCTTACATCCTTAGACTGTTTCTCAGAAGAAACTGAAGATACATTATTTGAGATGGCACCGACCCTCCTAGTTTTCATGGACTGAACCGAAGCATTCCCTACAACATTAAGGCATGATCTTTTTCTTGATGATGGCTGTTTTGGACCTTTGTGAGAAGTAGAATTCTTTTTGATACCATGACAAGCATCATTAACATCACAGTTGGCAGCGTCCTCACCATAAAATAAGGCTTCCATAGCTTCAGCAGCCATCTGAGTATCAAAACCTACATCTAGCATTTCTGGAACATCTGCCTTGGTAGGATTTTTTTCCAACTGTTTGTCCAATTCATTGATGAGATTCCTTCTAAACTTCCTTTCAGGTTTATTAACTTTTTTGTCAACTTCGCAATTGCGCAACAACAATTTTGTATCAGAATTAAATATGTCCATCCTCTTATCATGCCCATTTACCTGTTTTTTACCATCCTTCAGCTCTTGCAGTCCATTAACTCCAGTCTTCAAGGGTCTCCTTCCAAGGCTTCCACCACCAAAGAAGTCTTCCTTTCTTCTGTGAAAAATGTCACCCCCTCCTTCATCTTCATGGCTATCATCCCAATCATAAATGCCTAGTTCTCCAATCATGCTTTGCTCATTAGCCTTCTTTGCCAACTTTTGTGGCCCTTTTATACTTGAAACACATTTTGAATTTCCTGCAGTACTTCCACGCACTATTTCTTTGTCGAACTCGGCCACATTCTCTTTAATAAACCTATCCACAAAGTCAAGTGCATTTGCTTGTGATAGCTCTCCAGGTTCTTGAGAATCAACATAGCTTAACCCTGCCAGATCAGAAGTACGCAACTTCACCAATTCTTCACCTCCATTTGTATCGCAAGGAAGGTCCTCTGTTTCAATGTCTAAGTCCTCAGTAAAAAGTTTTCTCGCCGTCAAATTGCCACCTCTGGCCATGTTCTCATCCTCTGAGCTATTTACTATTCCATTGTATCTCCCAAGATCTCGCTCTTGATCACCTTCCTTCCCAGGTTCCATTGCAGATACTGCATTATCAGTAACACTAACATCAGTTTTTTCTGAGGCCAGATTATTAGTTGGAATGGATGAAGATGCACTTTTGGTTTCCTTCAAAGCCATATTGCGAGCTGCTAATCCAGAAGCTCGCAAAGATGCTGCACGAACTGAGGTAAATCTCATTGTCCCAGATCCTGAAATGACAAGGAGACTAACGAATTCTCTCAAATGCACTCTTAATCAGAAATGCACTCATTAAACTGACCAAACATGAAATCTCAACTTCCCAGATAACAAAGGTGGATGTGAACATATATGCTAATGTATCTGGCCTTCACCATAGCAATATATGACATAAAGGGAGAGCTAAAATCTATAACTTTAACTCTTGCTAAAAGTAAAAAGATGTGATTTGGAAAAGAAAAATTAGTATTACAAGTTGGTACTGCATGCTTTTACCTGAATCATCATATAGCATGATGAGTGTTAATAATTAAGAGATGTGAGCATGTCAACTTAACCGTAAACACTCCTATTGGAATAAGGCAAACAACTTAGAATGAAAAGATACAGAGACAATTCATTAACCGGTAAGAACATCAATATAATCAATCTAACCAAATTGCAAATCATGCTAAACCACGCTTTCCAATGGCTAATCCACAATCAAGATATGCCAAGGAATATTTATAAAATATCAGATTACGAAATAGATTCCCCAGTTAGGAAGCAGAAGAGCATGCACCAGCTTTTGCAGTGACAAAAGATTGAGGCACGGGTGTTGCAATGGGAACATGAAACCCAGAAATAGAAAAAGTCTTAAAGCATTTAAAACTGGTAGCTTTCTTTTAATGCAAAAGTAATTTGTGGGAATTAAAATTCAGGTTGAATATATAAGACTCTATATCTAAACCAAACACAGATGCCAAAGCTAGCAAATGATGTCTCTTTCAAAAGTCCTACCGCTACTTTTTGCCAGACTTAAGAAATTCCTACTAATCAAACCAATATATAATACAAACAATATATCAAGGGTATAAAACGTTTCCTATTCTAGCTATTGCATGTATAGAGTGCTAGATAATCCAAAATACAATTCTCCAATCAAGAATACTTGACGTTTAGAAAATTAGTTAAACCATCTCTACAATACTAGATACTTAAATTATAACTTTTCATGTGGTTTACAAAAGACCAACCTCCATTGTTCTGCTGATGACTTGCACCATTGGGTTGCTTGATCAACTTCATGTCGTCGTTGCAAACAAGAAAAAATTGATCCTTCTCCTTGTCTGCTGAATGACATTCACCTTCTCCTACTAAGAAATCATCAGTTAGGTCATCTTTATCACCCAAAACTTCAGTGGCGTCACTCCCTTCACCGTCACTGTCACTAACATCTTCATTTCCATAGTCATCTAATAACTGGGTTTCCATATGCTCAAAGCAATTATCATCATCCAATACTTGAGTTTCGCCGCAAATATTCGCCTCTTGGGTTTCTCCTCCGAAATCTGTGACTTGAGTTTCACCCGTGAGATCTACCATTTGGGTTTCAAATGCATCTTCAACCATCTCAGTATCATCAAGAAGCATGGTACTTTGCAACAAGTCATCCCCGTGCCCAACTTCCTCCATTCCTCCACCTAATCAAATAAAATTTTCAAGTCTCAAATCAAATAGTAAAATAACAACCTTTTTTCTTTCTTTTTTTTTTTTTTTTTTTTTTTTTTTTTTAAACCTACGAGCTCACAAAAGAGGTTAAAATAATAATAAAAAAAAATCCTAACAACTAAACTACCTCATATATGATCAACCGCCAATAAATATTTATCTCAAGAACCGGCTTTTCCGACTCCATCAAAATTTGTTCTTTACAGGAAATTGAGGCTTAAAAAAAGATTTTAGAGTAAATTGAGTTCAGAAAAGAGTCTAAAAAAAAAAACAAAAAAAAAAACCCGAACAACTAAAATACCTTATATATGAATATTTATCTCAAGAACTGGAGTTTCAAATTCTACGAAAATTGGTTCTTTACAGTAAATTGAGGCTAAAAACGAATTTACAGTAAATTGAGTCGGCAAAAGAGGCTTAAAAAAATAATAACAATTAAACTACCTCATACATGAATTTTTATCTGAAGAACTGGATTTTCAAATTCCACCAAAATTAGTTCTCTACTGTAAAATTGAGGCTAAAAAACGAGACTTTAACACAAAAGCCACAACTTGATTACCGATATATTCCGGGCTCCAACTCTGGCTGTCGAAGAGCTGAGTCTCGCCATCGGAGATATCGAAAGGCTCATCGGAGGTAACGAAAGGCGAATCCGGTTTAATCGGGTCGTTGTTACCGCCATTGTCGTCGCCGAGAGAGTCCATTTCTGCACACATTCCAAAGCGAGAACAAATCGAGATGAGTGAAAGAGAAATCTCAACAAAGCAAGAATTTTGGGGACACTAGAAGATCAAAGAAATCTCCAGGAGTGAAGGATTACATGAAAGAGAAAATTGGAATCATCCGAAGAAAAAGGAAACTACCAGACAGACCAGTGAGGCTTAGGGCCAGACCTTTTTTTTGGAGGGAAAATCCCTTATATAGCCGTCACTCTCTTTTTTTTTTTTTTTTTTGAGAAGTATCTCTCTGTTTTTCTTTGTTTTTTTTTTTTTTGGTTAAATTGTTTTGATAGAATTTATTTTTGTTAATTTTTGTGACGTAAAAATTAAATTTGAAAAAAGATTAAATTGGGATTACCTAAAAAAAGAGAGGATAAAAATGTAAGATATGAGGAGGGGGCATTCCGAGAATCGAACTCGGGACCTCTCGCACCCAAAGCGAGAATCATACCACTAGACCAAATGCCCACTTGAGATATCGTTTCGAAATTTTTATATTAACGTTAAATATTTTCTTGAATCGTTCGAAACTCTTTTTTTTTTTTTTTTTATTTTTTATTAACGTTATATTTTTCCTTTCATATATATATATATATATATATATATTTTTTTTTTTTTCTTCGTACTGACTTTTGAGTGGAATTTCTGTCGTCACACTTTCCACATCGACATTAGAAGGGTCCTTTAGTTAAAGCTAAGTCCATGTGATATAAAACGAATGGAGAAATTGAAGAGAGCCTGTAAATGTAGACTTAACAAGCTAGTATAGATTAAGAGAGTTTCTCTTATTAAAAAAATAATTTATCAGTAATTTTTAATTTTTAACCGTTAAATTTGTATTAAAAATTATATATTCTGTATATTTTTAATATGATATAATTTTAACATAATTTAACAGTAATAAATTAACACTATTGATAAGACTAACTTAAAAAGACTATTCTATTTTAATCTAAATGCAGACTTAATAGGCTACTATAGATTAAAATAGAATACGTCTTTCTACTAAAAAAAAAAGTTAAAAAATAATATAAATATGCCTTCCTTTTACTCCCTATATTCATTTTGAATACGTTCTATTGACTAGGCCTTTTTCTTTTCTTCTTCGTACTCTTTATTTATTTATTTATTTTTTCACCAGTTGGTGCGGATGTATTGTATACACATTCATTAATGGAGATAACGATTTGGTGTGTTGTAAATGTGTTCTTGTTTGTTCAGTGAGAATTTGTTGCCAGAATACTTATACATGGCTTGCATGCCCACTTCTGGTTTTAGCTTCAATTACTCTTCTACTCTGGCCTTTTGAGGGATAATTTTTTTTTTTTTTTTTTTTTTTTTTTTTTTTTTTTTGAAAATGGCTTAAAAAAAGAAAAAAGAAAAAAGGGTTCTACATCCTGAGCATTGCAGTTAGTGTACAAACATCATGCGATTTCCTAGTGGGTATTCAAAAAGCTTGAATAAACCAAAGGACCATCACTGCAAATAATAGATTTCTGTGTGTGTGTGTATGTGAAAGAGAGAGAGAGATAGAGAGCGCAATGCATTTGAAGATATCTACGGGTATAAACATCCATTGATCCACCAAGAATTTGCTGGCCAAAATTACAGCCAATTAGTAGGTTTCAACTCCTCCACAAACTAACACAGTAAGAAACTGTGACTGCAATACAGAACCTGCATGATCCTTTTTATCTCCAGAATGCAGCTGGACCTTGGACGCAATGAAACAGCTTTGTTCTATAAAAAAAGTCCAAAATGCAGCCAAAAGAGAAAGAGAGAGAGAGAGAAACTAAACTACAGAAAGCTTTCTATCAAGGATTCAAGACAAGATATGCAGTATGCACTTTTTGCGGGTTGCGATGCACCAAAGTCCAAGAGTCCAAAACATCCCCATTTTCCACACTACTATTCTAGAGAGGCATTGGATCAAATAAGTTATTCAGTCCTGCTAAGATCTCGAGCAAAAATGCTGAACCGGCATGGCAGCAGGATCGAGTTCCCAGCAGCCTCGAAGCATGCCACCTATCTCTTCTGACAGGCGGAAAGCAGGAATCTGGTGAGAGAACTTGAGAAGCTCAGTGTGGGGAATACTCTTGCCGATGGTCGATCCTTCTTGCACTTGAGGCTTAAAAACAGAGCTAAACCCGTCCACACGACATAAAACCAACGCGTCTGTTTGTGAATCATTTGCCTCGAGGACCTCCACTATGTCATAGTCACAGTTTCTCAAGTCAGAATCTTTGACGTCAGCACTCCAATTCCTATACAATGCCCAAACTTCACCTGTCCTAGGAAGGATGTTATATTCATTCTTTCTACCTGCAGGCTCTGCTCTTACCAGATGTGAAAAAGAATCGCTGCAATCATACGTCTGATACTCACTCTTTTTAAGCTTAAACCTACCACAACCAATTGGCATCTTGTCTTTGGACCGGCCAATAAAGTTCTCTGATGGGTAGCAAGAACCCAGCCATGAAACACGCAATCCAAAAGCTGGGGAAACATCAATTTTCCTTATCTGACCGTAGTATTTTGGCATGCCATCTTCGTCGCTGTATAATGCCCAGATCTGGCCAACTTGAAACTTTTCTTTTGCTTTATCAGCATCAAAGTTGTAAAATATAGGTTCGGGAACTTCCATTGGTTCTGGGCCATAACTGTTCTGCTGAGGCTGTGAATGGCTCCTCTTCATGTCGGGTTTAACTTCAGGATCGAACACTGAAGAAGAAAGAAGCTTAATTGGCAAAGAAGCAGGATCAAGTTCTAAAGATCCTGCTGCCACTCCTTCTCTTTCATTGCCTTTCATTTTATAGGACGGAATCATGTGGGAGAACCTCAATAACTCACCTGGTGGAACTATAAATGTCTTCCTACCGACCTCCTCTGTCCGACAGAAAAGACTCACGAACCCTTTCACCTTTCTCAACAAAGCAACGTGTATTCCAACACCCTTAGTGTAATTTGACAAGATTTCAACAACTTCATATTCACACTCCTTCACTCGATATGTAGCTGGATCGCGATTCCATTTAATATCCCAGTCCTTGAATAGAGCCCAGGTCTCCCCGAATCTTGGATATATCAAGAAAGTATCTCTATCGATGCCTTTCTCGCAAGCAATTCGATGAGAGAACATAGGAAGATTATCTGTTTTTTCTGTTCTGCCACACTTGAACTTGCCACAAGAAAATGGCAACTCCCCAGATTGCCATTTGATCTCATTCTCATCATCCGGGTCCGGCTCTAACCAGGTCATTTGCACCTTGAATCCAGGAGATAATACTTTCTTGATCCTAGCATAGAATCTGGGCATGGCATTCAAATCATCATAAGCCGCCCATATCTGCCCTGCTTCAAAAAGCCCTGCATTCCTATCCTTGTCAAAGTCGTTGAAATCTGGATCGGGATAGCTGAATAATGAATCCGGAGCATCCTCAGAGCTTGAATCTGTATTCTTTTCCCCATTTTGTAGGCATTCTTCATCAGCTTCTTTCTGTTTAACCTCTTTCTCATCTTCTTTGTTGTTAGCAGAAAAATAAAACTGATTTTTCATCTTAGCAGACTCTTCTTTAGATGCTTTTCCATTCTCCTCGTCAGTGGAAAAGGATGATCTCTTCTTCCTCTTTGCCTTTTCTACAGGGTTCTTCTCAAAGTTGTCATCATCCTCATAATCACTAAACTTTTCTGTATATGAGACCTTTTGCTTACGGCGAGAAGACCTGCGCACACTTTCCTCTCCGGAATAACCAGAGGTCCGTCCACCCTGAAGATCACCATTCTCATCAATCTCTATGTCTTCTTCAGAATCAGAATCAGAGCTAATCTCATCAGAGATTTCAGAGTCGGAGAGTTCACACTGATCTCGAGCTCGCTTCTTTTCTCTCTTTTGATTCACCTTTCCTGTACCAGCAGTGGATGAACGGCCTACATTCTTGCCTGCATTTTGAACCGGTTTTGCTCGGAGATTCCCAGTTCCAAAATTTTTCTGGGATTGTGCTTCAACATTCTGAGCATTGTTCATCTGATTGGGAAATACTGGTCTAGTAAAGTCCGCTGTTGTTGGTGCCTCCATATCATATGCTACAAAGGGCCTACTACAACTTTGACAGCGTAGAGATCTATTGATAAATTCTCTGTAGTACTGGTACCTCACCGAACAAAAGGGGCAGGCAGTCCAAAAGGTTGGTTGGGAACCAGCGTATCCTGGCTGAGCTGGCTGTCGTGACTGCTGATTTTGGGAATTCACACCTGAAGGGTTGCTTCTGCTGGTGTTACGAGCCACATTCGAGGTCCAATTGGCATTAGCTTGGGGACGATATTGCATAGAAGGTCGGACCCCACCCCCACGTCTGAAATCATGCAACTTACGTTTTTCTCCATCCAAAAGTATTCTCTGAGCTTCTCCAATCAGCTTAAAAGCACCTTCGGCACCAGCAAACTTGTTTTTATCAGGATGAAGTTGGAGCGCAAACCTTCTATACTGCTTCTTAATTGTTGCCTCATCCGCTGACATCTCGAGTTGAAGAATTCCATACCAATCCATCTCACCCCCTAATAGTTTCTTCTCCGCGGAGCAATGAACGTCACAGACCATGAGCATCTGAGAAATATTCTCAACATCAGAGTAGAGTTGTTGGGCCTTCAACGCTATTTTACGAGCCCCCACAAAGTCCTTGCTTTGCATCTTCTTCTCAGCAATCGCCTTGGCCCTCAAGGCCTCTTCCTTATTACAGTCCATCAATAATTAGGAGAACCAAAGTCAAATTGCTTCAATAAATAAGCAAACCAAAGACTACATTACAACATCGTAGGCTTCCTCTATTTTAACAGGAGCAACTTAAAAACTGAAGCCTCCAAAAGCATGCTAGAAATCCCCACACCCTACATAGCACAACCCTGCAAATCATACATCCATTTTAGAACTAATTAAAAAAAAAAAAAAAAAAAAAAAAAAAAAAAAGCGCAATTGCATGACATTGTCCTATAGAAAAAAAAATCAAGAAAAACCTTCCATTGTTTTTTATATATGGACTTAAATTCACAGTTACATAACGCAATGGCATGTTACTAAAAAGTTACAATATATAAGGAACTCATAAAAAGTTACTAAATCCAAATGTTTCCGCCAACACCAAAAAAGAAGCAACTTCACGAGCGTACAAGAGAAATGCAACACCATTGTTGAACTTACAAAACTAACCCAAACCCATTAAAGAGGGTCAGCCGTAAACAAAAAGAGAAATTCAACGTTTCGTTTTAAAATTAAAGGGGAAAAATAAGATTTTTTTAAGCTATAAGGAAAATGAACCCATATAAAGGTGGGATGTGTTAAAAGGTCCTTCGACGAAGAGAGATTTGCAATTTGGTAAAAGAGAAAATTAATTAATGAAAACCCATGAAATGCTGATTACGACGAAACAGAAAAAAGATGAAGAGCTTACTTGCTATTAAGCATGAGAAATCAGAGAACGGGTTTCAGGGGAAAACATACGAAGCAGGAATTAGGGTTATGATGATTTCAGAAGAGCGAACATTTGAATTAGGTTTCACGAAGCTCATGGGTCATTTCTTTAACGGGTCTTCCGGAGATGACCATTTTGCCCCTGGCATGTGCAATGACTATTTTGCCCTTAATAGGTTGAATGACCATTTTACCCCTTAAATTGAGAGAGGAATTATGTGTGTATGTGATGTGTGTGTGAGAGCTACAGGACCAGAAAAAATAAACTACTCTATTTTCAGTTGTTAGATCAGGTATCAGGACAAGAACTGTCTATTCTACATATTTTATCAATCTGAAGTAATTTTAACCGCATCTAATAATTAGAAACTAACACTAATAATAAGACTGTCTTAGTATGGAAGCTCCCGCACATATATTTATATTTAATAAATACGTTTTCACTAGTGGTTTTACTTGTCAAATATAAGAGTGGTAATTCATGTTAGTGGGTCATATTCGTGTCAACCCGTTTATTATTCGTATAAAAAAACATCAATCCAAACACGACATGTTTATAAAACATGTCAAATGTCAACTCAAATACAATCCATTTATTAATCGTGTCAACCCATATAACCCGTTTAAATTAATATATTGAATAAATAACAAATATAAAATAACTTATTCAACACGGTCAAGACAGATTTAACATGTTTATTGGTCAATTTATCTTTTATTTTAAGAAAAATAAATAAATTTTACCTATAAATATTAAAATTCACCTTATTTGTATTTAATATGATATATAAACTTTCATGTTATATCACATATCATTAGATTGTAAACGACACATATAGTTAATCATGTCAATTCGTGTCGCTTCGTATTAAGAGGTCAACCCTAACCCAACCCATTTATTAATCATGTTAATCGTGTCAACCTGATTATGACCCAAACCCATTTATAGTAAACCTAAATTCGCTAACTTTGTGTATATTTCGAGTTGTGTCTTTGTGTCGTTACTCGGATTGCCTTATAATTACCGAGAAAATCCTAGAATTAAATAATGTAAATTTATTTATTTAAGTCAATAACTTTTCTCAGTAATATACTGTCATATTTTATGACTGAAAGATTTATGGAATTAATATCAGTATTCCTAAATTTTGTAGCAAGTTTTATGATAAGTTCATAATTTAAGAAAAAATAAATTCAGTTGATAAATTCTTACTGCATTTAAGGCCGAAGAATTCTCCGTGCATATACAGTTTGAGAATCCTAATTCTAAGAATCTCTTAGTATAGTATGATGTTAGCATCATATAGAGAAACCCTCTAACATTTAAGGAGAAACCCCACAATTTCTGAACATATAAAAGAAAATTAAAGGGGTAGTGTATCAGTAAAGAAATTCAAATGCAATGTGAGTTCATAAGTTGACAAACTCGGGAACTGAAATTTCCTGTCAACTAAGTAAATTTTCAAAAGTCAGTATGAAGTAATAAGAATAGCTATAAGAATAGAACATTAAAGGGTGATTACCAAGTGTTCACCAAACCTTGCTTATGTAACCAAGATGACATCAAGTAAGCAATTAGAAATATAAGTTAGGTAAGATATTGTTACTGACTTTTAGACTGCAATAAGGAAGGATGTGCAGAATGTTGTGTTAAACTCACAAGTGGGCCAACACATGGATCTTAAGGTTAATAAGTGAAAAAGAATTGAAAAACATCAATTTTAGGGTTTTAGAAATAATCAGAATGAAAAACGGACGAAAGATGGGTTCAGAATGTCGAACTGAGAAAATTAGGGTTTCGAGTGATTTAAGTGACCGAGTCAAATTTTGTTGACCAAGAGTTGACCAAAATGTCACTCTCAAAAATTTAGTCAAGAATGGTCAAAGTTGACTAAGTTGAACAACTGTCCAAAAAATGTAGATAAAACGCGCACTGGACATGAAATTAAGCTGAATTAAAATAGGATAATTATTAAATGATCAATAGTTAAGATTAAAAGTAAAAAAAAAAATAATGGATGAAGGAGATTTTGACATGTGGAAAGAGAGATGAAGATATTGCCGGCCAACTTAGTGAAGAAGGAATGAGATATTTTGGTGAATTTTGCAAAATAGTCCTTAGAAACGTCAAAATTTGCAACTTGAACCCTTGCTTTTTGGGAAGGTCGGTTCATTAGTGAAGAAACACAAGGAATGGCCATTTTCATGCAAAAGAATAGAGAGTGACCAGCCAAGAGAAAAAGAAAGGAAAAAATTTACCAAAGTGAGGAAAAGTGTGATTTAAGTGGAAATCACTAGAATTACTGAGGAATAGCATCACTGGAGTTTGTTCTTCATTCTTCTAAGGTGAGATTTCAGTTTTCCTCTCCTTTTTCTTACCTTGGCCAAATGGTTTGGATGTGGTAGAGAGTATGGAGAAAGTTTGTTAAGTTGATGATTGAGTTTCAATTGATGAAGAAATTGAAAACTTAGTGATTAAAGGATGAATTTGTGGTTGTTAGATTATGTTTCTAGCAACTTTTGGATATGAGAATCCTTGTGAGAAATTGGATGGAACCCTACAGTATGGCTCCTAAGTTGATTAAATTGTGTGAGAAAGATTGTAAGTTATGCTTAGAAGATGAAGTAACGGATAAAACGAGCTAAGGATAGCTAGGAAAACACAGAAAATAAGGCGAAACTCCGTTGAAATTTAGTTTGAGAGTTTGAAGTTAAACCTAATTTTAGTTCTAGAATTGGAGGCTAAACTTGGTTTTAGTTCTAGATAGAAGTTTTAAACTATTTTCTTAGAAAAATACTTCATAACTGTTGAAACAGTTTTGGTGTTGAACAAAGGAGTTTGTTGAAGAACTCGAAGTATAATCTCAGAAAAGTATGTCGATTTTAGCCTTTGCTAAGAAAAAGTAAGGTAACCAAGATTCAATAAACTTGATCTTTAAATTAGAAACAAGGTTTTACAATTCTTAAGATAGAAAAAGAGAAAGCGAGCCATAAATAGAGAAGTTAGACTTTCTTACAAGCTTGCTAAAATAGAATAGCAAGTGATAGTTAATCTCACACTCTTAGTGGGTGTTCGTTCTCAGAAAAAAGAAAAAAAGAGAACATACTCTTTGGCGAATAGAGGATTTCACTCCTTAAAACAGGTAAGTAGGAATCTCGCCTACAGTATAAATAGATTTTAAAATGAATAGTACACATAAATTATATGTGTTTGAGTACATTTAATGTTATGTATGCTATGTCATGTCATACTGCATACACTTAAGCACTGCACATGAATTATATGTGTTTAAGTACATTCCATGTTATAGTATGTTATGCTATTACATATTGCATAAACCTTAATAAGTTAAAAGGAACCTATAAGGAGAAACTCAGTTGAGTGTTGTATCTGCCTCTGTGAGGGAGGTAATCAGACTCTGCAAGGGAGATAAAGGAAAAAAAGGGTCTTCCGCAATAAAGGTACTCAGTTCAGTTTAAAGCATGGTGTCTTTAGGGACCTTATAAACCCTTACATCTCGATGAATGCGCACAATGATACGAGCACTCGGGCCCATCAATAAAACTATGATAAAACATTATAAGTCATCATATTCAGTTCATGCATATATAGTCATGTGAACTTTCAGTTAATTTGTGAGTAATAGTTTCTACTTGCTGAGCGAAAGCTCATTTCTGAGTATTTATACTGTAGGTAAGTGATAACTCTAAGAAATTAGAGTTATCCAATGGTTTTATAGCTCAAAAGTGCGTGACCAAGAGTGATTTTTCTAGTTTATTGTGTATTTTAATTTAGATTTTTATAGTTTACACTTACTATGGCTTAGTTTCGTACTGGTGTTCTTCTTGAAGTAAGAGTTGATAATTTTGAATTGAAAAGAGGTGGAAAATCGACTAAGGTTATGTGCACGATTTGCAGGAAATTCCTAGACTAAATGATGCGGCATTCTAGCAACATTCTGGGAACAGCTGGCATATGGCTGACGTTAGCGCACTACCTGGAGAAAGCAGGCAAAAAGGAATCCGTGTGAACTGGCTGAGCAGGTGTCATTGTGGTCCACTGTGCACATCATCAAGTGACACCTTAGCCTTTGTGTTATCCTAGAAGGGAATGTTTTCTTAAGACAAAGGGGCAGCCGCCAGAGAAAAAGAAAGAAGAGGAGAGAGAAACAGGGCTAAAATATAGAAAAGAGGACAGAGAGTATTTTCCTTACATAGAACAGACAAAGCATCTTCTCTCCAAAAAACACACAGAACATTACCCAGAGAGGAAAAAGCTTCGTACGAGAGCTGAAGAAGAGAGGAAATATAGAAAGAACCCAGCCCAGAAACAGAATCAGAAACGTGAGAAGAGGGCAAGAGGTTGAAGGACATTTTTGGCCGGACATAGAGGAATCCAAGATCCAACTGAAAGTCGTTCTTCTTCTGTTAGCTTAACTCTCTTTAATTATTTAGCTACTAATTTAGCTATGGATTATTCTGGAGCTTTGAATCTTGTAAATCTCATTATGAACTAATTTGCTTTAGCTAGGTTTGCTAATGGAACCAAGATTGTAAGAATGACAAGTTGTTTCTGAGATGCTATTAAATTACTATTCCTATTCATTCATGTGAGCTACTGCCTATTTCTATTCTTGACTGGCCATCAATTTTAGGATACAAGATTAAAATTAATACTGGAAGGGTTAGTTTTAATCAGATTTAGCATGAATGATGCTTGTTCAATAATCTTGCTTAGTTGTTGATTAGTGGATAGTATAGGAATATATTATTCACCTTGCATAACTTAAAGAAACCTGAGCTTAAATCTACATTCCGAGAGTTGGATTCACATAGGAATATGTTGGAAATGGCTTAAGGAACCTTAGTCATAATTAATTCGGAAGAACTTTATGCAATTAAGGAGTTTTTGTTAACATGGATAGTAAAATGCTGGAGCATTTTAGGTAACATTTTAGTCAGACTTCCAATTAAGGGGAAGTTAGCAGACCTAGTTCATTTTCACCATTGAATTACAGCCTATCATTACGTTCTTGTTATTGTTAGCCATTTAGATTGCATTTATTGTGCATTCATTTTATTTACATCATTTTAGTGAATTTGTGCCACATTCATTCTTTACTTGTTTTTTTTATTATATAACTTCCATCATGTATTTTTGGTGATTCAATCCTTGTGGGATCGACACTCTTATTCACTCTTTATTACTTGTCTGCGACATGTGCACTTGCGAGCATAAATCACGCAACAAGTTTTTAGCGCCGTTGTCGGGGATCGAACCCAGGTCACCCGCGTGATAGGTGGGAATACTCATGCACATAATGTTTGATGGACTGATGGTGAGGCAACGGACGAGCGGAGTTGAGGTCGCGGAATGGATACCGCACGCAGTCATTTCCACAATAGTTTAAAGTTTTAAAAGATTTTATTGAATATGTCTATGAACTTGTGTTTTGAAAGTTTGTAGTGTGATTGTTAAGTTTGTGAAAGCTAGCAGGATTTTGATAAGCAAAAATATATCTATGTGTAAATTTATGCTCTAGAAAAGGAATTGTTTTTGAAGTATAAACACTTTGCTATGTTCAAAAGTGGAAATCAGAATTTATGTCGTTATAGTAAGTTTAAAAAAAATGAAATGATATAGTTTTTGAAGAGAAAGAAACTTATGCTTAGAATACTATAGCATTATATACAACATTTTAAAGAAAATACTACAGTATTTTGTATAGCATTTTAGAAATAAAATGCTACAACATTCATACAACATTTTTTTAAAAAAAAAATGATGCAGCGTACTATGTAGCATTTTTTTTTTTAAAAAAGTCTCAAATTTTAGGACTTTCAAAAAGTATATGTTAAAGTTAGTTACAGTTACGGCCAACTCAGCAGGGTCGTTACATGTCTGCCCTAATCAAATATAAAATTCAATAATAAAGCGTGATAAGAATCTAATATGATTAATTGTCACAAATTATTTATTTTTAACTGCGTAATTTTTTACAACTATTATAGATCTTATGGTCAAAATAACCATTTGTTAGTGCTCGATTTCGCCTACTAATTGTAACCATACACGGGGAATAGCCACTTTTCGATATTGCTACTCACTTGTCGCTTGTCGCTTGCATCGATCAACAATTATCATTTCATTTACTCAATGGTCATTCGTTTGAGTGCTACCCTCTCACCAGTCACTTATCTTACTACTCCATGGTCACTTGTTGAGATACTCAGCACTCATAGTCCTTCCCTCAATATGAAGTATGGTGGTGACAGCCTTAATAACCATCCCATCAGACCTTTGTAATAGAAAATCCAGACATTTTAGAAAGGGAGTACCCACCATATTGACTTGCGATTTTAGAGATGTAGCTCTCTGTTGAGAATGAATCACTATAAATTTCGATGTTGAATAATTATTTTCTGCATTTATTCTATTCATTAGTTGTGTATTATGCGATTTTTACTCTTTCTAGCTTAGCTAACAGAATGATGATTCTAACGGTGATCAACGACCCTAGTTCATCTTTCTATGACATTCTTTTCTAATCAATTATTTTTTATATTGGTTGTAAAAACCCAAGTCTACACCATCATACATATATATTAGGTATTTTGTACAATCGCTTTCTGAACTTGAAGAAAGTTGTTGTGTTGGTTGCGCTATGAATTTTTAATTTTGATAATTTTCCCCCTAACTTGTAAAATTGTTGAAATATAATGCCTCTTGATGATGATTGTGGAAAATTAGTAATGAAAAAAAAATCAAGAAATAATTACAATATTTCAATTCAAACTATAATACAAATTTCTCAATTCCTTAACTTTCAATCCCTTGAAAAAATCATACCAAAGTTGTTAAAATTTGGCAGATTGCAAGATTTTGCAAGTTAACTAAGCAATGTGCTAGAATTAAGGGTGTGTTTGTTTGGGTAGAAAGGAATGAAATAGAATGGAATGGAATTCTAATTTGATGTTTGGTCGAATTTATAAGAAATGAATGATCATTCAAAAGGAATGGTCATTTACCCATTTTAGGTGAATCATCATTCCTTCCTCCTCATATGGAAGGAATGATCATTTTAAGTTCTTTTTTTATTTTTTTTCCATAATTACCATTCAATATTATAATATAATTAAAATATATTATATAGTAGTTACATCTTATAATATAATATATAATAAAATATATTATAATATAATATAGTTATAAATTATAATATATTTATTTAATATTCTATAATAATATATAATATATTGTAACGTAATTATATCTTATAATATAATATATAATATTATTACAATATAATATATATAATATGATATAATATAATATAATTGTAATATTTTAACAAATAATACCATAATTATACTAATAATTCTAATATTATTATTTTATTATATAATATAATTATGTTTATTATATTAATAATATAATAATAATTAATATTTAAATATTAATATAATCTTATAATTCTAATATTATTATCCATTATAGTGCATTACCCACAACTACATAATGTATTAATTATAATATATTTATTGTATATAATATAATAATTATATATTATATTGTAATTATATATATATATATATAATATCATATAGTTGTAATTTTTAATTATATTATAATTGAATTATTATTGTTCATTATTTAATCTTATAATATATTTATAATATTATAATAATATTAATAATTTTAATAATATTATTATATTATATGTCATAATTATATAATATATAATATAATAATAATTATATTATATTATATTACATTTTCTATATTATAATATTATAATTATATTAACAATTTTAATAATATTGTTATATTATATATCATAATTATATAATATATTATATAATAATAATTTTATTATATTATATTACACTTTATATATTATATTGATAGATAAAATATTAGTGTTATATATAGCATAAGGGTAAGTTTGTCAACATGAAAATATTTATGTTCCATTCTAGAGAATTCTTAAAATTACAACTAAATAAATGAATCAACTTCCATTCTCATTCTCATTATCATTATCATTCTCATTCCCATTACCATTCTCCCACTGTAACTAAACGCACCCTAAAAGTTTAAAAGGTAAGTTGCCAAAACCCAACCAATTCAAGAGCGAATGTATAAAATACAAAATTTATTTTTATTGATGCTTACAAATTGGAGGTGGAAGATGATAAAATCTGAATTTATTATTTATTTCTCTATTTTGTGGTTTTTTTTAATATTTTTAATACGTTTTGTAAAGCTTGATTTTAAACAAATTAATTAGAATGATAGAAATGGACATTTTACTTCCAAAAAAAAAAGCCTCAAGGTATTTAAAAGTCATTTTTTAAAGCATTAATTTAATACTTTAATATTATTAAAAACAATGAGTATTAACATGATATAATACACGGTGACAAAACGGTTTTATCTTAAAATATTTGTTATCTATTTGGCAAATCACAATTCCAGTTCATTTTCCATCTTTATTGCCATTTTATTTTCTGAGTCAACGGTGCTTGAGCACCTTCGAATATGTTTTGAATTCTTAATTTTGAACAGAATCTTTAAGATTCCATTACTTCCAGTCCTGTTTAGCCATGAATATTAATCACTAAAAGGGCGCGCCATATGAGTTAAAAGATAAAAATCCTCTTATGAACCTGCATCGATTCATGGCATTCCATTTTCACTCATTACCACTCTTATATGTTATATTTTACCAATTAATAGAATAAAAAACCTGCCATGGAATGAGAAAATCTTCCGATCTAATTAAATTTGAGCTCATTGATCAAAATGTGCTGGTACAAATAATCTCTCATTATATAACTGGTGAGGATAAAAATATATTATGAATTTTATACAGGGCAATAACAATTCTTAATTTAATAGATTCTATAACTGGGTAATGGAAGAACCGTTGCTCCAAAAATATAATCCCTACTGTAGCTGTACAACAAACTAATGCATTCAACTAATCAACTTGGGACTCTCGGGTTTCTTCCGGTCTTACAGGGCTGCCATGAGAACCTCCCTCTGGCGATCCCTTGATACTTTCAACCTCCTGTTTGGAGGAGCATGGAGGTAAATCTTTGTTTTCAGATTCTGGCACCATATCACAACTAGGAGAAGCGACTCCCGCTTTAACTTCTGATTCTGATTTCTCAGGCGCTCCTGTCATTTCATTATCGGCATCTGTAGCTTGGGACTGTTGAGGCTGATCCATGTTTTCGAGCACAATATCTGATGCCATCCCAGAATCTCGAGAATCATCAACCGGATTCGCCAACTCAGATGTAGTTCCTTGTGATGCCTCTAATACTGATGAGCTGCTCAACACATCCTCCTTCTCCTCGGACATCTTTCCCTCCATCTCCTCGATCGCAACAGAAGATGTGGGCAGGTCAATATTACTTGGAATATCATTTTCTCGCAACACCATGCTAGCCTGAGTTTGAACACAATATCAAACAGAAGTCACAAGAACAAGAAAGTAAATTCAAGTTTATGACTTTTAGCATAATAATTTTATATACATAAATCTCAGTTAAAGAAAGAAGACAAATCTGTCTCTATACATATAATACGTATATCATGCATCAAACAAGATATTCTTGGAATGGGCTTAGTTTAAGAGGGTTTTTTTTCCTTTTAATTGTCTACTTTACCGGTTGTCAAGAAAAGGCGAGCAATACTATGGCAATGGCAATTTCTAATCTCTGAACATTTTAGCTTCCACGAATATGACACCTCATGCATTCAAGGACCAACTTTAATTTTATTCAAGTATCGGTTCCTTAGTTTTTTTTGACAACCCCACTGGAATGCATCGTTTGGACAGCCTTAAAGACCCTAGTAAACATCGATTTTATTTCTGGCAGAATCCCACCAACCTGGGATGCATCTGTTTGATCATTGACCCCAGCTTCAGAACCCTCCAATTCCATCGCTGCGACAGGGCTGCTAGCTTGGTTTATCTCAGATGGGCCCTCGATCTCTTCATTTTCCTGCGTAGCCGAAGGCTGGTCCACTTTTTCTGATACAGGGCTGCTAGCTTGCTTCTTCTCGGATGGGCACTTAATCCCTTCATTTTCTTGTGAGACAGGGCTTCTAGAATGGTTCTCCATGGACAAGCCCTCAGATGGGCCCTCAATCTCTTCATTTTCCTGTGAGACAGGGCTGCTAGCTTGGTTCTTCACGGACAAGCCCTCAGTCTCTTCAAATTCCTGTATAGACGAAGGCTGATCCACTTTTTCTGATACAGGGCTGCTAGCCTGGTTCTTCTCGGATGAGCCTCCAATCTCTTCATTTTCCTGTGTTGATGAAGGCTGATCAACTTTTTCCAATACAGGGCTGCTAGCTTGGTTCTTCTCGGATGGGCCTTCAATCTCTTCATTTTTCTGCATAGATGGGGGCTGGTCCACTTCTTCTGATACAGGGCTGCTAGCTTGGTTCTTCTCAGATGGGCCCTCAATTTCTTTATTTTCCTGCGTAGAAGACTGATCCACTTTTTCTAATACAGTATCTTCTGCCGGCAATGAAGAGCCAGCAACCTCAGGTTCATCCATCTGGTAAGTCATTTCAGCATCTTTAGTATTTGATTCATCCACCGGTGCTGAGCTGCCGACTGGAATAAACTCAGATGAGCCCTTGATATTTTCTTCTTCTTGTAAGGTAGACGCAGGTGCCACAGTTACTGATGTATTTTCTTGGTCCAAATCACCAATCTTAGAAGCATCCAGTTCATCCATCTGGTAAGTCATTTCAGCATCTTTAGTATTTGATTCATCCACCAGTGCTGAGCTGCCGACTGGAATAAACTCAGATGAGCCCTTGATATTTTCTTCTTCTTGCAAGGTAGACGCAGGTGCCACAGTTACTGATGTATTTTCTTGGTCCAAATCACCAATCTTAGAAGCATCCAGTTGATCAGCAACTTCATCTGTGTCCATTGGATCAGCAACTTCATCTGTGTCCATTTGATCAGCAACTTCTTCTTTAGAACCTTCTAATTCTTTCATTTCTACTAGACTCCCAACTGCATGCTTTGGAGGTGAGCCAATGTTTCCTTCCTCTGTAGCCAACGGAGAAGAAGGTCTATTCACGAGTTGTGAATTTTTTCCAGGAACTCCACCAGTTAGGGATGGATCCACATCACCAAACTCAGCTTCAGAACCTATTAATTCATTCAACTTTTCTTTATAAGCGGAGACCTCAGTCTTTTCTTCCTCTACCACCAAAGAAGATGAAGGTAGACCCCGAGTTTCTGAATCCATCTTTTCTGGAATATTTCCACCAACCTGTAATGTTTCCATTTTATTTTCCGTCTCATTTTCAACTTCTTTTGACCCTTCAAGTTCAACAGACAGGCTGTCCACGCCCTTCTCACTAGAGCCCTCTATCTTTTCTTCCTCTATTATTGAAGAAGAGGCCGGAAGACATGTATCGTCTGGCATAACATTTTCTAGCAATATCCTGTCATCCTGACACGAATCAGTTTGAACCATCTTTCCATCAGAATCTTCAGGATCCTTCAGAGGTTGAGCATCCCTTTCAACTTCAGAATCTTTTGTTTCTTCCGGCACTGTGCTGCAAGTTAGATCCTGCTCAGGTGAACCCTTAATCTTTTGATCACTTGACTTTACAAAAGGCCCTGTCACAATCACTTCAGGCAAACACCCACCATCAGCGTGTGAATCAAGTTGAACAGCCGTTTCAGCTTCCAAAACTTTTGGTTCCTCAAGAGGAACTGAGCTGCAAGCTGGATCCCTCTCAGATCGAAAGCCAATATTTTCTCCTGTCTCTAAAGAGGATGGAGTCTCTGAATCCTTTTGAGGCAGAACCCCAGAGCCATCGTATGAATCCAATTGATCATTCTTTACAGCTCCTGAATCTTTTTGTTCCTCCATAGAAACAGAGCCGCAAACTGGATCCATCCCAGAAGGACATTTAATCATTTCCCCTTCTGCATCCAAAGAAGCTGAAGGCTCTAAAATATTTCCAGGCAAAACCCCTTCATCCTCACATGAATTTAACTGAACATCCATTTTAGCTTCTGAATCTTTCGTTTCTTCAGGAACTGAGCTGCAAAGTGGACTCTTCTCAGATAGACAATCAATCTTTTCTCCTTCCGACTCTAAAGAAGATAAGCGCTGTAGAGTATGTTCTGGCAAAATCTCCCCAGCTGAAGAGGAGTCCAACTGTTCACCTATCTGTGCTTCAGAATCTTTTAGTTCCTCTGCAAGTACTGAGCTGCAACCTGGATCCTTCTCTGATGGATTTTCAATCTTATCTTCTGGCACTAACAAAGAAGGTTCTGGTGTTGTTGTAGAAATCTTCCCGCCTGTAGAGGAATCATCAATCTCCGCTTCAGAGCCCTTTGTTGCCTCTAGAGGTGCTGAACTGTGAATTGGCCCCTTCTCATATGGACCCTCAACCTTTTCTGCCCCATCCACTGAAGAAGGAGGCAAGTGATCTGATCCATTTTTTGACACACAACCACTGTCGGAAACATCCAGTTGATCACTTTGTTTAACGGAAACATCCAGTTGATCACTATGTTTAGCAGAACCTTTTGGCTCCTCAAGTGATCCAGAGCTGCCAACTCGAATTTTCTGAGAGTTATCAAAATTCTCTTCTGTAGCCGAGGAAGAAGGCAAAATTGTCTCCTCTAACAAATTTTCTGATGAAGTACCACCAACACTAGAGTCATCTTTAAATAGTTTTTCAGATACAGTACCAACAATAGAAATATTAGGCTTATCACTCTCGGAAGGGTCTACTTGCATGTTGCAAACTTCAGCCACACCACCACCAATGCTTTGACCATCCTCTGAGAGTGGCATTCCGACACGATCTTCTACGGTAAGCTCAGTATGACCAGATTTTTCAGTAGCAACCGAGTCCACAGGCTCTGAGGTGGTTTCCCCTTTGTTACTGATATCAACACATTGACGCTCTAAGCTTCTGTTATTAGAAGAAGCATCATGCAAATTGGAAAACTTGGAGGCAGTATCACCAGATCCAAGACCATCACCTTTTGATGAACATTCTGTGCCGGCAGCCATGGTTTCATCAGAGTTAACAGCTTCAGTTTCCATGGACGGCAAATCAAACTTGTCAAAGCAGCCATCCTGCAAGTTAACGGTGCCAGAATGATCTAGAGAAACAGTAGATATGGGATTCTCATGGATTCCAATATCAACAGAAGGTTTAGTAGACTCTTTTGATGGAGGCTGTACTTCTTTACCACTAACATCAAGGTGAGAAGATTTTGAAGACTCTTTTAACAAAGGTTCAGTTTTCTTTTCAGAAACAGTTGGAGTCACCACAAGCTCCATGGCAGTTGCAGATACCAAAGATGAATTCAACTCATTACCAGTTGTCACAGACAAAGATAGATCCGCAGCAGGAGGTTGTACCTGAGAAAGATTTTCACACTTTTCTTCAGTAGCAAGGGAAGCAGCACCAGAGGCTTTTGTACTACCGACCCTAATGGCATCTTGTTGAGCAAGTTCAGCTGAATCAGCCACTTTTTCAGAAATGACTGCAGTGGTCATGATTTCAGGTTTTCCCACATCAGTTGTATGCGCAGAGGTCTCATTTGAAACAGAAGTACTTATCCCCTCTGCTTTTGTGTCGGATTGATTGTCATACTTCACTGGAACGTCAGATACAGAAGCTGCTGCCTCCGAAGTTTTATTTTTGGCCACTTCTGAACTAGTCTTACTTGAAGGAACATTAGGGCCAACCCTACCTTCTTTCCCAGAAGTCTCGGCAGTTTTAGTCCTCGACAAGCGAGTTCCTGAAAATACCTCCTTCATCACACGGGCAACATCATTTACATCAGCTGTCTGTATTCGGCCAAGAACGGAGTTTTTGTCAGAGGATCCAGCAGCACTATCAACTATTGCTGGAGGGTTTAGCAGCTGCTTCATTTGCAGAGTTTGGCTGGACTGATCCTTTCTTTTTGTATCATGAACACCAGTCGTCAGATGGACTTCACTTGTTTGAGCCTGCATAACATTAGCTAGTTCCTGTGCTTCAGTCCCGTGCTTACCTCTCAGGACACCAGATTTACCACCCAAACTATCAGTAGTTCTATTCTGGGGCTGAGAACTTAATTTTAAATCCTGACTAACTGAACCATCAGATACAGCAGAAAATGCCGCAGCCTGTTTCCTTCCTCTGCGACGGGGTGCTTCTGCTCTACTCGGAGTCTTTCGACCTTGCCTTTTAGGTGGCATGGGTTCAGTCGGGCAAGGAGGGATAGGTTGTGAGGCTGGAGGAACAGAAGTGTAACTAGTGGTAGACTGAGGGCTGATAGCAATGTTTGTGGAAACAAGATGCTTCGTGATACCTTCTGTGGCACTAAAACTGTGGAAAGAAGCAGTTGAAGCAGCACTATTATTAGTAGATGTAGCTGGAAGAGACTTATCCTCCAAACGTTGGTTCTTAATGCCCTCAGGGACCGTGTTACCCAATAAATTAGCAGCTGGAGCAACCAGAACTTCATTTCCTGGAAGTTTACCAGTTTCAGGTTTAAATGAGCAATTTTCAAGCAAAGCCTCCTTTACTGCAGAAGCAGCAACGCACACACCAGCACTTTGACTTTCTCCCAAGGCAGGGCCTGCGCAAGAATTATTTTTAAATTTAAAAAAAAAAAAAAAAAAAAAAAAAAAAAAACTATCATTGAGAAAAGAATCAATAAGAAGGGAAAAGGACGAGGAATCCTCAAAATAAAAAGTGCTAAAAGAAAATACAGAACGGGAAGAAACAAAAACAAAGCAAAAAAAAAAAAAAGACATTAGCTCCAAATAACATCATTCCAACTCAACACAAGATTGAAACCATCAATTTTATTGCTTAATTTTGTTTCCAGAAAATAACCGACACTTAAACATGGGTACTACTTACCTAGGGATGTGCTTGCACTATCATGCGTGGTTGCTGAGCCATCTGTCTGGTTTCCTCGAGCTACGTCAATTGATTGTTCGGTTGATTTTAGATCTTGACTTGCCACACCTTCAGATACTTGAGCCACTTGCCCCTGGCTTATCTTTGTTGGTTCCTGAGCATTTTCTTGCTTACTCTTCATGTTGTTACCCTGTGATGAACCCTCTGTCTTATTCTGTGATTCCAAAGTGGGTTTTAAATCCTCGCCAGCTGACACAACAGGAACAGGGGGGGACATTAGTGCTTGCTTCTTTCCCCTACGCCGAGGTCCAGACCCACCACTCTGAGTCTTCCGGCTTTGCCCTTTCGTTTGCACAGGAGTAGAAGGGCATGGAGAAGATACAGAACCAGGGGCAACAATTTGTGGAGGGGCAGGCAGAGAATTTAAGACAACGCCTACAGCAGGACGAGGATCAGTTCCACCAGTACCTTGTAAAGTAGCAGAATCAGATAAAGAATCAGGACCTCGGGCTGTAGGAATAGTAGCCACAGTTCCCGATAAAGAATCAGGACCTTGGGCTGTAGGAATAGAAGCCACAGTTCCAGTCATGACAACAGCATGATTTCCTAACAAATTCACAGGTTTATTCTGTATAGACTCATTTGGCTTTGGATCTGGACAGACTAAAGCACCAGTAACAGTAGGTGTTACTGGCCCCTGTTTTTTCCCCCGTCGTCTAGGTGCTTCTGTTCCACTTTGGGTTCTCCGACCTGGTCCCCGTACTTGAGCGGGCACAGAGGAGCCAGCAGCACTTGATTGAGAACCAGGAGTAACAGAGAGGGGAGTGACCGGTTGAGGGCTAAGAATCATCCCTGCACTAACATGATGTGTGGTCCCACTGACACCTCCTGGCAAAGAATCTGCACGAGAATTTGTTTCAGAGCAAGCTACTGCTCCTCTCAGTAAACCTGGATCCACCTTGCCAGGTCCAGAAGGTGCTTGAGCCACTGCACTTGATGATTGATCTATTGTTACCCTTTTCGGTCTGCCACGACCTCGCTTGGCTGGTGGAGTTACGTCTTTGTTCTGCTGCAAATTTGGTTGCTGCACAGCTTGGGGTGGTGGTGGTGGTGGTGGTGGTGGTGGTGGGTGCACGACAGGTGAAGCTGGAAGTTCTTCTGTCTTGACTGCAGCCACTACAGCCTGACTGGCATCTTTTGGCTTTGGCAATTTCGCATCTGTAATTTCTTCCTTTGGTTTAGAAGGAGATTCAGGGGAGTCAACTTGACACAATTTTTCGAACTCTTCTTCTGTCCACTGTTCTTCATAGGAACGAACCTATAGGAGCCATTTTTAAAAAAATCACTATGAGACAAGATGTTATGCAGGGCTGGACTACAAAATAGTAAGTATAGAACATGGGGCAACAGTGTCAGTGAGTACATGTTCAGGCATAGGAATCATACATTTGAAGAATAATAATAATAATAATAATAACCTTCAAAAAATAATAAAATAATAATAATAATAACAACATTTACAATAATAATAAAAGAACATAATCTGCAAGGTGAGATGTTACAGTAATGAGCTTAGAAACGGATCAGTAAGTAAATGTTCAGGCTACAGGAATCATGCATATACATACCTCTCTTGACCTTTTGCCCCTTCCATAATGTTGAGTATCGAGACCCCCAAGATACTGACCCTTCCGCTTCACCCCAACATTTGACACCACAGCAGATTTTGGTACTTCATATATCTTCATGGCTTCATAGAATTCCTTCAGGTCATCGTCTGTAACAAGACGAGAAGGCATGGGAGGTAAAGTTTCAGAATTATCAGTCCACTGTTCACATACCAGCTTTCTCCATGTTTCCTGCATGATTGAGTTTTCAGTCCCCACAGACAACAAGCACTAACCGGATAAAATCACAAAGTGCAGGATCAAATATAGAGCCTGGATACAGGCGCTTAAGTGCATACCATCTCTGCTTCCCGCCTTTGTTTGTCAACGGATTCAAAGACATCAATCTCTGACTCACTGCACAGTGCCGGTGAAAGTTAATCAAATAAATTTCAAAATGAAGGAATTCATATTTGTTTAGGGAGGGTGCTAGAGAAGTAAGATGTCCAGCAAACCCAATGCAAAAATGCTTCAATACTAACAACAAAAACATACTTACGCCACTAGGTAGAAAGCTATGGCAAAATACACAACCAATAAAATAATCTACATTCTAAAGAATAAATAAACAAATAAATCAGACTCAGTTTCACCAAAAATATCTTCCAGTTGTGAAAATTCCCAAGCAGCTTATGTCGCGCATATTTCTTACAAACTGAAAGGAACAGAGAATTCATGGTTGCTTGAGATCGAGACAGAACATGTACCAAACGAAAATGAAATAAGTTTATAGCAGTAAAACTTCAAGAAAGAAATCAAGCAACTTTGCACAAGATATGCCAAATAGTTATACAAAACCAAAATGAACCATTGCACGTCTGAAATAAATGCTAATTGCCGAAAAGCATAAATGATGGCTTTCCTGCGCCCAATCAAATCAAACTGAAGTGCAGATAGACAAAACAATAAATTCCAAACAATATCTACCTGCGGGCTAAGATATCATTCAGAGCATCATCATCTAATACAGGTGCAGCTTCCTCTTTCTTACACTCTCTCAGAAGGGACTCCAGATATTCCCTTCGATCTTCAGCACTGTTATAAATCAAACGTCAAAAAACCGCCGGGACCTGCTTTAAACTATGGGGCAAAATGTAGTTCAGCTAAGATGACAACATTTTACCTTGTATTATTATCAAAGAAACCAGCAGTAATACTCTGGTTAGCCACTCCAAGTTTATGTTCAGCTGAAGCTCTGACTTGTTCTTCAACAGTTTGGACCTTGGTGCAACAGAAAATATATATGATAATCTAGAAACCATAGGTTTCAGCGCAGTATTACATTTCTAAATGGAACCAAATACAGAGAAGACACATCCGTGATTTGTTATATAAAATTTTAGGCTATTTTCAGCTGATTTATTTAGTTTCAGATCTATACATCTATCCAACTACCAATGATAGCTTAGTAATCCACACAATCAAAAGGAAAATGAATCAGATGAAGCTCAATAATAAAGTTTCAATAACTCAAAAAGAAAGTAACAATAAACCAACTAACTTGCGTGCAGCTTCGAGTAAATAGTCAGGGTCATTATTAGTGCAGCTTTGAGTATATTATCGGGGTCATTATTAGTGGAGATCAGAGTTGTCAACAAACATTGCAAAAGCAAACCGGTTAAAACGTGTTAAAATTATTTATTATATTATTAAGAAGAAAAAAAACAAAGAAAAACCAAAGAGATCAACTAGACAAATCACCAAAGAGAAAGTGAGAAGCATATGTTAAACATGACATGAGCATAGAACTTAAAATGCGTAGAAAGTAAGAGCATTCCACTTTCCTAAATTTTGTTTAAAAGATATAAAATTCAGTAAGACATGCCTCGCCTAGTCCCTCGGTTACCAACAAAAAGGTCAGTATACAAATATCACTCATACACGTCCTAAGTGGCAGAATACAAATCCCTAGTCAAAAATAAAAGAAAATACTAGTTATTAAATGCTCGATAAACGTCCAAAACGAAGAGCAATAAGGCATCATAGCTTACTGTCTCAAACCGCAGAACAAGAACTTCCCTCTTTTGGCCAATTCGATGAGCCCTTGCCTGTGCTTGCAAATCCACCTGAAAAATGAATACAGGCCATGAGAAAACTAAACCATCTTCTGTAGAAGAGCCTACGGTTCCAAATAAAAAAGAATTAAAGAAAACTATAAATTTATATATTATTACCTGTGGGTTCCAGTCGGTGTCAAATATGATCACTGTATCAGCAGCTTGAAGATTTACTCCAACACCACCAGCCCGAATACTGTAATGACATAAAAAACGTCAGAACCCTATAACCTTCCCAACAAGTATGTCCGCATATATTAATAAGTTCAAAAGGTGGTTCAAGGGAAGTGAACTGAGAAAATAGCACAAATGCAGAGGAAAAATTATGTAAGCAGCATGATTGTAGGAACTTAGGTAACTGAAATGACCAATCATCCAATATGTAATTCAGACCATAAGCCCACAAAGCCTATACACTAAATGTGAGCTCCTGGGCATGCCGTACAGCCATGCATAACATGCCCTTCTAGCCCTTCCTCCAATATACCACTTCCCCAAATGGAATAAATGCTATGTCCCACAGGCCTAGTCACTTACTCAACTACCCAGCAAGGAGAAAATCAGCAAAAGGTATGCATCCTCATTAGACATCCGTGGACGAATCTAGACTGATCAGGACCTATTTATGGTAATTTATTAGGTAAAAGGAATATGCTAGGTTTATGCCTATTGTATTAGGAAGTGACTATTCTTCTTTATTCTTTCCTTTTCTACTCTGTTTTCAGAGCCTTTCTATGGCCGGCTGTATTTCATTCTAAACAATAAGGGAATAAGAAATAAAGCATTGTTTTCCGTTCACTGTTTTCTACCCGTGTGTGTTCACATGGTATCAGAGCCACCGGTTGAAGAAAACAATGTATAGAACGGCTTTGACTAGAGCAAGTGGAGGTGATGTTTTTGAGGTTGCCACGAGCAGCCCTAAAACAACCTCCACAATTGCTCCCACTGCTATTCCCGAGAGCATCAATCATTCCTCCCTGCAAATCACAACACAAAAACTGAATGGGAAGAATCTTCTCAAGTGGTCCCGTCGGTCCTAATGGTGATTCGAGGAAAGGGAATGCTCGGATATTTAGATGGCTCAATTCCAACACCAAATCCGAAGGATCCCTCTTATGCAAATTGGGAGGCGCAAAATTCAATGGTGATGGCTTGGTTAATCCATTCTATGGAAGATAATATTGCTAAACACATACATCCTCTTTCCCACAGCTAAAAAGATTTGAGATGCAATCACAATGGCCTACTTGGACTTGGAAAATACCTCACATATGTTTAAATTGAGGAACAAGATCCGAACCCTAAGACAAGGGGAGAGTGATGTGACGGAATATTGTCATGAGGCCACAAGTTTGTGGCAGGAATTGGACCTGTTCACTTCTCCCTCTTGGAAAGACTCTGAAGATTTGGTTTTGTATAGAAAGTTGGTGGAACGTGATCGTGTGTATGACTTCCTGGCCGGACTGAATAAGGATTTGGATGAAGTTCGTGGTCACCTACTAGGGATGAGACTACTTCCTCAAATCGAGGAAATCTTTGCTGAAGTTCGTAGAGAAGAGTCAAGGAGGAGAGTCATGTTAGGAACCACCACGTCAAATGTGGAAAATTCTACTCTAGTTGTCCGTGGACAAGAAAGTCAGGGAGAAGGGAAACGAAAAAAAAAAATGGTGTGATCATTGTAAAAAGCCCTATCACACCAGGGAGAATTGCTGGAAGTTACATGGTGTGATCATTGTAAAAAGCCCCAACTGGACTTCTAATCGAACTCGTGGACATGAAGGAAAAGGGTTTCAATCATCAATGGAGAAACAAGAGGAAACTGAACCAATCATGGGAACCACGGCCTTTACCAAGGACAAATGGAACAATTGAAACAAATGATAGCGCAATCCTCTTCGATGCCCCTTATGACTCAGAAAGGTAAAGCTTCAACTGTTTTTTGTGGACTGGCCAAGAAAGGAGAACCATGGATTATTGGTTCTGGAGCAACGGATCATATGACTGGGTGTGCAAAATTATTCACATCATATGTTCTTAGTCCTGAAAATCACAAGGTGCAGATTGCATATGGTACTTCTTCAGTTGTGGCTGATACTAGGGCTGTAAAAATCAAAGATAATGTTGTCCTAAAAAAAGTTCTTCATGTGCCTAATTTTAATTTCAATCTTTTGTCAATAAGTTAACAAAAGATCTGGATTGTGAAGTGACCTTTTCTCCATTTGCTTGTATTTTTTAGGACCGATCATCGAGGAAGAGGATTGGCAGTGCTAAAGAACGAAATGGTCTATACTACTTTGAGGATGATTCAAGTGTCCATGGGCAAGCTCAAATGGTTGCAAGCACCTCTCTTTCAAGAATTCAAAAAATTATGTTATTGCACTATTGGTCAGGACATCCCAGTTTCCCTTACATGAAATTCTTGTTTCCATCCTTGTTTGAAAATAATGATAAATTTCAATATGAGATTTGCCAATTAGCTAAACATACTTGTGTCTCCTATCACTCATTATCATATCGTGCATCTAAACCATTTGTTCTTATTCATAGCGATATTTGGGGACCTTTCATTACCTTTACTGATGATCATACACGTGTTTGTTGGGTTTTATCTTCTAAAAGAAAAATCTGAGGGCCGAGGGTACTTTCAAACAATTCCATTCCATGGTTAAAACACAATAAGATGGGAACATTAAATTCTTAAGAACAAATAATGGGACTGAATTTTTCAAAAACACTCTGGGGGAATTTGTCACTACTAGTGGGATAATTCATCAAAGTTCTTGTGTTAGCACACCTCAACAAAATAGGGTATCTGAGAGGAAATATTTTAGAAGCTATTTCAAACCCCAATAGATTGCCTATACAAGTCGTACCCACAGTCACAGTTGCCATCTTCATTAGAGCTAAAAGTGTTTGGTTGTGTTGCCTTTGTTCACAATCTTGATCCACATCGGGGAAAATTGGATCCTAGGGCTCATAAGTGCATTTTTTTGGGGATACTTGGTGACTCAAAAAGGGTGTAGATGTTATTCAGTAGAGAAAAGAAAATACTGTGTTTAGAGATGTGACATTCTTTGAAAATCAACCGCTTTTTACCAAAAATTCCCTTCAGGGGGGAGTGTACGAAGAAAATTTTTGGAAAAAATCAAAACCGACTTCCATCTCAACCTCAAATGATTCAAATGTGTTGGAATTCTTTTGGGATTTTGCCCCTTCTTTAGAATTCCAAAGTCATATCCCTTCCAATCCGCGAGAAAATGTTCAAAAACCAGGAGATCAAGAGGAAAATCCAGCCAATGTTTCTGAAATAAACCCACTAGATAGCCGTGAAATTGACCTTGAAATCTAAACCGAAATTAGCTCCACCAGTTCTTACTCAATCCATTCCTTCAAATCAGATCCTAAATCAATTTCTTGATGAACCAAAAAATATAGTATCTATAGTGCAGGAACATAATAAACAAAAAGAGAGTGGCTTGCAATTTTTTTATCGAACTTATGTCACAAGAAGAACCAAAAATATGTAGAAACCAGGAAGTTCCTCGTCACCAAGAATCAGAACCAACAACAGGTCTTGAAGTGGAGATTAATGACTTAGAGATCCTAGTTACATTGAGGAAAGGAGTAAGATCATGTACGAAACATCCAACGGCCCATTATATTGGATATGATCATCTGACAAACTCTATGAAAGCTTTTGTAGCTAACTTGGCCAGTGTGGAGATTCTAAGAGATATCCAAGAAACTATGAAGAAGTCTGAATGGAGGCAAGCTATTTTAGAAGAAATGAGAGCTCTCGAAAGGAACCATACTTGGGATGTGGTGAGAAGATCACGAGAAAAGGCTCCGGTTGGATGTAAGTGGGTCTTCACAGTCAAATACAAGGTGGATGGGTCTATTGAAAGATACAAAGCTTGTTTGGTGGCTAAGGGCTATACTCAAACATATGAGATAGATTATTAAGAAACTTTTGCTCTAGTTGCCAAGATCAATATAGTTCAAGTTCTGTTATCCATTGCTGCTAATTTAAATTGGCCATTGCAACAACTTGACGTAAAAAATGCTTTCCTTAATGGAGACTTGGAAGAAGAAGTCTATATGGAGATGCCACCGGGATTTGAGGAGAAGGGTGATCGAGTCTGCAAGCTAAAAAAGTCCCTATATGGACTAAAGCAATCACTGCAAGCCTGGTTTTATCAGTTCACTAAGGAGGTTAAGGAACAAGGATACAAGCAGGCCGGAGGAGACCACACGTTGTTCTATCAGCACAAGAATGATAAGGCCACCATTCTCATCGTATATGTTGATGATATTATATTGGCTGGAGATGATCTCGAAGAAGGCGAGAGACTAAAGAGAAAACTGGTGAAAGAATTTGAAATCAAAGATTTGGGAAGTCTCAGGTACTTTCTTGGAATGGAGATTGCCAGAAATAAATGTGGGATCCCAGTGTCACAAAGGAAGTATGTGTTGGATCTTCTAAAAGAAACATGAATGATGGGTTGCAAACCTACAGAAACTCCGGTGGAGCCAAGTTGCAAGAAAGGAATGAGAGACAGTGATCCTATAGACAAAGGTAGATTTCAACATCTAGTTGGGAGGCTAATCTATTGTCACATACTAAACCTAACATAGCTTTCATTGTTAGTCGAGTTAGCCAATACATGCATGCACCCACTGAAGAACATTTGGAAGTGGTGTTTTGCATCCTGAGATATCTGAAAGGAACACTTGGATGAGGCTTGTTCTTCAAAAAGGGAGATGAAAGAGGTGTAGAAGTATACACGGATGCTGATTGGGCAAGAGCTGCTGATGATAGGAGATCTACTTCAGGGTATTGTACTCTTGTTTGGGGCAATCTTGTAACGTGGAGAAGCAAGAAGCAATCCGTAGTTGCAAGGAGCAGTGCCGAAGCATAACTGAGATCTATGGCTCATGGAATTTGTGAGGTTTAATGGCTGAGAATGTTGTTAGATGAACTTAAGGTTGGAGTTACACTTCCATTGCGTGTTTATTGTGATAACAAGGCAGCCATAAATATCTCGCATAATCTTGTACATCATGGCAGGACTAAACATGTGGAAGTGGATCGACATTTTATCAAGGAAAAGATTTAAGAAGGAACAATCCTTATGTCATATGTCCCTACAAAAGAGCAAGCTGCCGATAATTTGACCAAGAGATTGTCTAGACCCTTATTTGAAAAATTAGTGGACAAGTTGGGCATGTACAACTTATAAAGCCCAACTTGAGGGGGAGTGTGGACGAATCTAGACTGATTAGGACCTATTTATGGTAATTTCTTAGGTCAAAGGAATATGTTAGGTTTATGCCTATTGTATTAGGAAATGATTATTCTTCTTTATTCTTTCCTTTTCTACTCTGTTTTCAGAGCCTTTTTATGGCCGGCTGTATTTCAATCTAAACAATAAGGGAATAAGAAATAAAGCAGTGTTTTCCGTTCACTGTTTTCTACCCATGTGTTCACAACATCGTAATCACCTCAGAAGAAATATGAAAAATGGTGAATCAGGCTGGTTGAAATTTTCAATAAGGGCACCACGATCACTGCCAGATGTATGCCCATCCAACCGTAGGTAACGATATTGTTTCCAGTTGAGATATTCCTCCATAACATCAAGTAGCCGAGTCATTGTGGAAAAGAAAAGAACCTATAAAAACAACCCAAGTTACCAGTCATCTGCACGTCCATGTCAAATCCAAAACTAATAGTTACAAAACAAAAAATGGCATAAAACATGGGAAGACATTTAAGGAGGGAGGAACATACCCTGTGATCCGTTGCTTTTAGCTTTGGCAATAGTCGATCTAACATCTCAAGCTTCCCACAAAGTCTAATAATAGGTGGAAGATAGTGTTTCGGTATAAACGTATCAACCTAAAAACAAACAATTAGAAAACAATAATATTTAGAGGAAAAACAACACTAAAAAGATGCAGAAAACATCTCATAAAACAACTTAGGGTTTGGGTTATGAATAAACATCAAGGCATCAAGAAATTTTTTTCTCCTTTTCCCTCCTTAAGTTTAAGGGCAGCAGTTAAATGAAACAGTAAAAAGAACATGCCTCGTCTGCATGAAGCTGGCTGAGATAGGGATGATTGCATATGTTACGAAGCTCCATAACAGAGTTGTGAACCGACCGAACCTGAGGAATATGCTCTAAGGTCAGAGAACAGAATAGTGGTAATCCAATAGATAGTGTAGTCTGAGTACCTTAGTTTTCAAGAGAAGAAACGTCACTAAAAAAGGATGAATACCTTTGAACTTCCAATGGACCCAAGATTTTCTTCCACTCTCTTCATCAGAAGCTTCTGATAAGCAGAAGCCTCACATCTTATAAGTCTCTCAATCTTCTCAGGTAGTTGATTTTCCACCTAACAAAAAGAATTGACTCAAAAGCATCATGTAGGAGATTGATTTCAACACCCGATAACTTTAATTCATAAGCCTGTGAAGTATGGATATATCATGGCGATGTGTAGACAATATGAATTATTTTTTATGATGGTACAATCACATGGTAAGAATTTAAACACATAAAGCTGCATTGCACGCTACCAAAAAGCAAGAAAATCTGAATTGCCAAATAAAAACAAAGTAAAAAAAATAAAAAATAAAAAACAAACAAACTTTCAAGTGGAAAATAGTACGGCTGAAAAGGAAAGTTATCGTTTTAGTACCTTGTGTTTCAGCCTCCGAAGTACAAATGGTCGAAGCACTTGGTGAAGACGATTTATGATCAAAAGATTTTCCTCCTCAGAAAGCAAGGCCTTTCTCGTAATTATCAGCCAATGAATAAAGAATAATTAGAAGGATGAATAAAGAATAACCAAGTTAAACAAAAGAAGAAGAATGAATAAAGAACATCAATTTCTTAAAACATCACTTACTTCATCCGCTGAATTATCACCATTACTCGCAAATGGTTTGTTGAACCACTGAGAAAAATCTTCAGATGAATTAAATATGTTAGGCAACAAAAAGTTTAATAGTGCCCATAACTCCTCAAGATTGTTCTGCATAAAAAAGGTAAAAATTACTCAGTGTGTCAAATCAGCGAGTCCACATCAAAAAAGAATAGTCCGCTTGTAAATTTGCCGTCTCAGTAAAAATGCTTGTTTCTTCTTGTGGAGAAGACAAGAATAAAGCTCAGATGAATAATTAAAATTTTTTTTCTTTTTCTTATAGTGCCAATTAACAACGACCATAGTGGTCAGAACAATATTGCAGGAATAGGAGTGAAAATAACAAAGAGAGAGGAACAAGAAAGGGAGCCTCTAACCTGGAGCGGAGTTCCAGTTAGCAACAATCTGTGAGAACTCTGATAATGCTTCAAGTCCGAATTTAGCTTGCAAGAAGCATTCTTGATACGATGGCCCTCATCAATTATAATATAATGCCAGTGAATCTTGCATAACTTTGGTCTGTCATGCTTGTTCATCAGATATTCATATGTCGTCAGAAGGACATTAAATTTCTGATGCACAATTCTTTCCCTGTGATATAGAGGAAAAGAAAAGTTAATACATAAAAAGGAAACAAAAAAGAATAAGTAGCTCTCTGGTGTTTCGGTCATTACTTAAATAATTTACGCCTCTCCTCTGGAGGTCCAGAATAGACGATCTTATGCACAGTGGGCGCCCAGAAGTTTATCTCTGACTCCCACCCAGGTAAAACTGAAGATGGCACAACTACTAGAAAAGGTCCTCTATCGTTTTTGGTTTCCATCAGGTAACAGATCAAGGAAATAACCTGCAAGCAAATATAGTCAGATCCAAACCCGTAAACTAGAAATAGAATGCAGTAAAAAAAAGACGGTCCCTATTTTGTAGTCAACCCATACCTGAACAGTTTTACCGAGGCCCATTTCATCAGCCAGAATGCCATTCAAATGGTTATTGTATAGTGAAACCAACCACCTCAGACCATTCATTTGATACCTGAATGCCAGAAGGTCGAATTACATGGAATTCAAAAAAATTGAAAATAAAAATAGATACAAAGTAACATTATTGCTGAATCACTATGAACAGGAAGCTCCACAACCACGTTTCACACACCCACACACACACTATTAATGTAGTTGGTATATACTCACTCTCTCAATTTTCCACCCTGAAGGCACGATGGCTGCTCTGCAATGCTCTCTTTTACACTGCAAAAACCATGAAGATTGTAAGATACTGAACAAAGTTATGTAATTCAATTTCTATTAGGGATTAGGGCAAAACGAAATATCACATGCCCATCCAAAAAATGAAAAAAGAATTCTTCAAGAGGAAAAACGAAACTTTATTCAATTTGTGCAGCAAACAAAAAAAGGAAGGATTTTCATTTTTGTTTAACAAAAAAAGAACTAAATAAAAACCCACCAAATTCCATTTTTAAGAAAGAAGAAAATGGAGATATCAGGCTGATTCAGTAACTATTACCAAAATATTGCAATGCGATAAAAGACGGTGAATCAAAAAAACGGCAACCAAGAATGTGACAAGAAACAAGTAAAGACAATAAATTGTTAATACCTATGAGCCATCATATAGTACTTTTCATTGCTTTCCAGATAATGCTGCAAAGAAGAAAAAATAAATAAATAACAGAATAAGTAATAGTCTTATTGTCTTTTACTAATGGAGTAATACTTGTAATAAAAACTTAACGTAAGAAGCATAGAGTAGGGAACTTGCCTTTGCCTGATCACTTTCATCTTCATTTTCAATAGCTGTTTCATTCTTGTCAGGAAAGCTTCCGGTTCCTATCTCACCCATATCATTTTCAAACCGCGTTGCCGTAGACTTTGCCTGCTGCAGCCTGGATCCTAGCTTTTGAAGATATTTCTCTGTCTCTTTGAGAAGTTGCTTTACACGATCTGATTTGGCATCCTAAAACATTTACAGAAAAGTCAGAACAAGAGAACAAGAATAATATGTCAATCTCATCATGTCAATTAAGCAACAGGAAGACAAACCTGCACCATCCGCAAATAACCCTCCACATCATTGATCTTTAATAAATTAATCTTTTCACGCTGGATTCTATCAATCTTTTCCCGATGAATGCGTTCCTTCCTTTTATGGAACTCCTTCGCATATTTATTGAAAACCTTCCAGCGTTCTCGCTTGAACTTAAATACATCGTCCAGTTTTTCCCTGTATTTATTTTTTGGTTAATAATTGAATAGATATCATCCTCAATCAACTACTTCCCAAAAATAAAATGGCAATAAAGGGGGCTAAGAGAAAAGTTACGTACTTGTGAACTTCTATCTCACCAAAGAACTCCTTTTGTCTCTCTCGGATTCTCTTTTGTCGCTCTTCCTTCATTTTCAGCTCAAACTTTTCCAGTTGTTTTATTCTCCTACCATGTTTATGTTTCTTCAAAGATTTCAAGCGATCGGCTTCAGGAGTAATTGGTTTAAAAAAATCATTCAGAAAATCACTGCCCAAATAAAACAACAAGTATCGTTAGAAATGAAAAGATTATTGAATGGTGATATCTTTTTGAGTGTAGCCATTTATACTGGGTAAGAGGGATCAGCACATCTGATTTTGAATAATGCTGCATGTTGCTATCTTAAGTGTGGAATGCCAGTGAGACTGCATGTGCAAATTGTTGAGCGGATGAAAATTGTGTATATTAGCAAACCGTAATTGATTTAATAAAGTTATAATGACCTCATCGAAAGCTTGACAGGGCATAACTTTCGATATCCCCCACACCCCCCCGGTGACTAAGTTATTTAGCACTTCAGCATTAGCGATAACGTGCAAGGTATATTGGTATAAAAGTGCAAAACACCCTCTATCTGAGAGATAAACTGAAAAATGAAACCACAATTATCCTAAGACTAATCAAATGTTATGATCGAACTGGAAAGCCCAATGAATAAATACTCCCTCTGCTCCAAAAGAACACCTCAAATTCTTCATTTTTAACGACACCATAAGTTTTTCTAAATACCCTCAAGGATCAAATAGTTGTTTCCAATTTTCAACATCACCAAATCAATTGCACAATAAGTTGGTGGGAAAGCATTGATGTATTTCATTCAAAAGAGTTCTAATCTTTAGAAGACAGACAATTTAATTTAAGACCTTGGTTCTTTTGTATGAGAACAGAGAACTGATAAACAAAAAATCTGATACGTAACCAAATTGGTGCATAAAAGAAAAATCAATAACCTCCGCAGTCGGTGTTGGAGCTCTAAGAGCTGCAGCTTTTTGAGTTCTATGACGCTCTTTGTTTTTGCAGATATGTCTTCAGATGAGCTCACATTCTCCTACATTCCATAATAAAACACAACATCAAACACAAGACAAGAACGGCAACACTAGGCCATAAATATACATTTGGCTCGATATCTTGCAAGTTGGAATATAATTTTGTACATATAAATGCGTATGCACATGCACATGCACAGGGCTAACTATCAATGGTCAAGAATGGAAAACGCTACGAAATTTTAAAATAAGAAATAAAAGGTTTAAGTGTGAATAGTTAGCAAAAAAGAAATTGTTACTTAATAGTTGAGAGGTGAAGACAGTCACCGTGGCATTCTTTCAAAAGAGCTATTGTCCAAGGCCCCAATATAATTGAGCATAAAATGGCAAGGCTCGAATCACAACAGACATTGCTTTTCAATACTAACTTGTTCAACATATATAAATGAGATATCCAGAGTGAACATTACAAATGATATTTTGGTATAAGCAGAAAGCTGTCACCAACACCAAGTCTCAAGCACAAACCTTTAGCTTGTGAAAACAAGTCGCAATTCTTTGCTTTGTCTTCTGCTGTTTCAGAATCCATTTTTGCTCATCCAAGAGTTTCCTTTTCTGGTGATCCATAATCCACTTTTCCGACATCGTGTACTTTGGAGAAGGTGGCAAATCAGTGGGTACAAAGGTACTGTCCTCTAATTGTTCTGCAGTGAAAGTAATATTATTTTAGTATCAGCAACCAAAAATGCTTTTTGCCTGTCTGAAAGCCTTTGATTCAAAACTATTAACATTTAAATTATCTGCAGTAGGGGCTACCACAATCTCATGTAACATGATCACTATGAAAAATGAAAACAATAGGAGACTTAATAATATAAAGTTACTTAGCAGTATGGTTCTCACCTTGTGATCCATGTTTTGGCATCATATTAGCATCCTTCAACATATGTATTGCATGATGATTATTGTCAATTCCAGAAACTGGTTTCCAGCGATCTCTCAAGGAAAGAGAAGATAAATTATTATCAACACGTATATTTCCTGAACTAGCAGTATTGATAAGTTTTTGGACTTGACTAGGTGCATTGTCTTTTCTTTCAGGCACCAAATCATGCTGAACAGACGATGCTGGAAGAACTCCCCTAGAAACCTCATCATGATTACCAACTGCGGTCCAGCCAACCATTTCAGAGCTTGTCTGCTTATTCACAGCCATTATGGAGACAGCTTGGTTGGCCCTTCCAACTTGAAGATGGCCATTTTCCATTTTGTCCCCAGGAGCACTAACAACTAAACCAGTCCTCACACCAGAAGAATCATGCTGTGATGCCATTGTAAGGCCGGCCTGTGAACCTGTGGATTCCTGAATCTGCATTTCAGCATCTGGTTTTCTTGAAGTTAGGAAATGTTTTCTTTCATCAGAAAAAACAGAATGGTCAGAGGGTTGCACACTTTTCTCCTCCATCTTTGAGTTCCCAACTTCTTTAGATAAGGACTCCGCATCTTGGAATCTTCCAACAACAGAGGAGGTGCCTGGAGGCATTTTATCAGTTTCCCTTGCATTGGTCATCTTTCCAAATGGCATTGTCATCTCCGGCACATTATTGGGCTCGCTAGAAGATTGCACTTTTCCTTTAGGGTCAACCAACTCCTTACGAGATCCCTCAACATTACCACCTGAAACATGAAGAGTTAACAACGAAAAATGGTCTTCACTAACAAACGCAGAAATAACATATACATTAAATCAGAAATTACTAACTGTCTTTAGGAAAGATGTTTCCAAGTGCAATGTCAAGATGCAGCTTCTTCAGCATCACACCATTTCTGCACATAGAAAAACAACTACTAACCACAACCGTACTAAGAGAAAGTTTATTGGAGCATAGTGTTCTCCCCTAAAAGGCTACCATAGAATGCTAATCTAAGGCGTATTGACCTGAAAGCTAAAAAGACAAGGCACTGGGCTCTCAGCTGCTTCAATTGTTGTTCCTTGAAAGCCATCCCAGCAGATACAGGAGTTTTTCCTGTATCTCTAGGTGTTGCACTTCTAAGCATATTCATTTCAGATACATTGTTTTGTCTGCCAGCCTACAAAACCATCAAATAGCAGGAGCAACTTAATGCATTGCAGCAAAATAACAATTCCACCAACAATGCCACATGCTGAACATAGTTTGGATAGGATCAACATATCCATATTGAAAGACAATCAAGAAAATAGAGCATCTTAAAAATCTAGCGGACAACCCAATACTTGTGCATGACAAAACACAAATTACGAGTCATAATTAAGCTTCTGATATGGAATAGCACCGCAAACCCAAACTAAGGACATCAAACGTAATACTTGTTCAGAACAAAACACAAATTGAGCCTGTGCTATGGAATAGCACCATAAATGCAGTTTCAGACGCTGTTTTTATAAATATGTGTTAGCAAACATTAATTGTTCAAAAGAAATATTTGCAACGCAAAATAAAGTGAATAGAGTTACTCTAATTTGATATGTTTACAGCGCATTATCAACAGGCCATTAGATTTTCAATAACCATAAAATGTGTGTTGCTGAATAATTATTAGTAAGTATTGAAAATAAATTAAAAAAAATAACTAAAAGTTCCTTTTACATGGTGCAACTGTACACATGTAGATAGTATTAGCAATACCAATGTTCAATTTGGTGATTTTACCACAGATAGTACCCAGAAACTGTTCATGTAAGGCAAACTAAATTGAAGACAATAAGCTTCTTAAGCCACACACATGAAATAAGAGGCCGGGGGGATAAGTTGGAAAGGGAAGGCAATGTAACTATGCTGCCCTGCATCAGAAATTATCACAAAAAAGCAACTTCGGAGGTATCGAAATCAAAACAGATGTGCAAAAACAAAATGACATCTTATGAAGCCTATAATCCAGTACAAACACAAACAGATATTACGCACCATCTCCTCAGTGAATAATGACTGAAATTTAGTACCTGAGCAAGTTTCCCTGCATCAGCCAACTTATTTGAACTTCCACCATCATGCTCCAAAACCTTTCCAGTGGTGAGGCTTGAACCACCAAAATGCATTGGACTTGAGAATCCTTGTTCTGTTGTTGGAAATGAACCCGAAGCTACAGGGACCCCTCCATGAACCTTTCCAAAAGAACCTAATTTTTTTTTTTTAATGAGTAGAGCCTAAAAGAGCCTAAGCTTTCCATGTATATCATCATGTCCAATAATTACTTACTGACTCATGAGACACTAAAACTGAGAACATTCTTTTATTACTATCTCTTACGCGAGGAAAAATAAATCAACAACTATTACCAGTCAAAATTTAGATTCTTTTCCATACTTCAATTTCAATAAATCCAATCAAGATATACTTGGCGGAAAGAAAAACAAATATTTTTTTTTTATGATGTACAATTGTAAACATAATATAAGAGTCTAACTCTGAAGGCACCAACCTTCGCTCCTAGTTTATTTCTACCATCTCCAAAGTTTTTGTTTCATACAAAAGAGTCAACATAGAATACTCCTTACCTGTTCCAAGAGATGGAGCAGCTGACTGCAGTGGAATTTCTGCATTTCCAGGAACAATGTTAGAAGAAAACCGAGGAACCTGAAATTTTTCAAATTGCAACCCAGTTTTATTTTGATGCCATAAGCCCATATGGTCATGACCCACAGAAGGTACTTGCTGCTGTGACAGGGGATTATGACCGGAGGAAACTTCTGTTTCTTCAGGGAATTTTGAAGTGGGAGGCCTAGTCATGGAATTGTTAATGCTTGCCGGATCTAACTGTTTTTCTGTCAAAGTTTGACCCTCTGGCTTGGGCCTAACCAAAGGTCTCATACCACCAGATAATGATGTGAATTGTTCCATAGGGCTGCTACCCGGATGAATATTAAAATTAGCACGCTCACCGCCTTTGATAGCAAAACCAGAAGATGATTCAACTTTGCTCATCTTCCCCTTCCTTGGATTAACTGCTGTATTACGAGCATCAAGTTGCTGAGCATTGTCATTTTGTGGTTCTGCAGGTACTGATGTATCTCCCCTCTTTCTCTTAGTGGCGGTCTTCTTGCCATCCTTTTGATTTTGCCTTTCCTGTGACTGTGAATTAGCTGACCTAGAGTCCAAACTGGATGGACTTTCATGGTCAAAAGATTGATTACTCCGATGAGTTCCAGGCCCTTGAAAATAATCATGTCCTGTACTACTTGGACCAACAGGTGGTCTGCTTGAAGCAAAGGGATCCATTTTGGACACCTCATTTTCAGGCAACCCCACTTTGGAATCTTTTGCAGCCCCTACAGTTTGGGAAGACCCTGCGTATAAACATTCTGGCTGCTAAATATAGATTCCAAAAGATTCTAGAAAGAATACGAACACACACATATATCTTTTTTATACATACATACATACATATATATATATATATATATATAGAGAGAGAGAGAGAGAGAGAGAGTGACAGACATCTAGAAAAATCAGATTAACTCTGCAATCTAGGAGCACCAATGGATGTTTTTGAAAAGATCATGTTATTACCTCCAAATTGCGTGGTTGCAGAATCAGCTGCTTGAGTTCCACTAGCAGCAGGAAGGCGTGACGACTTCAAAGCTTCAATATCAAGACCATGTTGATTGATGACGGTCTCCATGGCCCTTAAAGAAAGATAAGTTAAAACAATTAGGCACAAAAAGATGCAAAAGAAAGATTCAAATGACAAATCAATTAAGAGTTAAAATTATAATAAAATAAAATAAAACAACAACAAAACACATAAAACAAAACAAAGCTTATACCGCACAATCAATGCCATCATAAACGGCAGAGTTTTCTTTCATTGGTAAGATAAATAGAATGTATCATGGTTCCTACATCCTTCTGAGCTCAACAAATATTGAACACTATATTTTATGTTCTTTCCATTTAAACTGAGAACAGCAACACAGTCAAATATTCTCTTTAGTGACAGAGGTTTTTAAGCATGTATCGAATAATTAACTAAACTCGATTTACAATATTAAATCTACCTAAAATAATTTCCAAAAATAGAGAAAAACATGACCGAAATAATTCGAACTGGACATAAGATATTTACCTCGATATTACTTGATATGGCATGGAGTGTTCCTTCCCACTCGACTTCATGTGTTGCAATATCTGATATTTAACGTACCAAAATTAGAAACCGTGACCAAAAACAACCAAACCCTAGAAAGAAATAACAATTATTGAGATTTTTAAGTTACTACACTGACCACATAAAGTTTAGTGGCCAATTTAGATGGTTCATCTTTAGAATCTTGGATGAGTTTGTGCAGAAACTTTGCCGCCTCCAATTCGACATTATGCGAAGGCGCAGGCGCAGCCATCTTGTTTGAACTGAACATTATTTAAATAAAAAAATAAAAAAATAAAAAAAAAAAAGAAATCCCCAGAATATCAACTCAAGCTCTGACCTTTCTTCAATCAGGAACAAAATATATACTACGTCGTCAACTGAAAAATTTTCAAACCTAATTACGAAGTTCTGTTTACTTTCCAGTCACACCAAAATGTCGAACAATTTTTTCCCATTTCCAACAACGTGTCGATTATTATCCATACCAAACTATAAAAAACCACATAATAATGCAATTTCCCCGCACGAATTGTTACTAAATTTGTACGAACGCGCAATTCCTTAGCTCAAGTAAACCCAAATGCTACCGAAACACCTGAAAACCTAACTAACGAATCAAACACTGGGTAAAAGAGTTCGCAAACACCCATTTTCCATTAAAATCTCCGTAATATTTGGTTGCCCAGAAAATAAGAAAAATTCGAAGAATGTGTGACATTATGACCTTATTTGGTTTAACAATTTCTTCGGAAATCAAAGAAACTTACCTTATAATTAAGCCAAAAGACTCGAATAAGACTATAATTAGCCGAAAGCTTTCATATTTTCTTCGATCTTAGATGGTTCCGAGCTGATCTCCGATCGATCGAGTGATGCAGAGACAATGGAGCTCGATTAGAGAAGAGGGTTTGGTCGTTTTAGGGCTTTTCGGGAGACGAAGGAAAAGCACGGGAAATGATGATTGCCAATTCGAAGGAAACGACGCCGTTTTTCTTGCCTTAACAATAAAGTAAAGCCTTGAAAGGTCCGCTTGCTTCCTTTTTTTTTCTTCCCTTATTTCTTTTCTTTTTCCGTTGAAAAAGGGACTAATTTAGGAAAAGAAAAAACATTTTTTAAGGATTAATTATATATTGATTATATTTTATACCTTCTAGTTTTAATTATTACTCAATTTATCCTTCTTTTCTTTCAAAAATATTAAAATATCCTTTAAATTTAACAAATATGTTTCAATCCATCCTTCATCAATTGTAGAAAAAAATAAATATATCCTTAATTAATTGAATTGTTTACTTAAAAAATCATTAGAAAATTGAAAATTATTTTAATTTTAACATTTTAAAGACACAAAACTCACAATTGTTTCAAGATCTTTGTTGATGTGAAGATCTTTATCTTCACATCAACATTTAACATTTAGTTGTATCTGAATAATTGACTTTATACCAACTGACTCTTTATTTTTTTAAAATTAAGGTATAAGCGAGAGCAAAACAATAGTTTGAGGGGATATTTACGAAATTACACTAGTTCAACAGGTTTTTTAAACAATTTTATATAATTTAGAGGTAAAATGAAAATTTTCAAAATTTAAGGGCATTCAATTGTTTACGTAATTCAGAGGACATAAAACATCTATTCCAATATTTCGTCATTTCATTTCTTGAATGAGCTCTTTGAATCGCGTTATTCTGGGATTTACCAATATCATTTTGTAAATTTCCCTCAATAAACCCATTGCAAAATGAGTTGAGTTTGAAGGGTTTAATCTTATTTATTAGAGGGTTTATATGGTTGGAACTCTTTGAAAGTGTAAGTGTGCGTTCATTTTACTAACTTTAATTTTATGATTTGAGTTGAGAAAAGTGATTTGAGTTATTTTTAATTGGAGTTGTAATGTGAAATTTGAATTAAATATTTAGTAAGAGATTGATGTGACATTTAAAACTTAAATTTTGTGTTCACTTGCATAAATCTAAACTCATCACTTACACAAGATATTGCATTGGATGTATATTAAAAAATGAAGAACATTCATCTTCTGGACCTACATAAGCCAATGTTAATAGTCTTGCAATGTAAGATGCATAAACATGTCTATATATCAAGTAACAAAACAATGCAACAATTGTTGTAAGTAATCACCCACGGGCATATGCAGAGGCACAAAACAATACAACAAACAAAATCCTGAAACAACATGGGACACAAATGATGACACGTTTGATAAGATTTTAGTGGAACAAGTTTGTTAAACTTTATGGGGCCTTTGCTATCAACAACATCTACTCAAATACTAAGTTCAAATATAAAAATGGCAATTATTCAAATAGATGAATACAAACAATGATGTAAACCATATTCGTGGAAACTCAAAGCTAGTCCGGACTTTCATCACTACCAAAGTGTCCCGGTTGCGATGGAAAGTGAGGCATGTAGAACGGTGTTTGGGGACTATACGCGGCCGGTTGTTGGGGATTGTAGTTTTGGGGAATATTAGGCATTGGTGGGACAGGTTGTGGTCCCCCAAAGTTTGGGGGCCGTGGCATATTGTTCGTGGGTTGTTGGCCAGAGAAGGGTGGCGGTTGCATATAGTTGGTGGGTTGAGACATGAAGTTGGGAAATGGTGGCTGCATAAACTGTGTCCCCATAGAGGTATGGGGGTTTGAGAAAGGTCCACATGTTTGAGTTCACGAGGTATTGATTATTTTTATCACGAATAAGGTACGCTGACTTTCACTCATTCTCACGAAAAGCTTCTGCACATTTGGATACCAAGTAATGGCCTCTAAAAAACTGATTGCGGTGTCGTCATCAATCACCATTTCCTTAACTATTTCCTGGCAGCGGTCCTGGAGATCATCACTAGCCCCAGCCTGATTCCCAATAAAGCTTTTAGTGCGACTACTGTGTTTGCTTTCTATAGAAGAGACAAGCCGGCCAATTAATTCCCTCACTATAGGATCACCTGTTACCCTTCGTGAGGACTTGGTTGATTTCTTGCCGATGGCTTTGGAAGATGAGGCAACGTTGAGATCTCTAGCTGCAATGTTCAAACTGGCGCACATGGTGGTAACGAAGCAATCATCGTTGCCATCTTCATCAGATGTCGCCTCTTCTTCATCGACTACGGCGATTGTACCCTCCCCTATGTTTGTTGGAGGATCTAATCCCTTCTCCAACGCCCCAGTTGCCCTCGTACCACCAAATGCCTCATAGTACAAGTCAAAGTTTTTAAAAGGTTGATTCTTGGCCGATTTGGCCCATTTCTTGTTCTGCATGTGAATGAGGAAACAAAATTACCCAAGTGTATGTGAACACCACAAGAACTAACTACCCTTAGAAGAGGGAGTTTAGAAATTTACCTTGGCAAATTCTTCCCAATATTCATCAGTGCACGTCACAGCACTGGTTATGGGGTCCCAGCTAAGTCTTGTGTTATTGCGTAACATAAGCTCGTGATCAAAGTTGGCTTTGAGACGAACTTTCATCTGTTGGACTTTCGCAGGGGTCACTTGATCCTTAAAAAAGTCTAGCAATTCTTTTGCTCAATCCTCCCAAGTTTTAGAATTAGGCTTTCGTCCGTTCGTAGTACGATTGTAGGCAGTGAGTCGCATAAGCAACTCTTCTTTTTACCTTTCAGTCTAGTGAAGAGTGGACCTATCGTCGGTTCTTCCTCTTGGCATCTAATAAGTAAATTATGGGATCAAATGAACTCTAGACCTAAATCCAACTTCATAATGTTATGCAACCAAACAAATGTTTAAATTGATTTTGGGTTCAAACCTACGTAAACTCTCCAACCAAACAGGTTATAAATCAACCTCATAGTTACAAGGAATGGTATCAATGAGAACACAGGCTGATAATTGTCATTACTTAATAGACACAGCTCGTGAAGAGATAAGCAAAAGCAAAGAAACATATATAGCTAGGACCACTTTGAAGTCAACATATAACTTGGATTGTGAAAAAAACAAAGAACCTGAGGCAGATGGTGAAGGCATGCATCATATTTTTAACGTTCATACTATAATTTGAAAATTGCGTAACACTACACATGTATGCCAACAGCCAAATACCAATATTATTTTTTGTTTTTTTTTTTCCATTGTAAATTTCCAAGGTAACTATGTCTAGGGAAAAAAATTAGCCAGAACAATGTGAAAATTTTTTCTGGATTTGAGCATTCCAACTTCTTTAACAACTGTAGGACAAAATAAGTTAATTGCCATCTATTTCCTTTTAAGCCATAATTCTATCGAGAAACGTTTTTTTTCCTCTTTTTTGGGATAAAACAAGGTTCATCTTCTATAAAGAAACATTGTTTAGTAATATATCCAAAATAAGCTATCATGGTTTCTTATTATACATGTATTCATCCTGCCATGAACTTAAGACTTTTAATACATTAAAGCATGAAAAAAAAAGACTATACATTGAAAGCAATTCATATACCCCTCTTTCATTATTATCTCTTGTTTCTATTTTGGTTTTGTTTTTTTGTTTTGGAAGTGATTTCACTATCAAAGGTTAGGCCCTTTGCAATCTTAACAAAAAAGTAAATCATTGGTTCGTATGAGAACCATTATCACATGCTTTTGTCTTAAGCACAAATAACAATCCCAAAAAAAATTATTCCGCCCATATAATAGTCCGTTCTAATGTTTTATTTTTTTCTTCTTTTGGTAATTTAGTTTTTCTCTAATGAAAGGAGTTTAGGCCAACTTTTCTAATGTGGTAGTTGCAGAGTTGCTCCTATAAACAGAGGCTCTTATAATCCAAAAAAACAATCATATCTTCTTGTAACTGATGTGTGTGTTGTTTCTCTACATGCATGAAAACGCCAATCAAACTTCAACCATGCATTTGTACAAATCACCTTAAGAATTGCAAAACAACATTCAAACGACAATTGGCCACATTGCTTAGAAATGGAAAACGACAATCAAACAAGGGAAAGCCACTCAAAACGACAAGCATCGCCAAGTGCAAGAACAAACATCAATAGGCATGTCCAGAAGCAATGGAAGGTTAATAATCAGTATAGGGAAGGCCTTACCGTGTTTGATCCGGTCGAAGATAATGGTTGATTTGCTTCGACAACGGCCACACGTGACTGTGTTAGACGTCACTATGGATAGGGATACTAGCACCGATAACATAATCCTCTGTTCCAGTAAGCACGTCTCGGAGGTCAGAGACGGTGTTTGGCACTACATCGACTCAAGATCACAACCAATAGAAGACGCCGGTCCACTCGTGATTCATCAATCTCTCTCATGTTGAATCTCCAAGGAAGACTGCCGACAACTGAAAAAAGGCCCAACGGGAAGAAAAGGGGATGCAGCTGTCTGGATTTTGTTCACTGGGGATGGGTTTTGACCGAAGAATATGGAAATTTTGCAGGAACCCAAGAACAAACGGTGGAGGTTGTCAGATTTTGTTGGCTTCTTGACGGATGGAAGCTTCCTCGTGAGTGAGGAAGCAGACAACCATGAAGAAAGGGGATGAAGCTCTCTCTTCAAAATTTTCACCGGGGATGGGTATTTGACCGGAGAAGAAATTTTCTCAGGAACCACCTAGAACGAGACACGGATTTGAGGGGACCTTGGCTTTTCGCAGAGTGGAAGCTTTCTCGTGAGTGGATGCAGAGCAACGTGAAGAAAGGCAAACCAATGGGCAAATGTCAGAAAATGAATCTTTACACTGTACACATTAATTCGAGTAGTTGGGAGTTTGAGGGGGAGTAATATTCCCTAACTCGAATTATTATTCCAATTTCAAACTCCAATTCCCAAAAGTCAATGCCAATTTCAGCCCAAATTTCAATTGGAGTTGGGTCATTTCGAATTTAGTGTACGAAGTGAACACGCCCTAAGAGTTTAAACACTGCACAGTCTAAACATCTTGTGGAATCACTATGGGTATGTTTATTTCACAACTCAAGTTAAGAACCTGAGAATTAGGGTTTCATTCATTTTACCGATTTGAGTTTTCAGTTTTAGGTTTTTACAGTAAAAAATTCTCAGAAAATGTCACATTTAACTTTTTCTACTACAGTAAAAAAACTCTCAAAAAATGTCACATCTTAACTTGAATTAAAAACTCGAACACGCGAAGTGAACGATAGGTATGTTTATTTCACAACTCAGATTAAGAACTTGAGTTATGTATGTGAGAGAAAAGTATTATAGTAAAAAATTCAAATTTAAATTTTTATGAGAGAAAATACTATAATAATAAAATTTGAGTTGTAACTTAAATTATGAAATGACCAATGTCTATTTAAATCTATTTTGAAAAAAGAACCCCCCCTATTTTCCTTGTTGTATCTATAGGCAATCTTTACCGTTCATCCTTTTAAAATAGTGCACTAATAAAGTAAGGTTAGGAGCCGTTTGATTAAAATTATACGGTAAGAAAGTTATTGTTGTATCATAATGGGTGAATTTAAAATTTATTTTTGCTTATTTTTTAAAATGTTTTTGTACGTTTTTTGAGGTATAAAAATGAAAACAGTCTATAAACCATGTTGGTTTAGTAAATATTTTGAAAACGAAAATGAAATAAAAAATAGTGAGAATGGTTTTTATGAAAGAATTATAAAATGGTTAAAAGTTATTTTCCCTTTTTTATTTTCATTTTCTAGTGCTTATCAACAATGATATAATATATTAATTAATAATTATAACTAAACACGATTTCACTTTTTTATTATACTCAAAATAATCTATTAAAAACTAACTAAATACAATTTTAGAATCAATCTAAGAATGACTCTCAAAACAATCTCACTTTTACTTTTGTATTGAAAACAAAATCATTTTAAAAACGTTACCAAACGAATCCTATGTGTTTTAACGCTCCACATGAGATTATGAGTCGTTTGGTAAAGGGATTAGAACAATGAATTGAATTATGATTCATGATTCGTTACAATATTTTATTTCATAAAAAAATACACGTAAATCGAGAATAATTATGAATCATGATTTTAAATTCATAAATCAAACATCCACGTAACATATAATGGGTATCATTTTTTTTTTTTGTAAATACTCATTCTATGTTTTATCCTCTACCGGCGCCGGCAATCTTCCTCCTCCCTTGTGTCGGCGATCTTCTTTCCTCTAGAGCATTAACATGAGATGCCTCTTGCAAATCGCACGCAACTGCTGTAGGAAATGTACTCCTTTCTCTACGATTGGACTCTTCTCTGCTAGATTTCACACTCGCTGACTTCTTCATCTTCTTGAGAGTTTCATCGGCGCCGACACTGGCTCTCTAATCATTAGCTTCATGTTAGCCGATCTCCTTTAATCTTTTTGTTTTCTTTTGTTCTTCTGGTCACAGCTCTTTTTATGATGAATTTTAATTTTTTTTAAAAAATAAGGGGTTGTTGTTTTATAGTGTAAATTGAGTGTAGTTTTTGAGTTAAATTTGAGTTATAACTTAAATTGAAGTTAGAACTTAATAAAGTTAAGTAAAATTAAATAAAATTAAAATTTTAAAAAATGTGAATTTAAATAAAATTAAAATTTAAATTGTCTTTTTCTTAAATTTTTTAGACAAAAAAAACATGCTTTAAATTATTTCGAGTTCAAGGAATACTTCAGTGCATATAGGAGCACTGTATCGGTAATGATCAATTATTTCGACTCCTAAAACTTGCTCTACGGGTGCACTATTTTAGGAGATGCACCGTAAAGATTGTTATATAAAGTTAAAAAGAATAAAAATATTAAAATGTCAATCACCTCATAGAAAAATAAATAATGTACGTTTTTTATTATGTAAAAAAGGAAACGTAGTTTTTTAAAGCAACATTATACATAAAAATATGAGATAAATTTACGTTTGGGTCCTTAATTTAAATCATAATTTGTGATTCGTTACACTATTTTTTTTCATAAAAAATAAACGTAAATTAAAAATGATTCTAATCTCATAATTCTAATCTATAAACTAAGAGTCCATTTAGTTTGTTAATTCGAGTGTTTAATTTGAGTTGTGATGTGATTTTATGTGAGAATTTTTTACTGTAATAAAAAAGTTAGATGTGACTGTTTTTTAAAACTTTTTACTGTAGCAAAACTCAAATTGTAAACTGAAATCGGTGAAATGAACAGCGCCTAAACATTTACTTGTAAACCTCAAGAACTATTCGTGGATTCAACCCTAAATAATATTTAGGTTAAAGAATAAACCGATAATAAATAATATTTACGTTAAAATAATTTTCATAAATCATAACGGGCATTTTCATGGAAAAGAAGAGCACGGTGGGCTCTACCTCATGGCAGTGGGTTCATTCACAATGCGGGTGGGTGTATCTGGCACAAGTGTAACAAACTCGCATCACGTGGCCTCAGTTCTACAAAACTTTGATCAAGTTTTAATGATGCCACGTGTCGACATATCGTTTGCTTTGCTAATGTAAATGGTATAAATTTTCGCACTAAATATATTCCCACTTTTCAAAATTGGTAACACCAATGTTTGGAAACACCACAAAGCTTAAACCACACTGGGCTTCTTTTATTCCAATTCCCATTTGATTTTCAATCAAAATTTTTAATTTTTTCTATCTTCCCGCTCTCTCTCTCTCTACAGTTCCTCTTTTTCTCTCTCCACCTCTTTTTTTCTCTCTCATTTTGACTACTACCAATCCCAAAAGCATTCTCGCTAAAAGCCATTTCAAATCTCCACAGTTTTCTCCACAACTCTCTCGCTTTCTCAGTTTCTTCCTCAAAATCTGAGGAAAAGAGCCGAGCTACAATGGATCAATACCACGTCTATGGAGCCATTGGACGAGGAAAATACTCGGTAATACAATTCCTTCGCTTTCAGATTTTTCAGATCAAATCTTCTTGTTCCACGATTCAGTAGATTATAGCTTTTAATTCGATTTTTTGTTGTTGTTGTTGTTGTTTTTTTTTTGGGAACTAGTGCAGACTGTGTATAAAGGGAGGAAGAAGAAGACAATCGAGTATTGCGCCATTAAGAGCGTCGATAAATCGCACAAGAACAAGATTCTCCAAGAAGTAAGCTTTTACTTTCTCTCATTTTGCTCGTATTTTGTTTTATCGGTTTCCTTTTTTGCCCGGTTACGTAATCGTGTGGCTTTCGCATAATTTTTGTTTTTTGTTTTTTTTTTGTCGGTAATTTTTGCTTGATTATGCTGTTTGCAGGTTAGGATTCTGCATTCTCTTGGCCACCCAAATGTTTTGAAGTTTTATTGTTGGTTAGTTTTGCTCCATATATAGCAGTTTTTGTATATCTAGATTTTTGTTTAGGTATGGATACTTGTGTATATACGCTTCAGTCTTGGGATTAAGTATTAAATTATGTGAATTTTGATTTTTTTTGGGCTCAAATTCTCCTTTAATTTGTGCATCAGGTACGAAACTTCAGCTCACTTGTGGTTGGTTTTGGAGTATTGTGTTGGAGGAGATCTCAGAACTTTGTTACAGCAGGTAATAATGAAATTTCGGTTTAATTTTGGTGTGGAGTTTTTGTTAATTGATACAGATAGTTGTAAATAATCACAACGGTATATATGAATGCTTGCTTAGCTCATGTAGCAACAATTCAAATGCTGTATGATAAAATTTCTTGTTTTCTTAAAAAAAAAAAAATGCTGTAAAATTATTGAGGTGGGTTGGGGTGTTGTCGATTAAGGTCAGCGTTTTGATATATCAAATCATGGTGATCTTGTTTCACGGAAAAATACTTTGTAAAAACATGTTAATAATAGAATGTTTAGTCTTTTTGTTGGGACCCTGTTTTCAGTTAAACTTGAAGTCTTGAGTGAATATTGGGTTGCCAATTTCATAATTTGTGCATATTTGGCAACTTATTTTGATTCGGTCTGAAGCTTTGTTTGTTTTGTACCCTGACATAAAACCCATCGTCTAGAGTAGTGATGAAAAACAGATGAAGCTTTTCGCCGTTGTTTTCCTAAAGTTTTATGAATGGGTGCAGGATGGTCAGCTGCCGGAAGATTCAATCCATGATTTGGCTCATGACCTTTTAAAAGCTTTGCAGTAAGTATTATTTAATAGCTTCATTATTGTTCAGCTTCTTAATCGAATTGTACACGTTTTATTCTTTTGAGCTGCGTTCTGAATACGGTAATTTGCATTCAGGTTTTTACATTCAAAAGGAATTATATACGGTGATTTGAAACCTTCAAACATCCTATTGGATGAGAATGGGAGGACAAAGGTACTATTTTCGTGGAATTTTTATCTGGTCGGTTTATTTGTTTATTTAATGTTGTTTCTAAACTTAAAACCGGCATTCCTTTATCTTTTTACAACAGCTATGTGATTTTGGCTTGGCTAGAAGACTGAATGAAATATCAAAAGTCCCTTCTTCCTCGGTAGGTCATTTCATTTTCTTGTTACTGTTGTAATTTTGGGTTTCAAAACTTATTCATTTTATGTTTTTACTAAATATGTTAATTAATCTAGCTTCATCTTAATGCACATATGCAGTTGCCACAAGCAAAACGAGGAACCCCATGTTATATGGCGCCTGAGTTGTTTGAAGATGGAGGAGTACATTCATATGCATCTGATCTCTGGGCTCTTGGCTGTGTACTATATGAATGCTACACAGGGATACCTCCTTTTATTGGGAGGGAATTTACTCAGCTAGTAAAATCCATCCTCTCAGATCCAACTCCACCTTTACGAGGTTCTCCTAGCCGCCCTTTTGTAAATCTAATAAATTCTTTATTGGTAAAAGATCCAGCTGAAAGAATACAATGGTCAGAGCTTTGTGGGCATGCTTTTTGGAGAAGCAAGTTAATCCCTGTGCCATTACCACCTCAACCTGCTTTTGCTAATATGATAGGAATGTGTGATAAGCCATGTCTCTCAGAGCGTAATGGTGATAAACCTTCCCAAAATAGAACCCCTCCTAAATCTCGTGAAAAAGATGTAAAAGGAGCTCTCAAGCAGGACGAGAATCTAACATCAAAAGGTAGTGAGACACCTGTTAAGAGTACTCCAGGCAGTCGCAGAGCTCAACCAAAAGTTTCTGGCAGAGTTCTTGAAGAGAAGCAACGAAATAAGTCTGGTAATACTAGGGGTGTGAACCTCTTAAGACTCTCAAGAATAGCAAAATCAAATTTGCAGAGAGAGAATGACAAGGAAAACTACCGAAGGCCCATGTGTACAACTTCGGAAAATGATTCTGAAGTCAAAATTGAGAACACTGATATGGAACTTGATTTTAATGAGAACAATGAAGATGAAGGACATGACGAAGTTGATGGATCTGACAACCAAGCTTGTACACCTGAAGATAAGTTGTCTAACCAAAATCAGCATAATGGAAAAGTTGAAGACATGGAAATTGTAGAGCAATCAGACGTCTCAGATGAACCAAAAAAATTTGAGCAGGAATCATCTCAAGAACACATTGAAGTGGCTGCAACTCCACCACCTGCTAGTCCACAACTTAAGAATCAGAGAATCAAAGAAGGCGTGGAATCTGTTCTTGAATCTGATTCTACAAAATCATCTGATAATCTTTTACAGGTTCTTTGGCATGCAACAGATCTCTCGGTTAGACCTGTAATGCCCAGTAGAAAATCTGACAAAGTGCTTGATGCGATTCCTTCGCTTCCCTTTGAGGCATTGCAGGCATCTGAGTTTGCGAAAAAGTCTAAGGAGCATTTGGATGCACTCAATAATAAGATTATAGCCATATTACATGGAAACAGTAGCATTTCAGAGAAACAGAATGTAATCAGATACCTTGAGATGTTGAGCACTAATGCTGATGCAGCCAATATGTTGACCAATGGACCAATAATGCTCATGCTTGTTAAAATGCTTCGACAGTCTAAGACTTCGGCTTTGCGAATCCAACTTGCTTCATTGATTGGTTTATTGATTCGGCATTCTACTTTTATTGAAGACAGTTTGGCAAATTCTGGAATTTTAGGTTCACTTACTGATGGGCTAAGAGATAAACAGGAAAAGGTGAGGAGATTTTCAATGGCTGCATTAGGTGAGCTGCTATTCTATATATCAACCCAAAATGAGCATACCAAAGACAAGAATCCGTTAGAATCTCCATCAAAGGATACCCGGTCATCGGCTGGGTGGCAGGTTAGCTTCCAACTTTATTTTAATAAGCTCATTGTTTATGCACTGGATCATATCAAACTAGATTGCTCTTCGATGTTAACCATGTTTCTACTTCTCAAGTTAAAACCCTATTGTAATTTTTATTTAGTTAAACTTTATATTGTTTTTCTACATATGATTTGAGTACCATGAACGATATTTTTGGTTAATTTTGTATGTTGGATGGCTTGTTTCATTTACGCAATCTTTTTTTTTTTTTTCTTGGTTTAAATTTTACTTCTTGACATGCTTTCTTTGTAACAGGTTCCAAATTCACTGATCTCATTGGTGTCATCAATTCTACGAAAAGGAGAGGATGATATAACTCAGCTTTATGCTTTGAGGACTATCGAAAACATTTTTAGTCAAGGAGCGCACTGGGTGGCTCGTTTCACCAGCCTGGATCTGATAAATAACTTGTGTTATATATATAGGGCTGTTGGGAAACAGGAGACCATGAGGCTTACAGCAGGATCATGTTTGGTCCGCTTAGTTTGTTTCAATCCTCAAAACATTCAATCAGTCATAGAAAAACTCTCATTCAAAGATATGGCATCTGCCCTTGTCAAGGGTAGTCTAAGGGAGCAGCAAATCAGCTTAAACCTTCTAAATACGGCCATGATTGGAAGTCATATGTTCACAAATATTGGCAAGTATCTTTTACCATTAGCAGAGGATAAGAATCTTGTCCTGGGTATTTTGTCTCTTATTGAGCATGGAATTGAAGTTTTGAAAGGGAAGGCACTTGTTTTTGTTGCTCTCCTTTGCAAGAATGGTAGGAGGTGGCTACCACAATTTTTTTGCAATGCAAGATTTCTTTCTTTGGTGGACAGACTGGCAAAAGAGAAGGATCGATTTCTGCAGCAGTGCTTGGATGCATTCGTAAATGTTGTTGCCTCTACGATTTCCGGTTTATTGGATATCATAACTGGAGAAGTTCAGCAATTGATGGGAGGAAGACGCCATGGTCATTTTTCTGCCCTTACTAGTCGAGCTGCTCCAAAGAGTAATATTCAATTACTTCCAGTGGTTCTTCATTTTCTTGGAAGCTCATCTTTCAAGCACAAGGTGGTTAATGCTCAGGTGCTGCAACAGTTGGCAAATCTAATCAAACTTACAGAGACTCCTTTTCAGGTAGGTAGCTTCAACTGAGCAGATTGAGCATTTTCGATGTTTTCAAACTCATTTTAAGCAACATTTCTACTGAGTAGTCCTTTCAAGCTTTTAACTGGCTACATAACACTTTCGGATTTTAAAATAATTAAAATTGAAACTAATTTTTGAATTCTTACCCATTTCTGGAAACAAGGAATTAGAGTGTTTGAAATAAACACCCGTTATAGCTCTGGATGATTAGTGGGCCAATGGTCATCCTAACGTAGATGGTAAACTTGCTGTATTCATAGAGCCTTAAAAGAGAGAAGTTTAGTCTCAACAGTAAAGACAATCAAAATAAATTGGATGTGATTGACCTTGATCTGAGTTATCTATCTTTCCGTTTGACTTCCAGGGCAGGGATGACTTCCAAATAACCCTTCTCAGAATACTTGAATCTGTGTCAGAGGAATCACCTGTGATTGTTGAATGCCCTGATATTTTTATCCGTGAAATTCTCCCAAGTTTGGCCGTTCTGTATAAGGGCAACAAGGATGGTGACGCCAGATTTTTGTGTCTGAAAAATTTGTTCGATATTATGGTTATTCTCTTGAACGAAAGATTTGAAGATGATCATCGGTTGAAGGGTTTGGAGGCCATTTCCAATAAGCATTTCCTCCCTCTCTATCCCTCCTTGATCGAAGACGAAGACCCCATTCCCATGTATGCACAAAAGCTTCTCGTGATGCTCATCGAGTTCAACTACATTAAAATTTCTGACATTCTACATGTAAAGACAATTTCGCAGTGCTTTGAGTTCTTGCTTGGTGATCTCTCAAATGCAAATGTTAGCAATGTCAAGCTTTGCCTTGCTCTGGCATCTGCTCCTGAAATGGAATCCAAGTTACTCTCCGACTTAAAGGTGGTTAGGAGGATCGCAAATCTTTTGGAGTTCGTCTATGCAAAGGATATGGAAGACTTTCTAGAACCAACACTTGGCCTCTGCAAGGCTTTTCTCCTCCGAGCAGTCACTGGCAGGAGAGACTTCATCTACACAAAAGAACCTGCTCTTTTAGGTGATTGTTCTCCCGAAGCATTCGGCGCAGTGGATCAGCAGCATGGAATAAGAGATATCGCAGACTTTGGAAGCAACGTTTCGGTTTTGCTTGAGTTGTGTGGTCTCCAGGGAGCAACCATGGCGGATATAGCTTCTGAATGTGTGATCTTGCTGCTCAAAGCCGCTCCAAGGGAAGCCACTGCTGGTCTGCTAACCAAACTCCCCAAGGTCAGCGCAATTCTTGAGTCATGGAGTAAAGGCATATCTCACTTACTGGTGCAGCGAATGCTACACGCCCTTGGCTACGCTTGTAAGCTGTATTTGTCACAAGCAATGATACTGTCCATATCGATACCTGAAGTTTCAAAGATTGAAGCCATTCTGTCTGAGCTCAAAAGCTCTGGAATTCCCGGTCTAGCCAATGCTGCTTCGCTTGTTGCCGTGGAGTTACAGCGCCTGCCTCGCTGCATTTGAAATCCCGGCAATTGTACGGTCTCTTTTCTTTACCCCCTTTTTATGTTTCTTTGGGACCGAAGAATTTAAATAATGTGATTCAAATCATTTTTTAATTTTGTTATATTATTTTTTTATAAAAAATTTAAATTTTAAAAATTAAAATTATGAATCATAATTAAAATTATGAATTAAATTTTAGTTATTCAAATTTAAATTTTTAATTTTAACTAAATTTTTTTTTTTTAAAAAAAAAATTTAAAATTTAAAAATTTAAATTATTCAAATCATCATTTTAAATCATTAAATACCAAATTTTTTACAACTCAAATTTTAATCAAAATATTTTAACTAAAATTTAAATTTTTTTTTAAAAAATATTTTTTTTCTCAAATTTATAGTTAAAATTCAAATCATCATTCTTAAAATAACATTTTAATACTTATTTATTTTACAATTTTGAATTTTATTATTATAATATTTTTTATTATAAAAAAAATTAAATTTAATTTTTTTATTATAATTTTTTTTTCTTATATAAATAATTTAAATTTTAAATTTGAATGTAAAATAAACGTATCTTAATTGATTTTTCTTAAGTAAAACATTTCTTATTTTCATGCAGGAACTTCAGAGTAATTGATCTTTTTCAGAAGAGCATGAAAGAAAGACATGCATAGTATATCAGATGACTGTATAGGGAGAAGGTCAATGACTCATTTTGGCGAGTCAACAAAATCCTTCTCTGCCTAGTATTTTCAATTACTTTTTGCACGTCTCGGGCCATAGTTTAATCACTGTATACCTTGTATCTCCGTTCTCATGTAATTCTTCTTTTTTTTTTTTTTTTTTAATTATTCTTTTTGGGCTCTGTTAGAACTTGAATTTGAGAAATTCGCCAAAAGTTCTGTACTCTTTTCGCTATGTATCAATCTTTGCCTCATAATATCCCATTTCTCTTTATTTTTTTTACTAGAATTTAAACAAGAAAAGAACCCACTGATCAAGTCGTGCCCTGAAAATTATAAACGGATTCATCCTAATTTACATGGGGTATGAACAAATTAATCATTTTCTATTATTTCTTGCTCATTTTTTTCCGAGTTTGGGACGGTTCTATTTGGTTACCGTGGCAATTTTTCTTCTCACTTATCAATTCGAAGTCACGTGATAAATGATTAAATTCCTTTCAGAAAAAGAAAAATAAGTCACATGACAAACTGGGAAAAAGGAAAAAAGGAGAAAAAATAATAAAAGCTCAGATTGAGGTTTCGTACGTAAAACTTGTCCAGATTGAAGTTTATTATATTAAGAAACGTTTGGTTCATGAATTAGAATTATGTGATTAGAATTATTTTTTATTTACGTGTATTTTTTATGAGAAAAAATACTGTAACGAATCACGAACTATGATTCGAATCAAAAAACGAATTTAGGTACCAAACATCCTATTTGTCTAGTTCGTTTTACCATTCAAATTATAATTATTATTGTATTTTTTTTTATAAAAATTTAAATTTAACTTTTTGTATTATAATTTTTTCTCTCACTTAAATCATTTTTTCAACTCAAGTTTTTTAACCCATAGGTAAAAAGAAGGGACCTTTATCATTGAGAACCAATTAGTTTCACTAACTTTACTATCTATTGTCAACCAAGTTGGCTTATTTGTTCGTTACCAATTTGAAGTGGCAGATTGCATTGGTATTTTTTGTCTTAAATCAAAATTTTTTAATGTATTTATTTTCGTTTAGTTTATCACATGGTTATAGATGATTGAACCGACGAGGCTGGTAATAATTAATAGCTACTTTTCTTATTTGGCTTGTGAGCCCATCCACAAATTTCCTCCCAACTTTTTCAATGATTTCCAAATTACCGACTCATCAACAAACTGACACAGTAAAGGGTGATTTTTGACATTCTAGCCATATTAACTCAATCTAGTTCCTTAGATTCCGGATTTACAGAATACGCCAAGAAATTATCAACAAAAAAAAAAAAAAAAAACAGAATACGCCAAGATCCACGGGACAAATAAAAAACAAAAAACGAAAGACCCAAAAAGAACCATAAATCATTTCTAAACCCAAAAAAAAAAAAAAAAAAAAAAAAAAAAAAAGTCTACTCATCCTTGTCCTTCCCCCAAACATGCCAACCTGTATTTCTCATCATCATCCAGTTCCCACCCGCCACGTGGCACGTGACCCCACCTAGGTGCCTCTAGTCATACCTTTAAAAAGCCCCAAATCATAACTTCCACCAAAAAGCCTTCATCCCAATCCCTCTTCAGTGTTTTTTTTTTTTTTTTGCCCCTAGGAAAACTCTCTCACAACACTCAAAAACAACACAATATATTTAGCAAGGCACTCTCCACTAAGCCACATATTGATACCTTTCATCATTGGCAATGGCCTCTTTTTGGTTCCATTTAGTACTAATCATGGCCTTCTCAGCCTCACCTTCCCTTTCTCTTTCTTCTCAGCTCAATTCTAAAGCCTCAACTCTCCCTTCTTCCCCTCCAATACTCTTCGCAAACCCACCTCCTTCTTCTTTCCAAGAATTGTCCCCGGAGATCACCCCACTTTTGCCTTCACCCGGTGGTGTTGTGCCGACTCCAACCTCTTCCTCTGTTTCCACCATTCCCTCCAATCCGAGCCCTCCGAATCCCGACGACTTCGCCGCGTTGGGGCCCGCATTTTCGCCGTTCGGATCAATGCAGGCGGTTTCCACAGCACCAACTAGAGGCTTACTTAACTCTGCATACTTGGCTGCTTTTGCTTGTTTAGCGGCATGTGTATGGCTTTGTGCAGCTCCTTAAGGATGTGAATTAGGGGATAATAAAAGTCTCAATTATACTGTTTAGATTCTACTTCCCACTTCTTGGTGTTTGGTCATTTCCCATTCTTCGCAGTCTATGAGATGTGTGGTACTTTTCTTTACCATTTTCTCTCTTTTTGCTAGAAATATAATGTATGTAGTTAGTGCTCCAGAAGTCCCTCCAATTCTACAAAAAATTTTGTACTAAAAAAGTATGTAAATCCCAGTTGTACTTGAGAAAATTTTCTTCTGACTCATTAAATTCATGCTCCCAAAATTGGATGTCACGTGAGGGGGAACATTGTAATTTTGAGGCACATCTACATGACCTAAAGTATCATCATTATTATTATTATTATTATTATTATTATTATTATTATTATTATTATTATTATTATTATTATTATCTGCATTTGACACCACCAAATCACCATCAATTGAGTTTTACATTAGTCACATGAAGGGCAATCAATCTAAGCTTTTTAAAATTGTTCATCATCAAGTGGCCTTTTAGGTGGCCTGTTTTGTCTGTTTCCACTAATTAGCATCTTTGCTACCAACCTAGCACTTTCACCCTTCTTTGCTACCGGCCTTTTGTCTATTAGCCCAAGTTTTAGTCCACTATTCACATTGGATTACAACTGTTTTTGCACTCATTTCACAGCTCAAGTTATTAACTTGAATTGTATATGTGAGAAAAAAAATACTACAGTAGAAATAGTTAGTTTTAATTTTTTATAAGAAAAAATACTGTAACAATAAAAATGAGTTGTGATTTGAATTTTGAGTGTGAAAAGAAATTAAGGCAATTATGCCAATCCAAATCTATGTACAGTATGCAACGGCTTTATTTTGACCATCGAATGAGAAATCACAACTTTTTCTTTTTCCAATATTCTAAGATGTATTTCAAACTTGGGATCTGATACAAAAACATATGGTCTCATAGCCGCAGAACTGAAACCATATTCTTATTGAGAAAGCTGATTTTGAGGTGACTATGGGATGTGTCATTTTAGTATATGTCTGTAGTTTATATTTTATTAGGGGATTTAAATGAACAGGAAAAAACTAAGGAGATTAAGAACAAGGTGCTTAATCAATAATCATCAAGCGCTACAAAAGTTCACAAATTTAATCAAACTTGGGGAGCAAATTCATCGTATTCAGTAGTTTGAAGCATGCATTTTAAGCAACATTTTCACTGATTAGTCTCTTTAGTTAATATAAAACACAATCAGATTTCAAATAGTTAAGCAGACGGTAAACTTATTTAGTATTTGTGGAGCCTATACAGCAAGCAAAATTAGTCTCAAACTAAAAGAACAACAATCATAAACTGGATGTGGTTGAGCTTGATTTGAGTTATCTGTCTTCGAATGACTGTGATTTTTGAAAGCCCTGATATTTTTATACGTGAAAAGTTTGTGTTCTGTATAAGAAGAAACGACGATTGTGACGCCAGATTTGTGGCTGAAAATTTTCTTTGATGTCATGGCAACTCTTTTAAACGAGATATTCAGGGATGAGCATAGGTAGAACTTAGAAGGATTCGGAGACCATTCCAACAATAAGCATTTCCTGTGTCTCTCCCTCCTTGATAGCTGTGCTTTTTTACGAAGAAAAATTGATTAGTTGCATAATTTTTTAAGTAGATTCTCTAGTAAGCATAGCGTACCGGTAAGATAAGTTTTTTTAACCGTTAAATTTACATATTATTTGACTTTTATGTAATTTTATATAAATTTAACGGACAAAAAACTTAACTTATCAGTATGTTAACGTACCTGAGAAGGTTTTAATTTTTTAAAGTTATAAGATTATTTTTCATTGAATTGTACGATGATCAATCACAATATATAAATGGTCAATCGCTGATTAATATTGATTAAGTATTGACTAATATAGATTTATTCAATCAGTGTTGAAACACCAAATTAATTAGTAATAAGTCACAAATCATTCAGTCAATCATTAACTATTTTAAAAACTAACATTTTCCTTACCTAGGTTATTTACCAAAAAAAACCTTAAAAAACAGCCTTTTTTTGGAACTTTGAGAACGGAGAAATCTAACTCTTTATTTTACAGTAGATTTAGGTGTGTAATTACCGTTAGGTTATACCTGCAACTATAAATATTAAGTTATTTTTATTTAAGAAATAAATATGATGTTTCTTTTTTTTAAAAAAAAAATTCTAAACTTATTTTCATAACTAATTGGCTTGTATTGTAATTATAAATAGTGATGGATAATAAACTGAAATACTACATACACTAAAAAAATTATTACATATAATCACATTTTACAACCCAATAATCCCAACCAACAGGAAAGTTAAGAATTTTTCGTGCAGTATCTCCCATGGATGTCAAGCGATCTTCTTTTGTGAATCCTCGCTCGAGTTTATCTAGTTTTTTCATTAATGTAGGAATTCTATTTAGAAGATGGACGACGATGATCCACATAGCATTGATTTTGTCCAGCGAGCGAAATGACAAAAAAAAAAAAAAAAAAAAAAAGAAAGTCCAGCAGGCAAATATTTTCCCTTGACAAAAGTTAGTTGGTCCAGTTGAAATTTTTTGACTCTTCCCCTCCTGATTTGCTATCCAGGAGTGGAGTTTCTGTTTGTAATTTTTATGCGTAAATCAATCCATGGTGTTTACTTCAAAAATGCACGATCTTTGCTTTGAAAATGCAGGGCTCGTTCAGTATAAATATATATATGAGACGTTTAGTTTATAGATTTAAAATCATAATTCATAATTTAAATTTTATATAAAGAAAAATAATATAGAGAATAAACATCTCATATTAGTATATACTCAAGCACTGGTGTTGAGAAAGTACGAGTTTGGAGTATAAAATAAAATGCTCCAAAGTGAAAGAACCTCTATACATATCTGTTTCCTTTGTTGGATTACAATATATGTTTTTTTGTGAGTCACCAAAATATGTTTGCTGAGGTTTAGATGCACAAGTACATTTGATTACAAACACAACAATGAATTCAATTGAAGTCTTGGGTTTTGAATAACAAGTTAAAATAAAATTTAAAGTTGAAACTTAAAAGAACATAAACTTAAATAAAGTTAAAATTTGAGGTTGTTTTTTTTTTTTTTAGTTTTATAGACAAAAGAACATGCCCGAAGTCTTGGGAACAGCAAACTTTTGTACCAAAATCCAATTTACCAACAGACTCAACAAATCTGTTTCTTTTTATTTTTATTTTTTATTTTGTGGGAAGCATAAAAAAAAAGAAATTGGTGAGGGAGGAGGTTAGTTTCAATGCATTTTTCCTAGTTTCATAAGAGAAGTTCCTGCAGAAGTTTGTGCCTGAACCAATGGAGATGTACAAATTACACATTGAAAGGAAGCAAACATTGCAAGGTATGGGAAGTATGCTGAAAAGAGTGAGATAAAATAAAACTTTTTTTAGAATTTTAGTTATGGTTTTAATTATGTTTTTAGATTTCAAAGGCATTTTTGGTTTCGTACAATGCTATGTTTGGTAAGAAAGAAAGAAAATATGATAAAAATGAAATATAAAAGTGATGAAAAATAAAAATGATGGAAAAAAAATTGATTTTCTTTTATGTTGTTTGATACGAAAAGATGAAAAAAAAACTTATTTTCATTTGTTTGATATTGAAAGTTAAATTGGAAGAAAATATAAAATTTTACTGGTAAATTATTTTTATACCCATGAATAATATTTGTGAAAAGAATGTTAAGGAGTAAAATTGTACTTTACGATAAAACAACATAAACAGTTATCATTTTATCTAAGTAGTATTAACCATATCTTTTTTAGTTCCCAAAAAAGCAATAAAAATAATTTAGAATCATCATTTGTCATTAACATTCAACCTATCATGCATTAAATATAAAGTTTCAAATATAACGAGATAGGGTTTTCATACAATTGCTATACATTAGCAAATACAAACCACCCACTTGGTTAATTTTTTAAAATTACAGCTTAAATTTTTTGCTTGGATGTTGATGAAGAAAATGATAATTTAGTAACTTTGCTCACTTTATTCATTTATTTATTTTGCTAATCTTGCTCACTTTAATTAGTTGTCCGTATTTTTCATTCCATTTTCCGCCCACTTGTGAAAAGAAAAAATATAATGGGACACACTCATTTATTTTTCCACATAAATTTTCTTTCCATCCAAACTTCATTCCTACCAAACATCTTAATTTATCAATTTTTATCATAAAATCCTTCAAATATTTTCTTTCCTTTCAATTTTCAATCATACCAAATCAGACTGTTAAGTGTAGCCTCCTCTGTAGCTGTAACACCCTGAAGAATTAATTGAGATTAATTAAGGTAATTAAGATTATTAGTGTGCCTAATCTGGTTTAATTAATTGAGTTAAATGATTCCAAGGTATTTAAATTATTTACATAATTTATTTTAATCCGTAAGTGTGTATGGGCATTTACGGACCGTCCTATTTTTGTACACGTCATTTTCTTTTATTTTTCTTTTTCTTTTCTTTTCTTTTTCTTTTCTTTTCCTTCCTTTTCTTTTCTTCCTTCCCGTGCACTCTCTCTCTCTCTCCTTCACTCTCCCGTGCTCTCTCTATCTCTCTCTCTACCATTAAGAGTTTTCAACATCAAGAGAAGGATTCAAGGTAAGATTACTGAAAGAACCTCTCTTGGATTTTAAGTTTTTCGGATTTAAAACTCGTTTTTGGTTCAAAACGGATTTTGATGGATTTCGAGTAAAACTAGAGTAGAAATTGGAGATCTTGGGTTCTTTGGACTTGTTTTAGGACCTAGAACCCGGATCTAGTGTTTTCCCTTTGAAAAATCTGGATTTGGGACTGGATTTGCAGGTTTTGGACCGATTTCCATGAGTTTCTCTCGCGGTCGATTCACCGGTCGACTGTGCGGTCGACGGATTGCGGGGGTGACCGGTCGACTGTCCGGTCGACGGGTGTGCACTCTACCGGTCGACCGGTGAGTTGCATCGCTTCTTCTGTCACCGGTCGACCGGTGTACACGGGGTTTGACCCTGTTTGGCCTGAAATTGTCGTTTTGACCCATGTTTTCGGGGAGAACCCAAATTAGCTTCATTTGGGGACTTGGGATGAAAGGATTAGTATCCTAAATCCCTGATTTGATATTTAAAACCCTTGGAATGGAATTTGAACATGAAAAATTGATTAGGGCACACTAATTGGAAAATCTTGGTATATGATTGAAATTGGATTACTTTAGGACTGAGGATTGATCCTAAAGTGGTGTTTTGTATCAGTGCTCGCTGTGGATTCAGACTGAAGGGGCTTGAGGAAGCGGAAGCCGGATAGGGCAACGCTAGTCCCAGGTTTGATTGTGCGAGGTAGGATTTCTATCCCTTTTCCTTGTGAGCCTGTTTTCAAAAAAGAAGATTTTGGCCTTGAAAATGTTTTAAAGAAAGGGATTGAATTGCGAAAGAAAAACGCGTTTTAAAAACCATGGCTTGTTAGTTTATGGAATTCCTTGGCTTGTCCTGTCCTTGGAATCCATAGCTTGTCGATCATGGAACCTCATGGCTTGTTCACCATGGGGCCCGCGGCTTGAGTAGTTCGTGGGGTCATATGAACGATTTCATAATGTTAAACGGATGAATTCTTAAGATAAGAGATCTTGTGAACTCGGTAATAGAGTCTATTGTCAGAAGCCTAGATAGGATGCGGAGAGTGCATCCTCGGGGGTAACCCCCAAACCGGTCCGGTAGGCGAGGCACTTGGTGAGGTGAGTAATTTGTACTAATTACTCGCTGAAGCCCGTGTCTGATTAGTTTCATTATATTTCCTTTGAGAAAAAGGATGTGAGGTTCCGGCTGTTCTGTCGGGACTGAATGTCTATTTATTTTATTTACGCACTTATTTATTTATTCGTTTATTTAAATTATTTCAAATTATATCCTACTGGGCCTTTTGCTCATGTTTCAATGTTTTAAATGTTAAACCCCTCCCAGGAGATTCGAGGAGCGGTGCATCGTAGCTGAGTTGTGCTACGGATCGAGCAAGCGAGGATTGTGTTATCCTCTTGAGCAAATGTAAGGAATTTGAGAAATTCTGTAAACTTAACTAATATTTGGATTTACTAGACTGTGGATGATGTCTGTTGTAATGATTATTTACGTAAGCATGTATGTACGATCATCAGATGTCTGTGGGGTGGAGCCCTGTGTGTCGAGGCTCCTGGATTATATTGTTTATTTATTTATTTTAATGCGATCAGGTGGGGCCCGGTTGGGAATTCCGCTTTATTAATCCCTAATTGAGGCTCCGTCACCCACCCCGTTTGGGGGCGTGATGAGTGGTATCGAGCATTAGGTTAAGAACCCCGGGATTGTACATACATGTGTGACATCCGTTATCCACTGAATAGTCTAGTTTGATTTCAGTTGAAGGAAATGGCGCCTCGCCCATGAGACTAGGTAACCAGCGAACAACCGAATCAAGGATTCTTTGATGCCATGTTTACTGCCTTTCAAGGCATGGCCACTAGAGCTCGGAATGAGCGACCGGCTGGGGATCGGAAACAGGAATATTTCCGGGAATTCAGGCGAGCGCCTATCCCCTCGTTTAATAGTGAGGGAGGACCCCAGGAAGCTGAGTTTTGGATTGACTCCATAGTTAAGCATTTGAGTACTATGGGAGTTCCAAATGAATACTGGGTGGAATTTGCGGTGTACAAGATGGAAGGATTGGCAAACACTTGGTGGAAACAGGTCAAGAGGAGGATGAATGTCACGAGGATGACACAGGAACAATTCGAGGTGATGTTCAATGATCGTGCTTCCCTCCGAGTTACAGGGGAAGAAAAAGGCACTGGAATTCATGTCGCTGCAAGCAAGGCGACATGTCTGTAAGGGAATATGAAGCTAGGTTTAATGACCTATCCCGGTTTGCGCCATCTCTAGTGGAGTCTCAAGACATGAAATGTCTCAAGTTTGAGGGGCCTCAAGAACTACGTGAGGAGATCCTTGGTGGCTCTAAGACTTGGAACTTCCGGGATTTGGTAGGCTTCTTTGCTATCGGGGTGGAACAGGATAACCCTGGCCTACCGTCAAAGTAAAGAGGAAGAAGCGGTCGGGTCTCTGTCTTTGGTAGACCCTCTGTTTCTGGCAGGCCTTCTGTTTTGGGTGGACCACAGCGGAGTGGTAGAAGAAACCGCAATCAAGAAATGACAAGTGGTGGCAGTAGTTCTTCTGGGAGTGACAGAAATGCTCCGTACGGGCCCAAGTGTCACCATTGTGGGCAGGTGGGCCATATTAGGAGGAATTGTCCTAATCGGCCGCCGGCTCAACAAGCCCAAAGTGACGCTTCCTATAGCCAAGAAGGGCCGCCACAATACATGCCGCCATATCAGCCGCAACATATGCCATACCCTCCTGCGCCGACCTATCAGCCGCCTCAGTATTCACAGTTCCGGCCTCAAGCGCCGAGACCGGTACAACCACCTCCGCCACAACAGTATAGGCCTCGGCTCGGACCCTAATGTTGGTGACAGAGGGAAGGGAAAAGTAGGGGACAAACATACCCTGGCGGGGAGGCAGCTTGGAGGTCAGACCAACCAACGCGGTGGTTGAGGTATGATTCTAATCTCTCATTCTTTTGCTCACGTATTATTTGATACAGGTGCCACACACTCGTTTATATCAAGTTCTTTTGTTCGGACTTTGAAACCGAAATCTGAAAACTTAGAAGTCCCGATGACTTTGAACTCCCCCCTTTGGGATGTGTGGAGGTGATGAGTGTGTGTAAGTCGTGTGAAATCACGATTAGTGGTGAGCGATTGAGAGCAGACTTGATTATCCTTCCGATGACCCCTGCTTTGATGTGGTGCTCGGAATGGATTGGTTGTCAAGGCACGGTGCAATTGTTGATTGCTCACCGTAGAAAAGTGACATTGGTGACGAATTCGGGCAGTGATTGCTTATCGTGCGTAGATGAACCCAGTCCTTGGGGAACGACTGTTGAAGTACAGCGTTGGGGACGGAAGAATCTAGCCTGTTTTTTTCCCTTCTTGCCATGGAAGGTGAATTTGAAATGAGCGGAGATAGTGCAGGAATCCTGTGGTGGATGAATTTGCAGACGTATTTCCTGAGGATCTCACCGGGCTTACCGCGGATCGGGAGATTGAATTCTGCATTGATTTGGTTCCGGGGCGGCACCTATTTCCATTCCTCCATACCGGATGGCTCCGAGCGGAGATGAAGGAATTAAGAACACGACTTGAAGAGGCGGCGGAGAAGGATATATCCGAAATAGTACTTCCCTTGGGGTGCACGGTGCTATTTGTGAAGAAGCACGACGGATCTCTTGATTTGTGCATTGACTACCGACAATTGAATGTGGTAACTGTGAAGAATAAGTACCCACCGCCGAGAATCGATGAATTGTTCGATCGATTGGGTGGATCACATTCTACTCTAAGATTGATTTGAGGTCCGGGTACCACCAATTGAAAATCGAGGAGGAGGATATTCCGAAGACTGCTTTCGTAACTCGGTATGGGCACTTTTCGAGTTTACGGTAATGCCGTTTGATTGACAAATGCCCCGCCGCATTCATGGATTTGATGAATCGGGTTTTTTGGCCGCATACTTGGATCGGTTTGTCATCGTGTTCAGTGTTCATCTGATGACATCTTGGTGTATTCCGTTTCCGAAGACTTGGGAAGAACATCGGTGACACCTTAGGATTGTTCTTTCACCCTTCCGTTTCAAATGAACACCGGTTCTATTTGGAATGAAGGAGAACTTTGACTTCGGGTTTTCTTCAAAGGCAGATTTTCCTTGGCCATGTGATTTTTTTACAGTGGACTCGGAATCTTGGGTTCTCTACAAGCTAGATCCTTCTAAGATTGAGGCCTGTACTCACGTTGGTGGGAAGACCCAAATCTCCGCCCTCGTTAGAATATTTCCTTGAATGTGGCAGAGATTGGAGTTTTTGACATTTCTCCAAAGGACTCGCTTTTTTGAGACGTAGTTTAACTTATACCGGCGTTTTTTCAATCTAGTAAATAAGGACTTCTTGCACAAGATGTAATGCTGCACGGATGACTCAAATATTGGTTTGACCAAGAAAGAAGTCAGATTATGCGGTGGGATCTTTGAATGTGAGCGTGCCTTTCAGGGAATTGAATCAGTAAAGGTTGACAAGTGCTGAAGAAGATTTTACGGCGATTCCTAGATGAATTCCGAGGAGCCATCAACGAAATGGGTTAGGCCTTACCTCTTCAGACGCCTCGAGGGGTTCCCGGGTGTTCAGTTTTCAATTTTGTGTCTTGATGCAAAGGCGGACACGTTATTACTTGTTTCAGAGAAGTTCTTTATGCATCTCGCCAACCGAGACCGCATGAGCGGAACTACCCCACGCATGACTTGGAGTTAGCAGCGGTAATATTTGCTCGAAAATATGGAGATGTTATCTCTATGGAGCAAGGTTTCGTGTCTTCTCTGATCATAAGAGTCTGAAGTACTTGTTTACTCGAGAAAGATCTGAACCTCGAGACAGAGGAGATGGGTGGAGTACATGGAAGACTATGACTTCACTCTGCAAAGATCATCTGGAAAAGCTAATGTGGTGGGCGATGCCCTTAGCGGGAAAAAACGTCGTGGGACTCTGGCGTCATTAGCTTTGGAGGATTGGAAGAGGACCTCCGAAGTGGTAAGTGAGTATGATCTTCGAGTACCATGAGGATTATAACCAGGTTGTGGTGTATAATCTGATTTCCAAGACCGACTCTTGTGCAACAAGTCAAAAACAGAATCAATGGCGGATCCACACCTCAGGAATTTGGATTCGAATCCGAATGGAGAACAATTTGAAGATTGGAGAATCAGAAACGGGGAGGATGGAGCCTTGTATTTTCAAAAACCGCCTCACTGTTCCTAAAGCGGGTGAGATAAAGAAGATGATTTCTGCATGAAGCTCACAAATCGGTCGCCATTCATCCGGGTAGTACCAAGATGTACTCAGGACTTGAAGAGACAGTCTTGGTGGAGAGGCATGAAGAGATGTTTGTGAGTACGTCTCGGAATGCGTGACTTGCCTCAAGTTAAAAGCTGAGCACCAGAAGCCAGCGGAGAGTTGCAACCTCTTCCTTTAGCCTCACGAATGGAAATGGGAGCACATCACGATGGATTTTCTGATGGGACTACCGAGAACCGAGTTGAGGCACGATGCCATCTGGGTGGTGGTTGACTGGTTGACGAAGTCCGCGCACTTCATACCGTTCACGCGGTTGCGTATTCTCGGAAGGTTCTGTCGAATTTTACCTCCCATTGGGCACAATCATTGGGGAGGTTACACGGGGTGCCCTTTGTCTTTTGTTATCCTAGAAGCGTCGATCGTGACACGCGTTTCATTCCACTTTGGACAAAAAACGTGGATGAAAATAATGAAATAGCACTTAAGTTTGGTAAGCATTTCACATCCGACCAGCTTAAAGCAAAGTGGAATAGGCTTAGACGTAACACAAGGGAGTTTAAGGCATTAATTGAAACAATAGGGTTTGGTTGGGATTATGAGGTCACGGCTGAAAAAAAAGTATGAGATTCATATGTGGCGGTAAGTTTTAAGCATTAACATCTTATGTTATATGAAAGAGTTGAATTGGTGTTTGGATTGCACATGAGTATTTACTCTTATTTTCTTTATAATGTCGTTAAACATTCCAGGGTAAGAAATTCAAGAAAGGGGTTTAATCATCAACTTTGCCCAACTTTCATTTTTTCTTTTTTTTCTTTTTCTATTGCTCTTTCTTTTCAATGAATGCACATATTTTCTTAATGTTTTGAATGCGACGAAAAAGGCCGCCCTTCACAACTCCCGTTTTCTCTCTAGGGTACTCTCTACCATTTGAAGTCCGGGGTCAAGACAATAGAAACATATGGTCTTTCCTACTACTTTTCCAAGAAGAAGGGCAAGAACAATACTGCATTAACGCGTATAGAGGCTTTGGCAAAAGTGCTACCCTCTTGGAGACATTTTCAAAAGATTGATTTGTTTAAAACTTCGTTTTTGATAGGCAAACCCGTACTATGGCATTAGTTGAGGCTCAGAAAGAGGATCCAACTACAAGTATTGAAACTTATATGGGTTTGCTGAATGGGTATGAGGAGTATTTAGACGACAATGTGTATAATAAGGCAGCACACCAGTTGGCTATTGACATTTTCCTTAGGAGGATATTTGTGAAAATGCCCGCTCATCGTCATCTTTCATGGATTCGAAGCCTGTAGTTTAAATGATTATTGTGTTGTTTTCTTTATTTGTTTCCTCTCGGACGTATGTTTTTTTTTTAGTATTATTGAGCATGTACAACAGATTTTCCTCTCGAACTTGTGTTTGTTAGACTTTGTTATTTGTTTCTAGTCGGATTGAATTACATTTGAGTTCTTTGTTTGATTAGTTAATGTTATATGGATGTTTGATTAGTTCCAGTCTTGTTCATTTTTTAGGTTAATATGGATTCAAATAGTGAGAATGATGCCAAAACTATTGACTTTCTCTAGTCATTAGATGATGATGAACAACCACAACATTATATCCAATTATTGATGTCAATTGGAAACAGACGAACTAGGTAACCTTGTTGTAATTCTACGTTAACAAGACGAGAATATGTTTTAGAACAATTACATGGACATCCCAAAAATTTGTTTGAAATGTGTCGTATGCATCGAGATATGTTTGAAGCAATTGTTGAGTTAATTCGAGGCCGTAACCTACTGCCTTCTTCAAGTATTTCAGCAAAAGAATCTCTAATGATGTTCTTAAGAACGGTTGCTCACTCAGATTGCAATAGAGAGATGGAAGATAGATTTTGTCATTCTAGAGAGACAGTACACCGGCATTTTGATAATATGCTTACCGCATTGTCTGCATTAGCACCTCAAGTTATAAAACTACCAAATATGAACATTGTCCCCCCAGAGATTCAACACAACCCTAAGTACTAGCCATGGTTTAAGGTACAATCTAACTCTGCTCATAAACTACTAATATGACAAAAAATTTTAAATTAATCCTAACTCATGCCTTATGTATTTTAATAGGATTGTATTGGTGCAATGGACAATACACACATGATGTTTGTCCCACCTGCACATCAACAGACAGTCTACAAAGGAAGAAGACATTCATGTACTCAAAATGTAATGGCGGCGTGTAGTTTTGATATGCTATTCACTTATGTCAATACCGGATGGGAAGGATCAGCTGCTAATTCTAGAGTGTTAACTGAGACTATGAGAGATCCAGATGACCTATTCTTGGCGCCACCCCTCCCCCCCCAAATATTACGTTGTGGATTTTGGTTACAGCAACACGCAAGGCTTTTTGGCACCATTTCGTGGTCAGAGGTACCATATTCAACAGTTTAGAAATTGTGGCCAACCAACGGGACCATAAGAGCTATTCAATTATTATCACTCTTCACTGCGTAATTGCATAGAGAGGTGCTTTGGGGTCATGAAAGCAAGGTTTAAAATTCTTAGGCATATGACCAATTATTGGATGCTAAGACAAAATGTTTTACCAATAGCTTGTTGTGTGATCCATATTTAATTAAGATGCACGAGCGAGATGATCCTCTATTTAGACAGTATGAGGTCAATTTGCCCGTAGAAGATATTGATGGAGAACAAGAAGGGCAACAGAGACAAAAACATGGTATGAATGCACAAGAAGCAAAAACATCTGAAATGGGTGGTTGGCAACAACGTAATTACATGGTTAATTTTAGGGATTATCTAGCTAATCAAATGTAGGATTCGTATCGACAACAATAATTTAAGCTAAGATTGTAATTTTCATATTTTATTTAATATATTAAATAATATTACATGTTTTTAAAAATAAAACCACCAAACGCAGTTTTAATTTTTTTAAAACTGAAATTAATCTCTAAATAAAATTACCAAACATATTTTTAAAAATAATTCAAAAATAAAAATAAAAATGTTTTCAAATCTATTTTTATACAAAAAAATAAAAATATTTTAAAACTAATTTCAAACGCACTCAACATTTTCAAATAATCTCTCATGTGAAATGAACATATCGTTTTAGTCAATTCACAACGTCGTTTAGAATGAAAAAAGCAACATCCTCAACGACATGTCGTCCGTGACAAAAGAAAATGAACGTCATGCCATTTATTGTATAGACGAGAACGACATCTCGAGGTTAAGGACGAGTCTGATGAGAATCTTGAACCTTTCCGTTTCCGATTTAGGGTTTTACCTTAGAAACCTTCCCTCCCACTTCCTCACCGAAGCCAAGATTTTCTCAGTGGCAGAGACAATTGGCTCTCAACAATTTGTAAGTTCATTTCATACCTCTCCGTTTCCAAATGCCATGTCTAATTTTCTCCGCAAAACCATTCTATTTAGAAGTTGTTATGTAAGAACTTTGTCACCAATTTGTATTCCGGGTTTTCTTCAAAACCCAGATTTTTTTCCTCTAAGATTTTTCTCAAGTGGTTCAAATCAACAATCTTTTACAGTGTCGTATCTCGTAAACTCACTTGGGTTCTCCCCACAAGCTGCTTTATCAGCTTCCAACTATGTTAATTTTGATAGTCCTGATAAACCAGACAAAGCCGTTGAGGTTTTCAAGGCTTATGGTTTCACTCAGACCCAAATCTCATCCCTCGTTAGAGTATTCCCAAAAGTACTCGTATCGGATACTGAGAAAACTATTTTGCCCAAGTTGGAGTTTTTGAAATCCAAAGGTTTTTCTGGCCCTGAAATGGCCAAAAAGCTATCTGTATATCCTAACCTTTTGAGACGTAGTTTAACTAAACAGATTATACCCACATATGATTTCATTAGCAATTTGTTTCAATCTAATGAGAAGACCATTGCAGCTGCCAAAAGGTTTCCAAACATTCTTCTACAAGATGTTGAGAAATGTGTTGTACCTAACATCAATATTTTGCGAGAATATGGAGCGCCTGACTCAAATATTGCAACATTGTTCGTCTACCAGCCCAGTGCTTTCACAATTAGTTTAGATCGCTTTAGAGGGATTGTGGAGAAAGTGGTGGAAATGGGGTTTGATGCATCGAAGTTAAACTTTGTTGTGGCGGTGAGGGCATTTCTGTCAATGAGTGAATCGGTGTGGGAAAGTAAGGTTGATGCGTATAAGAAGTGGGGTTGGTCTGAAGAAGATGTTTTGAAAGCCTTCCAATGCAGTCCTTGGTGCATGATAGTATCTAAAGAAAAGATTATGGCATCTATGGATTTCTTCATCAACCAAATGGGTTGGAGGCCTTGCCTCTTGGTTAAATGTCCAGCACTCTTTGGACTGAGCTTGAAGAAGAGAGTAGTCCCGAGGTGTTCGGTTTTTCAATTTTTGTTGTCAAAAGGTTTGGTGAAGAAGGAGGTTAGCTTTACTGCGTTATTGCTTGTTTCAGAGAAGAAGTTCTTACAGAAGTTCGTGGTGCCTTATGAGGAGGAAGCTCCGGAGCTGTTGAAGTTGTACAAGAAAAAATTGGATCTTTCTAATGAACCACCGGTTGATAAGGTAGGAGAAGTATGTACTTGCAAATAGTGATAGGTAAGACCACTTTTGACATGTTCATGTATTATGAGATGATTGCAGTTTGGTGCAGATGAAGTTTTATTTGATCTAGTTGAGAACCTTTCAGCTTCAGCGAAAAGAATATTTGTAGTGTAGAGGTGAAAATGTTGAGTGACAGTACTGTTGAATGACTAATTTGCAACCTATACTATTAATTGAAATTTAATTTTATTATTAGCTTATAGAAGATAACCGTTGTGACTAACTATTTGTATGAGAATTTCGATGTTGAATAGATTGACGGATTGAATTTTTAGCATGGATCATAATACTGTGAAACATTAGTTGTTTTACGCTCAATAAAGAACTACAATAATCTTTTTTTTTTTTTTTTTTTTTCTTCTTTCTTTTCAAAGAGAGCTTGGACTTCATAGTTCTTGCATATAACAAAAGAGGCTGCAAACTCACCATTGGTTACTATATATTGTGATTGAATTGAACTTAGTGGTAGCTAGAGATGCTTCCATCATTAGAAATTCTATAAGGTTTCTCTTTTGAATTTGCTTTCTAGTTTTTCCTCTTATTTGATACACAGATTTGTTATGTAAAATGCATTACCAATTTTTGAGTAATAAAAAGTCATTGATATTGCCATGACTGTAAAACGAGTCCCTTTTTTTTTTTTTTTTTTTTTTGGTTTCTGACAAAACATCGAAAACAACTCACACGTCCACTACACTAAAAGACAATTTGAGCTAATCTCAATTGCGTTCTACCCAATTGAACGCGTCTACCCCCAAGAGTACCTTCGTCCAATGTGTAGTTAGGACAACTTTGGTTTGATGTGACAGTTAGGGTAAAATTGTCTCCGATCATTAAGGGTGTGTTCGGCAGTCTCAAAAACTCAAAAAAATGTAACTCGAGTTATAATTTTATTCAAGTTTATGTTTTTCTAAGTTTGAACTCGAGTTTGAGACTAAAACTAGAGTTCAAGTTTTTCCTTCAACTCAAGTTCAAAAACTCAAACTCAAATTAATTAACAATATTTTTTCTATTCTTAAAAATGTTATAATTTTTTCGTTTTAATCTTGATTGAGTTGATTTTTTTTTTTTTCTCCTACATTTTTATTCAATTCTTTTACAAATTTTTTATTTTTCAACAACAAAAAAATGAATAAAACCTCACCCATATACCTTATTAAAATTTGTCATCACCATAGTTTTTATTACTATACTAGCTAAATACAAATTCAAGTTTTGACTCACTCAAATACAAACTCAAAAAGATTCTTATCTCAAACCAAAATTCAAATATACATAGTCGAACACAAACTCAAGTTACAATTTCAACTTAAGTTATAACTCAAACTCAATTTAAGATTTTCACTTAAGAATGCCTAACTCAAAAATGCAAAAAAAGAACCCATAAATATCTTCATTTATAGCGTGTGGGCCCCATCTAATGCCCAGCTTAAGGTTTGGAATTTTTTATCCTACAAGAAGATCGAAAACAACTCACACATATACTACACACACTAAAGACAATTTAAGCTAATCTTAATTGGCAACTTAAAGTACATAAATACTAAAGTCTAAAACATCATTTGATAAATAGGTGTCCTAGGTGACAAATTAATAATAAGGCAGATGCAATCTTTTTTCCCTTGTAAGTTGAGTATGCAATGAAAGCAAAGCACAAAATTCGAAGGAGAGGAGAAGATAAAATTGCACTCACCTCTCGCCCAATTTCATCCAAGGTCAATATATAGAGAGTACTGCTCTTGTAATTAGGCTCGAATTACAAAATCCAGTTAGACTAGGATTATTTAGGCCTCGTTCACTTTGCAGATTCGAGTTTTCAATTTGAGTTGAGATGTGACATTTTCTGTGAGCTTTTCATTATAATAGAAAAAGTTAGATGTGATATTTTCTGAAAGCTTTTTATTATAAAAACCTAAAATTGAAAACTCAAATCGGTGAAGTAAACGAGACATTAATTATCAAAAAATATCTTTTTTTCCTTTGATATTTATGAAGTAAAATCATTTTATTTGTTTCGGCTATATATATGGCTATATATATGGATAAGCTTTGAATAATCATGTTTTTATCAGTAGTCATATTTAAATATAAAAATTTGATAATACGGCCTAATAAGAATTTAGGCCTCGTTCACTTCGCGGATTCGAGTTTTTAATTCGAGCTAAGATGTGATATTTTTTTAAAGCTTTTTACTGTAGAAACCTAAAACTGAAAACTCGAATCGGTGAAGTGAACGGGGTCTTAATTTTATTAATTATCATTAATTTTTTGATTAACTATTTAATTTATTACAATCGTCGGATTAAATTCTTGTGGTTAAAATAATAATTTCTATTAATGAGTAAATATTAGAATAAACATTAAAACAACACATGCCAAAAATAGTATTAGCAATTTAATTTTTTTTAAAAATAAGTTATGAAAAGATGAGTCTGAGTTCACATTGTCATTACTCTCACAGAAGAACCACACTGCATGCCATCAGGCCATCGACTATCACAAACCATATATTTTTAGGTAATATTGATAAATACTCTTTAAAAATATATGAGTCAAATTTTATATTCATTCATTTTTAGTCTGACTCATTCATATTTTATATTCATTTTTTTTTAATTTTTGGATCATTTCATTAATGAAACAATTTCGCATGTTTTATGTTTTCATGTATTTTAATTGTTTGATACATATTGCATTGTTTTTTTAGTGTGTTTCTCAATGATATCCCGATTAAACTAATGAAAAGTTTTTTCATATTACTTTGTATCATACGTTCTGTCTCATAATAATTTGTTATATAGTCTGTTTGATAATGATTACATTGTTAAAATACTGAAAATATCTATTCTTGTATCATATATACTCTAATTTAAATTTGTTATTCATTTTCATAAGTTTTTTTTTTTTTTTTTTGTTAATTTGAAAGAGCCATCGGTTTTTAAAAACCTTCCATGGGGTTCCTTTTTTTTTTTTTTTTTTTTGCAATAAAGAAAGTTTCCAAAAATTGAAGAAACTTTTGAAAATGTAACTGGGCTCACAGTTTGTTAATTTCGAAAGAGATTTGATTTCAACAAATAAAAGAGTTTTTATAGTAAAAAAAATTGGGAAAGTAGATATAACCGCATTTTAGAGTTTTTTTTTCAAATAAAACTCAAATCGGTGAAAATAAATCAAAGAGTAGGGCCTTACATTTCATTAAATGCATATTTTTTGGCTTCTGATTAAATGCATATTAAAATCTTTGTATACGGACGTTGACTTTCATGTGTTTTAATTTGTAATTGATTTATTTTAAGATTTTGTTTCTGTTTCTTGCCTATTATGATGCTTACTTATTTATTTTCTTTTTTCATTATACGAGAATATAAAATCTTTGTCTACAGGATAGTAGAGATCTTCGTAAATAAAAAAAAGTAGCATTTTTTCAAATCCAAGTGTTCATAAACCCTTGATTTAATTTAAAAAGCTATAGATATGAAAGTGAATTAGGATTTACTAATTATTAAGAAAATCCTTTTCTTAGCATGTGTTTGATTTCAAGAATGAAAAGATTATTTCGTTAAAAACCCACATCGGAATTATTGTCATCCCCAGCTCCAAAATTTACTATTACTTATTTTAAATTATTATATTTATTTAATTTTTCTACTATAACTACTAACATTTGGGATTTATATGTTATTGTGTAACATTTGAAAATATTAGAACAGGGCGTAAGAAAAGATGTTATGATATAAAACAGAACCCAACAGGAAAATACGAAAATACTAAATCGGCCAAAAAGAGCACAAAAAATTATTAAAAATTCCCTATAACAATTGACATGTTATTTTGTTTTTGTTTTTTGTTTTTTGTTTTTGTTTTTGAGGAACATTGCTGTTGATTCTTTTAGGTTGTACAGAAAATTAAAAGTGACATTAGAGTTTGTCATCCAAGACAAAATGTACATATAGATATATATAAATTATAAAACAATAACGCCTATCAGATCTATCGTGTTGTCTTCTTTAACTGTGAAATAGGAATATTAAGAAATGAAAAAAAAAAATAATTGTATAATAATAAAAAAAAAATTAACTCAAAATTAAATACGTCACATTTTTTAAAAATGAAGTCAAAGAAGAAAAAAACTCAAATATTCAGAGAAGGAAAAAAAATCAACGAATAGAGAACGAAATAGCATATCTAAGAAATAAACAATATCATTACAAAATAAAATAGGAACCAAATGAGTAAAGAATCAAAGAGGGAACACATAAAGCAAGAGCTTTTAAAAGAAAGAAGGTAAAACTTTAGGCAATGGAAACGAATAAGAGAAGTAACAGAATACAACTTCTTCTTAATTCAGATATAACCCTATCTATAAAGGAAATATTTTTTTTTTAAAAAAAAAATTCTGCTACAAATAGACATAAATACCAGCAAAGAACGTGCGTGGTAAACAAACATAAAAGAGCAAGGAAACAAACTAGCAGCACCCAAAAAAACCTAAAAAAAAAAAAAAAAAAAAAACGGAAGACTCAGTGCAAAAATAAATAGGCTCGCCAAAAACATTCGCTTAAGAGCAAAAGAAAGAAGAAGAAAATTATAAAAAAAAAAAAACCATATTTGTGCACATAAGATAGAGCAAAAAGAGAAGAAAATAATATAAGAGAGAACACATAAAGCAATAACTTTCAGAAAAAAAAGGATAAAATATAGAAAAAAATAAGAGAAGTAACATAATATAATCTTCCTAATATAGATATAACCCTATTTGTAAAGGAGAAAAAAAAATTAAAAAAAAATTCCGCTACAAATAGACATAAATGCCAGGGTTTTTTTTTTTGTTTCTCTTTTTGTTTTTGACCACAGCTGGCCTCCACAATGAACAGGGGAATTTTTTTTCCCAAAGTACTATAGACATATATGGCAAATAAGGGTTCAGATTTAATGAACAGATGTAATTTTATTTTTTTAAATACGTCATATTTTTTAAAAATAAAAAAGCTAGAATATTCAGTGATTGTTTCTGAAATAGCTTTTAAACAATATCAACAAAACTCAAATTCTAAACTTAAAGAATCACATAAAGAAAAAAAGAAAGAAGGTAAAACTTTAAAATGAAACGAATAAGAAGAAGCAACAGAATACAACTGGACTTGAGTGAACCCCACGTTCATTAGAAAACCAACGTCACAAACAACACACTCACACCACGTGTCTCACTTGTCCCTCAGCACGTAAATTTTTTTTAAAAAAAATTTCTGTAAGAGATAGACGAAAATGCCAGCTGAAACATGTGTAGTAAACAAACATCAAAGGGCAAAATGGTAAATATACATTCAAAAGGACATAACAGCAATAAAAACTTCATCAGAAGAAAAAAAAACAAGGTTAAAAGAAAGACACCGTCCATTACACTATAACATGAACAGTGAATCTCGTCATTTTCTTTAGTATACGTGTAATGTAACCCCAATTGCCAATATAATCAAGTTAAAGGTCATGAACATGAAGCTATATGACTTTTGGCTCTTTGGGTAATTGCATTTTCATCAAGGTGCAATAAACAGACGACATTGAAGAACACCAACAATAAAGTCAATATTTATATTTCTCTCTTTTTCAATGATAGAAAAAAAAAAAAAAAATGAAAGAAAGGGATACAAATATATATAGGTCCTTTTCACTGTTGAGTATTAGGCTCTTAACACTTTTACTTTCTCAACTGAGTGCTTGTGTACACTATATATATGTAAATACATATTTGGAAAACGCCTCAACAGGCTTGCATTTCAAAGCAAGATCATGTAGTAGGAAAGACTACAGATTGATTTAAACATAAATTGCAAACAGAACGCTACTCTTGAGTAGCAACATAAGGGAAGTGAACAGAGAAAAGTTCTCAGTTAGATCAACTTACTTGATAAGGGAAAAATTAACCAATGATATAAACCTGAAAACAAATCTGCCGTTTAGTTCTCAGACCTTACACCATCAAGCTCTATAGTCGTTTTCATAGATCCATTTAATCCTTGTACAACTTCAACAACTTGAGAATTTCCACCTTAAACAGCGCAATAAACCTCTGCGGAACTTCTTTTCTGGACCGAACAATAATGTGTTCGAGCTAGGCTCCCTCTCCACCAAACATTTTGACAACAAAATTTGCAAAACCAAACACCTCGGGACCATTCTGCTTTTCAAGCTCAGTGTAAGGACAACCGGCCTTTCAGCAATAAGGCAAGGCCTCCAACCCATTTAGTTGATGAAGAAATCCATAGATGCCATAAGCTTATCTTCAAATATCGTCATGCACCAAGGACACTTTACGAATTTCAGAGCTGAAGAGTTCTCAACCAAAACTTGACCTGCAGTTAAAACAGCAATCAAGCACATAATATGAGCATGTCAAAAGTTGGCACACCTTAAAAATATGTAGACTAATCATTCAATACAACTGTTCACTCAACATTTCTACAGTTACGTATAATACTCTCTCTCTCTCTCTCTCTCAATGAGATTAAATGAAACTTGATTTTCCACATCAACGTCAATTAATGCAGCTCGTACTCTGGTCAGCGTCAAAAATTTCATTGCCCCTCACAATTTGCAACATATTTCTCATACCTTATCGACAAGTGGTCCATTTGAAAGATTTACTTTTTCCTCATATAACTTCAAGAGCTCCGGAGCTTCCTCCTTATAAGGCATGACAAACGTTTGCAGGAACTTCTTTTCTGGAGTTTCCAGCAATGCACATAAGCTAACCTCCTTCTTCACCAAACCATTTGAGAGTAAAACTTGAAAAACTGAAAACCTTGGTATTAGTCTCTTCTTCAAGCTCAATGAAAGGATTACCGGGCGCTTGGGAATAATACAAGGGCTCAAACCCATTTTGTTGATAAATAAATCTATACCCGCGTTAATCTTATCTTCAGATAGCAACATGCACCATGGATTTCTCTTGAACGCATTCAAAACATCTTCATCAGAACAACCCCATTTCTTATAACCATCAACCTTCCTTTCCCATGTTGATTCACTTAATGACCTACTTACTTTCACTGCGATAACAAAGTTTACCTTTGAAGCATCAAACCCCATTTCCACCACTTTCTCCACAACCTTTCGGAAGGAATAAGGAGTCACAATGAACGATCTAGGCCAATGCCGCATTATTGTAGCTATATTAGATTCGGAAGCTCCATGTTCACGCAAAATATCAACGTTAGGCGACACATATTGAAAGGTCTGTTTTGGTCGCTGGTGCAACAAAAAGTGTTACAACAATTTTCTGTAACACTGTTATAACGGAAATGACAGTATTAAACCAATAAATTAGAAATGCAAGAAATGAATGCGGAAATGTAAAGAACACCAGAAAATGATATCGCAGTTCGGTGCGCACACCTACTCTGCGGGGCCACGCCTAGACAGTGATCAATCCACTAAGTTCAAAAGATTACAAGAACCGAAACGGTCTTACACACTCAATGACTCCCTCTTTGAGGATGTTGCCATTGCCTCAAATCTCCTTAGAAGACTTGATCAGCGAGCACCACTCGTCTTGATGGATTCCTCCCGAAATCTCTACAATCTTCTTACAGAGAACCAATATTCAATAAAGTTCTCACCCTGTTGCACACTCACGGCAATAACACAAAAAGCAGCACACTCTAATTCACACACAATGTTCATTCCGTGTGTCTGCCTTTGCCAAGAGATCCCAATCAAAAGACCAACTCTCACAGCCAAATCCGTCAGCCATTAATTCACCAAGTCAACTATCAATTTTCAGCAAACAAATCAATCCATTTGCTGTGCCACCACAACTTTCCATAAGAACCTTCCAACACAATGGTGCACCAGCCAAGTTACCCCTTATACACACAATCAACCTAAAAAAAAGGTTTTTACACAAAAGTTTACCAAAAATAAGCCAATTATCAAATACACTAACAATCTCCCCCTTTGGCTATTTTTGGCTAAACTAACAAAACAAGTTGCTGATTACACAAAAGAACTTAATAAAGGTAAAAGGATAAATGTTCTCCCCCTTTTTGACAAAGAAATAGCCAAAGATAACAAACTAGCAACAATAACTAAAGAAAAACATAATAAAAGAAATAGAAATACTACTGAGATGTACCACCATGCGCATCAACACCCGAGGAAGACTGAAGATCTCTAAGCAAAGCAGTGATTTCCTTCTTCTTGTGGCCGACCCTCTTCACTTCCCAAAGAAGGTGAGACTCATATGCTGACAAATTTATCAACTCCTTGGACAGAAATTGCACGGTTTTTGCATGTAAAACCGCTGCGGTGGACTGTGTTGAACTTGTTGGATCACCACCAGAGGCACTCGGAGCTACACTTGGAGCATCAGTATCATCTTCATCAGAACTCATCTCCCCCTGAACGTCATCTACATGCTTTCCCGAATGCAGTTTTCTCGAAATCCAAATTAACCCCGACGCCTTCTCGAATAGCTCATCCGCCTTCTTGACATCACGTTGCTTCGTCAGAATCCCATAAATGAGGGAGGGAAAAGGAAGAACTGGATGAGTGATTGTGGCTTCAGCATTGCTGGTAATCTGATCAAACACTAACTGCCCAAAATCAAATGAAGTTGCAGTACCAATCAAGAAGAGTAGCTTTGCCAAAGGTTTCTTAACTCCTGTGGCATGCATACTTGGCATCCAATTCTTCAAAGCAATCTTGTGAAGAGCAGAGTTTTTCAGGCTTAACTCTGCTGCAGGAAAAGACTTTGCAAGAGGCCATTTACGTCAGACATTTGCAGTTATTTCAGAGATAATAACATTAGAGTCAACTTCACTGCTCAAAACTGGCCTATGGCACTCATAGAAATCATTTATGACACTTGGAGAGAAATCAAACACATGATCTCTCACTTTCACTTTGTCATACATTTCAGATGCATAATTGTTTATCCCTTCCACCAAATTCACATAAAATTCATAAACCACGTGTTTCACATATGGCTGTACTTTAGTCATCGTGCCTAGTAGGTGTTGAGATTTCAGAAGTTCAAAAATGCCTAACTCTTTAAAGTCGGCTTCATGTATCATACGTTCTGATAAAAACTTTCGTTACAATATTGAGTCCCATACTTGCTTATTCAAGCCAAAAGAAAAAGTAGAAGATGTACCAGGTACATTAGATGTGGTCGTGTCTGCTAATGGTGAACCTGGGACTTCCTGAGCAGGGGCGGAAGCAGTAGTCTTTGCTGCAGATCGTGTGACTCTGCTTGACAGCGGAGAAACCTTCTCTTTACTCTTCTTGTGTGGATTGCAGAGACTTTTTCTTCTGTTTCACTGGTTTCAAAGGTTCCAAGGGAACTTCTTCCTCATCATCCGAAGAAAGAACAAGTGGGCTTTGTGAATCTTCATTAACGGATCGAGACCGCTTCTTTGAGGAAGACTCAGGTTTCTGATTATCAACTCTCGGAGGAAACTGGGACCTTGTACCTTGATTGAATGGAAGAGACTGAGAACTCCATGATGGAAAACCCGAACGTGAAGCAAATTGCATTAAATCCGGAATTTTATCTCTCTGAGGCATTTCATCAAACACCTTATCCGCAGCAACCTTTGAGAACTTGGGCGAATTTGTGGATGTCCGATTCTCACCCAAATTGGGCACGCCGGGTGACGGGGAAAAGGGGCCACTAGCATCAAAATCTTCTTGCTCGGTGGATCCGCGTGGAGTTGAATAAACTTCATCTCCTTCGTCGCAAAACTGAAGCCTTGTAATAGGGAACAATGGCCAACGGTGGGAGACAAGTAAGAGGAACAGGTTCGTTCTCACCGGAGGCGTGGCCAGTTCTCCGTGGGGCAGAAAACTTCACTTTCTTCGAAGTCACGGAAGATTTCTTGAATGGTAACCGATTGAACACTCGATTGCTTCGAGTCCTCACCATGTTTGGAGAAAAATTCGGAGAGAGAGGTGGAGAGGAAATTTTTCCGGAAGCAAAGCAAGTATTGCTTGTAACCGGAATTTCAAATGAGGGGGGCTAAACTTTCAAATGCAAAGGAACGGTTATTTAAACACAACAAAACCACCCAAAACGACACCAATAACACCCAAAACGCAATGTCATTTTTTTTTAAATTAAAAACTTACATTACACATATTCCCAAGGCTGTCCGCAATGTTTCAAACCGAACAGCATCCAGAGGCTTTGTAAAGATATCTGCTAGTTGCTTCTCTGTAGTTACATACTCCAACACTACAGTCTTGTCCTCCACCAATTCTCGGATAAAATGATGCCGAATATCAATGTGCTTTGTTCGAGAATGTTGAACAGGATTCTTTGAAATATTAATGGCACTGGTGTTATCACAGAATACTGTCAGTACATCTTGTATGATTCCATAATCTTCCAACATCTGTTTCATCCACAAGAATTGAGTGCAACAACTTCCAGCTGCTATATATTCAGCATCTGCAGTTGATAAGGAGATCGAATTCTGTTTCTTATTGAACCAAGAAACTAGATTATTACCTAAGTAAAAACATCCTCCTGAGGTGCTCTTCCTGTCATCTGCATTGCCTGCCCAATCAGCATCACTAAATCCTGCAAGACTAGAATTTGTATCACTTGAGAACCAAATCCCATGATCTACTGTTCCACTAACATACTGAATAATTCTCTTCACTACAGCCAAATGTGACTCTTTGGGGTTTGCCTGATATCTTGCACACACGCCAACACTAAAACTTATATCAGGCCTACTTGCAGTTAAATACAAGAGGCTTCCAATCATGCTTCGATAGAGAGTTGGATCGACAGCGACTCCATTTTCATCTTTAATCAACTTCTCATTTGTGCCCATCGGTGTTCTCATGTGCCTCGCTTTTACTAGCCCAAATTTCTGAACTAAGTTTCTTGCATACTTACTTTGTGAAATAAAGATTCCATTTTTCATTTGTTTCATCTGCAATCCAAGAAAGTAAGTCAGTTCTCCTACCATGCTCATCTCAAACTCATTCTTCATTTGTTCAACAAACTCCTCTACTTTTGCCTGTGACGTTGATCCAAACACAATGTCATCCACATAAATCTGAGCTATGATGATCCCATCTCCAAATTTCTTGATAAACAAGGTCTTGTCAACTCCCCCTCTCTTGTAGCCCTTCTTGTTCAAGAACTCAGTCAGTCATTCATACCAAGCTCTTGGTGCTTGCTTAAGCCCATATAGTGCCTTCTTCAGTTTATACACATAATTAGAGTTCTGTGGAACCTCAAAACCCTTGGGTTGTTCAACAAAAACCTCTTCATCCAGAAAACCATTCAAGAACGCACTCTTAACATCCATCTGGAACATCTTTATACCCATAAGACAAGCAAAAGATAGCAAAAGCCGTATTGATTCAAGTCTTGCTACCAGAGCAAATGTCTCATCAAAATCCACTCATTCGACTTGAGTATACCCCTGAGCTACAAGTCTGGCTTTGTTTCTCGTAACATTTCCATGCTCATCTGTCTTGTTCTTGAAGATCCATTTAGTACCAATAACATTGAGTTACTTGGTCGTGGAACTAAGTCCCACACATCATTCCTCTCGAATTGTCCCAATTCTTCCCCGCATGGCGTTTATCCGAACTCATCTTCTAAGGCTTCTTTCACGTTCTTCGGTTCCACTTTGGAAGTATAGCACACATACCTCACAATGTCACGGTAGTTCAATCTAGGCTTGTCTCTAGTGCGAATCCCTTCATCAATGTTGCCAATAATCTCTTCAACTGGATGATTCTTTTTAATTCTGGAGGATGGTTCTCTGGTGATAGTATCTGCAACATCAAACACTTCTGTCTCGTCTTCTGTTGAATCTGTCACTACCGGTGTCACACAATCTGTTGTAACACTTTCTTCAACAGATTGTTTTTTAGTATCTTGATCGTTCATCCCAATATCTTCAAAGATTTCATCATCAGAGGCTCTTCTAGCTTCCTCCTTAAGATCATCTACCACTACATTTACAGATTCCATGATCTTCTGTGTTCTCTTGTTGTAAACTCGATAAGCTCGGCTATTAGTAGAGTATCTAAGAAACACACCCTTATCACTTTTAGCATCAAGCTTGTCACGCTGATCCCGATCATTTAGAATATAGCAAACACTCCCGAAAATGTGGAAGTAGTTGAGATTTGGCTTCCTACCCTTCCAGATTTCATAAGGAGTAAGCTTTGTATGTGATCTGAGATACACCCTGTTGATTGTGTAGCATGCAGTATTCATTGCCTCTGCCCATAGTCTGAAGGATAGCTTTTTAGAATTCAGCATCACCCTTGCCATCTCTTGAATAGTTCTATTTTTCCTCTCTACTACACCGTTCTGCTGAGGTGTTTTCGGAGCAGAAAATTCATGAGCTATACCGTGCTTATTGTAGAAATCCGCAAAAACTGAGTTTTCAAATTCCTTTCCATGGTCACTTCTGATTCTTACAATCTTTCTAATGTTGCAATCTTTTTCCCTTTTCAACCTTGTGCACAGGTTTTTGAAGACTTCGAACGTATCCGATTTTTCTCTAATGAAATTGTAACACCCTGAAGAATTAATTGAGATTAATTAAGGTAATTAAGATTATTAGTGTGCCTAATCTGATTTAATTAATTGATTTTAAATGATTCCAAGGTATTTAAATTATTTACAAGAATTTATTTAATCCGTATGTGTATGGGCGCATTTCCGGACCTGTTATATTTTACACGCTATTTTCTTTTCATTTTCCTTTTTCTTTTCTTTTCCTTTTTCTTTTCTTTTCTTTCCTTTCCTTTCTTTCCTTCCCGACGTTCTCTCTCTTTTCCACTCTCCCGCCCTCTCTCTCTCTCTCTCTTCCATTTTTGACTCAAATCAAGACCGGATTCGAACCAAGAGTGATTTCAAAGAGTTTTCAACATCAAGAGAAGGATTCAAGGTAAGATTACCGAAAGAACCTCTCTTGGATTTCAAGTTTTTCGGATTTAAAACTCATTTTTGGTTCAAAACGGATTTTTATGGATTTTGAGTGAGACTAGGGTAGAAATTGGAGATCTTGGGTTCTTTGGACTTGTTTTAGGACCTAGAACCCGGATCTAGTGGTTGTCCCTTGAGATTTTGTGATTTGGGACTGGATTTGCGTGGATTTTGGACTGATTTCCGCGATTTTTCGCGAATCGAAATGTCCACCGGTCGACCGCATCGGTCGACCGGACTTCGTTGAGGCCACCGGCCGACCGGACCGATCGACCGAGTGCACACCACCGGCCGACCGGTGGTGATGCACTCCTCCTCCGATCGACCGGTGTGGGTTTGACCCCTGTTTGGCCTGAAATTGTCGTTTTGACCCTGTTTTCGGGAGAACCCAAATTAGCTTCATTTGGGGACTTGGGATGAAAGGATTAGTATCCTCAATCCCGATTTGATAATTAAAACCCTTGGAATGGAATTTGAACATGAAAATTGATTAGGGCACACTAATTGGAAAATCTTGGAATATGATTGAGATTGGATTACTTTAGGACTGAGGATTGATCCTAAGGTGTTATCTTGTATCGATTGCTCATTGTGGATTCAGATCAAGGGGCTTGAGGAAGCGGAAGCCGGAAAAGGGCAACGCTAGTCCTGTGTTTGATTGTGCGAGGTAGGATTTCTATCCCTCTTCTTTATGAGCCTGTTTTCAAAAATGGTTTTGGCCTTGAAAATGTTTTAAAGAAAGAGATTGGTTTGCGAAAGAAAAATGTTTTAAAAACCATGGCTTGTTAGTTTATGGAAATCCTTGGCTTGTCCTGTCCATGGAATCCATAGCTTGTCTAGTCATGGAACCTCATGGCTTGCCCAGTCATGGGGCCCGCGGCTTGAGTAGTTCGTGGGGTCATATGAATGATTTCATAATGTTAAACGGATGATTTCTTAAGATAAGAGATCTTGTGAACTGGTAATAGAGTCTATTGCTGTAAGCCTAGATAGGATGCGGAGAGTGCATCCTCGGGGCGTAACCCAAACCGGTCCGGTAGGCGAGGCACTTGGTGAGGTGAGTAATTTGTACTAATTACTTGTCAAGCCTGTGTCTGATTAGTTTCTGTTATATTTCCTTTGAGAAAAAGGATGTGAGGTTCCGCTGTTCAGCCGGGCTGAATGTCTTATTTATTTCATTATCGCACTTATTTATTTGTTCGTTTATTTAAATTATTTCAAATTATATCCCACTTGGGCCTTTCGCTCATGTTTCAAATGTTTAAACCCCTCCCGTGAGATTCGAGGAGGCGGTGCATCGTGGCTGAGTGGTGCTACGGATTGATCAAGTGAGGATCGCGTTCATCCTCCGAGTTAAAGTGTAAGGAACATGTAAGAACTTGTAATAAATGAGATTTGGATTTACTAGACTGTGGATGATGTCTCATTGTAATGATTATTTACGTAAGCATGTATGTACGATCATCAGATGTCTCAGGGGTGGAGCCCCGTGTGTCGAGGCTCTGGATTATATTGTTTATTTATTTATTTTAATGCGATCGGTGGGGGCCCGGTTGGGGGAATTCCGCTTTATTAATCCCTAATCGAGCTCCACGCCACCCACCCCGTTTGGGGGCGTGAGAGAGTGGTATCGAGCATTAGGTTAAGAACCCGTGATTGTACATACATGTGTGACATCCTCATTATCCACCGAAGTCTAGTTTGATTTCGATTGAAGGAAATGGCACCTCGCCGCAGACTAGGTAACCAAATTGAAGAACCGAATCAAGGATTCTTCGATGCCATGTTTATCGCCTTCGAGGCATGGCTACTAGAGCTCGGAATGAGCGACCGGTGAGGATCGGAAACAAGGGTTTTTCCGGGAATTCAAAGAGCACCTATCCCCTCGTTTAATAGTGAGGAGGACCCCAGGAAGTCGAGTTTTGGATTGACTCCATAGTTAAGCACTTGAGTACTATGGGAGTTCCAAATGAATACTGGGTGGAATTTGCGGTGTATAAGATGGAAGGATTAGCAAACACCTGGTGGAAACAGGTCAAGAGGAGGATGGATGTCACAGGAATGACCTGGGAACAGTTCGAGGTGATGTTTAACGATCAGTACTTCCCTCCGAGCTATAGAGAAGAAAAGGCACTGGAATTTATGTCGCTGCAGCAAGGTGACATGTCGGTGAGGGAGTATGAGGCTAGGTTTAATGACCTATCCCGGTTTGCGCCATCTCTAGTGGAATCTGAACACATGAGATGCCTCCAGTTTGAGAGGGGCCTCAAGAACTCTGTGAGGAGATCCTTGGTGGCTCTAAGACTTCGGAACTTCCGGGATTTGATAGTCTCCTCTGCTACAAGGGTGGAACAGGATAACTTTGCCTATCGTCAAAGTAAAGAAGAAGAAGCGGTGGGTCTCTCTACGTAGACCCTCCGCTTTACGTAGGCCTTCCATCGTCGGACCACAGGAGTGGTAGAAGAAACCGCAATCAAGAAATGGCAAGTGGTGGCGTGTAGTTCTTACGGGAGTGACAGAAATGCTCCACGGGCCCAAGTGTCACCATTGTGGGCAGGGTGGGCCATATTAGGAGGAATTGTCCTAATCGACCGCCGGCTCAACAAGCCCAAAGTGACGCTTCCTATAGCCAAGAAGGGCCACCAAAGACATGCCGCCATATCACCCGCAACATGTGCCATACCCTCTGCGCCCGACCTATCACCGCCTCAAGATACAGTTCCGGCCTCAAGCGCCGAGACGGCACAACCACCTCCGCCACAACAAGATAGGGCCTCCCGCCGGGCCGCCTAATGTTGGTGACAGAGGAAAGGGAGAGGAGGACAAGTTTATACCCCGGGCAGAGGCAGCCCGGAGGTCGACCAAAGAATGCGGTGGTTGAGGGTATGATTCTAATCTCTCATTCTTTTGCTCACGCAGTTATTTGATACAAAAGCACACACTGCTTATATCCGTTTTTTGTTCGGACTCTGAACCGAATCGAGAATTTAGAAGTCCCGATGACTTTGAACTCCCCACTGGGATGTGTGGAGGTGATGAGTGTGTGTAAGTCGTGTGAAATCACGATTGGTAGTGAGCGATTGAGAGCAGATTTGATTATCCTTCCGATGAGCCTGTTTGATGTGGTGCTCGGAATGGATTGGCTGTCAAGGCACGGTGCAATTGTTGATTGCTACCGTAGAAAAGTGACATTGGTAACGGATTCCGGAATAGTGATTACTTATCAGGCAGAGATGAACCCAGTCCTTGGGGAACGACTGTTGAAGTACAGCGTTGGGGGACGGAAAAATCTGGCATGTTTCTCCTCCCTTCTTGCCTTGGAAGGTGAATCTGGAGTGATCGGAGATAGTGTGGAAATCCCTGTGGTGGATAAGTTTGCAGACGTATTTCCTGAGGATCTACCGGGTTTACCGCCAGATCGGGAAATTGAATTCTGCATTGATTTGGTTCCGGGGACAGCACCTATCTCCATTCCTCCATACCGGATGGCTCCGGCGGAGATGAAGGAATTGAGAACGCAGCTTGAAGAGTTGGCAGAGAAGGGATATATCAGAAATAGTACTTCCCCTTGGGGTGCACCGGTGCTATTTGTGAAAAAGCACGACGGATCTCTTCGGTTGTGTATTGACTACCGACAATTGAACAGGGTAACTGTGAAGAATAAGTACCCACTGCCGAGGATCGATGAATTGTTCGATCAGTTGGGTGGATCACAGTTCTACTCTAAGATTGATTTGAGGTCCGGGTACCACCAATTGAAAATCAGGGAGGAGGACGTTCCGAAGACTGCTTTCAGAACTCGATCACGGAGCACTTGAGTTCACGGTAATGCCGTTTGGGTTGACAAATGCCCCTGCTGCATTCATGGATTTGATGAACCGTGTTTTTTCACGTGCTTGGATCGGTTCGTCATCGTGTTCATTGGCGACATTTTGGTGTATTCAAAGACTTGGGAAGAACATGCGCGGCACCTTAGAATTGTTCTTGGACTCTTGAGAACACCGGTTGTATGCGAAGAAGGAGAAGTGTGACTTCGGGTGGCGGTGAAGTTCCTTGGCCATGTGATTTCTGGACGGGGAATCTCTGTAGATCCTTCTAAGATTGAGGCGTACTACGATGGGAAAGGCCGAAGAATGTGGCGGAGATCCGAAGCTTTCTCGGACTAAGCGGGGTATTACCGGCGTTTTGTGAAGGACTTCTCAAGTATCGCTGCCCGATGACTCGGTTGACCAAGAAAGAAGTCGACGGAGTGGGATGCTTGAATGTGAACATGCCTTTCGGGAATTGAAGGTAAGGTTGACAAGTGCACCGATTCGACGATCCCTAATACCGAGGAGCCATACGAGGTGTATTCCTGACGCCTCGGGGTTGGGCTTGGTTGTGTCTTGATGCAAGGCGGACACGTGGTAACTTACGATCTAAGCTAATCGAGACCGCATGAGCGGAACTACCCCACGATGACTTGGAGTTAGCGGCGGTAATATTTGCTCAAAATATGGAGATGTTATCTCTATGGAGCAAGGTTTCGTGTCTTCTCTGATCATAAGAGTCTGAAGTACTTGTTTACTCGGAAAGATCCGAACCTCGGCTGCAGGAGATGGGTGGAGTACATGGAAGACTATGACTTCACTCTGCAGAGATCATCCCGGAAAAGCTAATGTGGTGGCCGATGCCCTTAGCGTAAAACGCCAGGGAACTCCGGCGTCATTAGCTTTGGAGGATTGGAAGAGGACTGAAGTGGTAAGTGAGTATGATCTTCAGTACCATGAGGGATTATAACCAGGTTGTGGTGTATAATCTGATTTCCGCATCAACTCTTGTGCAACAAGTCAAGGTAATCGGTGGCAAGATCCTCACCTTCGAATCCGGACTCGAATCCGTAATGGAGAACAGTTGGAGGATTGGAGAATCCGAGAAGACGGCACGTTGTACTTTCACGACCGCCTCCTTTCCTAAAGTGGGTGAGATCAAGAAGATGATTCTGCATGAAGCTCACAAATCGAGGTACGCCATTCATCCGGGTAGTACCAAGATGTACCAGGACTTGAAGAGACAAGACTTGGTGGAGAGGCATGAAGAGAGATGTTCGTGAGTACGCCTCGGAATGCGTGACTTGCCTCCGAGTTAAAGCCGAGCACGAAGCCGGCCGGAGAGTTGCAACCTCTTCCCGTCCTCGAATGGAAGTGGGAGCATATCACGATGGATTTTCCGATGGGACTACCGAACCGAGCATAGGCACGATGCCATCCGGGTGGTGGTAGATCCGTTGACGGGTCCGCAAGCACTTCATACCGCCCGCGCGACGTATTCTCAAGATTCTCGCGTAATTGTACCGAGCACATCGTGAGGTTACACGGGTGCCACTTTATCACGCCCCGACCGTGACACGCGCTTTCAATGCAAGGTATTGAGAAGTTTCCGTGAAGCCATGGGAACAGAATTGAACTTCAAGACAAGATTTCATCCTCAGACGGATGGACAATCTGAAAGAGTTATTCGGATTCGGAGGATATGCTTCGTGCTTGTATTCGGATTTTAAGGAATCGAAGAAATACCGTGATTTAGCTGAGTTTGCATACAACAACAAACTTTATCGTGCCAAGATTTCGGTATGGCACCATTTGAGGCGCTGTATGGTCGTCCTTGTAGGTCACCCGCTTGTTGGTTGGAACCAGAGGATAGACTTACAACGGGACCGATGTCATTCAAGAGAACAATGAGAAGATAGGCGTGATTCGAGGCGTCTATTGACAGCTCAAAGTCGTCCAGAAAAAGTTATCTTGCGGGGAGGCGTAGGCCTTTGGAATTCCAAGAAGGCGACTTTGTGTTGCTAAAGGGTTTCCCCACGTAAAGGGATTTACTCGGTTTGGTGTGAAAGGAAAACTACGCACAAGGTATGTGGGACCATTCCGTCGTGCAGCAGTCGGAGTGGTGGCGTGCGGTTGGCTTTCCGCTTTGAGTTATCTCACGTGCATGGCGTGTTTCATGTCTCCATGCTTCGGAAATGTCGGCCTGGGGCCGGAAGCGATAGTGCGGTGGTTTGGCGTTCGATGATGTATGGCCCGCGTCTTCGAGGCGCACCGGTTGATTCTTGCGGGAAGATGAAGAGTACTGCGTCATCGTGAGATTCCGCTTCAAGTGAAAAAAGTCTTTGTGGCGACACCATGGTGTTGAGGAAGCAACATGGGAGCTTGAAACGACGATGCGGGGGCGTTATCCACATCTGTTTGCACTTTGAGGTGAGTTTTAATTTCGAGGACGAAATTGCCTAAGGGGTGGAGTCAGAACACCCTCAAGAATTAATTGAGATTAATTAAGGTAATTAAGATTATTAGTGTGCCTAATCTGATTTAATTAATTGATTTTAAATGATTCCAAGGTATTTAAATTATTTACAAGAATTTATTTAATCCGTATGTGTATGGGCGCATTTCTGGACCATTATATTTTACACGCTCATTTTCTTTTCATTTTCCTTTTTCTTTTCTTTTCCCTTTTTTTCTTTTTTTTCTTTCTTTCCTTTCTTTCCTTCCCAAGACGTTCTCTCTCTTTCCCACTCTCCCGCGCCCTCTCTCTCTCTCTCTCTTCCATTTTTGACTCAAATCAAGACCGGATTCGAACCAAGAGTGATTTCAAAGAGTTTTCAACATCAAGAGAAGGATTCAAGGTAAGATTACTGAAAGAACCTCTCTTGGATTTCAAGTTTTTCGGATTTAAAACTCATTTTTGGTTCAAAACGGATTTTTATGGATTTTGAGTGAGACTAGGGTAGAAATTGGAGATCTTGGGTTCTTTGGACTTGTTTTAGGACCTAGAACCCAGATCTAGTGGTTGTCCCTTGAGATTTTGTGATTTGGGACTGGATTTGCAGGATTTTGGACTGATTTCCGCGATTTTTCGCGAATCGGAAATGTCCACCGGTGTCGACCGCATCGGGTCGACCGGACTTCGCTGAGGCCACCGGCCGACGGACGATCGATCGAGTGCACACCACCGGCCGACCGGTGGTGATGCACTCCTCCTCTCCTCGGCCGACGGGTGCACGTGGTTTGACCCCTGTTTGGCCTGAATTGTCGTTTTGACCCCTGTTTGGGGGAGAACCCAAATTAGCTTCATTTGGGGACTTGGGATGAAAGGATTAGTATCCTCAATCCCGATTTGATAATTAAAACCCTTGGAATGGAATTTGAACATGAAAATTGATTAGGGCACACTAATTGGAAAATCTTGGAATATGATTGAGATTGGATTACTTTAGGACCGAGGATTGATCCTAAGGTGTTATCTTGTATCGATGCTCGCTGGGATTCGATCAAGGGGCTTGAGGAAGCGGAAGCCGGAAAAGGGCAACGCTAGTCCCAGGTTTGATTGTGCGAGGTAGGATTTCTATCCCTCTTCTTTATGAGCCTGTTTTCAAAAATGGTTTTGGCCTTGAAAATGTTTTAAAGAAAGAGATTGGTTTGCGAAAGAAAAATGTTTTAAAAACCATGGCTTGTTAGTTTATGGAAATCCTTGGCTTGTCCTGTCCATGGAATCCTTAGCTTGTCTAGTCATGGAACCTCATGGCTTGCCCAGTCATGGGGCCCGCGGCTTGAGTAGTTCGTGGGGTCATATGAATGATTTCATAATGTTAAACGGATGATTTCTTAAGATAAGAGATCTTGTGAACTGGTAATAGAGTCTATTGTCAGAAGCCTAGATAGGATGCGGAGAGTGCATCCTCGGGCAGAACCCAAACCGGTCCGGTAGGCGAGGCACTTGGTGAGGTGAGTAATTTGTACTAATTACTTGTCAAGCCCGTGTACTGATTAGTTTCTCATTATATTTCCTTTGAGAAAAAGGATGTGAGGTTCCTACTGCTCAGCCGGGCTGAATGTCTTATTTATTTCATTATCGCACTTATTTATTTGTTCGTTTATTTAAATTATTTCAAATTATATCCCACTTGGGCCTTTTCGCTCATGTTTCAAATGTTTAAACCCCTCCCGGAGATTCGAGGAGGTGTGCATCGTGGCGAGTGGTGCTACGGATTGATCAAGTGAGGATCGCGTTCATCCTCCGAGTTAAAGTGTAAGGAACATGTAAGAACTTGTAATAAATGAGATTTGGATTTACTAGATTGTGGATGATGTCTCATTGTAATGATTATTTACGTAAGCATGTATGTACGATCTTGTATGTCTCAGGGGTGGAGCCCCATGTGTCGAGGCTCTGGATTATATTGTTTATTTATTTATTTTACCACCCACGTGTACCGAGAATAATCATCAACACACACAAACACATACTTCTTTCCAATGAATGCTCCACCGCATCGGCCCCATAAGATCCATGTGGAGCAATTCCAACCAAAGTGTTGTAGAAATCTGTTGCAACACCTTGTGTGATACTTTCTTCTGTTTCCCGATCTAACATGGACCACAGATTTCATTAGACTCTGGTTTCAGCTTGGGTACTCCTCGTACAGCTCCAATGTTCACAATCTTCCTGAGATTTCTATAGTTCAGGTGACCAAGTTTCTCATGCCATAGTTTCGTGTCATCCAAACTTGTTCTGAGACATGTTACTGGGAACATCAACATGTAACAATTATCTGATGATCTTGAGCCCTCCATAACATACCATTCTAAATTGTCAAACACTAGGCATTTGTTCTTGGAGAACTTCACATGAAGATCTTGATCGCATAGTTGACTAATGCTAATCAGGTTTGCTTTTAATCCTTCAACAAGCAAAACATTCTTGAGTCTTGGAAAACCATCCAAATCCAGCACTCCTTTACCCAGAACTCTTCCTTTTACACCATCTCCAAACGTAACATGCCCTTCAGTACAGGTTTGAAAATTTTTCAGAAACTTGCTTTCCCCCGTCATATGCTTGGAGTAGCCACTATCAAAATACCATGAATCAACTGAGCTTGCTTTCAAGGAAGTGTAAGCCACGTGACACACTAGATCAGTTTTTCTTACCCAAACCCGACGAGTGGGTCTAATTTTTTTAATCATTTTTCTTGTGGGACATGATGAGGCAACAACCATTCCTTTTCTGAGATCATTATAAAGTTTATAACAACGTGGTTTGATGTGTCCCAAACGCTTATTTGCGGTGACACATACGTGAATAAATTTCCTACGTTGTTTGTTGAACTCCTCGAAACTTATGCGTTCCAATCATAGGTTGTGGTTCTTGTGTGACTCGCTCCTTCACAAACACTGTTTTGGACGTAGAACATTTCCCAGAAAATCCAAGTCCATGATGATCACCATTGGTTCTTCCCATAGTCAGAATATGGTCCAATTTAGACGTTCCCAAGTTCATCTTTTTCAACGTCTTCTGAGCATGTTCCAGTTCAGCTTTCATCTCAGCCTCCTTTCTCTCTTTTTCACCGATCAGTAGTTTAAGGTCATCCATGTTCCTTTTCAAACCTTCCTTTTCCCTAAGAAGGTCATTTACACGATCCTCCAAAGCCTTGTTCAGTTTGCATACTTTAACCCATTTTTCAAACATGGTTTTGTAAGCTTCTTGTATAGCATCTTCTGTGAGTTCTTCACCATCACTGCTGTAATCTGATTCTAAGTCTGACTCGCATTTTTCTGTACTGGCTGATTCTGTCGCAACAGTTGTTGTGACACCATCTACAACAACACTTGTGACACTTTCAACTGAGGCGCACTTATCAGACAAAACATTAAAAGCAACATAGTTGCTCACATGATCATCTTCTTCTTGGCTCCCCTCTGATTCCTCGTCGCTCCAGATTGCATTAAAAGACTTCTTTTTCTTCTTAAGAGTGTTGGCGCACTCGGCTTGAATGTGCTCGTATCCATCACACTCCCGGCATTGGATACCCTTGTTCTTCATTTTCACGTCAGTGTTATTTGCTGCAAGTTTGTTTCTTTGAAAGTTGCTGGTGTTAGGATAATTGATGTTTCGATTGTTGTTGTTGCTAAAACCTGGACTCCGGTTCTTCTTGTTGAATTTTTTCATAACTCTGTTAAAGTTTTTCGTCAATAAGGCAAGAGTTTCTGCCAAGTCTTCATGATCGTCTGAATCTTCTTCATGATGAGACTTTTGTACCTCTACTTGTAACGCTATCTCTTTCTCTTTCTTGTCCTCATTTAGATTCATCTCAAATGTGCGTAGTGAACCCATCAACTCATCAAGTTTCATGGCTCGAACATCCTTGGCTTCCTCAATTCAGTTCGTCACCTTGTAAGCAAACCTCCGTGGTAAAGACCTCAACGTTTTCCTCACAAGCTTCTCCTCTGAAATCTTCTCACCAAGAGCAAATGCCTCATTGGCTATATCGTACAACTTTGAGTTAAACACAGAAATAGATTCGTGTTCTTGCATCCGGAGATTCTCAAACCTTGTAGTAAGTATTTGGAGTTTTAAGAGTCTCACTGCTGTCGTTCCTTCATGCGCCATTTGCAGTATCTCCCAAGCATCCTTGGCTGTTTTGCACGTTGAAATAAGTTTGAATTGGCTTGCATCTACCCCATTAAAAATGGCGTTCAGTGCTTTGGAATTGTTGTTTGCCAACTTGTCCTCTTCGGTAGACTAGGAAATCTCAGGCTTCAGTTTTTCCACTCCCTCAGTATCCTTCATCACTGGATGATCCCAGCCCGGTCGGGGACCCCCTCAAGCCTTTTCATCAATAGCTTTGATGAATGCCTTCATACGTGCTTTCCAATAGGAGTAGTTTGAACCATCTAGAAGAGGAGGTCGCGAAACTGATCCACCTTCCTTCAAGAAATCCATACCGACATAATGCACCAAATCCCAAAATCTCACCAAACAAAAGGTTAGTGAACTCCCGATACCAATTGAAAGGTCTGTTTTGGTCACAGGTGCAACAAAAAGTGTTACAACACTTTTCTCGTAACAATCGTTATAACGGAAATGACAAGATTAAACCAAGAAATCGAAATGCAAGAAATTAATGCGAAATGTAAAGAACACCAGAAAATGATATCGCAGTTCGGTGCGACACCTACTCAAGGGCCACGCCCAGACAAAGGATCAATCCACTAAGTTCAAAAGATTACAAGAACCGAAACGGTCTTACACACTCAATGACTCCCTTTTGAGGATGTTGCCGTTGCCTCGAATCTTTTAGAAGACTTGATCAATGAGCACCACTGCCTTGATGGATTCCTCCCGAAATCTCTACAATCTTCTTCACAGAGAACCAATATTCAATAAAGTTCTCACCCTGTTGCACACTCACGACAATAACACAAAAAGCAGCACACTCTAATTCACACACAATGTTCATTCCGTGTGTTTGCCTTTGCCAAGAGATCCAAATCAAAAGACCAACTCTCACAACCAAATCCGTCAGCCATTAATTCACCAAGTCAACTATCAATTTTCAGCAACCAAATCAATCCATTTGCTGTGCCACCACAACTTGCCATAAGAACCTTCCAACACAATGGTGCACCAGCCAAGTTACCCCTTATACACACAATCAACCTCAAAAAAAGGTTTTTACACAAAAGTTTACCAAAAATAAGCCAATTACCAAATACACTAACACATATTTCTCAACGTTGTGTACAAGAACATCAGGATAATTTTTAACAGCTATAATGAGCTATCATCAGATTGAATCAGATTTCTCATGTAATCATATGAGGGCAATATCCGATTAGCTAAGCTACTTCCCAAACCAAAGAGGGAATGCAGTTACCATTTTAGTTATTTCGGGCCGGAAATGCCTTTGGATTCAGAAAATTGTAATGTTGGCAAAAATTTTCTCTCTGCATTAAATAGGAGCATTGTGGGATAAGTTCTTACCAAACGTGATATTTGGGTGTCAGTGAATCCATAATCCTTGAAAAACTTTATGACTTTGTCTGCCTTATCAGGAGTATCGAAATTAACATACTTGGAAACAGATAAAGCAGTTTGTAAGTGAACTTACTAGGTAAGAGACCGTAAAAGATTGTTGATTCGAACTACTTGACATCCATCTGAGAATAACAACATTTGGGTCTCGCAGAAAACCCTGATTACTGGTTGGTGATGAAGTTCTTACAGCACGACATCCAGAAAGAATCGTTTTCAAGTGAAATTGAGACATGGGTTTTTAAAATTGTAGACCCATTGAAAGGAATTTAAAGATTGTTGAGAGCCAATTCTCTCTGTAATTGAATTTGCCGTCGTTTTCAATTTTATATGTCATCTCTCTCTTTTCAAATATCTTTTCCATAAAAAATTTGCATGCAAGTTCTAAAATCTAACTCCTCAAAATGAATCTTGGCTAGCTATTTTGGATTTTAAAAGAGCTTTGAAAAAGTTTAGAACTTTCAACACCAGATAACTTAATTAGAGGAATTATTCCACTCTATGAAATTTTGTACTTTACTTTGTAAATTTTCATTTTGACTGAGTGAAGAGAAGAAAAAAGGTTACTTGAATTGTATGATACTTTCTGCCATAAGTTTCTATCCAATAATGAAAGAAATATGATACCATATTGCACAATTTCTCAACAAACTCTGAGTTATCATTTAACCATTCAAAAAATGTACATAGGCAAGATAGTTCTAACAAGCATAAGCATGCAAACAAACTTTTTGGATGATCATATCATGTGAGTGACATGTTTCTGGCAACGAAGAATTCATTGATGTTCATTTCCTTGATGTTCAATGCCAATGAAGAATTCATAGATTTGCTGTATAGTGTGAATCGCCAACACCGAACCCACCTGAAGTCCCCTACTTTGCCGGTAATCACGCTATTCCTGCATTAGGAGAAAGAGGCGCCTGTCACCCATCCTTGAACTAGCAACCACATCAACCATGCCAAAAACATCATGAAGTTGAATCACTCGTATATCTGTCATACATGACGATAAAATTAGCCCAATCATTGATTTAATGAAACATACATCCCATTTGTGAAGTTCTAACTACAATATGAAAAATGTACCAACACCCACCGATAGACTACCCATTTACATTTCCAACGAAGTAGTCACTGATTTTTTTCTTCCTATTTTGATGATTTTTATTTTAAAAATGACATTTGTAATTACTATTCTTTTCATTAATGAAAAGCTAAATAGAGAGGGAAATAATTTATAAACATCTTTGTATAGAAACCTTTTCTTCTCTCCCATGTGGGACTACGATATAATACTTTTCATGTTTTGCTAAAAAAAAAAAAAAAAAAAAAAAAAACGCTAGAATGCTTGTGATTATAGAAGGAAGCATACGACTTTTTAAGATTTATTGTTTAAATAAGATTATTACCATATTATTTTAGGATGAGATTCTTTCTTAATCTTTTAGTTTTTGTATAGAAATATGATAAATACATCTTAAAAATAATTTTCTGATTTCGTGTCACATTGTCACTTTTAAAGATTTCCTTTTGCTATAGGTTCTGAATGCATGTTATTTCTACAAGATGTCAGTCTAGCTATTCTTATCGAAATTATTATCTTTCGTTAAATGTTGGTTTCTTGTAAGAGACAGTTTTGTGGTTTTCAAAGTTATTTTTCGTCATTAATTTGTGATATTAAAGAATAAGAATGTTGTAGTGTGTTATGGATTAGCTCCAACCACTTGAGAATTACCATGTCATGGATCTTATCAAGAGGAGTTGTTGAATAAAATGATAAATAATAGTGACTTTGGAGAAACAAAAAAAGTACTGTACCTTTCTAATAATAAACATTAGAAATCAAGGCCTCAATTACATGTATAACATGATCCTTCGGTAAATCATGAAAAGATGACATAAATTTTTATTCTCTTACTGTGGGGATGAGAATTGAATTTAGACAAAAAATAATGTCGTTTAGATTTACCAAGAATGACAACGTTTTATAAAAGAAGAGAATTAAAGTTATGCAGGAGATTCCAATTGCGCTGAAAAATAAAAAGAACTTCATATCAGGAAAAGGAGTTGACGTGAAAAAGAATTCTAGGGATAATTTTCAAAAGAAAAAATGAAAATCTATAAAAAGAAAAACAGAGAAAAAAAAGAAAAAGGAGATGATTTTTTTTTTTTTTCCAAAGAAATCTTCAGTTTTGGAGACGAACAAGGATGGATACAAGAGGCGTACCAAAAATTAGGGTTTAACAGGTGACTGTGACTCTTTGGTCTCGTACTACAATTTTTTTTTTTTTTTTTTTTTTAAATAATTGTCTCGTACTTCATATTGCAATGCAGTCAATGGTCATTTTGCTTGGCTCTTGACAACAAAACTGTCGTTTGCATGTCCGGCCTAAACGATGCGCCGTGTCCGTTAATACAATACAACCCTTTTTTTGTTATGTTCATTTTTCGTTTTTTTTATTTATTGTAAGTTTAAATGACATGTCGTTTCTTCTTTTAAGTAAACCACAAGTCACTTTTACACAAATGAAAATGAACTAATAATATCGTTTGCATCACTGAACAACCTCAACGGGAAAGGCAAGGTGCATAATAAACGACACGTCCTTCAGTCGTTCAGTGATGCAAACGATTTTATTCGTTCATTTTCATTTGTGTAAAAGTGACTTCTCGTTTAATTAAAAGAAGAAACGACATGTCATTTAAACTTACAATAAATGAAAAGAATGAAAACTGAACATAACCAAAGGAAAGGTTGTATTGTATTAACAGATACGGCGTATCGTTTAGGCCGGACATGCAAACGACATGTGTTTTGTTGTCAAGAGCCAAGCAAAATTTATGAGACAATTATTAAAAAAATAATAATAATAATAAGAAAATGTAGTACGAGACCAATGAGTCACCTGTTAAACCCTAATTTTTGGTCCTCCTGTAATCCTTCCTTTTCGTCTCCAAAACTCAAGATTTCTTCAATTACAGAATTGGCTCTCAACAATTTTTAAATTCCTTTCATAGGTCTACATTTTCAAAAACCCATGTCTCAATTTCTCATGAAAACGATTCTTTCTTTTTGTGGTACTGTAAGAACTTCATCACCAACCAGTAATCAGGGTTTTCTGCGAGACCCAAATGTTGTTCTTCTCAGATGGATGTCAAGCCGTTCGAATCAACAATCTTTTACGGTCTCTTACCTAGTAAGTTCTCTTGGGTTTTCTTCACAAACTGCTTTATCTGTTTCCAAGTATGTTAATTTCGATACTCCTGATAAGGCAGACAAAGTCATAAAGTTTTTCAAGGATTATGGATTCACTGACACCCAAATATCACGTCTGGTAAGAACTTATCCCTCGGTGCTCCTATTTAATGCAGAGAGAAAAATTTTGCCAACATTACAATTTTTTGAATCCAAAGGCATTTTAGGCACTGAAATAGCAAAAATGGTAACTGCATTCCCTACTGTTTTGGGAAGTAGCTTAGCTAATCAAATATTGCCCGCATATGATTACATGAGGAATCTGATTCAATCTGATGATAAGCTCATTATAGCTGTTAAAAATTATCCTGATGTTCTTGTACACAACATTGAGAAATATGTGTCGCCTAACGTTGATATTTTGCGTGAACACGGAGCTTCCGAATCTAATATAGCTACAATAATGCGGCATTGGCCTAGATCGTTCATTGTGACTCCCTATTCCTTCCGAAAGGTTGTGGAGAAAGTGGTGGAAATGGGGTTTGATGCTTCAAAGGTAAACTTTGTTATCGCAGTGAAAGTAAGTAGGTCATTAAGTGAATCAACATGGGAAAGGAAGGTTGATGCTTATAAGAAATGGGGTTGGTCTGGTGAAGATGTTTTGAATGCCTTCAAGAGAAATCCATGGTGCATGTTGCGATCTGAAGATAAGATTAACGCGTGTATGGATTTATTTATCAACAAAATGGGTTTGAGCCCTTGTATTATTGCCAAGCGCCCAGTAATCCTTTCATTGAGCTTGAAGAAGAGACTAATACCAAGGTTTTCAGTTTTTCAAGTTTTACTCTCAAAAGGTTTGGTGAAGAAGGAGGTTAGCTTACGTGCATTGCTGGAAACTCCAGAGAAGAAGTTCCTGCAAACGTTTGTCATGCCTTATAAGGAGGAAGCTCCGGAGCTCTCGAAGTTATATGAGGAAAAAGTAAATCTTTCAAATGGACCACTTGTCGATAAGGTATGAGAAATATGTTGCAAACTTTGAGGGGTAATGAAATTTTGGACGCTGACCAGAGTACGAGCTGCATCGAAGTTGATGTGGAAAATCAAGTTTCATTTAATCTCATTGAAAACTTCAAGCTTTTAACTCCCCGTTGAGAGCAGTCTACATATTTTTTAAGGTGTGCCAACTTTTGACATGCTCATATTATGTGCTTGATTGCTGTTTTAACTGCAGGTCAAGTTTTAGTTGAGAACTTTTCAGCTCTGAAATTCATAAAGTGTCCTTGGTGCATGACGCTATTTGAAGATAAGCTTATGGCATCTATGGATTCTTCATCAACTAAATGGGTTGGAGGCCTTGCCTTATTGCTGAAAGGCCAGTAGTCCTTACACTGAACTTGAAAAGCAGAATGGTCCCGAGGTGTTTGGTTTTGCAAATTTTGTTGTCAAAATGTTTGGTGGAGAGGGAGCCTAGCTCGAATACATTATTGTTAGGTCCAGAAAAGAAGTTCCGCAGAGGTTTGTTGCGCTGTTTAAGGTGGAAATTCTCAAGTTGTTGAAGTTGTACAAGGATTAAATGGATCTATGAAAACGACTATAGAGCTTGATGGTGTAAGGTCTGAGAACTAAACGGCAGATTAGTTGTCAGGTTTATATCATCGGTTAATTTTTCCCTTATCAAGTAAGTTGATCTAACTGAGAACTTTTCTCTGTTCACTTCCCTTATGTTGCTACTCAAGAGTAGCGTTTCTGTTTGCAATTTATGTGTAAATCAATCTGTAGTCTTTCCTACTGCATGATCTTGCTTTGAAATGCAAGCCTGTTGAGGCATTTTCCAAATATGTATTTACATAGGTCCAGTTTATTTCACCGATTTAAATTTAGAATTCGAGTTTTGTTACAGTGAAAAGTTTTTACATAAAGTCAATTCTCAATTCGAATTTGTGAACTAAACAATATGAGATTTGATTTTCTACCAAAACAACGAATAGAGATAATATAATATTAGATTTTGTATAATAATGGTAGTTTCAGAATCGGGAAAAAGGGAAAAAAAGAGAAAGAGAGGATAATATAATGTCAAGGAAAAAAAGGGGCACATTCAGAAGAATAATAAAAAAAAAAGAACGACGCATTTTGTTGTCAAGACAACGTTACTTTAAGCCTATTTCTTTCCAAAAGCAAGGGACACAAGTCACAAGACTCACAACACAATAAACAATTCAATATCTGAAGCAAGATGTATAATAAACGACACGTATTCTAAAAAAAAACATAACGAAAATACACGAAATGTACTCCAGTCGTTTAGCGATGCAAATAGCTATCATTTTTTGATTTGTGTAAAAACGACTCGTCGTTCAATAAAAAGTGACTTGTCGTTTTTTAAATTAGAAGTGTAGTGATGCAAACAGCTGTCATGTTTTGATTTGTGTAAAAGCGACTCGTCGTTTCTTAAATAAGAAGTACGTGTAGTGATGCAAACAACGCCAACCATTTCCTTTCAATTTGTGTAAAAGCGACTTGTCGTTCAATAAAAAACAAAAAAGCAACATGTCATTTAGAAAGATATGACTTTCAAATTCCTCTCCTTTTCCAATTCCCACAACGTTTTACTTCGACCTCTTCACGTTTTGTTTGTTATGGTAACAAAACACAATATTTTTACCAAAAAAAAAAAAAAAAAAAATTGTAATAAAAAGGGACTGGACTCATTTATAAGGGATGAGCTGCCTACATGCATTGAAAAGGGATCAAGACCTTGTAGTTTAATATTCATTTACAATCCTATACGTCCACATCTAAAACATGAAGAACAAGAACATGAAATCCAAGTTACTATTTTTCCATCAGCTCCACACAGTAGATGAGATTGCTTCATCTTCAACTCCTGTTGATATTGCTTCAATCACTTTTCTTATTTCTTTTTACTGGTCGGATTCCATGAAACATGTGGCTAAAGTCCTTAAAAGCCTCTCTAGGAGTCATCTGCCAAAAATGATTAGAAAATACATTATTAGAATACTACACACCAATCTACATTATAATTTCGTAACTAACTTAATGTACATAAGTAAAAATTTATTTGAAAACACCTTTTGATTACTAGGTGTTGTAATTAACAAATTAATGAGATATAGATTTAGTCCAAATTCATGTTTGTCAACGCAATTCTCCTTGTTTTCATAAGGTCTCCTTATTCTCATAATATCTACGTAGGTGAGGCGAGCCTCCTTTGAGCCAATTCCAAATAGGATGCACTTGTTTCATGATGATCATTATGGCTTTTGTTAATATTGTTAATTCTTCCAAAAATATACTTCCGAACATATAAACCAAACATATTCTAGGAAATTTGGTTTGTTAGTTTATTTTTATGTTGCAAAATTTTTTTTAGGTCATTCTTTCATTCTGAAAATTAAAATCATTTAAATTAAATACTACAACCAAACTCTATTTATAAAAAGTCAGAGACCAATTACAACCGATCCTCAATCGATGTGGGACTTCCAACCAAATTGAAACTAAAAGTTTAAATTCAACACTTGCTACGTTGTGTTTGTGAAGTTCTTCCACTTTCTCAATGATTGTGCTTTTTCGTTAAAGCTCTCTGTTCATGCATGGAAGAATATGATCCCATCATGAAAATTAACGAACACATTGCATCTAACTTGAACGAAAAATATCTTGAAGTAAAAAATTTTGAGCCCGTTTAATTCGTTTATTTGAGTTTTTATTTAAATTGAAATGTGACTTTATGTGAGTTTTTTACTGTAATAAAAAAGTTAGATGTGACTGTTTCTGAGAACTTTTTTTTACTATAATCAAACTATAATTTTAAACTCAAATCGGTGAAATGAACGGAGATTCTATTTCTTAAGTCAACATACTCAGGTAGGGTTGTTGTTTAAGTGACTTTTTGAGGGTTTGATTCGAGAGAAATTGCAGGCTTTTTTGGGGCTGTGAGGAAGAGTGTGTTGTTATATATGGGATGGTGTGTTAACAGTCTATGTCACATTTTTTTTATTCAAAGAATTGCTTTATGATATTTTGTTTAAAATATTATATTTACAACATTTGGAAGATGATACTATCGCCTGGGGTGATCATAAAGAGGCTTATTTTAATTTGGTTTTTCATTTTCTTGTTAATCAATGTCTGTCTAACATCTCTTTTCAACTGTATACTATTGTTTAATTTTCATCACCAGCAGTTTTAAATCAACAAACAGCCCATGTCAAGTTCGGACTGCACAATGAAGATAATTTGCCAAGCTCAACAAACCCTCAAATTTTTAACTTACCTCCTAGATTTCACCAAGTCCCTGTAACTTTTAATCATAAAAAAATATTTGTTTTATCTTTTCCATACATATAGGATCGACAACGGTGATTACCAAGACAGCCTATATAATGTATACTCTGTAAATGCATTACTGATATTGAATGTTCAATACTTTTTTTATATTTACTGTTTAATTTTTTTTGCTTTTGTTTTTATTATCTTTTAAATCAGTCATGTCGTTTCTTGCGAGATGAGGATAATACAAATCTTGAAAAGATCCCTCAAATTTTTGTTAGCTTTTCACCTTGTCCCTGAATTTTAATCCTCAAAATTAAGGCTGTTTGTGATTGCTCTGTTATGATGTCTTGTATTGCAAGGCATTATAAAATTCAACAGATGTTCAATGCTAGTTTTTATTTTTTTTTTATTTTTTATTTTACTTTTATGACCATTAGTTGATTGTGAAACTGTAAAATCTGACTTCTTTTTCCTAAATGGAAATATCATGAACGTTTTTATTACTTTTTATGTAAAACTAGTTGAATGTCGTGTGCTGATTGTTAAATGGTCTTAAATCTTAGTTCTAATCTTTTTCATTAACTTCTTTCGGAATCCTGACATATTTTATCACGAAAGGCATGAAGCATAGCATAATTTTATAAATGAATGCTAAGAAAGAACCACAAAAGGTATGTAGTGTAATAAAAGAATCGTAAGAAAGAACATGTACATTTCAATCCATAGAAAGTTCTCCAATGGATAAATTTCAAAATGATTTTGGTAAATATAAGACAAACTTAGAATATATGAGGATGAATAACTACATTCAACTAAATAGCTGTTATATTATAATAATTATTATTAACTTTAGCCTATACAAATTTTTTTTTTTTTTTTTTTTTTTTTAAAAGACAAGTAAAAGAAAGCTTTAAAAGAAATCAAGTTCAGTGTATGATTTATATGATTAGCTTTTTTTTTTTTTTGGGCTGAAAGGAAAAAAAAAATTATTATGTGAAGGAAAGAAAGAAAACGTTGATGGGGCAAATGCAAGAGTTGAGGACCAATCAAAATGGAGAGTAGAAGGCTCTGGTCTATATGTGATTTTACTCGGTATTTTTCCTCAAAACTATTCTATCGTCGTTAAGGGGAGGGAAAATTTGAATGAGGTATAAATTTGGGCACGAGAAGCTTTGATAATGCACTTCTAAGCATTTCCATGGTGATTAATTAGAAGAGATTGTGTTCAATAATTTTGGTTTTAACACTTGACTTTGTTGAAGATGTTGCTCAATGTGATCTATCCATAGTAGACCTTTATCTAAGAACTTTTTTTTTTTTATAAATAAAATTGACTTTTTTTTAAATAAAATTTATCTAAGAACTTTAAAATTCATTTTATTTGTATTCAATATATCATATAAACTCTATAATACGTAGTTAATTTATAAATGATATATATATTTAATTGTATCAATTAATATTAAAAAATTATTTTAATTTAATTTATTTATTAATCGTATCAATTTGATTATAATTTAATCTTATTATAATAAACTCAAACTTACTGATAATTCTGCACAAATTCAAGTCATAATATCGTATTATGAGCCAAATTGAACAGGAAAATGAAGGGAATTTCAACATTAAAAAAAAAAAGAAGGGGAAAGAAATGAAGGATAGTTCCAGGAAAAGAACAGGAAAATAATCTTAGTAGGCAGCCTTTAAAAAAAAAAAAAAAAAAAAAAAAAGACTTTTCGTTTGCTGCTGACAACAAAACGGCGTGCCGTTTTACTTTAGGATTTTAACTCAACATTCACGACGACGTGTTTTGTTGTCAAGAGACTGAAGACTAACTGCGTTTGCAGTGTCGCTTACGAGTGTCGCTTACTCCATTAAAGCTCAACTTTAGGGCTTTACTTCTGTTACAAAGAATCGAGCTTTCTTCAATTTCCGCAAGAATCCATTGTCCACAATTTGTAAGTTTCTGTTGTACTTAAATTTCAAAACCCATGTCTAAATTTCTCTGCAAAACCTTTCTATTTCGATGTCATATTGTAAGAACTTCACCACCAACCAGTATTCTAGGTTTTTTTCGAAACCCAGATATTTTTCATCTAAGATTGTTCTCAAGTAGTTCAAATCAACAATCTTTTACAGTCTCATACCTCATAAACTCACTTGGGTTTTCTCCAGAAACTGCTTTATCAGCTTCCAAGTATGTTAATTTTAAGACTCCTGAGAAGCCAGACAAACTCATAAATTTGTTCAAAAAGTACGGTTTCACTCAAATCCAAATATCGAACCTTGTTAGAAGATGCCCTAGTCTATTATCATATGATGCTGAGAAGAATATTTTGCCCAAATTGGAGTTTTTAGAAGCCAAAGGCATGTCAGGCCCTGAAATGGCCAAAGGGCTATCTGTATTCCCTACCCTTTTGAGATGTAGCTTATCTAATCTTATTATTCCTTCGTATGATTTCTATAGAGACCTGTTTCAGTCTGATGAGAAGGCTTGTCATACTGTCAAACGGTTTCCGCATATCCTCATATGTCTTAAGAAGTATGTCGCACCCAACGTTGCTATCTTGAGACAACATGGAGTGGCTAAATCTGATATAGCAAAAATGATGCATCTCTGGCCTAAAAGTTTCGTGACGAGTCCGGATAGTTTCCGAAAGGTTGTGGAGAAAGTCGTGGAAATGGGATTTGATGCTTCAACGCTCAAATTTGTTGTAGCGATGAATATATTTTTGTCGATGCGAAAATCAACATGGGAAAGTAAGGTTGACGCATATAAGAAATGGGGTTGGTCTGAGGAAGAGGTTTCGAAAGCCTTTCAAAGCTATCCTTGGTGCATGATGGTGTCTGAAGATAAGCTTATGGCATCTATGGATATCTTCATCAACCAAATGGGTTGGAGACCCTTCCATTTGGCTAAATTCCCTACAATCTTTACAGTGAGTTTAAATAAGAGAGTAGTCCCGAGGTGTTCGGTTTTTCAAGTTTTGTTGTCAAAAGGTTTGGTGAAGAAGGATGCTAACTTGAATTCATTATTGATGAGTTCAGAGAAGAATTTCTTGCAGAGGTTTGTCACGCCTTATAAGGAAAACGCTCCGGAACTGTTAAAGTTGTATAAGGAAAAATTGATCTTTCAAATGCAGCAAAGATCTATGAGGTTTGAGAACTTTGGGACGTATAACGTTAATATCTTTTCATTCATTTTGTAAACTTTCTCCTTGACTAACAGTTGGATTGGTCTTTACTTACTGAGTAATATTAGTTCAAGAAAATGAATAAAGATTTTAGTTCAAGAAAATGAATAAAGATTTTTGCTCATGGTATATCGGTATAAGATTTGATTTCACTGTACTCACAATTTGAAAGCAAACGTCCTGTTTTTTTTTTTAAATCTCTGTTGTCTCAGTTGTTCCGACCTTTTTTATAAATCCAGCTTAAATTTTCAGTTTTCACCGCACAATGCAAAAGCTAATAGTGGTGTATGAGCTCTTCCACCAAAATCCCTGTTTAAATTGCACCTCGGGAAACCAGGAATTTTCAGAAAAGAAGAGAGTTTGATAAGGTATATAGAGTGCATTGCAGAGAGTGAGATCAAGTAATTTTCTACAAGCTTTTTGAGATTTTGAGCTCAAATTGAATTTTGGTCCAAGATTTTGAGCTTTTTGTTTACAATTTATATGCAAATCATGCATGATCTTAGAATAGGTCTAGTCAATCATTTTATAAACTATGCAAGCATCCTTTTCCTTCATTTAGGAGAACTTAATCTCAGTGTACTTTTTAAGTGATCTTTGCCCAAGAAATAAATAAAAGATTTTTTTTTCTTTTTATTTGTTGAACTAGTAAAATATTTTATGACAACATAACATGCTAATATACTATTTGTTGCCCTTTTTCATTGGTGGTGAGTTTCAGCATCAACCTAATTATAACCTATTTGCAAACTAACTATAAAGTTGCATATTTGAGTGTGACTAATATCTATTTGCAAGCAGTAATCTCGTACGCCAAAACATACAATTCTTAGATTCAATGGCGGCATCGATGTTGGTCACCCCACCCCACCCCCCCATGTAACGATGTTTTAAATCCAACCCCATCGTCTGCGTCCACATTTGGTGACAGTTTCGCCCACATTTGGTGACAGTTTCGTCGTTAAATGCATGCATGGTGCCCTCGGATAGGGTCGAAAAACGACACATTAGACTACTGTTTCTCTTAAAATCATCGTTACATATGGATTATGTAATCCCAAAATTGTTGTAGAATCTTCAAGTTGAGATATTCGAATTTTAGACCTGGTGAATACATAATTAATTACAACTAGGTTAAATTTGTTCCCGCTAGTTGCAGCCTTACTCAAACCAAATACACCAAGCCAATATCAAGATCCATTACAGCAGTTTCTCATCGTTAGCAAGGGCTATTTATTGTAGACAATAAAATAAAGAGAAGTACCTGATACTTTCAAATGCCCCTGGCAAACTTAAAATCCATGGAACTATCTTTTTTTTCAAATAGATTGTAGTGTTTGGTTTTATTGATTATTTAGAACTTATTTATCTACCTTATAAAAATATTTTACGAATAAACAATAAATATAATAGTTAAATTCATGCCCTATTATAATTAACACGTGCATTACTTTTTTTTTAGTATTTTAAATAACTTAGACCAGTTCAAAATATAGATACAAAAACTTCAAGGTTTTTTCACAACTTAAATTATAACTCAAACTTTTGACAGGATAAGATATATTGTATAACTTTAGACTTATTTTATAAAATATAAAATCACTTTTGACAAAGCGGATCACTCACTGTTCCGCTTTGGATTAATTATACAAAGACAGAACCACTTTTGACAAAGTGATAGATATACTATTAAATTTTTTACTAAGCACACAAAAATAAAAGACTAAGATCTTCGGATAAGATCTTATAACTTTTGTATAAAGAGGATAGTTGGGTACTTTTTTTCTGACTAAAGGAACCCGTTGTAGAAAAAGTTATGATTTAATGAGGATGAGTCGGAGAAAGTATTGTAACAAAAAAATTAAATTTAAATTTTTATAAAAGAAAATAGTGTGACAAAAAAAAAATTTGTTGTGAAAAAAATAAAGTCACAATCGTTCCTGTATTTATTAAGAGATTTTTTTTTTTTTTTGGCGAAACGTGCAACTAAACGAAAGTAATAATAAAAGTGAATCCAAAGTTGTTTCTGCGGAATTTTTTTTAAGTTTCTCCCAAAAAATTCTCTCTTTTTTTTTTTTTTGAAATGTTCTCCTAAAAAATTCATATACCAAGCCATATGTCATTTTTCCTAAGCTCTATAGGTTCGATTAGTTTTTTTTTTTTTAAAAAAAACGATATATAGTTCATCATTCAAGACAAAAGGGAATATGCCAAAAAGGGCCAAAAAAAAAAAAAAAAAAAAACCTACACAAGTTTATCATAAGTAAGAAAAAAGAAGTCAAATGTTTTATTGTGTTACGAGAAACGTCATGTCGTTTAAACATCAATTACAAACGACATGCCGTGAGTTGCCAAGTCAAACACCTACAGGCTACATTGCAATAATATGTCGTTTCTACTGCCAGGACAAAGTTCTTTTGGGGTTTTCTCTCTTCCTCGCGGAAACTTGAGATTTGTTCTGTTACAGTTTACGCAGAGAGAATCGGCTTGGTTCGTTATCGATCCATGTCTCAATTTCTCCTCAAAACGATTCTTTATGGGTGTCGTACTGTAAGAACTTCACCAAAAATCAGTCATCTGGGTTTTCTGGGAGACCCAAATGGTATTATTCTCAGATGGATCTCAAGCAGTTCGAATCAGCAATCTTTTACGGTGTCTTACCTCACAAGCTCACTTGGGTTATCTTCACAAGCTGCTTTATCAGTTTCCAAGTATGTTAAGTTTGACTCTCCTGAGAAACCTGACAAAGTCATAAAGTTTTTCGAGGATCGTGGCTTCACTATGACCCAAATATCATGTCTGGTAAGAGCTTTTCCGAGAGTGTTTTCATATAATACCCACGAAAACATTTTGCCGAAATTAGAATTTTTTGAATCCAAAGGCATTTCAGGCCCTGAAATAGCTAAAATGGTGTCTTTATTTCCTACTGTCTTGGCAAGAAGCTTAGATAATCAGATACTGCCCTCTTATGATTACATGAGGGGTTTGTTTCAATCTGAGGAGAAGCTCATTAGAGCTATTAAAAGATTTCCTGACATCCTCAAATGCAACATTGAGAAAAAATTTTCGCCTAAAATTGATATTTTGCGAGAACATGGAGTGCCTGACTCCAACATAGCTACTCTGATGCTTAACTGGCCTAAAACTTTTATGGTGAGTCTGGATAGTTTCGGAAAGACTGCGCAGAAAGCTGAGGACATGGGGTTTGATGCGTCGAAGGTGAAGTTTGTTTTAGCAGTGGTTGCATTTTGGACGATGGACGAGTCAAAGTGGCAAAGCAAGATTAAAGCGTATAAGAAGTGAGGTTGGTCTGAAGATGAGATTTTGAAAGCCTTTAAAAAGAGTCCTTGGTGCATGATGGTATCTGAAGATAAGCTTATGGCATCTATGGATTTCCTCATCAACCAAATGGGTTTTAAGCCCTGCCTTTTGGCTGAATACCCTGTAATCTTTACTGTGAGCTTAAAGAAGAGAATAGTCCCGAGGTGCTCGGTTTTTCAATATTTGTTGTCGGAAGGTTTGGTGGAGAAGGAGGTCAGCATTGGTACGTTATTGAAAGTTCCGGAGGAGAAGTTTTTGCAGAAATTCATTGTGCCTTATGTGAAGAAAGAACCAAAGCTGTTAAAGTTGTACAGGGAAAAATTTGATCTTTCAAGTGGATCAGAGAGTGATGAGAATGTGTAAGAACTATATTGTAGAGTGAGGTAAAAGCATAGTCCTATACTCTAATCATTAACAATTTTTCCCTTGACAAGGTTTTCTTTTTAAATAATTTTTCCCTTGTCAAGTTAGTTGATCCAGTTTGAGAACTATTTACATTTGACCTTCCCAAAGTCCAAGTTCGAGAGCTTATCTTTGCAATTGTTTTGTAGCATTAATTTAATGGTGTTTTTATTGCATGATCTCTCTCTTTCTTTTTCTTTTTCTTTTTCTTTTTTTTTTTTTTTTTTTTTTTGAAATTTCATGCCTCTCAAAGCATTTGCATCTAATTGAGGTGCAGCAACTTTTTGCATGTACATTTCATGATCTGTATTGCAGTTTTTATCCAACTAATGTTTATTTGATCTAATTGTAGACCTTTCAATAATGGAATTCCTTAAGTTGAGGTCCAAGACAGGAGCTTTTATCGGCAATTCTTGTGCGAATCAAATCTGGAGGTGTCAACAACCTAGTCTTTGAAATAGGTTTTCCTTGCCTGCTTGCCTATGCATTCATTTAATATGCAATTCTTTGCATTCAGTTTACAAACTATTCAAGTATCTTTTTGAGACTAAATTTTGTCATATTTTTACATATAATTTTGAAAAGCATTTCAACCACATTTTGCCTCCCAAATTGGTCATGACTCGTGAATAACCATGAAAATATTAGCAGTTCTGTTGAGCAAGTCTGTATTAACTCTGCACTTAAAAGATTGCTTTGTTCATTGTGGTCCATTTTCTTTCAAAATGAAATATAAGTTGTACTGTGCTTTTCTTTTTAAAGTGACTGTATTTTCTAGTATATCATTTTTATTTTCTTATTTATTTATTATGCCAGAAAAAAAAAGGAAAACGCTGACGGGGCAAAATGCAAGTGGTGAGGACCGATCAGAATGGAGAGTCGAAGGGTTTGGCAAATTGAATGTAAAATGTGACAAAAAACCAAGAACAAAACAAACTCCTGAAAGAGACTGTGTTCTTCGAAATTGCTTACGCTTCTTAGCATTCTCATGGTGATTGATTAGAAGAGATTGTGCTCAATTCTTTTGTTTAAACAATTGACTTTGTTGAGGTTTGTCGCGCCTCATGAGGAGGGAGCTCTCAAGCTGTTAAAGTTGTACAAGGAAAAATTGGACCTTTCAAAAAGACTTGAAATTGATGGTGCAGGGTCAGATAAAGCAAAAACTTGAGAGTGAGATTAAGCAATCTTTCTTCTGCAGGCTTATATCATAGATTTATTTTCTCTTGTCAAGTTAGTTGATCGAATTGTAAACTTCTCACTCTTCACCATCCCTTATGAGGTTTAAGAGTGAAGCTTCTGTTTGCAATAATGTGTAAATCAATTTAAACAAAAGGACCTATATTTGTTATCTCTTTCCTATGTTTTCTTTTTCTGGAGGAAAAAATAGAAAGAAAGTTAAACAGTGGACCTTTTTTTTTTTTTTTTTTTTTTTGAAGAAAACTTAATCTGATGTTTGGTGAGGTTCAGATCCACAAGTGAGTTTGATTTCAACGTACAAAATCAATTTTCCGACTAGAAAACATCATGAAAGTATTTATTTTTGTTAAAACTCAAGCCAAATTTTCTAAGAAGACTTTAATCCAACACCTAAAGAACAAGAAAAGACACAATTCCAGAAAACTAAATCTAACCACAAAGAGCAAGAACAAAACACAGAACACAATGAAACATTGAAACTTTCCAAAATGATCTTTTGTAACGATAATTTGTGATCTCTCCTCTCTTATGTTTTATTCCCCCTCAAGAGAGTTTTCTCAGCCCATGTTCTATTTTGTTAAAATTGAACTTATTAGTATTCATTCAATCATTCCAACAACAACAACAACAACAACAACAAAAGAAAAAAAAAAAAAAAAAAACGTCCTTATGTAAAACCCTTCCAAAATAACTATAATACCTGAAATTTAATTAAGCCTTAAGCCAATAATAAATAATTTAGTAAATTAAAATCATGCACCACATTTACCATTTATCTCAAAGTTATTTGTTGGCATTATATTTTATTATTATAGCTATCATATGATTTTATTAAACTTATAGCTCTACTAATCAAGTTTTCAGTTTTAATGTGCAGTGCAACTAGCTCGATGTGGGAACTCAATGTGCTAAACTTATGAAGAAAAATGATATTTATTATGATTATTGGATATGATATTTTACCTCTATTATGATTTATTTAATGATGAATCATTATTTTATATTTTATTATATGGTTTTATGTAAATGTGTTGAGGACTTATTTGTTATTTTGAGTTTTTTGTGAGAGAAGTCTATATTAGCAAATTGAGTGAACTTTAGGCACCTAATTGAAGAAGAAAAATAGAGACTTTATAGTTTATTTTATGAGGTTAGGATAGCTATTAGAGGCTTAGAAAAACCTAGGCCATTGTTCTATTATTTGGCCACTTTATTTTTGTTTAGTTTCTATCAAGTTTAGACTTCATTTTTGGGTCTATTTCAGCAAGAAATCCTAGAACTCCGACCATAGCACTTTCTTCTCTCTTCTCACTCCTTTTCTCACCCAAAACTCAGAATCAAACCTAGGTTTTTAAGAGAGAATGAGCTAAAGACTCAACCAGCCCATCTCAACTCGTTTTCAACCTAGAACAAAAAATAACCACCAAGTTTTGAGCTTCTATTCACTTGAGAACACGTTTTTCTTTGAGGTAACTTCTTTTTTATGTTAGAAATAAGATTTCAGAGATTAAGATGTTGAAATCCTACTTGAGATTCGGATTTTTGATGAGGCTTATTATGCATGTTGGTTGTAGACACTTAAAAATGAGTTTATTGAGGTTTTGGTTCAAATATTGGTTTCTGAGTGAAATTGATGATTTTAGCTTGATATTATTGATGATTATTTGAAGATAAACTCTTGTTAAGATGATGATTCATGTATTTGAGAGTGGTCTTTGAAGATTAAGATTTGCATGCTAGGTATTTGATGAAATGTTTAAATATAAGTCCTCTGTACAGCCTAAGTAGATTATGTTTCCGTGCTATATATACTTATGATTTTGATAGATCTTATATTTTTCTATTAAAGTATACATCTTAAGCTTTATGTGAGTTTTTGAATCACTCCAAACGGATTTTTCTCCGTTTAATTATGAATTTTATAAGTTTAGTTAAAAAGCTTTCATTTTCCCGACGAGATTATACTTCAATCTGGATTTCGGGCAGTTTTTTTTTTTTTTTGTTTTAAAAAATCTAAAACCTATCATGTAGTAGCTCTAAAAAGAGGGTTTTGAGTTTACTTTTATTTGCCACTGGTCTCATAATATTTTGAGTTTTGATGAATTTGTTATGAATACTTTCGTAATATTGCATAGCTATGTGTTTGTTAAATGATGATATGAATGTAATTTTTGAAAGCTATGGTTTTTAAAGGTTAATTAGCACATTGAAGGCTCCCCACAACCAGATAGTTTGTGCTTGCAAAGTGGTGATCAAAATTCAGGTAAGTAGAGTTAAAGCATTTTCAAAACTGCATACAATACCTATTTGAATTAACTTGTTCAGAATTGTGAATATGTAATTTTATTCTCTTATAAAATTCTTATATGATTATGTTCAAAGAGTATTCATGATTAATTATTTTGAAAGAGATTATGATTTATGCTTATTATGTTTTTATATTTCAAGAGAGTTTATGGCATGGTATATGGATGAGAGGCTTGGTAAGCAGGGGTGTGAGGGACCGGTACCCCAAATTAGAGAAACTGTCTCTTTGAGACAACTAGAGAAAAATGCTAATGAGAAGTTTCTTGTTGATCACAAGAGACAGAGATTCTTAAAACCCCGCTTAGTGTTTAAGAGAAGAGAATTGACCAAAATTAGAGAAGGTCATGTATAGAGAGGTTTACTTAGAATTGAAGTTCTGTATCATACCTAAACTAAGGAATAAGTATGAAAGTTTATGAACAATGATTAACAAAAGGATTTTAGTCACAGAGATTTTAGATACTTACTTTATTTGAAATCTACTTACTCAGTTTTTGCTCATTAGTTTTACCTTATGATGCAGATGATGTTGTTGTTACCGAAGAGTAAAACGAAAAAAATGATTTCCAAGGCTGGCTGAGTACTCCAAGTCTTACATCTTGCATCTTGCTTATATGTACTTCCAAACAATAGATGGGCTCAAAATGTTTTGTTTTGTTACTATGCCGTTTTTGAATAACTATTTATTGTTTAAGATTTGTGGTTGCGCACTTACTCATTTTGTTCAAAAACGTTTAAGAAAATTTTGTGATGAAATCAACCACAAGTTTCAGCATCTTAAAATGATATTGTTTAAAGTATATAAAGTATTTTTTAAGTAGCACCACCTCGCTAAGTTCGGCCTTAGACCGGTTTAGCGTATGGGGGCGTTACAATAACCCTTAATATTATATTTTTCTAATTTTGTCAAAATTTGTTCTCTTGTTTAGAAACGTTACCATTGACTAATTTCTCACTCCCAGCCCCCACTCAATGACTCAAAGCGCTTTCTTCGGCCCCGTTCATTTTACCGATTCGAGTTTAGAATTTGAGTTTTGTAATAGTAAAAAGCTCTCAAAAATAGCCACATCTAACTTTTTTATTATAATAAAAAGTTCTCATATAAAATTACATCTTAACATAAATTAAAAACTCAAATCAATGAACTAAATGGACTCCAGACATTTCCAGGGGAAAAGAGGAAAAAGAAAAATTCCTCATAGGGAGCCTAAAGTAAATAAAGAAAAGAAAAAAAAATGACTTATCGTTTTATATTAGCAACAAAACGGCGTGCCGTTTTGTTTCTGGATTTTGACGCAACATTCACAACGACAGTGTTTTGTTGACAAGACTAACCGCCTTTTCAATGTCGCCTACGAGTGTCCACTCATTCCTTAAAACTCTCAATCTTGAATTTTATTACTTCCTGTACAAAGACTCGAGCTTTCTTCAGTTTATGCAAAAATTGGCCGTCCACAATTTGTAAGTTTCTTTTATACATATTAAATTTCAAAACCCATGTCTAAATTTCTCTGCAAAGCCTTTCTATTTGGAAGTCGTATTGTAAGAAATACACCACCAATCAGTATTCTAGGTTTTCTTCAAAACCCAGATTTTTTCCCCCTAAGATTGTTCTCAAGTAGTTCAAATCAACAATCTTTTGCAGTCTCATATCTCATAAACTCACTTGGGTTTTCTCCAGAAGCTGCTTTACATGCTTCCAGGTATGTCAATTTTAAGACCCCTGAAAAACCAGACAAACTCATAAATTTGTTCAGAAAGTATGGTTTCACTCAAATTCAAATGTCAAACCTTTTTAGAGTAACACCTAGCGCATTATTATATGATGCTGAGAAGAATATTTTGCCCAAATTAGAGTTTTTTGAAGCCAAAGGCATTTCCGTCCCTGAAATGGCCAAAATGCTATCTGCACGCCCTACAATCTTGGGAAGTAGCTTGGACAAACAGATTATTCCCACATATGATTACATGAGGGGTTTTGTTCAATCTGAGGAGAAGCTCATTAGAGCTATTAAAAGATGTCCTGACATCCTCAAATACAACATTGAGAAAAAAATTTCGCCTAAAATTGATATTTTGCGAGAACATGGAGTGCCTGACTCCAACATAGCTACTCTGATGCTTAACTGGCCTGTAACTTTTTCGTCGAGTCGGGATAGTTTCAGAAAGATTGCGGAGAAGGTTGAGGACATGGGATTTGATGCTTCGAAGGTGAACTTTGTTTTAGCATTGGTTGCATTTTGGACGATGGACGAGTCAAAGTGGCAGAGCAAGATTAAAGCGTATAAGAAGTGGGGTTGGTCTGAAGATGAGATTTTGAAAGCCTTTAAAAAGAGTCCTTGGTGCATGATGGTATCTGAAGATAAGCTTATGGCATCTATGGATTTCCTCATCAACCAAATGGGTTTTAAGCCCTGCCTTTTGGCTGAATACCCTGTAATCTTTACTGTGAGCTTAAAGAAGAGAATAGTCCCGAGGTGCTCGGTTTTTCAATATTTGTTGTCGGAAGGTTTGGTGGAGAAGGAGGTCAGCATTGGTACGTTATTGAAAGTTCCGGAGGAGAAGTTTTTGCAGAAATTCATTGTGCCTTATGTGAAGAAAGAACCAAAGCTGTTAAAGTTGTACAGGGAAAAATTTGATCTTTCAAGTGGATCAGAGAGTGATGAGAATGTGTAAGAACTATATTGTAGAGTGAGGTAAAAGCATAGTCCTATACTCTAATCATTAACAATTTTTCCCTTGACAAGGTTTTCTTTTTTCTTTTTAAATAATTTTTCCCTTGTCAAGTTAGTTGATCCAGTTTGAGAACTATTTACATTTGACCTTCCCAAAGTCCAAGTTCGAGAGCTTATCTTTGCAATTGTTTTGTAGCATTAATTTAATGGTGTTTTTATTGCATGATCTCTCTCTTTCTTTTTCTTTTTTTTTTCTTTTTTTTTTTTTTTTGAAATTTCATGCCTCTCAAAGCATTTGCATCTAATTGAGGTGCAGCAACTTTTTGCATGTACATTTCATGATCTGTATTGCAGTTTTTATCCAACTAATGTTTTATTTGATCTAATTGTTGACCATTCAATAATGGAATTCCTTAAGTTGAGGTCCAAGGCTGGAGCTTTTATCGGCAATTCTTGTGCGAATCAAATCTGGAGGTGTCAACAACCTAGTCTTTGAAATAGGTTTTCCTTGCCTGCTTGCCTATGCATTCACTTAATATGCAATTCTTTGCATTCAGTTTATAAACTATTCAAGTATCTTTTTGACTCTAAATTTTGTCATATTTTACATTCAATTTTGAAAAGCATTTCAACCACATTTTGCCTCCCAAATTGGTCATGACTCATGAATAACCATGAAAATCTTAGCAGTTCTGTTGGGCAAATCTGTATCAACTCTACACTTAAAAAGATTGCTTAGTTCATTGTGGTCCATTTTCTTTCAAAATGAAATATAAGTTGTACTGTGCTTTTCTTTTTAAAGTGACTGTATTTTCTAGTATATCATTTTTATTTTCTTATTTATTTATTATGCCAGAAAAAAAAAAAGGAAAACACTGACGGGGCAAAATGCAAGTGGTGAGGACCGATCAGGATAGAGAGTCGAAGGGTTTGGCAAATTGAATGTAAAATGTGACAAAAAACCAAGAACAAAACAAACTCCTGAAAGAGATTGTGTTCTTCGAAATTGTTTACGCTTCTTAGCATTCTCATGGTGATTGATTAGAAGAGATTTTGTTCAATTCTTTTGTTTAAACAATTGACTTTGTTGAGGTTTGTCGCGCCTATTGAGGAGGGAGCTCCCAAGCTGTTAAAGTTGTACAAGGAAAAATTGGACCTCTCAAAAAGACTTGAAATTGATGGTGCAGGGTGAGATAAAGCAAAAACTTGAGAGTGAGATTAAGCAATCTTTCTTCTGCAGGCTTATATCATAGATTTATTTTCTCTTGTCAAGTTAGTTGATCGAATTGTAAACTTCTCACTCTTCACCATCCCTTATGAGGTTTAAGAGTGAAGCTTCTGTCTGCAATAATGTGTAAATCAATTTAAACAAAAGGACCTATATTTGTTATCTATATCCTATGTTTTCTTTTTCTGGACGAAAAAATAGACAGAAACTTAAACAGTGGACTTTATTGAAGGTGTTGTTATAAAAAGTTATTTCATTTATTTGATCTAATATTAAACGAGGATTTGATGTTTAAATTCTTGGCTCAACAAGAATGTTCTGTTGGACCTTCTTTTTTTTTTTTTTTTTTTTTTTTTCCTTTTGAGAAGAAAACTTAACCTGATGTTTGGTGAGGTTCAGGTGCACAAGTGAGTTTGATTTCAACGTACAAAATCAATTTTCCGACTAGAAAACATCATGAAAGTATTTATTTTCTTTAAAACTCAAGCCAAATTATCTAAGAAGACTTTAATCCAACACCTAAAGAACAAGGAAAGACACAATTCCAGAAAACTAAATCTAACCACAAAGAGCAAGAACAAAACATAGAACACAATGAAACATTGAAACTTTCCAAAATGATCTTTTGTAACGATAATTTGTGATCTCTCCTCTCTTATGTTTTATTCCCCCTCAAGAGAGTTTTCTAAGCCCAAGTTCTATTTAGTTAAAATTGAACTTATTAGTATTCATTCAATCATTCCAACAACAACAACAACAAAAGAAAAAAAAAAAAAAAAAAACGTCATTATGTAAAACCCTTCCAAAATAACTGTAATATCTGATATTTAATTAAGGCTTAAGCCAATAATAAATAATTTAGGAAACTATAATCATGCACCACATTTATCATTTATCTCAAAGTTATTTGTTGGCATTATATTTTATTATTATAGCTATCATATGATTTTATTAAACTTATAGCTTTACTAATCGAGTTTTCAGTTTTAATGTGCAGTGCAACTAGCTCAATGTGAGAACTTGATGTGCTAAACTTATGAAGAAAAATGATATTTATTATGATTATTTGATATGATATTTTACCTCTATTATGATTTATTTAATGATGAATCATTATTTTATATTTTATTATATGGTTTTATGTAAATGTGTTGAGGACTTATTTGTTATTTTGAGTTTTTTGTGAGAGAAGTCTATATTAGCAAATTGAGTGAACTTTAGGCACCTAATTGAAGAAGAAAAATAGAGACTTTATAGTTTATTTTATGAGGTTAGGATAGCTATTAGAGGCTTAGAAAAACCTAGGCCATTGTTCTATTATTTGGCCACTTTATTTTGTTTAGTTTCTATCAAGTTTAGACTTCATTTTTGGGTCTATTTCAGCAAGACACCCTAGAACGCCGATCATATTCTTCTCTCTTCTCACTCCTTTTCTCACCCAAAACTCAGAATCAAACCTAGGTTTTTAAGAGAGAATGAGCTAAAGACTCAACCAGCCCATCTCAACTCGTTTTCAACCTAGAACAAAAAATAACCACCAAGTTTTGAGCTTCTATTCACTTGGGAACACATTTTTCTTTGAGGTAACTTCTTTCTTATGTTAAAAACTAAAATTTCAGAGATTAAGATGTTGAAATCCTACTTGAGATTCGGATTTTTGATGAGGCTTATTATGCATGTTAGTTGTAGACTCTTAAAAATGAGTTTCTTGAGATTTTGGTTCAAATATTGGTTTATGGGTGAAATTGATGATTTTAGCTTGATATTATTGATGATTATTTGAAGATAAACTCTTGTTAAGATGATGATTCATGTATTTGAGAGTGGTCTTTGAAGATTAAGATTTGCATGCTAGGTATTTGATGAAATGTTTAAATATAAGTCCTCTGTACAGCCTAAGTAGATTTTGCTTCCGTGCTATATATACTTATGATTTTGATAGATCTTATATTTTTCTGTTAACGTATACATCTTAAGCTTTATGTGAGTTTTTGAATCACTCCAAACGGATTTTTCTACATTTAATTATGAATTTTATAAGTTTAGTTAAAAAGCTTTCATTTTCCTAACGAAATTACACTTCAATCTGGATTTCGGGCAGTTTTTTTTTTTTTTTTTTTTTAGTTTAAAAAATCCAAAACCTATCATGTAGTAGCTCTAAAAAGAGGGTTTTGAGTTTACTTTTATTTGCCACTAGTTTCATAACATTTTGAGTTTTGATGAATTTGTTATGAATACTTTCGTAATATTGCATAGTAATGTGTTTGTTAAATGATGATATGAATGTAATTTTTGAAAGTTATGGTTTTTAAAGGTTAATTAGCACATTGAAGGCTCCCCACAACCAGATAGTTTGTGCTTGCAAAGTGGTGATCAAAATTCAGGTAAGTAGAGTTAAAGCATTTTCAAAACTACATACAAGACCTATTTGACTTAACTTGTTCAGAATTGTGAATATGCAAGTTTATTCTCTTATAAAATTCTTATATGATTATGTTCAAAGAGTATTCATGATTAATTATTTTGAAAGAGATTATGATTTATGCTTATTATGTTTTTTTATTTCAAGAGAGTTTATGGCATGGTATATGGATGAGAGGCTTGGTAAGTAGGGGTGTGAGGGACCGGTACCCAAAATTAGAGAAACTGTCTCTTTGAGACAACTAGAGAAAAATGCTAATGAGAAGTTTCTTGTTGATCACAAGAGAAAGAGATTCTTAAAACCCCGCATAGTGTTTAAGAGAATAGAATTGGCCAAAATTAGAGAAGGTCATGTATAGAGAGGTTTACTTGGAATCGAAGTTTTGTATCATACCTAAACTAAGAATAAGTATGAAAGTTTATGAACAATGATTAACAAAAGGATTTTAGCCACAAAGATTTTAGATACTTACTTTATTTGAAATCTACTTACTCAGTTCTTGCTCATTAGTTTTACCTTGTGATGCAGATGATGTTGTTACCGAAGAGTAAAAAGAAAAAAATGATTTCCAAGGTTGGCGGAGTACTCCAAGTCTTACATCTGACATCTTGCTTATATGTACTTTCAAACAATAGATGGGCTCAAAATGTTTTGTTTTGTTACTATGTCGCTTTTGAATAACTATTTAATGTTTAAGATTTGTGGTTGCGCACTTACTCATCTTGTTCAAAAACTTTTAGGAAAATTTTGTGATGAAATCAACTATAAGTTTCTGCATCTTAAAATGACATTGTTTTAAGTATATAAAATATATTTTAAGTGGCACCACCTCATTAAATTCGGCCTTAGACCGGTTTTGCGTATGGGGGTGTTACAATAACACTTAATATTCTATTTTTCTAATTTTGTCAAAATTTGTTCTCTTGTTTAGAAACGTTACCATTGACTAATTCTCACTGCCAGCCCCCGCTCAATGACTCAAAGCGCTTTCTTCGGCCCCGTTCATTTTACCGATTCGAGTTTAAAATTTGAGTTTTGTAATAGTAAAAGTTCTCAAAAATAATCACATCTAATTTTTTATTATAATAAATAACTCTCATAAAAATTATATCTTAACACAAATTAAAAATTTAAATTAACGAATTAAATGAACTCCAGACATTTCCAGGAGAAAATAGGAAAAAGATAAATTTTTAATAGGCAGCATTAAGTAAATAAAGAAAAAAAAAAAAAAAAAAAAAAAAAAAACTACATAAAACAAATGACTTATCGTTTTATATTAGCAACAAAACGGCGTGCCGTTTCATTTCTGGATTTTGACGCAACATTCACAACGACAGTGTTTTGTTGACAAGACAAACTGCCTTTTCAATGTCGCCTACGAGTGTCCACTCACTCCTTAAAACTCTCAATCTTGAATTTTATTACTTCCTGTACAAAGACTCGAGCTTTCTTCAGTTTATGCAAAAATTGGCCGTCCACAATTTGTAAGTTTCTTTTATACATATTAAATTTCAAAACCCATGTCTGAATTTCTCTGCAAAGCCTTTCTATTTGGAAGTCGTATTGTAAGAAAGACACCACCAATCAGTATTCTAGGTTTTCTTCAAAACCCAGATTTTTTCCCCCTAAGATTGTTCTCAAGTAGTTCAAATCAACAATCTTTTGCAGTCTCATATCTCATAAACTCACTTGGGTTTTCTCCAGAAGCTGCTTTACATGCTTCCAGGTATGTCAATTTTAAGACCCCTGAAAAACCAGACAAACTCATAAATTTGTTCAGAAAGTATGGTTTCACTCAAATTCAAATGTCAAACGTTTTTAGAGTACAACCTTGCGCATTATTATATGATGCTGAGAAGAATATTTTGCCCAAATTAGAGTTTTTTGAAGCCAAAGGCATTTCAGTCCCTGAAATGGCCAAAATGCTATCTGCACGCCCTACAATCTTGGGAAGTAGCTTGGACAAACAGATTATTCCCACATATGATTACATGAGGGGTTTTGTTCAATCTGAGGAGAAGCTCATTAGAGCTATTAAAAGATGTCCTGACATCCTCAAATACAACATTGAGAAAAAAATTTCGCCTAAAATTGATATTTTGCGAGAACATGGAGTGCCTGACTCCAACATAGCTACTCTGATGCTTAACTGGCCTGTAACTTTTTCGGCGAGTCGGGATAGTTTCAGAAAGATTGCGGAGAAGGTTGAGGACATGGGATTTGATGCTTCGAAGGTGAACTTTGTTTTAGCATTGGTTGCATTTTGGACGATGGACGAGTCAAAGTGGCAAAGCAAGATTAAAGCGTATAAGAAGTGGGGTTGGTCTGAAGATGAGATTTTGAAAGCCTTTAAAAAGAGTCCTTGGTGCATGATGGTATCTGAAGATAAACTTATGGCATCTATGGATTTCCTCATCAACCAAATGGGTTGGAAGCCCTGCCTAATGGCTGAATACCCTGTAATCTTTACTGTGAGCTTAAAGAAGAGAATAGTCCCGAGGTGCTCGGTTTTTCAATATTTGTTGTCGGAAGGTTTGGTGGAGAAGGAGGTCAGCATTGGTACGTTATTGAAAGTTCCGGAGGAGAAGTTTTTGCAGAAATTCATTGCGCCTTATGTGAAGAAAGCACCAAAGCTGTTGAAGTTGTACAGGGAAAAATTGGATCTTTCAAGTGGATCAGAGAGTGATGAGAATGTGTGAAAAGTATATTGAAGAATGAAATAGAAGAAATGTTCTACCTGCTCATATCATTCACTAAAAATTTCCCTTGTTAAGTTAGGTGATCCTATTTGAGAACTATTTACATTTGACGTCCCTTGAGTCCAAGAATGAGAGCTTTTGTATGTGATTTATTTCTACATCAATCTGGTGGTTTCTTTTACTGCATGATCTTGTGTTTTAAATTACTATCTCTTGAAGCCTATTTGCTTGATATATTGAATACTCGAGCACTCAAGTTGAATGGAATTTCATGCAAGTGCTTTTTGATGAGGTTCAGATTCAGAAGTAGGTTTGATTGCAAAACAGAATAAATGACAGTAAAGCTTGTGAAAACCAAACCGTTATGCCAAAATCAAATTTTACCAACTAACAAGTAAACCTCCTCAAAGTATTTATGTTAAACCTATGCCAAACTGTCTTAGAAGACTTTAATCCAACATCTAAAGAACAATCATAGACGCAAAAATACACAATTTCAGAAGATGCACACAAGAAACAGAGGAAATGTCAAGACATGAACAGATTTATGTGGTTCAATCAAAATTGTCTACATCCACAGATAAGCGGTCTCTTCTTCGCGTTAATCACCTTGAAAACGCTTCCAAGAAGTCGATCTCTTTCAAGACTTTTTTTTTTTCTCTCTCACTAGAGAGTGCCAAGAACAAAATAATTGAGTAAGCCTCGCAAATTCCCAACTTATACCTCACTTTGAAATTTCCTTCCCCTTATAAGGGTAACACGGTTTTAGGGAGAGAAAAAAAAAAAAAAAAAAAAAAAAAAAAGGAGAGAGCTTAACTCAAATTTGTTGATTCGAGTTAAGAAAGTGGATTTGAGTTTCAAAAAAATTTAGTTTAGTTTGGACTTTGAGTTGAGTATTTAGTAGGAGATTAATTTAACATTTAAAACTTGAGTTTTGTGTTCACTTGTACTAAAGTTAAACTCCATTTACAAAGAAGTGTCATTTTCTGCAGAGGCAATCCGCACTGCAAAACTAAACTTGAGTAATGGGAAAACAAGGGGCGGATAAAACTCACCAACTCGAGTTGCGTTTAGTGAACGTATAACTCGGCTTAATTTCACGCAATGTGATTTACGAAGTGAACGGCCCCTATGGGCCAGTTCATCAGAGTAGTAACTATATTGGGGTCAGGCACTCCATGTCCTCGCAAAATAGCAATGTTAGGTTCCACATAATTCTCAATATTTCGAACAATATCTGGAAACCATTTGACAAGCGCAATGACCTTCTCATCATATCTTAAAAAGTTCCTAAAAAACTCATATCCAGGTATAATCTAATTATCTAAGCTACTTCCCAAAAGACTAGGGGTGTACAGAGAGTCTTTTGGTCATTCCAAGGCCCGAAAAAGCCTTTAGCTTTCAAAAACTCCAACTTGGGTAAATTAATTTTCTTAGCATCAAATGAGAGTAATACAGGGGATATTCTAACAAGAATCCAGATTTGGGTTTGGGTGAAACCGTACTTTTTGAACAAGTCTATGACTTTGTCCGGTTTCTCAGTAGTAATAAAATTAACATGCTTGGAAGCTCATAAAGCAGCTTTTGGAGAAAACCCAAATGAGTTTATTAGGTACGAGACTTTAAAAGATTGTTGATCTGAACTAGTTGAGATGTATCTGAGAGGAAATACATTTGGGTTTTAAAGAAGATCCAGACTCCAATTAGGCGATGAAGTTCTTATGTTGCACCATGGTCGAGATTTCCGACCATTCCTCTAAACCAAGTCGTCGAGAGTTTCCGAAGCCAGGATTGTCGAGAGGGATCGATTAAGGAAAGATCCCTGGGTTGAGGAACTATTATGTAGCTGAGTGATCGCAGTTAAGAAGTCTCAAAAGAGTCATGAAGATATCTATGTAGAGAAGTCGACAAGTTCCGGATAAGGCAAAGATCAATCCAAAGCCTGGCAAATCAAGACAAGATAACCCTCATCTTCTATTTGAATTTAAATAGAAGATCATATATGAATTATCATTTACAACCACATATGTAAATAATTAACTATAGAGATAAACCTATGAAAATCTCTATACTCATAATGTAATTTAGAGATTAGAGATATAGTGTGCATGAGAACCTATAAATAAGGGTTAAACTCCTCATTTATTTTCTACGCATAATTTTTGACTCTAAGATAGATTTTTTGTACTTTTGAGATTTAGTGCATTCATAAATGAGCGTAGGTAATAATATTTTACCGAACCACTATAAACTCATATTTTCTTTATTTTATGCTTTTATTTTCAATCAATTTATGAGAATCGTAACGTGAATATTCTCAGAAAGATAAATTTTGAGTTGACGAATTTTCACCGTCAACATCTTACTATATGAATTTCAAATAAAAAGCTTCTGCGGAGGAAAAAAGACATGGGTTTTGAAATTGTACAAGTATGAAATTAACTTACAAATTGATGAGAGCGAATTTCTTCTGCAATTGACCAAATTTTGAGCTTCGCAGTAATAAACCTTGAGTTTGGGATTTAGTTATGACCTTGTCGTTTAACTTGGAAGTCCTCACTCAAAAGAAAAAAAGTTTTCCTTTCGTTATAATTGCCATGCAACGACATGTCGTTTTAATTGTGACCTTGTGGTCTTTAACTTGGAAGTTCGCTTTATAAATTAAAATGAAAATCCTTCAAGTTTTCCTTTCTTTATACAGTGTCTCTTTTTTAAATTAACCCAACTTTGGATAAATTAACCCAACTCGTTGGATATAACTTGTCCGGTTATGGTTATTATTCATAATTGTCCATAATATATATATTTGTCCATATATATATATATATATAAAAATATATTTCCTTTCTTAAGCTTTTCCAATTTTCTACTATTTCCCATTATATATATTTTTTTTTTCCAGATTTTTTTTTTCTCCTTTCCTATTTGATCTCCTTAGTTTTCTCTCCTTTTCTTTTTCTCCCCCTAAATGTCCCTCCATTTCTTTTCCTCTCGGCTTGTTCTCGAATGATAAACTATTTCCCTCATTATTATTATTTATTCTTCTTGAACATGAGGTGGGGATTTGAATTTTACACCTTGTACTAGAGTTGAGTGTGGAATTACCACTAAGCTATATCTGCAACCACATTAAAAAAGAGTTTGTGAGCTTCTTTATGCATGTGGAGAATAATTAGGAGTATTCTTTACTTTGTAAACATAAGATACAAACATAACGTGCGTTTGAAACTCATTCTAAAATGATTTTATTTTTTATATGAAAATAAAAATGAAAACGTTTTTAATCTCAAACAGAAATAATTTTTAAAAATGCGTTTAGTAATTTTTTCAAGAAATTATTTTTAGTATAAAAAAACCCATTAATGTCTCTCTTTCTGCTCGAGAGAAAATAAAAACAAAAAATATAAAATGACTAAAAGTCTTTTTTTATTTCTCTCTCATTTTACACTAAACTAAAAAATCGTTTAAATTTCCACTTTTTTGTCTTTAATTGTGCCAAACGCCATTTTGAAATCGTTTTTATTTTTTCTTTCTTAAAAAATGTGAAATAAAAACAAGAACAATTCCAAACACGACAATAATTTTGCAACATACTGAATAACATAGAGCCCATGTTATTAACTTGTACCCATCGTGATGTTTTATAATCTAACCACGGGATATTGGGGTACCATACACATTACACATAACCACTTGCAATTCTTTGAGATATCAAAGATTCAAGTTCCCTCTAATCGAAGAACACAACGCCTTTTGCAATTAAGTTTGGCAATCACATTTACACATACACACACATTACACATAACCACTTGCAATTTCTATGGCATGAGAAGAAAAATCTTCTCGGGGTTCTTGGCTTGAAATAAGAGCATGATCTTATTTCGAGCCAAGAACCCCAAGAAGATTTTTCTTCACATTTCCTAATTTACTCGGGATCTTGATCTTAAAGACATTGCTATATATCTGTGTATTAAAGACTCAAGTTTGTTCTAACAAGACCCTTGCTTTATGGTAAGAGGAAATGAAACTAGACCTTGGCATTGAGTACTCACCGTCCTAGATTACCAGTTTAACTTAAACTGATAATCATCTCAATGTTTGCCTTCTCTCACTTATTAGTCCATTATGTTAGATGCAGGTAAACCATCATACAAAAAAGAAGGCCAAAAATGCGAAAAAGATGAATGTTTTTGTGAATGCCATAACCATCCGTCGTGAAAAGATATGATCGTAACAGTGAGATGTGAACTCACAAACGGAAATGGACAAGGCGGTGATGCTAAAACTTTTCTTTTTTTTCGTTTTGGATCAAATAAAAAGTGCGATTAGGCTAGCCTAAAATAAGATCGTTTGAATAGCTTCTAAAATGGAAAGGAAAACACAACCGGCAAATGAATAAATGTGTAGATTAAGGATATAAAATAACCAGATTGAGTTGCACAAAAATTGCAAACAAAGCTCTACTCATGTACCTCGATTCCATGACGTTGAAAACCAAAAAGTTTCCATCTGCATATGATATCATGTCAAAAATCATCTTACCACACCCTTTGTAATATATGTTTTGACATATCTAATCATCGATATGTGGTCCCTTTGAATGATCTAATTTTTCTTTGTACAACTTCAACAGCTTCGGACTGTCCTCGTTATAAGGTGTGACAAACCTCTGCAAGAATTTCTTCTCTGAATCCATCAATAACGTATTCAAGTTAGCATCCTTCTCCACCAACCCTTTTGACAACAAAACTTGAAAAACCGAACACCTCGGGACTACTCTCTTCTCTAAACTCACTGTAAATATTGCTGGGAATTTAGCCAAATGGCAGGGTCTCCAACCTATTTGGTTGATGAAGATATCCATAGATGCCATAAGCTTATCTTTAGACACCACCATGCACCAAGGATGGGTTTGAAAGGCTTTCAAAACCTCTTCTTCGGACCAACCCCACTTCTTATATGCATTAACCTTACTTTCCCACGTTGATTTGCTTAAACAAAGTAGTGCAATCACTGCTTGAACAAAATTTGGCCTCTTTGCATCGAACCCCATTTCCACCGCTTCCTCAACTATCTTTTGGAACCGATTCGAACTCGCTGAGAAAGCTCGAGGCTGTTTCGTGATCAGTTTAGCTATATTGGAGTTAGGAACTCCACGTTCTCGCAGAATATCAATGTTACAGCCCAAACATTTCTCAACATTTGCGTTGAGTATATCCGGATATCTTTGGACAGCTGCAATGGCCATCTCATCAGACTGCAGAAAATTCCTAAGGAACTCATATGTGGGCATAATATGTTTATCTAAGCTCCTAATCAAAATAGTAGGGAATTTAGATAAACTTTTGGCAAATTGAGGCCATGAAATACCTTTGGCATCAAAAAACTCCAACTTGGGCAAAATACTCTTTTCTGTATCGGCTAAAAGCAGTTGACTGTTACTTCTGAAAATGCTTGATATTTGGGACCGAGAGAAACCATACTTCTCAAACAACTTTATGACTTTTTCTGGTTTCTCTGGACGCTCGAAGTTAACACGCTTGGAAACTGATAAGGCGGCTTTTGAAGAAAACCCAAGTTCGTTTATGAGGTATGAGACAGCAAATGAGTGTTGATTTGAGCTACTTGAGAACAATCTTAGAGTGAAAAAATCAGGGTTTCGAAGAAAACCCAGATTACTAGTTCCTGGTGAAGTTCTTACATAACAAATTCCAAATATAATGGTTTTTCGGAGAAAATTAGACATGGGTTTTGAAATTGGAGATGAATGAAATGAACTTACAAATTGTTGAGAGCCAAATGTCTCTGTTGCTGAACAGATCTTGAGCTTTAGAGGGGTAACGGGAGGGAATCCAGGTAAAATCCAAAATTGGAAAAGAGACGCCTTCGATCGAATAAATGATTGATAAAAGAAATTGGGTTTGAGGTGTCTACTCTATTATTTTCTTTTGAAAGGGCATGTTTAAAATTAATTTTGTTTTTTATTTTTTTTACGTTTTTTTAATAAATAAAAAATAAAAACGTTCTTAAAATAATTTTTAATCATTTTTTTATTTTTTATTTTTATTTTTTCCTTTTAAAATAAAAAGAGAGAAAAAAAAGACATAAATAAATTTTTTACACTAAAAATAATTTCTTAATAAAACTATCAAATATATTTTTAAAACTAATTTATATCTGAAATTAAAAATATTATTATTTTCATATAAAAAATAAAATTATTTTAAAATGAATTTCAAACACGTCCATTATTATTTTGTGTTGTTGCTTTTCCATTATGATCGACGTTTTGTTGTAATTTATTAGCAAAACGAAATGTCATTTATGATGGAGGCTTTTTTTTTTTTTTTTTTTTTTTTCCTCTTAAAAAGTTAATGGTGGCATCTGGTGTAGATGTAATTAGGGATGACAAAGGGATAGGATGGGAGTGAAAATGATTTACCATCTCCATCCTCACCCTCTCATTTAAGGAGAGGTGGGGTTAGAGTTTAAATTTTTTGTTGAAGGCGTTCTTCTTACTCATCACATTTTTCATCAAATGTAATTAAACATTTTAAAATTATTATAACTTAAAGTAAAATTATGGTAGAAATTCACTATAAATTTATATCAAAATTAAAAATTCATCAATACAAACTAAATTCAAAACATATGAAAAAGAAAAAACTATAGAGCCAAGAGAGGTCTCATAATTACCTTTTTTTTCCTAGTTTGATTTTTTGTGACAATTTTTCTTGAAACAAAAGTTAGATGTGATTTTTATTTTCTTTTAGTAAGAAAACTGAAACTCGAATGTAAAAAATTATAATTTTTTCCTAGTTGATTTTTATATTTTCTTTATAAATAAAATTATAATATAGTATTTATATTTATATAAAATATATTATGTATATTGGGACGAGAGCGAGATGGGGAGGGCTTCTTCCGTCTCCGTTCCACTAAGATTCGGTGACAATATTTTATCCTTATTCTCTTACTTGTTAGGTGCAAATTCCTGCCCTAAATGTAGTTGAACCTAGATGTCGTTTTGGGAAACATAAACATGTCTTTCTTTTAGTCTTTTTTTTTTTATGAGTCCTTTAGTCTATTTGGTTCATAGGGGAACGTAAAATTTGAAAAAAAAAAAAAAAAAAGTGAGAGACACACTAGCAAAAATTGTCTATAGAATATGTGACAACCATTCCGTATCTTTTTGTAAAATGAAAATTTTTTTTTTTTGATAGGAAACTATGTCCTTTAAACTTGACAGCTAAAACATCGTTTTATTTATATGATATTTAGTATATAGGTTTTATTATAGTGTAAACTCACGATTTTAATTTTACTATAATATTTTTATCTCATAAAAAAATTTAATTTTAAAAGTTATAATCAACAATCCTGATTTGAATCCATATAATAAACGGTCCCAAGGACATGATCTAGAATATATGGGCATTTTTTCACAAACAAAAAAGACAGTATAGGAACAGTGTAGATTATTGACAAGAAAAGAACATTTACACTGGTATTTTTACAAAGTTCATGCACCTTTCTTGTTTCTTCACTTCATAAATTTAGGGTTCGCTCACTTCACCGATTACAATTTGTGATTTGAGTTGAGTGCATGATTGAAGTTACAATTCAAATTGGAATTAAAACTGAAATCAAAATTAGTATTTAGGAGTGCACATAGGTGATTCAAACCTCTCTCAATTCAAGTTATGAGTGTTCACTTTACCAATTTCACAATTTCAACCACCACCCCCAATTCATGTTGTGAAATGAAAAAAATAAATAAATAAAATTGAAAGAAACAGAAATTAAAAAAAAAAAAATACTACCAATTCTCAATAATGTGCGTATAATGTTATCCACAAAAATTCAATATTGCAGATCATTGAATTTGCGACTACAATCCAACATAATTTGTTACAAAACAAATATTTCATAAATGATCACTGATACGTGTTTATTTAGCAATTGTTATTTCCACCATGCATCTGTCACAGTTCTCGTTATTTCATCCCTCAAAAGACCCATCTCCTTTTGACTCACGGTGTTTCTTGGTCCTTCCGTACAACGATCTGGGTTATGATTTTAATTGACATCCTCATCCACGTTCAGGGGGTCAATTTCACTTACCGGTACCCCATCTTGTAAGTATTGATTTATGAAGTTGTCATCATGTTGATACATACGTATGAAGTTATGTATCACAACACAAGCAATAGGTATTCTCGTTTGTTTCTTCATCGGGTAATTGTTGATTAATTTTAGAATGTGGAACCTCATTTTTCACACCCCGAACGTCTGCTCGATACAATTCCTAAGCGATGAAGGAGTGTAGTTAAATAACTCCTGCTCATTACGAGGTCAACCTCGACGGGCCCTACACTCTTGCAAGTGGTACGTAGAACCACAATAAGTAGCTAGAAAGCAACCTGTGTTGGTGTAACCGGAGTCTACTAAATAAAATTTACCTACATGGTAGGAACAAAAACTGTTTTACCTTACTTGTAACAACTTTTTAAACCCACACATATTCAAACTCGAACTATTACCCATTTTAGGATTTGTGTGTACCTAGTGGAGGGACAGGGAATTTCTTTTCTCGCGTTTCAAGTGCTGATTCAAGAACTCGTGCGTCGTGCGCGGAACCCTCCCACCCAGCAAGCATATACATGAACTTCATGTCGAATGAACACACTCCCAAAACATTTTGTGAGTTGAATCCCTTCCTATTTCTCCAGACCTCTGCATTTTTTGTCAGCGGTACACATGGAACGTGCGTCCCGTTAAGCGCGCCAACACTGTTTTGTGACAAATAATAGACGTTATTATGAATCTCAAAATATTGTGTTGTCATAATGTAAAATACGAAGAAGAAAAAAAGGAGAGATGCCTTACATCGAACCAAGGTTTGTACTTATTCCCACTTGCCTCAATAAGTGGATCGATGCGGTTAAAGTCAGGTGACTTAATAAAATCATGGCGCAGATGAAATATGGCATTCAACACTACCATTAAGTACTTTGAAATTGTAGCACTGAGTGTTGTCATTGATGTTGTGTCCCTCTATTGCTTTCGCTTTGACAAACAATTGTCAAGAAAATGATCAATTACTCATCAACACTCATATTTCTAGTACTCCTTAATAAGTTCTTTTGTTTGAGTAACCAACTCAATCGCCTAAAGCCCCTCTCATTGTGTTGACAAATGCTTCCTCACCTTCCAAATGTTGCGAATTGCCACCATCAACATCATGCTCCCAAATAAACGGCTCAGAAATGTCACCTTCCTCATCATTCTCTTCTAAACTCTCTTCAAATGCACCGCGAGCATGCCTACTAGCAAACGCTTCGTAGTAGAACTCATAATTCTTGAGGGGATCCTTATGTGCACGCTTCGCCCACTTGTGTGTCTGTTGAACACATAAACAAATAAAGCAATGTCTAGTGGCCACCAAAAAGTATAAAATGTGAAACACAAGATCCATACGGCAATCTTATGCATTTCCTTGAAGTAGATTATGAAAGTCAAATTAGCATTGTCAAGGACGCAACTCAGGCTCAAGCCCATGCCCCGCAACTACTCAAGCCCCCGCAGGCCCTAATACCCAAGCCCCCATCCCTCTAGCACCCCTCAGGCCCCCTTGCCCAGCAAGCACAAACCCAGCCCCGTAGCCCCCCTAAGGCCCCCTAGTCCCGTAAGCCCCAAGCCCCCTACCCTTAAGGCCCAAGCCCCCCTGCCCCTAACGCCCATGCCCAGCCCTTGTAACACCCTGAAGAATTAATTGAGATTAATTAAGGTAATTAAGATTATTAGTGTGCCTAATCTGATTTAATTAATTGAGTTTAAATAATTCCAGGGTATTTAAATCATTTACAGTAATTTATTTTAATCCAGAAGTGTGTATGGGCGCATTTCTGGACTATTCTATTTTCGCACATGTCATTTTTCTTTATTTTTCTTTTTCTTTTCTTTCTTTTCTTTTCTTTCCTTTCCTTTCCTTTTTCTCCCGTGCGCTTCCCTTTCTCTCTCTCTCACTCTCACTCCCTCTCCCTCTCTCTCTCTCTCTCTCTCTCTCTCTCTCTCTCTCTCTCTCTCTCTCTCATTTCCATCCCAAATCGAACGGGTTTTGAGCCAAAGAGTGATTTCAAAGAGTTTTCAACATCAAGAGAAGGATTCAAGGTAAGATTACTGAAAGAACCTCTCTTGGATTTCAAGTTTTTCGGATTTAAAACTTACTTTTGGTTCAAAACGGATTTTGATGGATTTGGAGTGAAACTAGGGTAGAAATTGGAGATCTTGGGTTCTTTGGACTTGTTTTAGGACCTAGAACCCGGATCTAGTGGTTGTCCCTTGAGATTTTGTGAATTGGGACTGGATTTGCGTGTTTTGGATCGATTTCCGCGAAGTTTTCGCGAATCGAAAATGTCCACCGGTCGATCGCATCGGTCGACCGGATTTTGTTGTGAGGCCACCGGCCGACCGGACCGGACGATCGAGGATGCATACCACCGGCCGACCGGTGGTGATGCACTCCTCTCTCCGGTCGACCGGTGTACGGGGTTTGACCCCGTTTGGCCTGAAATTGCTGTTTTGACCCCTGTTTTCTGGGAGAACCCAAATTAGCTTCATTTGGGGACTTGGGATGAAAGGATTAGTATCCTTAATCCCTGATTTGATATTTAAACCCTTGGAATGGAATTTGAACATGAAATTTGATTAGGGCACACTAATTGGAAAATCTTGGAATATGATTGAGATTGGATTACTTTAGGACTGAGGATTGATCCTAAGGTGTTATCTTGTATCAGTGCTCGCTGTGGATTCGATCTAAGGGGCTTAAGGAAGCGGAAGCCGGAAAAGGGCAACGCTAGTCCTGTGTTTGATTGTGCGAGGTAGGATTTCTATCCCTTTTCCTTGTGAGCCTGTTTTCAAAGAAGATTTTGGCCTTGAAAATGTTTTAAAGAAAGGGATTGGTTTGCGAAAGAAAAATGTTTTAAAAACCATGGCTTGTTAGTTTATGGAAATCCTTGGCTTGTCCTGTCCATGGAATCCATAGCTTGTCTAGTCATGGAACCTCATGGCTTGTCCAGCCATGGGACCCGCGGCTTGAGTAGTTCGTGGGGTCATATGAACGATTTCATAATGTTAAACGGATGATTTCTTAAGATAAGAGATCCTGTGAACTGGTAATAGAGTCTATTGCTGTAAGCCTAGATAGGATGCGGAGAGTGCATCCTCGGGGGCAGAACCCGAAACCGGTCCGGTAGGCGAGGCGTTCGGTGAGGTGAGTAATTTGTACTAATTACTCGCTGAAGCCTATAATACGGTTAGTTTCTGTTATATTTCCTTTGAGAAAAAGGATGTGAGGTTCCGGCTGTTCTGTCGGGGCTGAATGTCTACTTATTTTATTTACGCACTTATTCATTTACTTGTTTATTTAAATTATTTCAAATTATATCCTACTGGGCCTTTCGCTCATGTTTCAAATGTTTAAACCCCTCCCAGGAGATTCGAGGAGCGGTGTATCGTAGCTGAGTTGTGCTACGGATCGAGCAAGTGAGGATTGTGTTATCCTCTTGAGCAAATGTAAGGAATTTGAGAAATTCTGTAAACTTTACTAATATTTGGATTTACTAGACTGTGGATGATGTCTGATGTAATTGTTTATTTACCTGAACATGTATGTACGATACTGTATGTCCTGTGGAGTGGAGCCCTGTGTGTCAAAGGCTCCTGGATTATGTAGATTATGTATATTTTAATGCAGCTAAGTGTGGGACCCGGTTGGGGATCTGCTTTATTAATCCCTAATCGAGCTCCACGTCACCCACCCCGGTTGGGGGGCGTGACAGCCCTACAAAACCTAAGCCCCCCCTCCCCGCAACTAGGGGTGTAAGAATTGTACCCGAACCCGACAAACCCGTCCGAGCCTACCCGAGCCTACCCGAAAATGTAGGGTTTTTTTTTTAAAATCGAATTATAATAGGCCCAACCCTTAATTTCTTGGGTTGGGCCTTCAGGGGCAACTGCTCACCCGAGTTGCCCCGACCCGGCCGATTAACTTGACTCATTAATGTATATATATATATAATGAGACTTGTTGTCGTCTCTTGTGTGTTTGTGTGTGTCGTTTGTGTGTGTGTGTGATGTTAGAAGTCTGAGATTAAGAATTTTTGAATCGAGTAAACCTAATCTTCACTCTTCAGTTTCCTTTGTCCTTCCTCCCACCTCGCCACTCGCCGCCGCCCGAGCCTCCCAGTCGCCACTCGCTCGCTCGCCGCGAGTCAGAGCCTCCAGTCGCCACTCGCTCGCCGCCGCCAGTCTGAGCCTCCCAGTCACCAGTCGCTCGCCGCCGCCAGTCCCCGGAAACCTCGATCGCCCCCTCGCTTCCGCCGCCCTGAGCCTCCCGCCGCCCTCGCTCGCCGCCAGTCCGAAACCTCTCAGTCGCCGCCGCCAGTCCGAGCCTCCCCTAGTCGCCAGTCGCTCGCCGCCGGCAGTCGCGCCTCGCTCGCCGCTGCCGGTCCCAGCCTCCCAGTCGGCAGTCGCCACTCGCTCGCTTGCCACCGGTCCAAGCCTTGCAGTTTTTTTCACTGTAAGGTTTTTTTTCTTAATTGATGTCAATGATGTGTGTTAGACTGTTATCTGTTATCAACTTATTCTTCAGTTTGGACTATTTTTTTTCCGCCGGTCCCAGCCTTCGAGTTGTGGGTTTGATCAGATTTGGGTTAATGTTGGTTTGGACTCATTCTTCAGTTTCATTTTTTCTTGAATTTTGACGCAGGGCAGGACTAAAAGTTTGAAGCACTGCCCTGAATTGTTTGCTTGAAGCACTGCCCTGAATTTCATTTGAGGAGGAGCTGTTGCCTCTTGGTAAGTTCTAGCGTTGATGTTAAATTGTAGGAAAATTGTGTTTCAATGCAGATGTTGATAATGTAAATGTTAGTGTCAATTGTCATTGATATTTTGTAAAAATGTATTTCTCGGGTTAGTGTCATTAATTTGATGATGCAGATGTTAGTGTCATTGATATTTTAACGGGTTAGTGTCATTGTTAATTAGGTTTTGTAAAATTAGGTTTTTTGATAATTAGGTTAGTGTGAAAGCCTAACTTTGAATGCTGATTGTGTCTTGATTAGGCACAATGATTGGAGGAATAAGTAGGGTTATATGGTTTAACTTATTCCTCTTTTATGGCTCAAACTATTCATGGCTCAAACTATTCATGTTATCTATTTTTTAGGTTAATTTGCGTGCTAGATGGAAAAATTTATCATCCATTCGACAAAAACTTCTGAAAGCACTTGCAAGTCTTCTGCTGAATCTGAAAGTGTCTATATGCCTAAAGAGCCCATTACATTGCCCACTCCCACACCCAGCCCTACTCCAATACCTAATTTGGGCACTACAATTGAAAACGAAAAAGAGAAGGGAGACAGTAAAAAGAGGAAGAAGTCACAAAAAAAGTCTCCTGTTTGGGATCATTTTAAAATCATAGAGAGTGGAGATCCAAATGAGCCTAGGTGTAAGTGTATTTATTGTGGGGCAACATATGCATGTGATAGTAGGAGGCACGGTACCAGTAGTATGAAGGTTCACATCGAAAGCAATGCAAGAAATACCCATATAGGAACCAAGACAAAATGCAAAAAACTCTGAGTTTCCAAACAAACACTGAAACTGTGAGTAGTCTTGTTGCTATAGGCTTTAACAAGGAGCATTCTAGAAAAGCGTTAGCAAAAATGGTGATTGTAGATGAGCTTTCATTTAGGTTTGTTGAAGGTGAAGGATTTAAGAATTTTTGTCAAGTGATGCAGCCTAGGTTCTCTATCCCCTTGTCACGCCCCCCAAACGGGGTGGGTGACGTGGAGCTCGATTAGGGATTAATAAAGCAGATCCCCAACCGGGTCCCACACTTAGCTGCATTAAAATATAAATAATCTACATAATCCAGGAGCCTCTGACACACAGGGCTCCACCCCACAGGACATACAGTATCATACATACATGTTCATGTAAATAAACAATTACAACAGACATCATCCACAGTCTAGTAAATCCAAATATTAATTAAGTTTACATAACTTTTCTCAATTTTCCTTACATTTATAACAGAGGATGAACGCGATCCTCACTTGATCAATCCGTAGCACCACTCATTTCGATGCACCGCCTCCTCGAATCTCCCAGGAGGGTTTAAACATTTGAAACATGAGCGAAAAGGCCCAAGGGATATAATTTGAAATAATTTAAATAAACGAACAAATAAATAAGTGCGATAATAAAATAAATAAGACATTCAGCCCGGACCAGAACAGTGAGCCTCACATCCTTTTTCTCAAAGGAAATATGACAAGAAATAATCCATATTACAGTGCTTCAAATGAGTAATTAGTACAAATTACTCACCTCACCAAGCGCCTCGCCTACCGGACCCGGTTTCGGGTTACGCCCCCGAGGATGCACTCTCCGCATCCTATCTAGGCTTACAGCAATAGACTCTATTACCAGTTCACAAGATCTCTTATCTTAAGAAATCATCCGTTTAACATTATGAAATCGTTTATAAGACCCTACGAACTACTCAAGCCGCGGGCCCCATGACTGGACAAGCCATGAGGTTCCATGACTAGACAAGCTATGGATTCCATGGACAGGACAAGCCAAGGATTTCCATAAACTAACAAGCCATGGTTTTTAAAACATTTTTCTTTCGCAAACCAATCCCTTTCTTTAAAACATTTTCAATGCCAAAATCTTCTTTGAAAACAGGCTCACAAGGAAAAGGGATAGAAATCCTACCTCGCACAATCAAACTGGGACTAGCGTTGCCCTTTTCCTCGCTTCCGCTTCCTCAAGCCCCTTCATCCTGAATTCACAAATGAAAGAGCACTGATACAAGATAACACCTTAGGATCAATCCTCAGTCCTAAAGTAATCCAATCTCAATCATATTCCAAGATTTTCCAATTAGTGTGCCCTAATCAATTTTCATGTTCAAATTTCATTCCAACGGTTTTAAATATCAAATCAGGGATTAAAGATGCTAATCCTTTCATCCCAAGTCCCCAAATGAAGCTAATTTGGGTTCTCCCCGAAAACAGGGGTAAAAATGACAATTTCAGGCCAAACAGGGTCAAACCCCGTGTACACCGGTCGACCGGAGACAGAGGAGTGCATCACCACCGGTCGGCCGGTGGTGTGCACTCCGATCGACCGGTCCGGTCGGCCGGCGGCCTCAACAAGGTCCGGTCGACCGATGCGGTAGACCGGTGGACATTTTTAGTTCGCGAAAACTCGCAGAAATCAGTCCAAAAACCTGCAAATCCAGTCCCAATTCACAAAATCTCAAGGGACAACCACTAGATCTGGGTTCTAGGTCCTAAAACAAGTCCAAAGAACCCAAGATCTCTAATTTCTACCCTAGTTTCACTCCAAATCCATCAAAATCCGTTTTGAACCAAAAGTAAGTTTTAAATCCGAAAAACTCGAAACCCAAGAGAGGTTCTTTCAGTAATCTTACCTTGAATCCTTCTCTTGATGTTGAAAACTCTTTGAAATCACTCTTTGGCTCAAAACCAGTTCGATTTGGGACCAAAATGAGAGAGAGAGAAGAGAGAGTGAGTGAGCGGGAGAGTGAAGGAGAGAGAGAGGACACGGGGAAGGAAGGGAAGGAAAGGAAGAAAAGAAAGAAAAAGAAAATAAAAGAAAAGAAAAGGAAAAATAAAAGAAAATGACGTGTAAAATATAACAGTCCAGAAATGCGCCCATACACACTTCTGGATTAAAATAAATTACTGTAAATAATCTAAATTCCTTGGAATCATTTAAACTCAATTAATTAAATCAGACTAGGCACACTAATAATCTTAATTACCTTAATTAATCTCAATTAATTCTTCAGGGTGTTACAACCTTCCCGTGTTACAATTGCTAAGGACATTTACCAACTTTTTTTGGAAGAGAGGAAGAAACTAAAGGCTGAATTTAGTAAGGGCGGTCAAAGGATTTGCCTAACAACTGATTGTTGGACATCCGTGCAAAATATTAATTATTTGTGTCTAACTGCACACTACGTTGATAGTGAGTGGACTTTGCAAAAAAGGATTATAAACTTTTGTCAAATTTCAAGTCACAAGGGAGAGAGTGTTGGTAAAGTCATTGAGTCATGTTTGCATGCTTGGGGTATTGAGAGAGTCTTCACTATGACTGTTGATAATGCCTCCTCAAATGACTCCATGATTACCTACTTGAGAAGGAAGATTAAGGGGTGGAAAGGGGTTGTTTTAGGTGGGGAATTTCTTCATGTTAGGTGTTGTGCCCATATAGTGAACCTGATTGTCAATGAAGGTTTAAAAGACCTACATGATTCCATAGCTGCCGTTCGTAATGCTATGAGGTATGTGAGGTCTTCTCCGGCTAGGTTGCTGAAATTCAAGTCATGTGTGGAGCGAGAGAAAATTGAATACAAAGGTCTTGTATGCTTAGATGTCCCTACTAGATGGAACTCCACCTATATGATGTTAGATGCAGCCATTAAGTTTTAAAAAGCTTTTGAAAGATATGAAGAAGAAGATGACAAGTTTGTGTCTTATTTTCGGGAAGATGAGGGGGGGAAGCGGAAGATTGGGCCGCTACTTGATGATGATTGGAAGAATGTTAAGGTGTTTGTGAAATTTCTGAAGACTTTTTATGATATAACTTTGAAGTTTAGTGCCACTTTGAATGTCACTTCAAATTCTTACTTTCATGAGCTGTGTGAGATGCAAAATCAACTATCTGAATTAAGCAAACAAGATGATTCAATGCTTTCATCCATGGCTGTGAGTATGAAAAAGAAGTATGACAAGTATTGGGGGAGTGTTGAGAATATAAATTGTCTTCTCTTTGTGGCTGTTGTACTTGATCCTAGGTACAAAATGGATTATTTGACATATTGTTTCTCTATAGTGTATGATTCTTCCATTTCTGAAAAATTAGCAAAGAATGTGAAGGATACTATGTACCGGCTGCATGAGGTTTATAATGGGGACAAAGGTGAATCTGTGGCTAATGCAAGTAGTGGGGAGGCGGCAACAACAAGAACAACAGAGGCAAAAAAGACTCCAAAAGGAAAAGGGTGTTTGTGGAGCTCCTTTTCTTAAGAAAATGAAGGAGAAGAATGTGAATGAGTACAAAAATGATGTGGACAGATACTTGACAGACCCTATGGAGGATCCAACTCGGACAAATTTTGATGTTTTAGAATGGTGGAAGAATAATGCAACTAATTACAAGGTTCTCTCACTAGTTGCAAGAGACATTCTTGCCATCCCTGTTTCAACGGTAGCCTCAGAATCTGCTTTTAGTACCGGAGGCCGCATCCTCGATCCTTTTAGGAGTTCATTAAGCCCGAAGATGGTGGAGGCATTGATTTGTACACAAAACTGGCTGCGTAGTCGTGAGCACATCAACCTTATTGACGTGGAAGAATTTAATGAATATGAAGATATTGAGTCAGGTAATCTTTTTACGTTTTACTCTTTTTCATTTTATTTTATTTCATCTCCTTGTTGTTTATTTTGTTCTAAACTTGAGTCTGATGATTTTTTTTGTTATGTTTTCTTCTCAAGATTTGTCAACTTCTGCTGCAACACATGAGGGGCAAGTTGGGAATGAAGATGCTATTATTCTGGATTAAACAGTATGGAGTGGGCTAACTTTTATTTCATGTCCTATTTTGCGACTATTTTTATATGGACTGTTTATCTTTATATGGCTTATTTATTCTGGAATCTGGATTAAACTGTTTATTTTATATGGACTATTTTGCATGTTAGAAGGGTACCAATCTAATTGAAATATTCTAGTTGTTTTTTTATTAGTTATCTACTTAGCTGCTTTCACCAACCCGAGTAACCCTACCCTACCCAAGGTCACCCGAAACGTCACGGGTTTGTAGATTTAAGAGAGTGTCACGGCTCAAAATTTTCTCAACCCGAACTAGTCGGGTAGGCTCATTTTTTCAGCTCAACCCTACCCTACCCGGCCGATTTACACCCATACCCGCAACACCTAAAGACCCCACAGGCCCTAATGACTGAACCCCTCAACACCCCCTAAGGCCACCTGCCCCTAAGGCCCAAGCCCTCTGGCCCTGACCCTTCTAATGCTTTCCCACTTTGAGAATTTGAATCATATTAAATTTCAAGAACAAAAAATCATATTACAAAGGAAATTAGGGAGAACGTATGCCATATACTAACCTCACAGAAATCATTCCAATACTCGTCAGTGCAAGTTAGGGTGTTCTTGATTAGATCCCATCCTAGTCCAGTGTTTGTGCAGAGGGCAAGCTCCGTGTTGAATTTTTTCTTCAGTCGTTCCTTTACCTCTTTAACACGCCCTGGAGGAATAGGTGATGAAAACAGTGGGGACAAATCTTTCACCCATTGTTTCCAATCCGCCGATTCAGGTTGACGGTCCCTGTTGTTTTCATTGTAGTCTGTAAGCTGCTTCAAAAGCGTAACTTTTTGTTTCTCAGACCAGTAGAAGGTCACATCATCCTCACTCTGTTGCGACATCTAATACATACAATCCAAGACCACCAACCACAAGAACAAAGAGACATATGCCACGGCAAAGAAGAATGGATATTTAAAGTAAAACATGTCAACTCATTTGACAACAAAGGAGTAATAAGATTAAAGTACATAATCGTTTGATTGGCTCAGACTTTGTTATAACTGTATCATCACGTAGTTTCGGAGCATTATCCTCCTGGATGGCACTTATGCTACCAAACCACATAGTAATAGGGCAAGGATTTAAAAGCATAGGTCATAATGCAAAAACAAACGACAACATATGGCATTCAATCCAAACAAACCTAATTACATGCAGTAGCAACTGATAAATGCCATACACTAAGAGGATATCGCTTCAAAGAAACAGATATGCCAAAAAAATCATCACTGCCAAAGTACTAAATCCAATAAGAACAAAGAGTTCATCTGCACAACATATATGTACATAGGGAGTAATATTAGCACCAGTGACATGATATGAGCAGTATTGGGATATTCAGCAAGTCGTATATAATATTTGTAACAGATAAGCATGTATACGTCCATAGTCGGTGAACTAAAGTATATCCAAAGTTGTACAACTGGCCAAGAAACCCACTAAATTGTAAACTTGTGACATATGCCATAGAATAGTATTTAGTTTTTAGTTTGTTTTTGCTTCTCTTTGTCGAAGAACATCACTTCTTCTTGAACATTGTTCTGTCATTTGTGTTACATTTTAGTTTTTTTCCCGAAAATGTCCATAGTATGTGTATATAGATAGGTAAAAATATGAACCAGGCAAGTCAATGTTACAAAGAACATGGCTGGCAACCAACAACGAAAACAGCAATGAACATGGCTGGAAACCAATGCTTAAGGGATTAATTCGATTAAGATATTATGCAGCTAAATGTCCATAGAATAGTTTTTAGTTTTTACTTTGTATTTTCTTCTCTTTGTCGAAACACATCACTTTAGTTTAACATTCTTTTGTGTTCTGCGTTACATTTCACTTTTTTCCAGAAAATGTCCATAGTATGTGTATATGGATGGGTAAAAATTTGAACCATGCAAATCAATGTTACTAAGAACACGGCTGGAAACCAACAACGAAAACAACAACAAACATTGCTGGAAACCAATTCTTAAGGGATCTACTCGATTAAGGTATTATGCAAGTAGCTGATGCTCCTCCAGTCCTCGACGGAAGAATGGTGGATGAAAATGGAAAAACAAAGAGAAAGGATCTACAAACTTACCGAGTTGGATCCGGTGGATGAATGTGGATGCTCCTCCAGCAAAAACCCCAATTTAGATGATGGCCTACCAAAATTTCTCTGCCACCGACACCGACTGCGGAAAAAAGTCAGAAGATTACGGTGGTGCAAGGGATTACAGCGTCGGTTGCGGGTACATCTACCCAAAAGAACGACCAATGGCGGTTGGCGAGGACTGCGTCTCCAAGCAATTTTGTCGTTCTGGGCTGAGGGAAGAAGCCAAAAAAGGATCTTCCCTAATAGCCAAACACATATATGCGAATATGATTCATTACCATATGGGAATTTTTTTTCAAAACTGAGGGAATCTGTGTGAACGATGGGAGTCGAGAGAGAAGAGAGCAGTTTCTCAAAAGAGGAGAAAGAGAGCAACAATTAGGAGCGTAGGAGAATCTAAAGTAAAAAGTCGAGATCATCACATGGAGGAGCACTGTAGAGACAGGTTCGAGTTATGGGAGTTTGAGGGTAGTTGAATTCCATTCTAGAGGACTAAATTCGAGTTGTAACTTGAATTGGATTTCAAGTTGAGGCTGCCGAACGCTAATTTGGACCGAGCTCACAGTTTAAGTTGGACTGATTCGAGCCTTATCCACGAAACGAACAGTCCCTTAGAATTGCACAGTAAGAATTAATTTATTTCTCAAGAAAAATGATTACAGAATAGATTAAGTAAAATAAACTTTAGACAGTATCTGCACTAAAGTTCATGAATGGATATGTAACACGTCGCTTTACTTCACTTTTTGCAACATACTTCCCATGTCCTTACACCTTAATAAAATTAATAAATAAATAAATAAACCTTAAAAGTTTTCCTGAAAATAACAGCACTGCAACGACACGTCGTTGGGTGGACTATATGCGGCCCAGAGATAAAAATGGGACCATCCAAAGGTGCTGAAGTTAAGCCCATCAAGCCCAAGGCCGTATTATAAAACGAAGTCGTTTCATTTCACTTCGTGGCTTTCTCAACGAACGATAAATGATCAACTTAAAAGTAAATAAAAAAAGATTTTCAAAACCGAGGCAAAATATATGAATTTATTTGGTATTTATTTTAAAGTTTCGCGGTAATGCCCTCAAATTCCCCCATTCTTTTTTAGTTTTTCTTCTTCTTCTTCTTCCTCTTCTTCTTCTTCACCAATCACTGTTTCGTCGTCTTCACGATCTTCTCCTTCTCTCTCCCTCCACAGCTCGTTTTCTCCGGCGCTGTTCTTCGATCGATTTCTCCGTCTCCGACCGCTTCTCCGATTTGATCGGTGAGCACGGCGTTCTCAATTTTGCCGATTTTGTTTTCGTTTTCTCGAAAAATTATCGGATTCAGGAGCATCAAAATCGTGTAATGGCGAGAATTTTTTGTTCATTTTTAGTTTTTAGGGGTTTTTCTTTCCGTTTGGTTGCTGAGAAAACTTAGGGCCAGAGAAGAGTTGCGATTTTCCCTCTTTTTTTCGGTCCTTTCTTGCTCTCGAAGCATGAATCGGTGGTTTGCTTTAACGCTTGGGTCTTTTGTGAGTTTCGCGTTTAATTTAGGTTTTGATTCTTGTTTTTTAATTCGAGTTATGGCGCATCGGATAGTGAGAATTCTCGGATTCGAGTGTGGATTTTCTTTTCCTACTTGTTTCTGGGCAGACAAACATTAGCGCTAGGTCATCTGGTTAGCCAGAGAATTAACGCTTTACTCCAATGTGTTAGAACAGATATTTCTTGATTGGTTTGTTGTATAGACTTGGCGGGAAAGTTAACAAAAGGAGAAGAAGAAATAAATAAATTCAAAGTGAAAATTTGAAGCTCATTGTACAATGCCTGGATTTGTTTGTTTTCTGTGCTGTAATCTGAAATTTGATGTTTGATGTTGCTTTCTTTGTTTACTTTACTGGTTATTGTTTCAGAAAGCCAAGGAAGTTCGTCATGGCCCCATCGAAAAGATCAAAGGGTGGGACTAAGCGGTTTTCTTATATTAGTGAAATTTCTCCTAACAAGCCCATCGAGAATGCTAAGAAAATGAGACAAAAGGTAAGTACTGAATTTTCTCACCGGTTAATGGTGTTCCATTTGTTATTTCATGCTTATTGTTACATGGTGATGCTTAGAAATTTGATCATATATATATATATATATATATATATATATATATGCATGTATATACACTCCTTTCCGTTGTAATTTATTGGACATGCATTTTTTTTTTTTTTTTTCTATTTATATTATGATGATTTAGTTGCTCATTTTGGTCATATTATAGTCTTACCGAAAACATCTATGGTGATTCCTTTTCACCAAATAAGTTAGGAAAAAACCATTTTTCATAGACCTGTTATGCTTGGAGCCAAAGCATTTTGAATGCTCTTATCTACCTCTGGTCCTGAAAAATTCCTGAAAGAAAGAAGAAACGCTTTTTATTTTCTTAAATCTTGATCCTTTTGTGTTCTCTCTTTTAGTTTTTAAGAACTTGTTTAAAGTGCCGAATTTCTTATTTTGGTGTATTATATATACTGAAACCTGAAATTTTGAATTTCGTCTCTATGAATTTAAGGGTGGCAATTCGTGTTAGTGGATCATGCTTGTGTCAACCCATGTCAACCCGTTTATTAATCGTGTTAAAAAACCATCAACCCAAACACAACCTGTTTATTAAATATACTGAAACTTGAAATTTTGAATTTTGTCTGTAAGAAATCTAAGGGTGGCAATTCATGTTAGTGGATCATGTTTGTGTCAACCCGTTTATTAATCGTGTTAGAAAACATCAACCCAAACACGACATGTTTATTAAATGTGTCATAAATATCAACCCAAATACGACCCATTTATTAATCGTGTTAATCGTGTCAACCCGTATAACTCGTTTAAATTAATATATTGAATAAATAATTAATATAATAATGACTTATTTAACACAGTCAAGACAGGTTTAACATGTTTATTGGTCAATTTATCTTTTTCTAAAATAGATCTTCTCTTTCCTCCTTAATATTACACAAATTTGAAATCGGTAAAACTTAAGATGGTCTTTTTGTTGGTTTTCCTCCTTCTAAACTGTGCAGAAGAGGAAGTTGTCTGACTTGTTAGGGCCTCAATGGAGCAAGCAAGAGCTTGAACGTTTTTATGAAGCATATCGCAAGTACGGGAAAGATTGGAAGAAGGTTAGAAAATATCCGATGAGGTCATGGCTTGTGTGTTTTAATATGTGCATCTAGATATAAATGAACATGTAGCGCACACTAAATTCATTTGTTTTGCAGTGAAGTTTTGGGACAGCCACTTGTCTACATATTCTTGGGGCGGGGGGCTACCCTGTCATTGCATTATTGGAACATTGTCCACAATTATTCTTTACCCTTTCCCAATTTTAGTGCTTTTTTTTTTTTTTAATTAAGATGGTCTCATTTTTCAGGTGGCTGCTACAGTTCGTAATCGGTCTGCAGAAATGGTTGAGGCCCTTTACTCTATGAATAGGGTATGCTGCTTAAAATTGTCATGCTAGATGTGCTTTGTGTTTCTATTTTTATTCAACATCATTGTCCAGCTTCTCTAGTGCAATAGAATTGTGAATATGACTTTTAGGAGGCTTCTGTTCTCTTGGAATTTATTTAAAACATGTTGATTTAGGTTTTTTCTTTATTTCCAGGCCTACTTATCTCTTCCTGAGGGCACTGCCTCTGTGGTTGGACTAGTAGCAATGATGACTGATCATTACTGTGTACTGGTGGGTTAAGATCTCCATTATTAACTTTCAAAACTTAAAACTTTCTAGTGCTAGTGCTCTCATCTGGTTAGTTTTGCTAACACTTGCGGGAATGGCCTGTGTGCAACTAAGATAAGTGGCTTTTGACGTACCAGGGAGGAAGTGAAACTGAATCAGAAAGCTATGGGCGAGGAGGGTCTCGAGAACCTAAAAAGCGTGCGCGGGGAAAGTTTCAAGGTTGTGCCTATAAAGAATCAGATGAGCATTTTCTAGATGTTTCACAATCCCACTCAGTTTCACCAAGTAATGGATGCCTGCCATTGTTGAAGAAGAGGCGGACTGGTGGGAACAAATTCTTTCTACTTTTAGTACTACCTTTTAATCCTTTCAATCCGTAGATTTTGTACGTGTATGAAATATATATAGCTTCCAGGCCAATGGAATAGTGCAAAACAACGGTGTACCACGATGCAAATTCTTTTGTCCTTTTTACTGATTTTTTTAAAAACTATTTGATTATTATTTAGTCATAACTTCATTATGTCTGTTGTAAATTTTCTTTTTAGGAATTGTGTCTCATGCTGTCCGGAAAAGAACTCCTCGTGTCCCTATTTCGCATCCTGACACTAACGTCTCACCTGCTGCTAAGCAGAGCGTGAAACTCAAAATGGATGCTAGTGATGACGATGTTGCTCATGAGATAGCAATGGTGCTGACTGAGGCCTCTCAAAGAAATGGTACACCCCATGTTTCTCGGATGGCAAATAGGAAACCAGAAGCTGCTATATCTTCACCACATCAAGATGGTGAAAGGATGGTAACATGAAACTGTCACGGAGTTCTTCTTTTATTTAATGACATGTGTGTGTATTTGTTCACAATTCATTTGGCATTTAGAGGACTGAACCAGAAATAACCGGTGCAAAGTTTCATCATTCCAATTTTCAGGACGGTCATTGCAAAAAGCTAGAAGTTGAAGATGATGCAAATGATTATTTGGATAACATGAAAGAAGGCTGTACTGGAAAAGAGAAACAAAATTTAAGTGCTGTCAAGAGAAAAACTCAAACTGAAATTATGAATGTGAAAAGTCCAAGGTCCCTTTCAAAGGGTTTAAGGAAGAGAAGTAGAAAATCTCTTTTTGGAAGAGGTAAATAAATGTTTTCAAGCCATTTCCTTTACCCTTTTGTCTCCCTCTTTTTAGTAGTATCTTATTTACTTCTTTTTTTTTTTTTGAAACAGCTTTTGTTATAATGTTCTGTTAGCTGCCATTTTTACCTTTCGTCCAATTCTTTTAAACATATGTAGATTATGATTTTTCATTTGGACTATTTTCTTGGGTAGATGAGGACTCTCCCTTTGATGCGCTTCAAACTTTGGCAGATCTGTCTTTGATGATGCCATCAACAATTTCTCCTACTGGTTAGGCATTTATGTTCTGAAAATTTGCTTTTTAGTGGTAGTTATGCTATAGACAATAGCTATCTATAGCTTATCTGTCATTCACTTATCCTTATTTAAAGGGTGACAAGCATATATGCAATGTGGCTTCTCTTAACTATCAGTGCTTATTTGACTGAAAGACAGTTTTTTTCCCCTCTTCTTTTTTTGTTCTAAGTAGAGTCATCTGCAAAAGGCAAGGAGGAAAAGACCAAGGTTGGTAGCCATGTCTCAGACACTGGAATAGAGAAAAGGAGACAGAAGTCCTTCCCACAGAAAATTAGGAAAGTAAGTTCGTTGAAACAAAATTTATCAGTTTCCGGTAAATATTTTCCTTAACAAATCTGGACATGTCTTTGGTATATGGAATGACTGAGAAAATGCACGTCTCTTATTAGTTGCATATGTATCAATATGAATATAAAGCCCAAGCTGATTCCCATCTTAGTGACCAGATTGATGGGTGTAATTTCACGCTGAAGGTTATGACTAAAGTCATATTTTGAAAGAATCTACCATATGATCTTACTTTTTCCTCGCAAATAAAAGGCCTAACATAACAGGGATTGGGCTTTCTTTGGTCCTTTTAAACTGTTTTTGGCACTAAGAAACAAGTGGAAATGTTTTGTTTCTTTCTTTAGCTCCTATTGAAGTTACAGCTTTTATTTCCTTCAAACTATTGTATTCCTATTGTATCCTGTGATATGGGTTGCGCATTTTGTTTTCGTTAAAGTTCAAACTGTTATATTCCTGTTGCATCTTTTGAGTTTGGGTTGCAATGCACTTTGCACTTGATTTCAGGCTTCAGACGAGGCACAGAGGTCTGTGTTTAAAGGAAAGCGGTCTTCTCATAAATCTGCACACCTACAAGGAAAATCGGTGAAACCTTTGGACCATACATCGTCAGATACCAAATGTAAGAGGGAAGTGAATGATTCTGCTTCCCTTATGACAGAAGTTCCTTCTAGAGACCAGTTCACAAAATCGGGGAGTGTATGGAAGACATTTGTTTCAAAAGATACAAACTCTCCTGTACAAGTTTTGGATGGTCAACCTAATATAGCTGTTCCTTCACTTCTCAGAAGAGAACTAAATCCTAAGGTTAATCCCGCTCGAATTATTATTCTTATTATTATTATAGTTGTTGTTGTTGGTTGTGTTAGTGTGCCTTGGATATTTGAATTTTGTTTAATGCTTATGTTTATTTTTCTTACAGAAAAGGCTTTCTAATTTCTTATCACGGTATCAAGCAAGGAGATGGTGTGCTTTTGAGTGGTTCTATAGTGTCATAGATTACCCGTGGTTTGCTAAAAGTGAATTCATCGAGTACCTGAATCACGTTGGCATGGGTCATGTTCCAAGATTGACTCGTGTTGAGTGGGGTGTGATAAAAGGGTATTTTCTATTCAACCTTTTGTTTTTCCAGTTAATATTTATTGTAACAATTATAGGGGCATAAAGTTAATAAGTCACACTATAAAACTTTGGGAGAGAGTTATCGAAAGGAGATTAAGGGCCATAACTACCATCTTAGGCAACCAATTTGGCTTCATGCCAGGTAGATCAACCACGGAAGTCATTTTTCTTCTTAGGATGCTGATAGAAAGGTACAGAGAAGCCAAGACGGACCTACATATGGTCTTTATAGATTTAAAAAAGGCATAGAATAAGGACAGACTCTCAAGACGAAGGGATTTAAGTTAAGTAGGACGAAAACTGAATACATGCATTGTACGCTTAGCAACTCAAGTAATCAGAGTAATGAAATTTCTTTAGATGGTGTGGATATTGGGCTTCTAGGAAGTTTAGGTACCTTGGGTCTATAGTGCAGTACGAAGGAGATAGAAGAGGATATTCAACATAGGATTAAGGCAGGGTAGGTTAAGTGGAAGAATGTTACGGGAGTTTTATGTGATGGCAAGATGCTTATTAAGTTGAAAGGAAAGTTTTATAGGACTGTAATCCGCCTAACTATGTTATATGGTAGTGAATGTTGGGCCATTAAGAGACAACATATATCTAAGATGAGTGTGGCAGAAATGCGTATGTTAAGATGGATGAGTGACCATACGAGAATGGATCGCATAAGGAATGAAGTTATTTGTAGTATAGGTGTAGCACCAATAGAAGATAAGGTGCGTGAAGGCCGCTTGAGGTGGTATGTGCATGTCCAACGTAGACCGCTAGAAGCACCAGTTCGTGCTTGGGAGGATATTCTTACACGTAATATTAGGAGAGGGAGGGGTAGACGAAGAATTACGTGGACCGAAGTCGTTAGGAAAAACATTCTAGATATAGGCCTTTAGGAAAGTTTAATTTCGAACAGAGCTATGTGAAAAAGTGAAATCCATATAGCCGACCCTAATTAAGTTGAGATTAAGGTTTGTTGTTGTTGTTGTACACAGTGGTTAATTTGTGTATTTTGTTTACGCAGTTCTCTTGGCAAGCCAAGGAGATTTTCGGAGCACTTTTTGAAGGAAGAAAAAGGGAAGCTTAATCAATACCGAGAGTCCGTTAGAACACATTATGCTGAACTTCGAACTGGTACCAGGGAAGGACTTCCAACTGATCTAGCTAGGCCTCTATTAGTTGGACAACGTGTTATCGCAATACATCCAAGAATAAGAGAGATGCATAATGGAACTGTTCTAACTGTTGATCACAGTAAGTATCATGTGCAGTTTGACCAGCCCGATCTAGGAGTCGAATATGTCATGGTAATTCTTTTTCACTGTTCCATCATTTTTCAAAATCATCATGCATTCTCTTTTTATTTTGTTTATTTTTCTGGTAAGAAAATGTAAGCCAAGAATTTTTTTTTTTTCCCTCATCACAGGACATTGAATGCATGCCTTTAAATCCAACAGAAAACATTCCAGCATCCTTCAGAAAGCGTAATCCTTTTGTCAACAATTTTTTTGAGAATTTGAAGGAGCTCAAAATCAATGAGCAGTTGAAAGGAGGAAAGACTGATGAGTACATCAAGGCTGCCTTGAGTTTGAACCAAAATAATAATGATAGACTTTATGTTTCCCCATCAAGTGACGATGTTGAAGAATTTTTAAAGTGCAAAGAGGTTAGTGGTTCCTTCAGTTTAAGAACAATGTTGGCTATGGGAAAACATTCGGTATGTTATTTAGTTTATTCATTGTTTTTATCAGATGCTTTTCTTTTTTTTTTTTTTTGATAATTGAATCATTGCTCTTACTTCTTAGTTATAGTAGATTGGTATGCTTTCAATGTCTAGAAAATGGACCTGTCCGTGTTATTGTTCATTTTCATCATTCTAATGACGTGATACCTTTTCTATGGGACCATTACTATGAACTTCTGTTCTTCCTCTTCTCTGACTGACATTTAGACTTTTCTCTCTGAGCATTACCATGGTGCTCGTAAAACAAATAATAAATATCATCATAGTCTAGTCATTCTCTACAAGTGAAGCATGTTTTGGTGGAACCAGAAAATAAAGCTGCTTTGTAAGAGTCAAAATGATTACCTATGAGTCATTGAGTGGTTATTTTCATAAAAAAATCAAACTATATATATTTAGTTAGTAGATGATGATGACTATTTATGTCATTATGTGGTTTTTTTTTTTTTTATTTTGGGTGGATGAATATTTTTAGGGATAAAATCATTTTGGTACCCTATGTTATAGCGAAACATACTCTTGATACCTTATATTTTTTATAATATTAAAGCGGTACCGTGACATGTTTGAAAACATCTTCTTAGTACCTTGAAACTGATTTTTGGGACATGTAATGTCCAAACTACCCTTATAAATTAAATAGAAATCATTGCCCATATTGTTTTAAAAAGATCCTAAAATATTTTAAGACATTAAAATGTTTAGAAGAAAACAACAAAATAAAAGTTCATGATTTTTTTCTAGATTTATTAGTTTTTGGTTAATTAAATAGAAGGGTAATGAGGTCATTTTACGTCTCAAAAATCAATTTCAGGTTACCAAGAAGTTGTTTTTGAAAACATTGAGGAACGGTTTTAATATTTTCAAAAACACAGGATGCCAAGAGCATGTTTCGATGTAATACAGGGTACCAAAATGATTTTATCCCATATTTTTATATCATTATGTGGCCATTTTCATCATTCTTAAAGTGTTCAATAATTTGAACCTTCACTTTGATCATATGTTGTGGCACGAATGCATTTTCACCTTTCATCTATTGGGCCGCATTTTGTCTGTTATCATCTGTCTTTGCTGATCATTCGAAGCAATTACCTGTTAAAAAGGGGTCTGGTGTGGCTTAAAGTTCCATAGCAGAAAACCAAACTGTAGAATAATATCACATTGTTGTCTTAGAACTCATTTCTCAACGGTGAATCATTGTTCTGCTATTTGTAAGCTAAACTTGGGTCCTGTTTTAAACTACTAATATGCAGAAAATAGCCTCTGAGCCTCCATCCGTTTCACAGATCCGGGCGAAAGAAGCTGATGTGCAAGCTGTTTCTGAGTTAACTCGTGCTCTTGACAAAAAGGTTCTATTCCTTAATGCATAATTAATCTACGAGTTTAGATGCTTATTCTAGTAGAATACTTCTTTTAAAAATACCAAAGGAATGGAAATTCCAAGTCGATTGCCAACTTTGGAAGTCCATAACTGAGCTGATGAATCGTGTTAAAACATGTAGGAAGCTGTAGTATTTGAGTTGAAGCGCATGAATGATGAGATCTTCGAAAAGCAAAAGGATGGAGACAACCCTCTCAAGGATTCTGAATCATTCAAAAGACCATATGCTGCTGTACTGTTGCAATTGAATGAAGTCAATGAGCAGGCATGAATTACCAGACCTGTTTCCGTTCCAATCGTCTTCCTCTGTCATGCTGCAATTAGCTGATCTTTCCCCTTTCATATGCAGGTTTCTTCTGCTCTATCTCGCTTGAGACAACGCAACACGTATCAAGGAATCTCCTCTCCTACATTATCAAAGCCTGTGGTTAGTCCAAGTGACCCTGATGGTCGTGCAAGCTCTTTGGGTGGTTCTTATTACAACATCCGAGAATGTGGATCTCAGGTGGCTGAAATTGTGGAAAGTTCAAGAATGAGAGCCCAAAAACTGGTTGGCGCAGCTCTGCAGGTATGAAGAGGTTAGGAAGTGCTACTTTTGTGTAGTGACTTTATGCAGTTTTGCTTACCGTGCAATGTGTTTATTTTTTTTAGGCAATCACGCGGTGTGTTATTAAAAACCTTATATATGTTTGCCTGATTAAGCTGCTTTTAGTTTTTACACGTTCCAAAAAAAAAAAAAAAAGGTTGCTTTTAAAAATGGTTCAGACTTTCATGGTTTGACAATCTTGCAAGTTCCAACTATAAGACGTTCCATCAGCCATAGTGATAGGGCTGGCTTTGGTCAAATATATATGCACAGTGCACTAGATCGAGTTCCTTCTATTTCTCTCCATTATTTTTCCCTCACAACCCCAATTAAGTTGGGATTAAGGCTTGTTGTTGTTATTGTTATATTTTTCTCTCACAACCTCACAATAGAACATGCCCACAATAGTATACTTGGTAGATTAAGCTTTCTATCAATATATATATATATATATTTGGTAGATTAAGCAACTGAATATTGTTGCTGACGCTGCTAGGTATGTATTTATGGTATTGGTCTAGTTACTAATAAAATAACTTTTAACATTGCGTCGCTAATGATGAAGTTCTTTCTCTGTTTATCACTGTTTCAGGCCGTCTCATCTTTAGAAAAGATGGGGAAAAACTTGGAAAGAGTTGAGGAGGCTATAGACTTTGTAAATAATCGGCTTTTAGAAGAGGACTTTAGTATGCCAGCCGTGAGAAACTCTACCCATAAAGATTCAGTAGTGGCTCCTTCAGAACAGTTACCTGCGAGTGCATCAATGGTATCGGCAACTAGTCCAACACCCGACCCTAAGTTGAATTCCACATCCAACCAAAATGAACCAAATATCCCTTCAGAACTTATTGCACGCTGTGTAGCTGCTTTGCTCATGATTCAGGTAACGTAAAATACGTTGCATAAACTTCCATTTTTGGATAATAGTAGAATGTGTTGGTTGTTGTTTGTTATGCAAAGAAATATATGTGTGTGTGCGCGCGCGCATATGTTTTGTTGTTGAGAAAAATAATTTCAAAAGTCGGATTCTGATCGATGTTGTGAAACAAAATGCAGAAATGTACAGAACGGCCGTTTCCGCCGGCTGAAGTCGCCCAGGTGCTAGATTCTGCTCTTACAAGCTTGCAGCCACTTTGTTCACAGAACCTTTCACTTTATGAGGAGATACAGAAATTCATGGGTATTATTAGGACTCAGATATTGGCACTTATACCCATATAAATTCACGCTAAATATTTTTATTTTTTAATCTGTAACTTGTAAAGCGGATTTAACCCCTGATTTTTTAACTGTGATGCGTGATGTATAGCCTATCACTAGTCATATACAAGTAATCTGCAGACAACTCAATTTTTTTTTTCCCTTTGCTGTTAAGTTATATTATATTATATTCAACACAAACTAACTCTGCCTGCCACACGTTTTAAGTGTTATATAGAATATTTGAACCAAAACGAGCATTTGGTGTAGCATTGCTGATACGAATCACGCTAACAACGTAATGAAATCCGATACTAAATTTGGAAATGAATTAAGATTTCTCAAGTTTAATGAAAATTGTGACCCGTTGTTTAACAAAATAAGAATCTTGATATGGTGAAAATGTCACAAATGAATATAGAAATTTTGTTTGATAAGTCAAGTTGAATGTCACAAAGAATTCTTAATAAGTTTGGAAAATTTTCTTCAATAACTAAAGAAGAATATCTCACAATATGAATAAATATCAAAATTGTTTTGCATTATCTAAAAGTCAGTCTTAAATAGCTGAAACTTTCATAAAGAGTTTTTAATTATAAAAGTCATAAATAAACTTTAATGAGATAAAACACATCTAAAACAAATCTTAGGAAGGAATTTGAATTTGACTCAAAATCCTTCCTTCTAAACACGCCTATAATGGAATTCAAAATTTAAACTGAAAACTTAATCTAAAAATAGGATTATGATAAAATCAAATTTTGATTCGCAATCTTGACTTGATCCCTTGTTGGAAAACACGCCTACATCCGCTTGGACTTCCCCCTTGCACGTGTATCCCAGAATGACATACAAGTTGGCCATGCAATGGCTCAATGGACGTGTATGACTGCTTGGCTCATTGAAAGTAGTACTAACATTATACTCACCAGGTAAGTCAAGTCTATAGGCATTGTCATTGATCCGTTCTAGCACTTGAAAAGGACAATCTCCTTTGGGCAGTAACTTAAAACGTTCTTGTGCCGGAAATCTTTCTTTCCTTATGTGTAACCACACCCAATCTCTGGGCTCAAAAATCACAAGGCTTGCTTGATGTAATGTTCGGTTCTTCTCTCTATGTTGAGTTGTTCCCTCTCATGGAGTTACTTCACAAAATCTGCCTTCTTTTTACTATTTAAGACCACATGCTCGGAAACAGATAAAGGTGATAAACCTAAAGGAGTTAAAAGGAATAAAACCATAAACAATTTCAAATTGTGAGAAATTAGTAGCATAATGAATGGTACGATTATAAGCAAACTCAACATGTGGTAAACAATCCTCCCACGTACTAATGTTTTTATTAATGACAGCCCTCAACAAAGTGGATAAAGTCCTATTAACTACTTCTATTTGACCATCGGTTTGAGGATGATAAGTAGTAGAAAACAAAAGTTTCGTTCCTAGTTTTCCCCATTATGTCTTCCAAAAGTAATTTAAGAACTTAGCATCCCGATTTGACACGATTGTCCTAGGCATACTATGTAACCTCACAATCTCCCTAAAGAATAAATCTACAACATGAGAAGCATCATCAGTCTTATGACAAGGAATAAAATGAGTTATCTTAGAAAAACGATCTACAACCACAAAGATTGAATCACTCCCACGCCTACTCCTAGGTAAACCCAAAACAAAGTCCATTGAAATATCAATAATAAATACAGGCGTGTAAAAACCATTCAGTTGAACCCTCGATTTAGCTTGCCTACAAGTGAGACACCTACCACAAATTCTCTCAACATTCCATTTCATGTGTGGCCAATAGAAGTGCTCCTGCAACATAGCTAGGATTTTAGCGACTCCAAGGTGTCCCATTAATCCCGCACCATGGGATTCCCGAACTGACAAATCTCTCATTGAACAATTAGACACACACAACTTATTCTCTCTTAATCTAAAGGCTTATTTAGTTTGCTGATTTAAGTTGAGATGTAACTTTATGTGAGTTTTTTACCGTAGTAAAAAAAACCAAATGTGACTGTTTTTTAAAACTTTAAACTGTAACGAAACTAGAATTCTAAACTCGAATCGGTGAAATAAACGGGATTTAAAACTAAAGACAGGAAAACATAATTAAGACACGGACACACTACATTTCATATATTAAGGCCTTGTTTGTTTCGCTTGTTTGAGTTAAGAACTTGAATTACAAAGTGAATTCATGTGAATTTACTTCAGAAATTGGGTTATGATTCGAACTAACGAAACTAACGAGGCCTAAATTAACAAAAACGCAAGTTTTAGCCCCCCCCCCCCAAAAAAAAAAAAAAAAAAAAAAAAGAACACCGAATATAAGGTTTTTTATTGCCAAATTCTCTTTGCTTTATGCAAAAAGCTTTTCCATGCATCATAACTCGATCTCAAAAAGGGATAGTGAAAGGAAAAATGATTTAATGTGTCTAAGAATTGAAAGAGAAAAGCTAATCTCATAACACTATAGAGTTGAGAAATATGCTTTCTAAAGCCTGTCACTACCCATTCCATTTTTTACAAAAGGCAAAAACAACTCAAAACTTGCTCCCAGCTTTTGAAGCCATAAATTAATTTTCACCCGAAACCCCATATCTCACAGCAATCACAATTTCAACTTCTTTTTAGGCTTTTTCATTACAGCACACCCTTGATCCTCCACTACCTGCTGCATAATACACTTGTTAGTGGTGAAAGGCCACAGAAACACGAAGTAAATAACAAAGGGGAAAAACCGAAAAGATCAACGAGTAACAACCTTCCGTCTTTTGTTTTTCTTCTTTTTTTTCTTCTCCTTTTTCTTGCGTATCTTTAATTCAGAACTTTCTGCGTTCTCTTCTTTAAAAGAGTCCTGCACGTTTGTAACCATTTGAAAAATGCCATACAGAAATGCTTTTAACAGATATTCAGAGTCCGAAAAACAGGGATGAAGCAAGGCACCTCAGCATCGTCATCAAAGGAGTCTACATGTTTAATATTTCTTCCTGAACTTGAAGTACCACCTGATTTTGACAGTAAAAACAAAGAATAACCATAATTATAATGATTTGGTTTACCTTTGAAACAATGTAAAAGAACATATGCATATGGGAAAATCAACCCAACCATTCACAAGAACATAACAAAAAATCTACATATGACATGAAAAGCAATTGGCGCTGCCCAATATTTGGTGCTTCATAGTTAAACATGGATAAATGGACATAAAAGAAGGTAAAATTTCTGAAGCAAGTTACTCATGGAGTTAAGGCCCATACTAGCAAAGCACTACTCTGAAATGTTCTATTGATCCAGAAATCCTGAGTTTTGAGCCTCTCTAAAAGGATACTGTGAATCCAACACTCAGAACCCTCGGACAGGCTTATAGACTATCTCATTGGTCTTTGAACCGAAAACAAAGTTACTCATCAACTTATCGGAAATTCAGAAATCTTGTAGCTCCAACTTAAAGCATCAAAACACACACACACAGAGTGAAATTCAGAAATCTTATAGCTCCAACTTAAAGCTTCAAAACGCACACACACAATTCACACACACACACACACATATATATATATATATATTCAATAAACCTTCTATTTTCTTCCTCCTACTCAAATCGTAGGCTTACTGAATGCTTCATCTCAGTTTATATAAATAGCTGTAAAAGACCAGTACGATTCAAACAAAAATGGGAGTAAAGGAAAAACTGAAAAAAAAAAAAGATTTAAAATTCAAAAGAGCAAAAGCTTTGGAAAATTACTTGCAAGAACAGTGTCTTTGGCGTTTTTGACGGCGAGTTCAAGAAGATCAGGGTTTATGGAGGCCAAACCATTGGGATCCTGAAGCTTTCTCTCCAGAAACTTCGCTAAAGCTGCCGCCTTGTTCGTCGTCAATGGTCCCCCTGGATGAGACAACCTATTTTTTTCCCTTTAATTTCAACTTCCATTGCACAACTCCAAACACTACGCACTCAAAACCGAAAAAAAAAAAAAATACAACTTTTTCTCATTCATAAGAAATTTCTTTTCATGGTGAATTAAAACCCCAGTGGATGTATTAATTCATGAATTTTTATATTCAAATCAAGACAAAAACAAAAAAGAAAATGAAAAATCTGATTCCTTTGATTCAAAAACCCCAAAATTGAATGCGAAGAAATAATGAAACCCTAGAAACCTGGGTTGGCAACGAGAAGAGGAGGGCAAAGATGGAAGAGGTGCGAATTTACTTCCTCTGAGAGCTTTCTTCTCTTCTTCGCTTAGCTCTTCCGTCTTCTTCATTTTCATTTTCAATTTCTTCTTCTTCTTCTTCTTCTTCTTCTTCTTTGATCTTTCTCTGGGCGGTTCAGTTTGAAATTAGGTTCTCTTATAATAAGTTGTTATTTGTGGAATTAAAAGAAAGTCAACTATCATCTTTTGACCGTCGTTGCAGTTTTTTTTGCTTCGAAAATTCATTGTTGCCGTATGGCATTAAAATTAAATTTTTAATTAATACCCTTTTAACTAATTGGTTAAAGGGTATTAATAAAAAAAAATAATAGATAAAAATCTAATATTTATACAATTTAAAAAATATTTATCTCTTTTTCTCTTCTCCAAACCGTGCATTTCAAATTTTGAAATGAAAAATAATTCAAAAACACTACGCGTATTAACTTTTATAAATGCTTCCTGAATTACTGATTGTGCCAACGTACCCCTGTGAAACTAGAAAGTGTCACCTCATATTTTTGCTCGTATTCTAGACAAAAGGGGTATTTTCAATAATTTCTAATAGTTACTGTTTTCAAGTGTGGTAATAAGTTTGAATTAAAACTTCATTCATTTCACCGATTTAAATTTTTAATTTTTAATATTTATAATAAAAAATTTTAAAAATATCACATCTAATTTTTTTTACTACAGTAAAAAAATTCTCAAAAAAATATCTTTTTAACTTTTTCTACCTGTTCTTAGTGCAATACGACGGTTGACAATCTCCTAAATTCATCAATCCTTTTTCTTTCTTTTATTCCAGTTAAATGCTTTAGCGTCCACTATTAACAATGCATTAGTGTTTTGTTCATGTGACACTCGACATTAGTTGACCGTAGTTTTCCCAAGTTGAAGATTATATGTTTTTTGGGAGATAAACTAAACAGTCTAAAACGTTGTCTTCAAAAGGACTAAACTACGCAAAAAAATAAATAAATAAATAAATAAAATAATAATAATAATAATAATAATAAAAGCGAAATATAACCAAAAAAACAATTACAGGTTAAAAAGTGAGCATAACACAGAATAATTTTAAAGGTTAAAAAGTTCTTCCACCCCCACAATTTTGGCACATGATTTCTTCATGGTGACAAAGAACTAATACAAGGTCCCTGCTATCCAGTAATTCCATCTACACATCAGCAGCACAATAAGGTCAATAAAAATAAGATTAAAATGAAAAAAAAAAAAAGGGGGGGGTGAAAAACCAACAAATTTTTGGAGGAAATCAAACCCTCTCAATTTACAGGCCCTTTTTCTTTCTTTAGCCTAATATCCTAAAAAACCAGGCGACAGAAGCAAAGAGGCCAATCCAATTGTATATTTCCAATGAAATGAGAGCAAAGTCACCGACCAAGTACTGGATTCTCTAATGAACAGTTGGGTAGGTCACGATTTTCGAAAACCAGGTTCGGAGTCGAAAACCACTGCCATAAAACTCCTTTCTCATTTGCAGCCACTGCTTTGATCTAACCAAGCAAGAACTTGAAGATGTCGCTCAATGAAACAATGCCCTCAACCCGCTTACTTCCAGCCTCCACAATAACAAGCCGTCTAACACCTGAAAAGAACCAAGAGAAACATTACCAACAATATTCATCAAGGTACACATGCAAAGCGAGAAAGGACGTCCACACGCGCATTCTGTTTAACCTCATATTGACCATTGTCAAGACCCCTATGGGGATTAGACATTATCACCTCGAGAAATGGAATTCCAATATGAATAAAGCAATGATACTGATTAAAACATCCCAGGCTCAAATAAGAGGACGGATTTTAGTAGACGGGTAGGAGAAAGGATAGTTAAGATTACCTGGATTTGCCAATCGTTCCATCACTTTATGCAGTGAATCAGAACGCAAGCACATCTGACATCTTTGACTCTTGGGTTCAAAAGGAGAATACGAATCTTGTCCGAATTGCAGTGCCTACAGATCAAAAGGCAAAAAAGTTACGGGGTAGTTATTTCCAAGCCACCTTGAAATGCGTTTTGCTCCCAAAATATATATCAAAAAAAAAACTCAGCAACATATCTTCATCAACATCTTCTTTGGCACCACAAATCTTAAACCGACTTTTCTTACCGCTCTGATGAAAATTCCAAAACTAGGCAAAAAAATAATATCTCCAAATATTAATGATTAATATTGCGCAACTTTTTACGCAGCAATCTTAAATTCAAAGCTTATATACACATGCATACATACATATATATATATATATATACAAATCTTGATTTCAAAGCAAAATCATCAATTGCGTCTGCTGAAAATTCAGGATTCCAACATTTCTAAGAGATCAAAAATTTTTGACAAGTCAACAATCAGATTAGACTTTTACAGACCAATTTACAACAGATACGGATAACTTCAATTTGTTATAAAATACGCTACACAAAAAATAAATAAAATAAAATAAACAGTGGTTACCTGATGAATAGTCATTTCGTTAAGATTAATATGTGTATAGGCTCTATCTTTAGCCAAAGCTGTAATATCGCTGTAAGGGAAAAATAAAATAAACAACAAATAAACATCCCTCCAGAGAATTGTGAATGAGTTTAAAGAACAAAACACAACATAAGCAGTCAGCAACAGAAGATTGAAACATTGACTCAGATAAGAACTGACCTCCGACAATATATATCTAGCAAAGAGTCGTTGTCATCAACTATTGGAATTGAACTTACTTGAGCTGCAAAAGCAAAGGAACATATCATCAACTCTATGGCAAAATGCAATACAACTCCGAAATTGTAATTGTAAAATAGACTAGTGTTGCCACCACATTATCTATTTGTTCAGTATCTTTAGCATGCCCAAAAAAAAAAAAAAAAGACACACACACACCTTGAACTAACAAATTTAGTGCTGAACTGAGAGAAGCACTTGGTCTCAACATTGCAAACGGTCGTTGATTTGGCTCTCCGATTTTTGGAACCCATGTACCCACGGGAATTGCTCCAATAGGTAGTTGAAGTATGGGCAATGAGCTAGAACAATGCTTAAAATACCTGCAAATACCTGAAAACTAACACCACTTGTGAGCAACAATAAACCACTACATTATAACTGCAAAGGCACTCTAAACGGCTTACATTTAAGTATTCCAGATAGTGAAGCGAGGTATAGTAGCTGTGGGTAAGAACCAACTTCAAAGGATGAACGGATAACTGGAACTGTAGCCACCTCATTTTGCAAAATTTTTAAAGCAAGATCTTTCAAATTATCATGTGGCCCGGCCTGAAAAAGAAAATGGTGATTGGTGAACAGACATGTCCATTATAAATTTGAACAAAAAGCCTTTATCCATTATCTTACAGGTTCATAAAATTTCACAAGGAGCAGTTAATCAATTTCCCCTCTTTAGCCCCCGAAGCTTGGTATCCATGTAAGAGTTGATTCAAAAGTACAACAATATATCTGGTTTTCAATTACATCCACGTTGAACAACAAAGACTGAGTAATGCTACCTATGATAGCTATATTTTACCAGCATGATATATCTGACCCATAAAGTTTGCAAGATATAAGGCGACTCATCTCTGGGCTCAGCAATGACTGTTTATAAGAGTAGAACACAACATTGAACAAGATAGCCAACTTGAGGTATTTCTACATGCCTCCACATGCAAAAACACAGCACATAAAAAATATAATTTTATCTCAAAATTCTCACATGGATAAGCCGTCTCCGCAGAGCTCTCCCATGGCCATCAATTTGTCCATTCAAATATGCTTTTCCCTCTTTCCAAGCAGATATGGTATGCGTTTCAAGTTCTTCTTCAGTCAGATTAGAGCCGTGGTTCCCAAGCTAAAGATAATAGGCGAATTAGTATAATGTTAAATGTATATAGAATTTAAATGCATACACGTACACGAGTATATATGCGTGAGTTTGTCTGACTAAATATTGCATAAAAGACAACACCTCCATTGAAAATCAATATTGCTAACATTAAAACGTCAAGCAAGCCACAGCAAAACAGCCGGAGTGGAATACCATTTTTGCACATTGCCCACGGCAAATGTTAAGGAGCTTTGCTAAGCTTCATAATAACAATATTTAGTGGCAGTTATAACAGATACTACACAAAATTCAGCACAATTATTGTTTCGGAAAGCATTAAGAATACACTTTTATTTATTTATTTTTTTTTGTCTTCACTCTTGAGCAACAAAGTTAATACAATTACTCATGAGGTAATAACAAAAAATGTGTCTAAGAGAATTTGTGAATGGGTAAAGATCATAGTTCTAAACGAAGTCATACCTCTCTTAAAATCAATATAAAATCCATCACGCTAAGAATACCAACAAGCTGTCCCCTAGTATCGTCCCAAAGAGGCGCCAGTGGGAATCCCTGGGAACAATTTAACTCTATCAAACTTATATCCAAGTGCTTGTTCAGCACAAATAACTAATAAACCATGTTAACAACAGAAAAATTCCAACAGCAACACAAAGGATAGCCAAGTTTCTGGTACAGTTCACAGTTGCTTTCAGAGATGCACGTGACGAAACAAATATAAGACCGGTACAGAAGTTAAATACAGAGAATCATGGAATTCCACCATTAAATTGTACTTTTTCCCAGGAATTGCAACATTCATCTTTCCTTCCTCCCAACAGATTCATGAAGTGGCGCATTAAAATTTAAAACTTTGGATGCCTCTTTCCAATAAAATAACAGAAATTAAAAGTTACAATAATTTTATCAATACGTACATCCACGACAAGAAATTTAAATAAAACAAAACAAAAGCCTCACGCGTGTTGTTCTCTTTTTTCGTAGACTAGACTAGATATAGGGAAGAGTTTCAACAAGTATGTGTACAGGAACAAATATCATAAGAGCAGAAACCCTAACATTCTACGAGAGAGAGAGAGAGAGAGAGAGAGAGAGAGAGAGAGAGAGAGAGAGAGAGAGAGAGAGAAGAAGAGCTCAAGTACCTGTTCGTGCAATATATGAAATGCTTGCTTTACAGGCAAATCAACAGACAATGTGAAAACCTGTATGCCAGATGCTATCAGACTATAAAACAGTGGAACTAATATAACTACAACCAGATTGCAGAAGAAAAAGAAAGGATTGATGGAAAAGCATCCAAACCTTGCCTGACTCGGGCATTAGCTCATATACTGTATGTGAGGACAAAAACATAGAAATACGGTGACGGGAGCCCTGCAGCTCAACCTCTGATATCCTTGGCACTGCTTCAGTCAAGGAACCATCTGAAATGCGGACCTGGATGATACCATATAAAAGAGAGACAGAGAGAAAATCAGTTCTCACCTTCTTGACAATAATAACAGCCCAGGGATAACAAAACACCAACAGCACATAATGTTAAGTAGAGGGCAGCAGAAAACAAAAAATGGCCTATACTGTATCTAGACACAATTAGGGACGGAAATGAAACATTTCTACTAAAAGACGCATTGCAAGCTTCAGAAAATGTAGATGTTGGGAAATCCTTATCACTATCCTAAATCTTAAAATTAAGCCTGGATATAAACGAAAGCAAAAAACAAAACACCGATATTTCGTATTGCCACCAGATTTTCAAGGAACGCCAAGTTACAAGCCATTTAGCGGAGCAATGTGCTATCCATGGTATTATCTAATGAAGAAATGCCAAATCTTACCGAATTCTGGAAGGCCTGGTTATCCACATCCATGCTAGGTCCAGGGATGTTAGGTCCAGGTACCCCTGAACCAAAATTAAAATTAGGTTCTGCTGTAGCAAAGTAAAGTGTGTTCACTATTCCATACTCGCTACTCATATAGGGCTGGCACTCATCATGTCTCCATTGTCCATCAACAAAAAACTTAAACTGCAAATAAAATATGTATAAATGAACACAAGCCTCCAAAGTAAAAACTTGATAATTTAATGCATTAATGTAACATAACCATACCTAACAATATGAATCCAAATGGAGGTAAATATACAGCATTGAAACATTCATATGCATCACGGAACGAGCAACAATACGCCTTTCAAAGAAATCTACAATTTTAAATAAAAGAGTAAATTGCATTGTTGCATCCCCAACTATTTGTTTTCTGTTTAATGGATCCCGGACTTTCAATTTTAACAAAATACACCTTGAACTTTAAAGTAAGTAGCAATTAAGATCCAATGACTAATAAATTTGACAGTTTCAACATGAGATTTGCACATAAAATGTAAAGATCATCATTTTCAAACCATATCACATGCAAAGCCCATGTCCCGGACTGCCAATTTGACAACACCATCAGCTATTAAACTTCAATTGCAATTGATTTTAAAGTTCAGGTTGCATTTTAACAAAGTTGAAAGTTCAGGGTCCATTATGCACAAAAAAAAAAGAATGGTTTGGGGGTGCAACATTGCAATTTACCCTAAATAAAATGTATCATAGTGTACCTATGCAGCAACTATAGAATAAAAAATAAATTCCATTTTCAACGATGCATAGGGTAAAGAATATGCATTTAAATATTACAGCATGATATTTCACAATCACTTTTAACTGTAACTAATCATCAAAAAGCATTTTTAGCCATGGCCATGCACATGGTTAGCATTCGAACATTCCTAAAAGTTCCAAATTGATTCTAATAGAAAATTAAACTTCTCTTAAAAGGAAACAAACAAACATAAAAGCATAAAACTGCCTTCGATACCATCATACCACCAAGTGCAACTCATACATATTATTACATCAATAGTCGTTTTCCTTCTATAACTCTAGAAGGTTTTTAACACAGCATATCCTTAGGGTCTAGTCGACCTTATCTATTGTATTTCAATGACATTTGCCAAGAGTAGAATAACGACCTGTTTGGTATGGCTTTTAGACAGCCAGCTTTTACCTATCTGGGCATAAAAGTAGCTTTAAAAGGCGCTTGAATAAAATACTAAAACGGCTTTTGGCTATCGTAACGCCTTTCAGCCACGTGGATTTCGGTTGGAATAAAATTCATAAAAACAGAAACACCTATTTTTGGATTTTAATAAATGCTTTATGTTTTCACTTTTATCAACGAAGCGCTGGTTTAGAATATTTGAAAACAGTAATTTAAAAAGCCCGTGCTTTTACTTTACTTATTTTACTACGTAAATGCAAAAGTAAAAGCCGTTGCAAACAAGTCGCAAACAAGCACACGTAGTCACCAACTATACGGCCCGTAATACTACTTAGTGCAAATCCAAATACATTAGCAACATCAAAAAATATATAGATATATGGGATTCCTAATGTTCTTTTACTACACAAGCGTCATCAACTAACCTGGTGGTGTCCCGGCACTACGCTGTAAATAGCCTGGAAAATAGTGGAGCTACCCTCAACCAGTGACATAGGAATAAGCTCAGACCACCTTCACCCCAGCAACAAAAAATAAATAAATAAATATAAACACCCATCATCTGATAAAGTCTTCGGCTCAAACGATCTCAAAATTGAAAGTAAATAACTGCATTATATTCAAATCAAGTAAAAAAAAAAAAATTGATTTGTCCCATCAACGGAAGAAGATTGTAAGTGTGGAAAATTATGGTCTCACCGGGTGAAAGAGCCACTGACATAAACACTTCTGCCTCCATAAGGCCACACGAACCGCATTGGAACCAGCACTGTGCTCGGAACCCCACCAACCTCCCGCCCTGAATCCATGTTCGCCCCAAACATTTGCCTCCAAAAAACCCAGAAATCTTCAAACTTTCCCGAGAATTCACAATCTTCGAAGAGAAAACCTTTTCCACAACATCCACACTGAAATTATTTCATCATCCCCTGCGCAACAAATTCAAACCAAATTAGGATCACAATTTCACCGACAAAAGACCTCGAATTTCCCGAAAATTACTCAAAATCACTACACTTCCACTTCCCAAACGAATCACGCGACGAAAATTGGAACAAAAAAAAAAAACAATTCAATTAAACCATTGTAAAATTAAGCGAGAGGCCGACTACTTACTCAACTCAGACAAGCTGAAATCGTACGGACAAAACCCTAACCCTAGAAGAAAAACGGAGAGTTCTCTGGGAAAATTGGAAATCGATTCGGAAAATGCCGAGTTGGGGAAATTACAATTGAAAACCCTAAACGAACAGAAATCGAATTTTATATATATATATATATATATATATATAACTTAAAGGGAGGAACAAAAAATTAATTTAAAAAAAAGGGAAAACATAAAAAGGGGCTTCGGTGAGAAAACCAAGAGGAGTTGCGATACGATCGAATCTAATTTTCGAACCCTAAAAAGACAGAAGCTTTGATAGAGATGTCTAAAAACAAAAAGAAATAAAAAAAAATAAAAAAACTAATTAATAAATCAAAAAGGAAATGGAAATGGGATTATTTCCCCTTTTTTGTTTTTGTTTCCGTTTTTAATTTTTTGGGTTTTGGGAAATGTGCGGAGCTTTTATGGAAACTAGAGAGATTTTCTTTTTTTATTACAGTGAGGGAAAATGTATAATTTATTTTTGTTTTTGGAAATGTGAAATTCTTTTTTTATTATTTTCCGTTGAATTAAAAAAAAAAGAAAAAAGGTTTTGAGAGATCGTTGATCTGATTGGTCAGGGTACAGCACCGGACGCACGTGCGGCTGATGCGGTTGGTGAGTGAACTCGGAGGAGACGAACCGGACTGAAAGGGACAACCGTGGACAAGAAAACTGTTTTTGTTTTTTTTGTTTTTTTTTTTAAGATAATCGCTCTAATTTTTAATATTTGGGTTATTTTTAAGTTTTCAAAAAACACCAAAAAAATATTTGATTCCTTTAAAATTTCATGTGAAATAATGATTTTAATTTCTTATAGTATTTGTCACCCGTGATTCTCAGAATATTACAAAGGGCGTAATTGTAAGAATAATAACACGACAGTGAATAGAAAATGAAATAATCAATAAAATATATCAAAATTGGTTTATTTTCATAGTCTTGTATAAAATTCTTTTTCTTATAATGCTTTGAGAATGCTTTGCTATCACTTTTGAGAATGACTAGTTTAATGATGTACTTTTCGGGACCGTTTAGTTCGCTGATTCGAGTTTTTAATTCGAGTTGAGATTTGATTTTATGTGAGAGCCTTTTACTGTAGCAAAAAAGTTAGATGTGATTGCTTGTGAGAGCTTTTTACTGTAGCAAAACTCGAATTTTAAACTCAAATCAACGAAATGAACGAGGCCGTCATGTATTATTAGAAACACTTAAAAAGTATATTATTTAATGACTATAAAAAATTTATTTATACAACTATTTAAGGATTTTTAAATTTATTTTAAAAAAAATATGTGTAAAGATAACAATTAAAAAAACTAAAGGCACATTTGAAAAAAATTATTTAAACTAACTAAAACTAAAATAGGAACATATTTGAAACAAATACTCATAAGAGTAAAGTAGGAATAATATATATTTTTAAGAAACACAAAAATTTAAAATGTAAAATATTCACACACAAAAATAAAGATAAAAAGGTTAAAAAAAGAAAAAAATAATAAGTGGATGGACTGCCATGTGACAGTCTCATAGAAAAGAGATTTGGCTATTTTATGTATTGTTAGAGTATCTTCAATATAATGTTATAATTGATGTGACAATTACAAATGTAATATTTGAGTGTAAAAAGCACTCTCTAATGTAAAGTTATTTGTTGTGTCAAATTTCTCATATGATATACTTTGTGACAAATTTCTCATAAAATATAGCATATATGAGAAATTTGACATTTGATTACTACTTATTAAAATTTTTACTTTTTTCCTTGTAATCAATACAACTTTTACATTTTTAATTATTTTAAAAATAAAAGTTTACTTTTACAACTTTCAAAGCTTTATAATTATAGGAAAAAGTATATTTAGTATTTAAATAACATTATGTATTAGAACAAAATTAAAAATAACATATCATATCATATTTTTTTATTTTAAATATATAATTAATATTAGTATTTATATTAGAGATAATCTTACATTTTAAGAAAACTATAATAAATAAAGTGTAGAAGAGTTTTCAAAAGAAATAAGCAAAAAGTAAGAATTAGAAAAAGTAAAATGAAGTTTAAAAACAAAAAAAAAAAGTGAAAGTTGACAAGCGGCAAATGCAAAAGAGATGGAAATAGTGTTTAGCTTTTTTATATATGCTATGGATTATGGTTGTTATAGATTTGTCTCTTTTAAAATTTTTATTATGTATTATAGAAATATAATTTGCTCAAAAAAAAGATTTTAAGTAATTAAAAAAAAAGAAAAGCACGTATAATTTCAATTAAATGATAACTACTTACTAGTAATGTAAATACAAACGTCTTAAACCCCAATGATTTGTCAAAGAGTGTTTACTTAGATAGAGAAAGTTAGAGGGAGAGATTCTACAATAACAAGAGATAGTGCATTTTGGAGTTGGTGGCGTGACTTTTTAGACGGGCTGCCAGCCTTTAAATTTCTTTGGTAAGATTATAGAAGTCACTCACGTTGAGTTCGTGGCGATATAAGTATGAGTAGTCATTGAAATGGAGCTACTAAAAAAGAAGAAGCATCATTCTTTCCCCATAGATCTAGAACGCATTTGCCAGGGAACTAGGTTGTGGAAGAGAGGTGAGGAAGGTGGACTCGTGCGTGTGGCAGTCACCGCCTGTCGGCAACGGCGCCTAAGATTCATATATCGTCGTATTTCTGATGTTTTCGTCGTCATTTCAGGTGCTTTTTCCTGGTACTGCTCCTACCATACTTTACATATTTCCAGCGTTAAGGGACTTAATCTTGCTAGATTTATCTTTTGAGACTTTTGTAAAGTTTTAACAGTTTTTGTGTTTTTTGTTTATATGAGTGTTGTAATAACGATGATAGTTTCTCCACCTACTAGTGTTTTATCTTAGTTAGAGGGTGGTTTCCCCACTGCTCTTAATATGTGTTGTGTGGCTTGGGTTCATTTTGGGACTAAGATGTGGATGTCTTAGTCTTTTATGTGTGACTGAATTATGTTATAGTGTCACTTATTAGAAGAGTCCTCTTTCGTTGTTGGGTTAAGGATACGTTTATATTGTTTAATCGTGTAAGTGATACCCGCTTTTACGGATTTAGATTTGTCCCATATCCTAATCTTTGACTCTTTAATAAATTCTCATTGCCGATTGATTATTAAAAAAAATAAAAAAAAAATGCAAACCTCTTAGATTTTTTTTTGAACATTTTTTTTTTTTAGGATCGTTATCATCAGTGCTGGAACTTCGGGTCGGCGGGCTGCCCGAAGCCCGAATTTTTTCGAGCTCGGGCGGGCAGCCCCCATTCCCGCCCGTTCAAGCAAGAAATTCAGGTTCGGGCTCGAGTTGCCCGAATTTGACATGTCCACTCTTGCCCACCGCCGTCTAACCACCGTAAACCGCTGTCCACCGGAATTTTTTTTTGAATTTTCCAGCATTGCCCTAATGCCCGACCCGAAAAAAGCCCGAAAATGCCCAAAAATTGGGTGTGCTCGAATTGCCCGAACCTGCTGCCCAAAAAATGCCCGACGGCTGCTTTTTTTTTTTGAATTTTGCCTGAATTTTTCCCGCCTGCCCGAGTTGCCCAAAAACGCTAGTTTTTTTTGAATTTTGCCCGAATTTTTCCCACCTACCCGAACAGCCCGAGGTGCCTGAATACCCAAAAACGGCTAGTTTTTTTTAATTTTACCCGAAAACCGAGTTGGCCGACTGCCCGAATTTCAAAAACTATCCGTTTATCCCCTTTTTTTTTTGAAAAAAAATCATTTTTTAACCCCAAAATTTTCCTATAAATACCCCCATCTCTCACACATTTTTCTCACTCAAACTCTCTCAATCCCTCTCAATCTCTCTCAATTTCTCTCAATCCCTCTCAATCTCTCTCAATCTCTCTCACAATTTTTCTAAAGCTCTCTCTATCAAATTTGCAATAATAAAGGCAAAAATATATGAAATCTATACTAAATATGAGATTAGGTTTAGAAGCACAAACTCTAGAGTACAGGAACCGCAACAACAGGATGAAAACCCGCATTCGTTCTTGAATGTTTTCGGGTTAAAAAAGAAGAAAAAGACAACTCAAACGGAAGCTGTGAGTGGAAGTGGATCTTCATCAACAAGTGGCAGTGGCGGTAGCAGCTTCAACGAGCTTATGGCGTACCTCAGTGAAGGCTTAGTAGTCGGCAGTGCGGCATAATCGTTTGACTTAGTTCAATGGTGGAGGGCACGAGCATTAACTTGGCCAATCCTAACTCGATTGGCAATGGATATATTTTCGATCCCAGTCTCCACTGTTTCATCCGAACAAGCCTTCAATACGACAGGAAGAATACTTGAGGAACGCCGGAATGCATTGCAAAGGGATATTGTTGAAGCCTTGGTTTGCATTAAGGATTGGGATCGGGCCGATCAACGTCTACAAGATACAATTTCACCGGCAAGCCAAGAATGGATCGATGAATTTAATCGATTAACATTTAATTTTCAAGACGATCCCTCAGCTTCAAATTAAATTGTAAATTTGTAATTTGTATTTTGTAAATATGTCTTTACTTTTTACATTGTATTTGTAATTTAATAAACAATGTAAGTTTGTACAATTTATAATTCGTCACAAAATGATTGCACTCTTTTTTCCTTGCCAAGTTTTTATCCCAATTGAGTTTTTCTTGGTAAGGTTTTTAACGAGGCAATCATGAATTACAAATTTAAAAATTAATAAAGAAATAATTTTTCATATAGTTTGTGACTTTGTGTGTTCATTTCAAATTGTAATATATATATAAATATAATATATATAAAAATTGTAATATATATATATAATTAACTTAATATTAAAAAAAAGTTTAAAAAATTCGGGCAATTCGGGCGGGCTCGGGCCGCCGAATACAAGCCCGCGGCCCGTTCAAAGTGAAATTCATGCTCGAACAGACGGCCCGAAAATCTCGGGCGGGTCGGGCTTGGGCAAATTTTTGGGCTTTTCGGACGGTCGCGGGCGGCCCGTCCAAAGTTCCAGCACTAGTTATCATTTTCACGTTTTTAAATAGGAAAATTTCATTCAACAGCTAAGTCGATATTAATTGTAAGCATGTGTTTAACTACAAACAAAAATTGTCATTACATATTAACTTGTATTTTCTCTTGTCAAATACACGCAGGATTCACATAAATCAAAGGTTTGGACAAACTTGTTTCAATCTTAAGACAGTTCAATCAAATTATAAAAAATAAAAAATAAAAACCTCCGCTTGACAATTGAGAATCGAAATTAATTTATTTCTCACACTTTTCTTAATAATGTTATCTAATGGAATGTTTCCCTCTTTATATTCATTAAATAAAAAGGATGAAATAAATAAATAGAAATAGGAAACATTCTTTATTTTCATTTCTAAGCTGCGAAAAAAAAAGGGTAACATTCATTCTATTCGTTTTTAAAGTAAATTGTATTGTTGCATTTTAAATATTTTTTTATAATACATTTTAAATTTTTAATTTTAACAAATTACATCTTCAACTATTATAGCGATAATAATTAATCAGTGTTATTAAAATCGCGATCTGATAGTATTCATCCATGAATGTGTTAGTAGGTGACAAAATAATCGTCATTCTTTTAAATTTGACAATTTTGTCACGGCTTTTTTGAATGAAAGCCCCTTAAAATTTGCGTGATTAGATCTTTAAACTTTAATTTTTGACAATTGACCCTTTGAATTTGAAAATCTATTGCATTAGTAGCCTTTTGGTAACATCTGTTAAATTGTATAAATTGTTATAAATTTACTTATTTACCCTTTTAGTAGATTTTTATGTGTTGAACTTTAAAAAAAAAATTATATATTATGCTAACTATCTTAATATTAGGATGACTAATTAGTAATTAGATTTTTTTAATCACACCAAAGTAATCATCTAAAATAGAATAACTAATTAGTAATTATATTTTGTTAATTACTCTATTCTTTCGTACTAAAAGTTGAGACATAGTTGCTCTACATTATCAACATATAAAATTAGATTTAGCATTACATTGCATATTATAGAAAATAAAAATCGGCTTAGGATATAGATTGAAAAATGAAAAGCAATAGACATAACACAATAATCAAATTAGAAGCATGAAAAAAAAAAAAAAAAAAAGCTATCTTAATTTCATTTAATTATTTGCATTGATATAAATTCGTCCATGGCACTGGTAAAAAAGAAAGAAAAAAAATACCAGATGAAGTGAGCAAGGAGATACGAGGGGGGTGAAAGCAAATTAGGGTATTTTTCAATTTTTTACTTTTTACTTTTCTATTCACAAATTTATTAGTAGAATTAAAGGTAAATTCGTAATTAACATTTACTATTAGGGTTGGGAGTGTCAATCCAGTGGGGATGAGAGGAGTGCCAATCTCATTTCTCAACCTCAAATTAGTGTAGGATCCACACATTTTCACTCTTATTTTAAGATAAAAATGAGTAAATAAACATGAGGTTGATTCTAATTCTCGATTCTCATTCCCCACTCTTAATAAGTAAACATGTCATTAACGGTTTTAAGGTATGCACCTTCTTAGGACATATTTGGTATTTACTTCTCATTAGGAATTAACCCAAAAAAAAAAAAACAAAACAAAACGATAATGACACAAGCCCACAATTGGTTACTTCCTCTTCACCCTCGTATTGCAAATTGATGTGAATCAAATGTAGTATTCAATAGACAAAAATACAGCATGACCTAGGGTAAACCGTCTGCTCTAATATCACTTGTTGAGAAAATAAGGTATTTTCTACTCAAAAATAACTTCACTGTGAATAGTACTTGTGAATAGTGTCGAATATATGAACAATACTATGCGCAGCAAACAAACCCGACAAAAGAACTATTGACTACTGAAAATAAATTAAAGAATACCAGACTTAATAAGGAAGTTCGGCCAAAGATTACAAATTGAGCATAAATTATAAAAGCCACAAATTGGAAATCTGAAGAATTTCCTACAAATTTACAAATGGGAGAAGCTCACAACTTTTGGATTGCAAAAGAAATGAGGAGAGGCTTGTATTTATAGCCTCTGCATCTCCATCTTCTACGTGTGACCTAGCTATAAGCAGCTAGGTTCAACTCTGAAAGTTAGCACCGTTTTCGGTGCTCTCTCTCTTTTTCTCCCTCTCTAACTTTCTCTTTTAGTGCAACCTATACTCTTTGACAATTGAGCCACCCATATTGAATAACAGGCTCATAGTTGTCGTTGACTCGTCGTCCTAGTCAGAGCTGTTAAGGAGTTTTGAGAAAAGAGAAAGGGAACTTGAGAAAGATAGAGGGGTTAGAGAAGAAAACATAAGAAAAAAAATGACAAAAATGACAAAAAAAGAAGTGAATAAGCAAAAGGGTAAATTTGGAGAAATAAATATTTAAAACCCAATCTGTAACTTAACATGTTTAAAAAATATGCTATTTACTTTAAATATAGTCTCAAAATAATCTATATGTTGCATTTTTTTTAATTTAGTCTATCGGTACACCAAACGTACTCTTTAAAAGTAGACATTAAAATAAATTCATCCTTTTTTATGAACAGCTAATTTCACTAATCATATTTGGCTTGTGGAGCCCACGAATAGTCATTATGATTTGAAACATGTAAATGAGTACTATTGGAACCCCTGCAGCCTGCAGGTAGGAGTCAGGACTATGAGGGGTAATCCAATCCGGTATTGCGTGGTTACTTTTGATCATTTTATCCCCAACTTTAACCAAGGTGGATTATCTGCAGGTAAAGTTTGCTTGTCTAGTTTTCCAGAATCATACCCTTAATGCAAAAGAAAGTTTTCAAATTTTCATTTAAACAGGAGGTGGAAAAAGTAATCCAAGATGTAAAGAATTGAAAGTACAAAATACACCCTCAAATAAAAGGAGGTTATGTTCGTACCATTCACACACACACACACATATATATATATATCGTTCTTGATGGTTATCGCTTTATTTGGTACCTAGATTCGTTCTCTGATTCGAATCATGATTCGTGATTCGTTATAGTATTTTCTCTCATAAAAAATATACGTAAATCAAAAATAATTTTAATCACATGGTTTGAATCTACAAACTAAACGGACGATTAGATTTGGTATATACACCACAACATTGATAATTACAGATTACGGGGACAAGAAGAAAGCTAATTACATATTACGTGTATGTATAAAAATAAGGTAAATGTCTTTTTCTGTATTAAAATGAAGTACTAAAACTTCTTTAATGTTGAGTGTCACTTCGTCCCTCATCTTTTTTTATTAGAACAAAAATGATTCGCCAATACAATAGAAAACATTTGATCCGATTTTATTAAAAGGTTGGTTTAGTTTCATTTGCACCGGTACGTACTTATCATCATACAATTTATTACGGGAGAATAAGAAAAATAGGCCAAAATTTGAGATAAATTAAAATTAATAGGCCAATAGTTTACATAAGTTAATAAATAGGCCAAATTATTATTTTCGTCTATAACTTGTCTGGTTATGAACCATAACTTGACAAGTTATTATTCATAATTGTCAATAATTTGTCCGGTTATGAACCATAACTTGACAAATTTATCCATAACTTATCTGGTTATGAACCATAACTTAATAAATTATGGCCTATTAATTTCTATAACTAAAAATTGACCTATTTACTTTCTTAAACTTTTTATATTGACCTATTTTTTATTATTTCTCATTTATTATTTGGGCACGTACCTTAAAGTAAGATTCTATGGTGTCCAATCCCTAACCCATTCACAAAAAAGAAAAAATAAATAATAAGAAGGAAAGGCGTCCTGCCCGTCACACTAGTCAACTTCTTCCACTCATACAAACACAATCCACATTAAGCCTAAGGCAATGAAACGACACCTAAGTTTTTGTGTAGTGTGTATCTTAGACCAACATTCAATTGAGAACAGAAGGTTTTTATTATAAGATAACTCTTACAGTAGGAAATCCAATTTACTGAAGGTGTGTCTGTGTCCCAGTTTTACACAATCTCATTATGCGTAATACACTCATTTAATATCTCACTATATTAATAGTGTGAATAATATTATTCCATTCTAAATGAGAATGACAGGACCCTTCAGTGGTAGTTACTGGTGAACCGGTCGTACTATTTTCCAGCCTTTTGTGAACCTTGCTTCTCTTTTGATTTTTGCTACTTTCGGTGTATTAGTAATGTTTTAATTAAATATTTCAAACTTTAATTTAATTCATTATGAACATCATTTTGATTATTATCTTTAAATATTATCATCTCACATATAAAACTTATATATAATATTTAAGGTCACATAAATAATGATAAAATTTTCAATGATATTAATATAATATTCAATAATATATGCACATAAAACAATGAATAAATTCTTTTATTAAATAAATAATAAATATCTTATTACATCTCATACTTCTAATGCACTATTTTTAACAATTCTAACAATAAATTAAAATTTTCAACAATCTATATTGTGAGTATCCTCACTAAAAATTTACAATGCAAAATACAAAACTTGCTCCTATTCACATATCCGATTGAATCCAATAACAGTTTCTTCCGATATAATAAAATCAATTCCTACCATAAAAGTTCCCTTATTCCTTCTAAAAACTTGTGGGCAAAAGCATTACCTCTTAGAGCCACAATTTCTCCCCCTTTATTTTTGGATTTCCAAATACTGTTTGACTTTTGTCTTACGTTGATCAAATATTATTCCAATGTCATGTGGTTGGGTTCCTCTGAGAGTTTGTTCTTTTGTGTCGTTAATTGGGATCAGCAGACTCATTCCAAGTTAATTTCTCTATTTTTAAAAATATTATAATGTTTTTGTTTTATTTTTATTTTTGATTGAGATGATTCTTTTTTCTATACATTCACAACGAAAAGACGAACAAAATTTCACTCATATACTCTATTAAAATTTTTCATCATAATTGAATTTTTATTAAAATACTATCAAATTACAAACTTAAGTTTTAACTCACCCAAACACAAACTCAAATAGATTTTTAATTCAAACCATAACTCAAATATACACATCAAAATACAAACACAAATTAAATCATACTCAAATACACCTTAACTCAAATTAAGATCTGAACTCAAGTCACCTTAACTCAAAAAGTACAAAAGAACAAGCACTGAGTTCAAGCTCCCCCATTCAACTCAAGTTCCTAAACTTAAACTCAAGTTAATGAATAATATTTTTTATTTTCTTAAAAACTACATAACTTTTTTGTTTTAATTCTGATTGAGATATTTCTTTTTTTCTATTCGTTCATAACGAAGAGACGAACACAACCCTACCTATATACCCTATTAAAATTTTTCATCATCATTGAGTTTTTATTAAAATACTACCCAATTATAAATTTAAGTTTTGACACACCCAAACACAAACTCAAATAGATTATCAATTCAAACTATAACTCAAATGTGCACACACAAATTCAAATTAGATTCTCAACTCAAACTATACTTAAATACACCGTAACTCAAATTAAGATATAAACTCAAATCAGCCTAACTCTAAAAGGTGCAAAAGGACCATTCTCAAATTTCAAAAACTATTTGGGATCATTAGACCCTCATGTTTTCTTTGAGAACTAACATATTGCTATCTATGTATATATCTATATTAAAAAAAGAATAATGCTAAACTGCTATTATAATATAGTGCAAAGCACATTACTAAGTAAATGGTAAAGTCTTGTTTGACAAATATATTTCTAAATTCACGATTCTGATTTTATTATAGTATTTTTTTTTAAAAAAAAAATTTAAATTTAAAAATTTTGGTTTTAATGGTTCCTCACAAAGTTATCGCTAATAAATCAGACTACTGACTTAAACATGTAAACTAAATAGACCTAAAAATGTTTCACATTTTGTATTATTTCCTACAATAATCGTAGGACTGTTGTGGCAATAGCCATTGGGTCAAAGAGCGTAGATAAAATAGATTGAGAATTTGGGGAAATCGATCCCACAACTATATATATAAAAGAGTGTAGACAGGTTACAACATAAACTTATATTACGATTTTTCTTAAAAAATAAATGATGTTGACTTATTTACATTAATATCTTATGAGTTGAATACCATATGAAAGCTCTCGACAATAAATTTAATAAAAGTTTATGACACCAACACGAATGAGTTAGGTTCTTATATGTACGTGGAATTAAATGCGGCACAGTCGTAGAGTGTGTTTCAAGTGGTGTTCTTTTCCAAATTTACGTTGATCATGTTTTAGTTGATGTCTCAAAAAGTCAAAACATTGACACAAATGCTTTACTAGCTATTTTTGTCACGTCCCCTTCCAAATTAAATGTCACATTCATCATTACGTTGATAAAATTTCAACGATTAATGATGGCAATGTAACGGCAGATTTATGACATTCGCGAGGGCGAGCGAGAGCTCGCACCAAGTTGCTTGGCCGCCAAGCTCGTGGCTACTTCGGCTGGGCAATGAGGGCGGTGCTACACGGCGGCGACGACCATGCATCATGGCTTGCGAGACTGAAGGCACCACATGCTGAGTTTAGAATCATCTATGTTGTTTGTTTTAACTATCCGAACCGAAAAATTTAATTCGGATTGTAGTTGAAGGTTCAAATTAATGTTTAGTAGAAAACTAATGGGCCATTTAGTTCGCTGATTCGAATTGAGATGTGACTTTATGTGAAAACTTTTTACTGTAATAAAAAATTAGATGTGATAGTTTTTAAAAGTTTTATATTGTAGTAAAACTCGAATTGGTGAAATGAACAAGCATAAATAAAGACAATCCCTTGATTTTAGAATTGACTCTCCCTCTAAATTCACAATCTAAATTATTTTCTACAGCGAAAACAATTTAGATTTTACTTTTTATCTTTTCTCAATTTTAAGTTTAAAAATGTCATAACCTATTCGTTTCAATTTCGATTGATGCAATTTTTTTAATGTGTTTATAATGAAGAGAGATAACACCTCATTTATATTGCATATTTTTTTTAATGTCATCTACAATGAGATTTTATAAAATTTATTATAAAACTTAAATGACAGTTTTTAATATTTGATCCAAACACATTTTAAATTTTATTTCATTCTAAATTATAATTTATTTACATATTTAAACACCAATTTAAATTACAAATTAAATCACTACAATTTAAACTAACTTTTATAATTTGAACGGCAAATCAAATAAGACCCATCTTTTTTTTAAAAAAGAGAGTGACAATATCTAGAGATATAAATTCACAATAACCAATAATGTAAGGTATAAGCTTTTCTTTATAAACTTCAAAATTTAAGATTTTTTTTGAAAGTTCAAAAAGATAAGATATAAAATAAAAAAAGTCCATTTTTGTTTCTTGCTACGACCGGAGAAAATCATGCGAAGAATTTTTTTTTTTTTTTTTTTTTTTTTTGGTGAATTGATGCTTAGAGAGTAATATCTTATCTGATCCGACTGTTGAATATTCCTCCAATAAACAAAATACACACATCTCTGATCTCACTGTTGTTTTATTCATTCTTCCGCATTATTTCTGTTGGGGTATATGCCTATAAATCAAATAACATGTAAATAATTTGTTGATTATTAATAAAATGAAGATTTTTTTAATATTATTTTACATGGTGATGTTTTATAAATATTAAAATCTTAGATTATTTTAGATGTAATTTTAAACATTATATATAAGTGTTATATGTAAAGGATAATATTTAAAGTAAAATAATCTAAACTTGTCCGTGGTTATAAATTAAAGTTAGGATCTTTAATATAAAATTACTAATGCGATTCATTACATTTTGAATGAAACAATCTTATCATAGATTGGTAATAATTAGATTATTAGCATGAAAGCATTTTATGTAATATGATTACATAGGACCGAAACGCGATTAATTATGAATCTCTAATAAATTTTGTTATTAAATAGAATATTCAATATTTATCAATGATGGCCATATATGAATTAATCTTAATTTTAAGTAATTAATAGACTCATATTTATGATATAATGTTATTTGACATATTAAGTAATGACACATGTGAATAGTATCAAAGTCTTGGTATATTGAGAGTATAGTAAAATAAATAACGGGGAATATTAATCTACAAGATGAAATTCATTTCTTCATAATGAAGTAAATAGACGGTTCTCAAAAGTGTTGATTCGGGGCTTGAATAATTAGAGTGCTCAATTTTATGATTGGATCATAAAATATATTATTCATTAGAAGATTAATGGTACTTATGGAGAAAGATATAATTAAAGAGGTCAACGGAAAATTCCTAGCTTTAATTATGAACCGTTTATGGAGGATTAATTCGTATGTAGTGCCTATATCAATAGATAGCGTAAATTCTATGAACATAATTGTATTATTATTTTAAGAGTGCAATTCTAAATTTATAGTTGAGTAATTTGAAATTAATAATTTTGATATATTAATTAAGGTGTTAATTAATTGTCAAAATTATTAGAGCTTAAAATTATAATATTTATAATTCCTCTCAACGGCTTTATAAAATCAATGTGAATTATACATATCATTTATGATTATTAATTTGTAATTAAAAATTCTAAATACATATATTAATTAATTTAATTAATTAATATTGAAATTATTTTAAAATTATTTTAAATTAATATAGATGAATCTAATTATTTAAAAAAAAGGACGGAGAGAGGGACAACACGTTTCCTCAAAATTATGGTCTCGTTTATTTCACCAATTTGAGTTTTTAATTTTAAGTTTTTATAGTAAAAAACTCTCAGAAAATGTCACATCTAACTTTTTTTGCTACAGTAAATAGCTCTTAGAAAATGTCACATCTCAACTCGAATTGAAAATTCGAATCCGCAAAGTGAATGAGACCAATATATAAATGAATAAAGAAATGAGAGGAAATGTGCGCAACGCACATTTCCTCGAAAAAAAAAGAGAAAATGAACTGCATGGAAAAATTGAGGAAAGAAGAAAAATATTGGTTATGTTTAGAATTGATTCTATTTTTATTTTTTAAATTTTTTAAGAAAAAAATAAAAATATTTTTAAAATGACATTTAGTGTAATAAAGATAACAAATAAAAATGAAAATAATTTTTTAGTTTAGTATAAAATGAGAGAGAAATAAAAAATAATTTTTAGTCATTTTTTTTTTCATTTTTTGAAGCAGAGAAAAAGAGACAGAGATATTAATGAGTTTTTTATATTAAAAATAATCTCTTGATAAAATTACTAAACGCTTTTTTAAAAATGATTTATGTTTGAGATTAAATTCATTTACATTTTTATTTTCATATAAAAAAATAAAAATCATTTTATAATGAATTCCAAACGTGCCCATTATGTTCCTCATGCAAAAGAGAGAGAAGTTGGACGTAAGAAAATAAAAAGTGAGAAGGGAAAAAGACTATTGAGAGATATCACATACTTTTGAGAAAAATGAGTGATAACTATAGGTGATCTTCCCATTCATTAATCTCATGTGTTAAGAAATTCATTAGAACGTCTGTTTAAGTTCACGTTAATCTAGAAATACGTTGAGAAATAACCGTGGTATTCTTGAAATTTAAGAGTTCAAGATGGTATCAGAGGAGTTCAAGATTTACGTCATAATCAAACGACGGTAAAATTTTTATTCTCTTTAATATATTTACAGTTAAATTAATATAAAATAAGGATCACATTTAATTTTTGTATTCAATCAATACCACATTTTTGCATAATTTTTTTAAAAAAATTTGTTTTGAGAAACCAACAATTTCATAATTAGAATTCTTTATTTGAGGGTGATTATTATATTTTGATAGAAAATTTTACGATTATCATTATTATTATATTATCATCATCATCGTTTTCTAATGATATAGAGCATTGAAAATGTTTGTCTGTTACTTAAAAAAAATGTCCATCTTTTTTAAAAGGAATTTTATAACAAATCACTTAGGGTCCGTTTGGTTCAGGAATTCGAATCATGTGATTTAAATCATTTTCGATTTACGTGTATTTTTTGTGAGAGAAACTACTGTAGCGAATCACGAATCATGATTCGAATCGGGGGACGAATCCCCCAACCAAACAGACCCTTATTTAATTTGTTAATTTAAATTTTTAATTAAAATTGAGATATAATTTTATGTATAAATGTAATTATTTATAAATTTTTTTTACTATAATAAACGAGGTTAAAATAAACCCACTCGCTCTGTACTCACGCGCAGGAGGAAGAAGACCATTCTAGAACTCATGCAAAAATATGTCAAAATTTTTTTTTTTCAAATATATCCATTTTCAAAAGAAAATTTACTAAAAAAAATGCAAAAGCAGGACATAATAATAATAAAAAAAGAAAACGAAAAAAAATAAATTTGCAAACAAAAAAAAAAGAAGACAGTAATTAGCAAAGACCAAAACCCAGCTCTTCTTCCGCTGTATGCGATTTAAAAACAAAACAAACACGAAAAACATACAGAGAGAAGAAGCAAGTGAGAAAATCGAATCCTTACGAACTCTTCAATCCGAGTCGGCACTGATCGGTTTCAGCCCATCTCGGCTGCGAAATCAAAGTATCCGATTGTGAAATTCCGAGTTTTCATATCAATTTTCGTTTTTTTCTTAATTTGGTTCATTGAGGGATTTTAATTTTTTTTTTTTTTTTTTAACTTTTGGGTATTTAAATGAGAGTTCGTGATTTGGTATTGCGAGTGTCGGTTTCTGGGAAATTGGTTTCTGGGTTTTGTTTGGTTCTGTGAGTGGTTTGTTGGGCAAGAGAGGAATTTTGGGGAAATTGGAGTAGTGATGTTGGACTTTAGGGAGCAAGAACAGCTAGGGTTTTGGGGTTAGAAAAGGGGGGATTGGGAATTAGGGTTTTTGATGGTGTTGGAGATGGAAGAAAACGGCGAGCTCGAAGAAGGCGAGGCTTGCTTTGACAACGCCAATATTGACCCTGACACTGATCTCTCTTACATTGTAAGGGCGTCTTTGGTTTTTGCTTCAATCAAGTTCAATTTTTTCCTATTGGATATTTAATGAGTAAACCTCATAAAATTAAAGTTTAGAACTTGCAAACGGTAATGGTGAATTGTAATATCTAGTGCTTGGAAAGTGCAATAAGATGAACATTAAATTGGGAGTGTTCATTTTTGTCCTTGTGTCTCTCCGCTTCATTTTTGTCCTTGTGTCTCTCCGCAAAGAAAATGAAGCATTTTTAACTTTGTAAGGATCATTTTAAAAGAGTTTGTGCATATAATTTGATCCTTTATGCAAACTCTGAAATTGAATCATGTGAAGTATCAACTTAACAATTGTTCCTGTTTGTTGAGTTGGGTTCACATAATTGGTTTGTCTGTAATAACAGAAAGTGGAATTTTTTCCCATAGCACAGTTCTCTTTTGAATTTTGGTTCACATTTTGTAGCTAAAAATTGATGGTTAGTTTTTTATTTCATTGTTCATGATTCTGTTGCTTCTACACATAGTGACGTAACTAGAGGAAGCTTCCTCCATAACACTCTTGGAATTTTGGTTTCCATTGTTGTAGTCAATGTTTGATGTTTAGGTTCTAGTTCATTCTTCATTATTCTCATTCTATTGCTTGTACACATAGTAACATAATTTTGTCTTTTGGTTTTGTTTTCCGAAAGGATGAGAGGATCCATAATCTTCTGGGACATTTCCAGAAAGACTTTGAGGGTGGAGTTTCTGCAGATAATTTGGGTAAGCGAGTTATCAAAGAAGTTATAGATTATTAAGTTGAGTGTGGTTTTATTTGTACATTGAAAACTGATGGGGTTTGGCATTTTTATATCAGGGGCTAAATTTGGTGGGTATGGCTCATTTTTACCTACATATGAACGCTCCCCGACTGTTTGGTCTCATCCAAAGTCACCACAGAAAAACCAGAGCATATCCAGATCTCCTAACAATTTAACATTGGAGGTATATGGAAAACTTTCCTCCTTGTCTTTTGGTCATTTGGTAGGAAGGAGATATATATGTTCCTGACATGTTTTCAGCTTGGGAAATTCTATTTTACTTGAGCACTATGGGTTATGTTACGATACAGGGTGCCTCTCAGGTCTTGAAAGCTCCTTCAGATGCAGCCCTGTGTATGAGGCTCGGAACTGTTCCCAGCAGTGATCGTCCATCACATAATTCTATAGCACCTTCTGTGGACATTTCAGTGAAGAAAAGTTCACGCCCTCCTTCTGTCCAAGTTGCTGAAAAATGTGCTTTGAAGGATGAAACTCCAAATAGATCAGCCAACCAAACTGATCAAAGACCATTGAAGTTTCGAATTAAGATGAGTTCTGATAACTTGGCGCAAAAGAATGCAATTTATATTGGTCTCGGCCTTGATGACTCTCCATCTTCATCTTCGGGGAATAGCTCTGAGGAAAGTGGGGGGAGGCCACCTGTACCTCGAGAGACTGTGGACGAGTCCCTCTCTAACATTATAAAGGTGATATTTGCACTGTTTTGTCATCATATTATGATTCTGGCAATGGATGGAATGGACCAAAATAATCCGACTGTATTTCTTGTTTATTTGATGTCTTGGAACAGGTTATGACTTCCTTTCCAATTCCTGGAGATGTAACAATATCACCTCTTCATGATAGTTTGCTCTGCTTGACTAGGGAAGAAAAGTTTTTTAAAGCAAATAAAGGGGAACATTCATTCCAGGGTGTTCAAGATAACTCTGCTATTTTAAAAAATAGACCGAGTTCTAAGCAGAGGGATGGAAAAGTGTCAAAGGAGAAGGCAAAATCATCAGGAAAAAGGAAAAGGCATACTGAAATGAAGCATGGGAATGGTACATATGTTGAGAATGACATTACTGTTCGTGAAAACATGACATCAGATAAGGAAACCATTGTAGGGAAGGAGTTTTTGTGTAATGGCTCAAAATGCACACCAAAAACCAACACAGAATGTGATGCTGGTGGTTCTGTGAAAGTGATTGGTCGGGAGCCTGAAGTTCTTAAGGACGCCAAAAATGATGAGGTGAAAGATAGATTATTTCCCTCTAAATTACGGAAAGAGGAACCCTTTGAATCTTTATCTGGTCAGGACTGCAGGAAGAATGAGAAACAATCATCGATGGGTAGTTTTGTTGAAAAGATTTCAGAACCGAGATTTACGGATTCCTTCAAGGATGCTCCAAATGATCTGAGGGATGACAGCAAGTGTAAGGGTAACAAGATTTCTGTGAACTTAAAAGGATACTCTGATGTATCGAAATCAGAAGAAGGTCTAGATCTGCAAAGGAAGAATATTGGTTCAAAGAATACATTTAATGAACATGATGAAACAAATTTTCCTCGTAAGAAAGAAAAGCAATCCTTTGAAGGCAAGAATAAGTCAAAGGGAAGTTTGGGGATTGAGACAGTTGCGGTATCAAATGATAAAAAGAATATCAGGCACAGTGCTGGCCCTTGCAGTAGTAAAACACAGAAGCTTAAGTCACATAATAGCAAGGCTGGAGATAGTAATTCCGATTTGTTGTGTGGTAAAGATCTGGAACTAACAGACATGAGACTGGATCCCGGGGAGAGACATACGGCTGATAAGCAAAAGCCTGCTAAGCTTGGTAATGTTGAAGTAGATAAGAAATCAATTTTGGATAATGCAAAGGAAACAGTAAGCGGTAAAAAGGTTGACGAGCGGGTATCTTTAAAAGGTGTTCCAGGTGTACATCCTCCTGTTATGGGAAATGGTAGCACTTCACAAGTTGAACCTGCTATAGCTTCCACCGTGCTCATTGAAGAAGATTGGGTTTGTTGTGATCGTTGTCAAACATGGCGGCTACTACCCTTTGGCATAAAGCCAGAGCAGCTTCCAGAGAAATGGTTGTGTAGCATGCAAAACTGGCTGTAAGTTCCCTCTTCATGCTGAACTGGTTTAGAGCTTGACAAAGCAGCTTCCCATTGAGACTAGTAATGTTCATGGCTTAATTTCAGTTGAATGTTAAATATATTTCTATTGCAATGCCTTTTCTTGTTGCTCTTGTTTACATGTAAAACATCAATTCATATATACATAAAATGTGCATATACATACATATTTATTTATTTATTTAGGCATGCTTTGGTGCCTGCTTATTGTGGTATTGAAATTATCTTGTAGGCCTGGAATGAGTCGCTGTGATTTCAGTGAAGAGGATACAACAAAAGCGCTACGTGCATTATACCAAGTACCAGTTTCAGAAAACCAGAATAAACTACAAAATCATGTAAATTCAGCAGATTTCCAACGTCTTGACCAAACCAACCTGAACCCAACCTCCCAGGCTTTATCTAATCGAGGAAAGAAGAGACATGGTTCGAAAGAGATGTCAAACCTTGGTAACAGTGATAGTCCTCGGATCTTGAATCCTACAACAAACCACCTGCATGAACCTGTCAAAAGTAGAAGCTTAAATGATATGAGCCAGTCTCCTTTAGATTCAAACCAAATGAAGAAATCAGGTTCTCAACATATGAGCAAACCATACAACTTGATCTTGGAAAAAGACATTGCTAAGGTGAAAGAAAAGCATGCTAATGGAGGTACCTATTCTATTTTAGGATCACTATTTCTTGGGTTGTTATCGCTTTCCTTTATGCAAAAGTCGGTAAGCTCTGGGATTTTCCCCCTTTTTATCTCTTGCAGGGAACTCTAAGGAAACAAGGAATAAAAGCATGAGTGATGCTGATCAATATGCATGTGAAACTTCAATGAAACCTAAGACTGAAGGTATTTACAATGCCGTTAGACAACAAGATTCTAATATTGGTTTAGGGAAGGCGGGTCCGAGTTCAAGCACCAACGCAAGGGTGAAAGGTTTAAGAAATGGTGAATATTGTTTATCTAAAGAAACCAAGTTTGGGGCAGAGGACGCTCAAATTTCCATAAAGAAATCCGAAGACCAAGGTCGGGCCACATCTGGAAGTGAGAGGTCCATGAAGAAAAGGAAATTGAAGGATTGGCAAGACAATCAGACACATATTGATACGTTTGATAATTCTGCATACAATGTCAAGGCACATAAGGAGGTTAGTCGTGAAAGTGGATTTAGGAAGGAAAAGAAGTGCATAATTTCTAAGGCTGATGGAAAGGAGTCAAGTAGTAACAGTGGAAATGATAAGTTTGACAGAAAAGATAGAGTGGCCCCAATTATTTTGTCAGGTGTTAAAAGTTATCAATTTGATAGAATGGGAAAAGATGGAATTGTTGTTAAGGACCTGAAACCAAGGAAACATTGTAAAAAAGATGCATCTCAACAAGCTCTGGATGGTGCATACTCATCAAAAAAGGATTTGGGGTCTGGACATGTTTCAATGGCTGCCACTTCAAGCTCTTCAAAAGTTTCTGGTTCCCACAAAGTGAGAGGCAAATTTGAAGAAGCAAAAGGCTCGCCAGTGGAATCGGTTTCGTCATCTCCTTTGAGAACGACCAATTTGGACAAGTTTACACGAGCTGCGGGGGATGTTCTCAGGAAAGATGATGCTGTTAATGGTGGTTTCCCATCTGTGAGTAATTCTAAAAAACCCTTGGCTGCGGATGCTAATGGTGAAACTAATCGATCTGGGACCTTGAGGAAGGAGATTTCTACTAGAAAATACCAAAATGGTGACACTACTCATGACTTCAGTGCAAAAGATGAACCATGTTTTGAAGTTGGGAGGAGCCATTTGTTTAGTGGTAATGTTGTTGATCAGCATGTTGCGGGACAGTACTATGATGAGGTTAGAGTGAAGAAGAATGATCATGAGGAGGCTTTTTCTCAGCACAAATCTTGTAAGGTGTCCACTTTGCAGTTTAAGGACAAAGGCACAATTTTGACTTCTGATTTAGATAGAGGTAAGGGTAAAGTTGCTGATCTGGTGAGTGAATACTCACAGAAGAACCAAAAATATGATTCAAAGGTTGAACCCAATCATCTCGCACCTAGTCCTGGAACAGCCACTGATGTTAAACACAGTTCTGTAAAAAAGTTGAGCATTAAAACTGTCAAGGAGGAGAAGAATAATGGTAGAAAAGATTACGCAGCACTAGGGTCAAACGGCAAAGGGTTGGAAACCCAGCTAAAACGAAGAGACGATCATGGATCAGATGTGAAGTTAGCCAGATATACTACTAATGGGAAAATTGCTGAGGGCTATCCTGAAACAACTGAATCAAAAAGCAGTAAATCTAAAATTTCCTCTCATCCTGAAATTGGAGTTAAGAGAGAAGTGCCGACCCTTGGTTGTCAACCTGTGCCAGGGTCTGAAGGAGCAGGCGCATTGCATACGCCTCCAATTGATGAATCCATCAATGATAAGGGGACAAAGATGAAACATGATGGAAGTGCAAGCAGCAAGATTAGAGTTAGTCACAGCTCGATTCATCTCTCGCCTGACCGACAAGGAGGTAGGGATGTTGATGCTTCAAGTCCCGTGAGAAAGTCCTCTGACGTGACAGCTACTGGTACCCTCCAAGAAGCTAAAGAGCTTAGAGACTATGCAGATCGCCTTAAGGTTTGTGTGTTGCTTGTTGTCAGTTTTTTCTTTTTGTTCATAGGATTAACATGTTGCTCTTTTTGCTGCTCTCTAATTTGTAGTGTGTTTTCACTATATTTACAGAGCTCTGGGTTTGCCTTTGAAAGTAGTGAGGCTTATTTCCAAGCTGCCTTAAAGTTTCTCCATGGCGCTGTACTTCTAGAAGCTTGTGGTAGTGATAATGGAAGACATGGAGAGATGACTCAAATGCAAATATACACAACCACAGCTAAACTTTGCGAGTAAGTCTAACTTTATTTTCTGATCATGTACGTCCATTATATTTCATACAACTTAACTGAGATATTTCATCTTCACAAAAACTGTAGAACCTACAATTTTGAACCTTAATGTTTAAAAGCAAGTTTCTGAGAGAGAAAAACGAGAAAAAGAAGAATAAGAAGAAACACCCAGCTTGTGTTTGGAGGTTATAAGTTTAAGGCATGTCATATTGTTGCATAATAAATATACTGAGTAAGATATAGAAGCTTCAAAGAAACAGAGGTCAAGCTCACTTTACTATTGTGTTGTCTTAGTTTGGGTGTGACTGGATTTCCGTGTTATTTTTATTATCACTGTCTAGTTTGTTGTCCATGCGGCTGTTGGGCAGCTGGAAATTTCTATTTTTACTGCATTGTTTTAAAGTTCTTATTCTTCTTAGTTGTTCATGCGTTTGGTATAATGTTGCTGCCTTTGCAATCCACAGACTCTGTGCCCATGAATATGAAAGACGCCAAGAAATGGCTGCAGCTGCCTTGGCCTATAAATGCATGGAGATTGCATACATGAGGGTCGTATACTGTAAACATTCCAGTACAAACAGAGATCGGCATGAGTTGCAAGCAACTTTGCATATCGTTCCTCAAGGTGTATACTCGTGGTTGTTTGGTGTTTTCATGTTGTGTACAGTTCTTTTGAGTTCCAATTAAGTTGCATATTAACCTTTTGGTGCACATTTGGTTCATGGGTTCAACCTAGATGGTTTGAACCAAAATTAAATTTTTATGAGGAAAAAACAATGTAGCAGAACGATCGGAACTGGGGTTTGGTCTCCTTTACCAAACAAGCACTTAATATTCCATCAAAAAAGTATTTTTTGTTCATTAGGTGATGTCCATACTTTTAAGTTTCATGTCAATAAGCTTGATTTCAATGTTTGATATTTTTTATTGAATTATTAAAGGGGGGAGCAATCAATTAACTTACAGTGTTCATTTGCATCTAAAATTGCACAAAATGATGTGTTTCCTTACATCTCAACTTATTTCTTCAGGTGAGTCTCCATCTTCTTCTGCGTCAGATGTTGATAACTTAAACACCCAAGTGATAGGGGAAAGGGCTGCATTACCTAGAGGTGCTTCGCATGTTGCTGGAAACCATGTCATCGCTTCTCGAAGTCGTACAAGTTTTGTCAGGCTGCTCGACTTTGTAAGTAAATTTATTACTGTGTACAATCTCCTTGTTTTGACCAAAACTTAGTTTAGTAAACAGTAGCTGCTTTACAAGGTGTTTCAGGTCAAGAACATGTTAGCTATGATAATCAATTGGAGGATAATTTCTGGTTTTGTGGCTACCAAAGTATAAGATGGTTTTTTGGGGAATATGGAAAAATTATGAATGAGGGTCGTTTGACATGCATTTGCATACTTCCTTGGACCATAAATGGAGGCTCAACATCGTGAAAATGCCATAAAAAAGGCTTTATAAAATTGAGCTTCTTTAAAATAAGTGAGTTATTGGATGTTGCGGCCATGGGATCTCCGAGTAGGGGCAACAGAATTTGTTATGGCCATGCTTGTTTGTAGGTGTTACTAGAGGGTTAAAAATGTTCATACGTGCTTGTTTTGCAGACTCAGGATGTAAATTTTGCCATGGAGGCCTCAAGAATGTCCCAGAATGCTTTCATGGCTGCTAATGCAACCCTGGAAGAGGCACAAAATAAGGACTGTATTGCTTCTATTAGAAGGGTTGTTGATTTCAGCTTCCAAGATATAGAGGAACTCATACGTTTGGTTCGACTTGCAAGGGAATCTATTAGTCGTTCTGGTTTTGGTGGTGCTAGAGACTAAGTCAACCCCTGTATATATAGCATGTTTTTTTGATTTTCTCCAAGTAAACGGGCATTGGGAAAAGAAGGGGAAAGAGATGCCTATCTCTAGACCTGCACTTGAAAATCTGCTGTGGCGGGTCACCAACAGTTCGTTACCCCTCTGTACATGTGTACAAAGTGAGATTGATTAGCAAATTTTGTAATGGTCTTTTTTTTTTTTTTGTTAATGTTAAGTTTCTATTGACGTGGATAAGGGCAGAGAGCTTGCTCAGCCTTAAGTTTTGATGGGTTGGGAAAAAGAGGAAATGGATACTTTGTTCAGAAGCATGACTGATAGGTTGTGTAATAGTTTAATGATTTTTTGGCTCCTGCCATTCGGAGCTTGAGGGAAGAAATATATTTATAGAGATTTCAAATTCTTAGGCAACCAATTTGAAGAGGTTGAATACTAATTCTGATAATTGTTAGTGTTCCGTCAATGACTTTTTGTTTGTTAATACATCTTCAAAATTTTGATGAATTCAAATTCAAAGTTCTTGGATATGGTCCTGTGTAACTGTGAATTCACGAGATTAAGTTTTGGTTTTCCTGGATCCTCCAACTTTGCAAGGGAGAGATCTGTTCTTACTTAATCTTCAGGTATGAAAATCTCAATTTCATATGTACTTTTTAGCTAAGTTTCTTTCTTATTGCAATCTATTGTTTGTAATGTTAATTTTCATGAGGGCATAGCTTGCACTTAAAACTAGTTGGTTGGAACCAGTTTTTTCGGTATGGTCAGTGTCTGAGAAACTCAAACGATTTGTCATGCTATATGTTATTAACATTTTAGAACATTCTGCTGCTAGTCATTTGTTTCAAGGTTAGTGGTTTTTTATTTTACGTTTTTAACATTGTTCATAGCAATAAGTTTCCCATTTGTGATAAATGATCCAAGGTTTTTGTTTATCCTGAATGAATAGAATTGCTTGATGCTTGGATGGTGGGATGTAGACATTCTTTTTGTGGTTGACGCTTGCTTGTGGAACACGGAATGCTAGTGGTGAAGCTCAATTTCAGGTTTCTTTTAATTTCATAGATTCTTCTGTTTTTTCTTCCTTGTTTTATCTCTCCTATATAGTAGTCTCTTTTATTACGCAAAATTAAGATACTGATAAGTAATTTCACAGCATGTAATACAGTGGACCTTATTGATTTATCAAGAAGTTTGTTGTTCCTTCTCTCAACAAATTTGGCCATTTATATTGAACTCGGTTTTGTTTATTTTACCTTTTGTTCTAATCACTCAGATCATGATTGTAAGAGCTGCTATTTTTGAATGAACAATTACACTGCTGGATGCATATTATAGTATATTATATACAATAATTGTTTATATGTATATTTATTGATATTGGTTGCTTGGTTTGAGGTGTTCTAATTTCTAAATAACAATATGCGCTTGAACAAAAAATTGCGCAATAAGGAAACCACTCCATGGTAAGCAGACGAATATCAACTAATTTGGCATTTGGCAACCTACAAGTGAGTTGCTAAATGTTTTCCTAGCTCTGAAAAGCTCTTTTTTGTTTTTTGTTTTGTTTTGTTTTGTTTTTTTTTGTTTTTTTGTTTTTTGGGTCTAGAATGAGTGTGATTTTGCATTGATTATAGTAAAAGCGTGCTTATTGTTTGCTGTGGGAAAATACATGTAATTAATTGGTTAGCTAATTTAGGAAATTGTATTCTATTGTATCCTATGATTAGGCCTATACAGCTTAGTTTCTCTTTTTTTTTTTTTTTTTTTTTTTTTTTGTTGGGAGTTCCTATAAATCATGGGTTGACTTGGTAGTTTCTTAATTTAGTACTTGGTAGTTTCCTAATTTAGTGCTAGGGTTGTTATGTATAAAGCTAACCTTTGCTGTAACATGGAGTAGTGAAAAAACGATTCTTCCATCTTTGGGGTCAATATCAAAAGGTTTAGGTCAGATAATGCCAGGGACTATTTCAACCAAATCTTAACCCATACTTTCAGAAAGAGGGAATAGTTCACGAGTCATCTTGTGTTAATACCCTACAACAAAATGAGGTAGCAGAAAGGAAGTCACCTACTAGAAAAAACCACCCGAGCCATGTTGTTTCAGAAATATATGTCTAAAAGTTTTTTTGGGGGAAGCCGTTCTTACAGCCACTCATCTCATAAATCGGTTGCGTTCTCGAGTATTGGGTTTCAAGAGTCCCATGGACATCCTTTCATCTTTTTACACAAATAAACACTACAAACAACCTTATTCCAAGAGTTTTCAGGTGTGTATCCTTTGTCCATGTCCATAGTCAAAATAGGGGGAAATTAGATCCAAGGGCTCTAAAATGTGTCCTTGTGGACTATTTGTCAACTCAGAAAGGCTATAAGTGTTACCACTCTTTGTCAAAGAAATTCTATGTCTTGGTGGATGTCACTTTCAATGAACAAGAGTCTTATTTCAACAATCCTTATCTTTAAGGGGAGAATTCAACTAGGGAAGATAAGGACCTTGATCTGCCACCAATCCTCGTGTCTAACTCTACATCCAAATCTCCTACCGAACCTCCTAGTTCATCTGAAAATCAATTAGAACCTAAGAATCAATCTGTACCTGTGTCTGAACCCGTGCCTATGCAACCTGAATCTGGGCCTGATCCCAAACATGTGACTGAATATGCTTTTGGACATGGGAGATTTGTCAAAGGCAAGGTGTATACAAGGAAGTTGGTTGTTCCTGAACCTAAGTAGGTCCAAGGGTCCAACTTAGATCCTTTGAATGAGGTAACAATTTCTAACCCTACATTAAAAATGAAACTGAAGTTCAGGTGGAAAATAATGATCCGGACCTACTAGTTGCCGTTAGTAAAGGAACCAGAGAATGCACAACATGACCATTATACCTACTTGCACGTTTTCTATCATTTAAAAATTTCTCACTACTCACAGAGCTTTTCTTATAAGCCTGAATACCATCACTATCCCTACCAGTTTATCTGAGGCTTTGTCTAATGAAAAATGGAAACAAGCCATGAATGCGGAGATGGAGGCAAGAAAAGAACAAAATGTGAGAGTTGGTGAAGTTACCAACAGGAAAAAAGCCAGCGGATTATTAATGGGTGTGTACAGTGAAGTATAGAGCATATGGGTCAGTTGAGAGATACAAGGCTTGATTGGTAGCCAAAGGGTATACTCAGACTTATGGGATTGACTATCTGGAGACTTTTCCCCCTGTTGTGAAGATGAATACAGTTAGAGTGTTGTTGTCCCTTGCAGCTAACTATGGTTGGGAGTTGCAGCAGGTTGATGTCAAGAATGCGTTCTTATATGGGGAACTAGAAGAGGAGATTTACATGGAGATTCCACCGGGTTATGGAAAGAACTTGGCTGCTCATACTGCATGTAAATTAAAAAAGGCTTATGTATGGCCTTAAGCAATCACCACGGGCATGGTTCGAAAGATTTGCAAGGGTTATGTCGGCTATGGGATATAAACAAAGCCAAAGAGATCACACACTGTTCATTAAACACTCTCCTTTTGGGGGAGTTACAGCCCTTCTAGTGTATGTTGATGATATAATAGTAACAAGGAACGATGACAAGGAGAAATGGGTTTTGAGTTGATGTTTGGCTAAGGAATTTGACATCAAGACATTGGGTAGGTTGAAGTATTTTCTCGAGATTGAGGTCGCACACGTAAGGCAGGGAATTTTTATCTCTCAGTAGAAGTATGTTACAGATCTTCTCAAGGAGACAGGCCAGACTGCATGCAAACCAACAAGCACTCCTATTGATCCGAATCTCAAGCTTGGAACAACAGAAGATGATACTGCGGTAGACTGGAAAATGTATCAACACCTGGTTGGAAGACTCATCTATCTCTCTCACACACGACTAGATTTAGCATATGCAGTGAGTGTGATCAGTCAATTTATGCATAGTCCGAAGGAAGTTCATCTGCAAGCAGCTCACAGAGCACTTCATTATCTTAAGGGAACACCAGGAAAGGGGATCTTATTCAAAAGGAATGGAGGATTGGTACTTGAAGTATACATTGATGCTGATTATGCTGGATCTATTTTTGATAGGAGGTCAACTTCAGGATATTGCACCTTCCTTGGTGGGAACCTTGTGACCTGGAGAAGTAAGAAACAAGGTATGGTAGCCCGGTCGAGTACTGAGGCGGAATTTCGAGCAATGGCTCATGGTATATGTGAACTACTTTGGCTAACGATCATTCTTGAATAGTTGAAGATTAAGTGGGACGACCCTATGAGACTCTAGTATCTACTGTGACAACAAGTCTGCAATTAGCATAGCTCACAATCCGGTACAACATCACCGAACAAAGCACATTGAAGTCGACAGACACTATTAAAGAGAAGCTAGATAGTGGACTGATTTGTACGCCTTATGTGTCTACACATGGTCAACTTGTTGATGTTCTAACAAAAGGGTTTGAGTAGCTCAGTTTTTCAGACTATTGTATTCAAGCTAGGAATGTAAAATACCTATTCACTAGCTTGAGGGGGAGTGGGAAAATACGTGTAATTAGTTGGTTAGCTAGTTTAAGAAATTGTATTCTATTATATCCTAGAATTGGGCCTATACAGCTAAGTTTCCTTTTTCTGTTAGGAGTTCCCATAAATCATGGGATTTGACTTGGTAGTTTCTTAAGGTAGTTTCTTAATTTAGTACTTGGTTGTTCCCTAATTTAGTGCTAGGGTTGTTATATATAAAGCTAGCCGTTGCTGTAACATGGAGTAGTGAAAAAACGATTCTTCCGTTTAATCTTTGATATTTACTATTTTGTAAAGGAATGTAATGGAAAGTAGAAAAGTTATGAAAAGAAAAGGAAAGGGGTAGGAAAGAGATGCCTGATTTCCTTTTTATTGTTTACTTGCTTATTAGAAAATGGAATTGGAAACAATGTAATTCCCTGTCCATTCCTCATGATAGCTTGATCACCAATGTCCTTGTGCATAAATGATATACAATTATTGGCTGAAAACTTAGTAAAGCTCTACAAATAATTTTATAGTTTATGCCAGTTTGTAACTTTTTGAGTTTCCTCTGCAATCATCTGGACCCACATAAATTGTCTTCATGATTCTGTCAATAAAACATATGAAAGGATGTTAAAAAAAAAAAAAAAAAAAAAAAGAGAGAGACCCTTATTTTTCTTTTCATTCGTGGTAAATAAACACAACTCTTACTATAATTTGTTAGCCTGTTATGATGATAACTTCTTTATGTTTGCCACAGGTTAGTCGATGATCCAAGCAGGATCTTGATTTCTGGTAGTGGTGATTGATTGCAGATTCACAAATGGGCCCCCTTGCATTTTTCTTTTCATTCGTGGTAAATAAACACAACTCTAATTATAATTTGCTAGCCTGTTATGATGATAACTTATTTATGTTTGCCACAGATTAGTGGACGATCCAAGCAGGATCTTGATTTCTGGTAGTGGTGATTGATTGCAGATGCACAAATGGGCCCCCCCTTGCACAACAATATTTCAGACTCTAAATTCTTTCGTAGTACAAGTTAGCTAGGATTCTTTTCTGAGGAGACCCTTTTTTTTTTTCCTTATTTTTTATAATTGTTTTCGCGTTTTTTTTTTTTTTCTCTCTTTTTGAACAGATTGTATAAACGTGCATAATTCTTTGGTTCCAATGGTGATTGAAGCCATTGATTGAAGCCATTGCCTTCAATAACACATTATGATTATGCAATAAAAGTATGATTCTTTTGGTTGCTGAATTTATTCTTTTTGTTACTGAATTTGTTCTTTTTGACCACCCCACTCACACTTCTTGGTTATATTAGGTTTGTTTGTCAGCCCTGTTCTCAATCTTTACTCCAAGTTCTTAATATGGCAAAATGTCAACCACAAGTTTCTGATTTCCTCTATGTATCAAACCCCAAAAATCAAATTCCCCAAAAATCAAATTACCATAATTTTTATTTTCTTTTCTTTTCATTCTATAAACAAGCAATTTGGTACGGAAAGGTCAATCTTGGAAATTTTTTCATTTGTAATTAGGGAACAAGGAAAATGTCAGAAAATGGCATTTTTACCAAAAATCCCCGCAAATGCAATAGCCATTTGTGAAGTGATGAAACCTGTTATTATCTCTAACAATGAAATCTCTCTCTAAAATTTCACTAATAAGCTTGAAAGCCTCATGGCAGTGCCTACACATCCTTATATTCTTCATAATTCTAATTGTGGCACTTTTGGGTAAATTTATCAACCCAAAAGCCAAAGCCAATCTCTCACTATGCAAACCCAGTATTTCCTCCTCTGTTTCTTCATCTACATCCACAAAAACCAACCCTTTACCGCCTCCTACATACCCTCTTTCTTTCATTCTCTTTTCCAATTCCCTCAATAGATTCACCACCTCACTCCCTTGCTCGCACCACGACATGTCTCCGGCAAAGAACACGTATGTCCAATCCTTGAATTCGATCCAACTGCATGCAGTTTCCTTGTGGACCCCACCATGCTTCATTTCGCGTTGAAGATCACGCACGCTGTCCCAGTCGCCAGCTAACGCGTAAGTGTTTGACAATGTTATGTATGCGCCCGCGACTTGTTGATTGGACTCTATAAGCTGTCGTCCGGCTTCAACCGCAATGTCTACCCTTCCAACAAGCCTACTGGCGGAAAGAAGCGTGCCCCACAACAGAGCCCCGGCATCACCTTCTGCCCGGATAGACTTCGCCACCCGGTAGGCCTCGTCAATCCGTCCGGCACGTCCCAACATGTCAACAAGACAAGTGTAGTGCTTTGTGTCGGGCAATATCCCATGTTTGGCATACATGAATTTCAAGTGTTTTAGGCCTTCATCAACCAGTCCTGAATGGCTGCAGGCATGCAGGACCCCGAGATAGGTGACATCACTCGGTTTTATTCCTCTTTCGAGCATTTCATCGAACAGTTCAAGGGCTAATTTTCCGAGGCCATACTTTGCCGCACTGAAGATCATCGACGTGTATGGAACCACGGAGGCGTACGTAACTTGCCTGAATATCTTGTAAGAGTAATCAAGACACCCGCATTTTCCATACATGTCAATAAGTGTGGTAGCAACCACCTCATTTGCATCATGGCTGCCGCGAATCACCGCACAGTGCGCAGCTTTTCCAGCAGCCAGCTTTCCCAAGCTTGCACAAGCATTGACAATGCTGGACAACATGAAATCATTCGGACGATCTCTCGTCGAGGAACTGAATTCCCGAAAAAGCTGGAGCGCCTCGTGGCCCCGGGCATTTTGGCCATACGTGGCAATCATTGTGGTCCACGAAACGACATTTCTACACCTCATTGCATCGAAAACCCGCCGAGCACCATCAACGTCATCGCACTTGCCGTACATGTCAACAAGCGCGGAGCACAGCACGAGGTTATTCCGAAGGCCACAAACCTCAACGCGGGCGTGGATTTCCTTGCCGGTCCTGAGGTTGGAAAGGACCGAACATGCTTTGATCGCGGTTGCAAACGTAAACTCGTTTGGCGGGACCGAGCACTCAGGCATTTCCTCGAACATCCGGAGGGCCGTTCTGGGCTGACCCAGGTCGATGTACCCGGCAATGACAGCGGTCCAAGAGACCACATTTGGTTCAGACATTTCGTCGAACAGGTTGCGTGCAAGGTCGATTTTACGCAATCTCACATAGCAGTTCAGGAGATGGTTGGCTGTGAAGGTGTGAGATAAAGAACCAGATTTGAGAATGTGGGAATGGAGTGAAGATGCAACGATAAAGTTGTTACAGTTTTGGAGGTTTCGGATGAGATGGGAATGGCCGTTGGTGTGGAAAAACGACAGGTTATTTTGGCGGGAAAGGAAGTTGGGGTTGAGGTTAGGGACGAGGCCTCTCCTCCTCATCTGTCGGTTGTCGTTTTCCGGTTGTCGTTTTCGTTCAAGTCTTTATAAAGGTCGGATAGGAGCATTTTGGTAATACTACTGCCTCTGCCAACTAGCTATTATGTTTTTTATATAATATAATGGAATACCTTTACAACAATAAAAAGAATTGAAGCTATAATTTCTGAGTAATCCTAAAAGAAAATAACCTTTATGAAGCCTTTTCATTTTTTGGGAAACTTCAATGTTTATTTCAAGTTGATCTCACAACTTAAATTTATCTTGGATCTAAAAATTGCTTTTCACTAAATACTTTACAAGTTGATGTGATTATCATTTAGTCTAGGGATGTCAATCGTGTTGGCCCGACCTATTTAAATTGAGTTTAAACGTGTCTCGTGTTGTGTTTGGATCAACCCATTTATTTATTGTGTCGTGTTGGGCCTATTCCGTTTAATTTTTATTGCGTCAAGCTTGGCTCACAGCTCATTTATATGTGGACCGTATTCTTAATGTTTTTGGTCGTGCTCGTGCTTTTATCGTGCTCTTAAGATACTTTTGTCATGTCACATAGCATATTTAAAACAAATACAAGGAAATAAGTTTTTAACTTAATGAAAACATTAAATTCTTAACATAAGAAAGCATATCATTAATTAAAAAAATTACCTCATTAAAAATTTTACCAATCAAAACCCATTAGGATAAAATCTTGATAAATAAAACTTCTTAATAAAACATATATTTTTATGATATGTAAAATATATTAATAAAATTAGTTTTATACTTCATCTTTATTAATTGAGCCATTATTGTACTTTTAACGTGTATGTGCTCTTAACGTGTTTGTGTCTAAAAATTGTATCAAGTTCAACCTATTTTAATAAACGGGATGGACAAGACTCATTTAATAATCGTATCTAATCGTGTCGCGCCCACTTTTTAACGTGTCGTGCTCCATCAAGTCCAGCCCACTTTGACATATCTAGTTTAGATTAAGGGCCCATTTAGTTTGCTGATTCGAGTTTAAATGTGACTTTATGTAAAAAATTTTACTGTAGTCAAAAAGTTAGATGTGACTGCTTCTGAGAATTTTTTATTGTAGTAAAACTCAAATTCTAAACTCGAATTGATAAAGTGAATGGGATCTAAACTTGTAACCATGATTCATCAAGCAATTTTACCACCGAGCGGTCCTCACTGCATAATGTTTCACCAATCACCATCAATCAAGGTACAATTTGACTGGTGGTTTAGTAGCACCCCCTTTTTTTTTTTTTTTTTTTGCATGGAGAATATGCTAGCCAAAGGTGTGATGACAATATGAGCTAAAATTGGTTGTGTATATACATATACACAGATAGCCCCCCTCTCTTTCCTCCTATATATATATATATATATATATATATATATATATATATCTCTGTAAAACAGGCAAACGGGAGGGTATATATATATATATATATATATATCTCTGTAAAACAGGCAAACGGGGAGGAGGAAGAGGAGGGGGGGCCATTGGACAGAAGCATGATGATAACAACAATAGAATTGGTCCGTAGAAGTGCAAACATTATTTAGCAACTGGGAATGGCCCCTACCAGTACCACTCAAATAAGTCTGCCACAAGAGACAATTGAATATACCAAGTACCATTATTGTTAGATTCCTATTTCACCTACATTTTCAAGGATATTTTTAGGGTAGGTTTTGAAAACATGAACTATCAGTCTTTTTTTTTTTTGTTATCAACCGTCATATCTTGATAAGTGGTTATCTATTATATATACTTTTTCATTTTAACATAATTTTAACTAAATTTAAAGATCAGAAAATAAGAAGTTTTACCGTAAAAGGACCTAAATTTTAAAACAAATAAAAATAAAAACCATTTCTTCACATAATCATTCAACATAGATGATGATGATATCACACACAACAAAAAATTAGAAAAAAAGACGATAATAAAAGCAGAAATGATTTGAACTACATGTTAGTGGGTGTATGAGAGGAAAATAACATTAAACTACATGCAGTGTATTTCATGCTAAAAGCCCAATGAGAAAAGATCCCGTTCATTTCACTGATTTGAGTTTAAAATTTGAGTGTTGCTACAGTAAAAAACTCTCAGAAATAGTCACATCTAACTTTTTTATTACAATAAAAAGTTATAACATAAAATCACATCTCAACTCAAATTAAAAACTCAAATTAGCGAACTAAACGGGTCTAAAATCTCTTATTTCTTTCGCATCATCATTCCATATAGTTGATGATATCACGCACAACTAAAATGAAATATATATATATATATATATAAATATATGCAATGATAATAAAAGCATAAATGATTCAAACTATATTGATTGTGTGAGAGAAAGAGGAAAAACATGCAGTGTGTGTGTGTGTCATGCTAAAAACCCAATAAAAGTGCATCATTTTGTTTGATCAACTAGGCTTCATTGATGCGTCAATTCATAATGTGTATGATGTGGGACCAAAACAGTGTCATAATTGAAAAAAGAATAAAGAAAGAAAAAAAAATGCTCAACAAAGGAAAGGCTGGGAGAAAAGAGGAAAAAATAAAATAAAATCTAAGTTGAATAAAGTACCTACAGGTCCTACCTAGTGGCTTCATGTATACTTTTCTGCCTCTATAAGTAGAGACTTTCCCAATACTACTAGAGCTATCAAATATCACTTGTAAGCCTTGTTGCATAAAATCAATTTACCTCTATTTTCCGTTTCCAATTTCCATGGCCCCAGTCCCCATTTCTCCCCTCAAAATTGGGCATATAGATGATGTCCAAGAACTTGGAAAATCCAAGTCCAAAATCCCTGAAAGATTTCTGAGAGACATAACTGAGAGGCCAACTCTGGTCACTCCTGAATCCTCATCATCACTTAGTGACATTCCCATCATAGATTTCTCCAAGCTTTCAAAAGGAAACAAAGATGAACTTGTTAGTGAGCTTGTGCGGCTTTTGACCGCCTGCGAGGAGTGGGGATTTTTTCAGGTAGAAAAATTGCATTTTGTTCATGTTTACTTGCCTTAAAAAAAGACACGGTTTATGAAACAAAACTAATCTCTTTCACCATTTTAGGTGATAAACCATGGAATTGAACTCAGTTTGTTGGACAAAATGGAGAAGATGGCCAAGGAGTTTTTCATGTTACCTTTCGCGGAGAAGCAGAAGTATCCGATGGCCCCCGGGACGGTTCAGGGATATGGGCAGGCTTTTATTTTCTCAGAGGACCAAAAGCTAGATTGGTGCAACATGTTTGCTCTTGGGGTTGAGCCAAAGTTTATGAGGAACCCAAAACTTTGGCCAACAAAGCCTGAAAACTTCAGGTAAATTGTGAAACTTTGCTTTCAAGTCATGTCAAGACTCTTTTGGTGTTTTTTAAGAGTATAAAAATTTTTACTTCTTTTTTCCTCATTTGGTCAGTGAAACTGTTGAGGCTTATTCAAGCGAAGTAAGGAAATTGTGCCAAAGTCTATTGAAATACATAGCCATGACTCTTGGCCTAAAAGGGGATGTACTTAATGAGATGTTTGGTGCGGCCGTGCAAGCTGTAAGGATGAACTACTACCCTCCATGTTCTAGGCCTGACCTTGTTTTGGGCCTAAGCCCACATTCAGATGGAAGTGCTCTTACAGTTTTGCAAGAAAGAAAAGGAAGCTCAATAGGACTTCAAATCCTCAAAGACAACAAATGGGTGTCAGTTCAGCCAATCCCAAATGCACTTGTTATAAACATTGGGGACACCATAGAAGTGAGACACATATTTTTGGCTTCATTGCTTCATTTTTTAAACATGGATATATACATATACATACATACATACATATATATATATATATATATATATATATATAGACTCATTTCTTTACTTGAATATTTCAGGTTCTTACAAATGGAAAGTACAAGAGTGTGGAACACAGAGCAGTGACTCACAAGCACAAGGACCGTCTCTCGATCGTCACCTTTTACGCTCCGAGCTACGAAATCGAGCTTGGCCCGATGCCCGAACTGGTGGATGAAAACAACACATGCAAGTTTAGAAGATACAACCATGGGGAGTACAGTAAGCACTATGTGACAAACAAGTTGCAAGGCAAGAAGACACTGGAGTTTGCCAAGATTCAAACCAACAACTCAAACTAAGCCCCACTTACTCTCACCCCATGTTGAAATTCCCATCATTAGCAATTAGCATCATTCATATATATATACTTACCATATATATATATATATATATATATGTATGTGTGTATGTATATGAGAAAAAATAGAATGTTTTATTAGACTTTTTTTTTTTTTTTTTTTAGTTCTCTCAATCTTGTAAGTAGGAAAGATAAGGGGTTGAGGGGTTTGCTTATGTCAAAGTAGAGCCTTAAATTATTGGTATTGGGCAGTACTGTATGGATGTAACCAATTAATGAAGCTTGTGGGGTCTTTGTGCTTCTAAGGCTTTTCTCTTGTCGAATTCTGTTTGTTTTGCATCAACTTAGCAGTTATAAGCGATAAGGGTAAAATATATCAATTTTACGTTATCTAAATATAAATATAACTTCAGTCATATAAGAATATTAAGTCACTTTATTTAAATAAGTTAATCTTTTAAAATAAAAATTCAATACTTTATAAAGTACAATTCATCTCTCTCATTTCACTCTTTAAATTTTAATTTGGTATCAGAATTCATTACTTAAACGAGTTAGATTGATTCATCAATATACAAAATTAATAGTGACTCCTATCAGAACACTATCTTACAGGGTGTGTTAAAAATAGTCTAAATATAAACATAACTATAGTCATATAAGGATATTGAACCACCACACTTATACAAATTAACCTTTTAAGATAAAAATCTAATACCTTATCAAGTGTAATTTTTCTCTTTCACTTTTATTCTCAATCTCTCCATAAGCTCTAATAGTAAGCATCACAAAAACAAGAATCAAACAGAAGCTTTTGTCACTTTTTAACTGTTTTTCCCCTCTCTTAGATTCCTAATGTAGGAAGAAGCGTTTGATACAATCTTTTGCTGAATCTAACTCTGCCCACCACCACCACACTACAACAACATGTTTCTGAATAGATAAAAAAACTTTGAAAATCATAGGTTCTCCATTGTTCACGGGAAAAGTTAGGAGCTCTTTTTCTCAGTGGTGGGAGAAAGATGAGGCCCCAATTACATATGAATACATATACATATAGGCCCTGTTTCGTGTGGAGGATTAAGGAGGATTTGATAGGATTAAATTTAATATTGTGTTTGGTGCACATTTTAAAGGACTGACTAGATAAACTTTTTATGCAGTTCATACCCTCTTAGGAGGGGATGTTGATATCCCCTACTGAAGCAAGGGATAATTTTTTAATAAAGCACATTGTGAAAAAACTAGGGACTTATTTGTAAATTTTTATAAAATTTAAGGTTTAATTGTAATTTTACAAAAGATGAGGGCTCAAATTGCAATTTATATTTTAAAAAATTATATTTTTGCCCACCAAGTTTTAAATTACAATTTGACCCCAAACTTTAAATTTTTTTTTTTTTTACAAAAATACCCTATCTAATAACACAACACCAAACATGAAATTGGGTTAAACTAAAATCTAATCCTATACTTTCCCAAACATTTCAATCAGTTACCCTAAACTATACTCTTCTATCTTGCGCACCAAATAGGATATGATATATATTACATACATACATATATATATATATATATATATATATTTCTTGTTCTTATTATTGGATTCAAGAGAAGCACCAAGTTAAAGCAAACTAGTGAGTAAGTTAAGGGTATTTGCTGAGTGTAAGCTGAAGTGACATTTTGAGTGGCAGCAAGAAGTAGAGCACAAAGCAAAGCTCAAACGTTGATGACATTAGATTTGAGCTATTTTAAGTGAAGAGTGACCCTCCTCAAAGTTCACTACACAAACTATAATAATGATTTCCAAGGAAAAATAATAATAAAATAATGCAAATATAAGTAACAACAAGGATTTTTTTTTTTTTTTTTTTTTTGGCTAAATCAAGTAACAAAAAGATTAGAAAAGAAACAAACGGTGCGATTAGACTAATGAAATGTGGAGAAGAAGAAATATAATGCTGAACCGTCAAACATGGCCTCTAAATAATAAAAGTTAGCAAAATGAATGATGATGCAATTAGTTCGGTGGAAATAGAAAAGGAAGAGACAAAAAATAAACAAATGAGAATGCATTACGCCATTTAGCATGGCTTTTTAATTTACCTTTTTCTTCCACAAAACCATCAGCAAAGAAGAATCAGTTTCCACTTTCTACAATTTTTCTACGCTGTAATTGTTAGTCAAGAATCGGTACTATAATTTTAACATTAACAAGACAAGATGACATAATCAACTTGTACATGGGATTTTTGCAATGTTCATAATCTCTTTCTTTCATCAAAAAAAAAAAAAAAAAAAAAAAAGATAATACCTAGTCACTTAATGACAAAATACATGTACAAAGTTGAAGCCTCATTATGCTGTAATTGATTTCTGAAAGATTTTTCAGTAAATGCCTTCAGTGGCATACCACCAAAAAAAAAAAAAAAAAAAAAAAAAAAAAAAAAAAAAAAACAAACAAACAAACAAACTGCATGTGGGATAAACACAAAGTTTGCTTTTGTTGACTCATTCACGACTTACTTGACATTTGGGAATCCACTCAAAACAAAAAAAAAAAAAAAGGAAAAAACAAAAGTAGAGTGCTAACGCAAGTGTCAGCTCTTCTTAACTTGCTATGACAATTAGAATTATTGGAACGGCACCAAATTCCTGCCCAACACATAGCTCGAATTCGTGTTATTTTATTAATTTGAGTTTAAAATTTAAATTTTATTATAATAAAAAAATTTTAAAATAATTATATTTAATTTTTTTATTATAATAAAAAATTTTCACATAAAATTATATTTTAATTTAAATTAATAAACTAAATAAAAAAAATTTTATATCTTAATTTAAATTAAAAACTCAAATTAATAAACTAAATAGGAGAAACCTCTTCTCTCTTAGGAATTTTGAGGAAGGTGATATAAGCAAATGGGTCCCAGAATCCAAGTCTAACGAACTTCATAAGTTGCAGATGCCAAACGTGGTCAATAAACAATTAGAAAACAAAAGGTAATGCGATGATTAGAAGAGTGAGATGAGAGAAGTGTGAAGTAGGGAGGGGGGTGGACAATAATTGGCGTCGGTTCAAGCAATTGCTGGTCTTTTCTTTGCGAGTTGGGCATGCAAAGAGAGCCGTTAATTTTGCTTCTTTCACTTCCTTTCCCAACCCATTCTGCCCAATTTGTCATCTTGTTCATCGTGCGCTTTCATTTCATGTCTTGGCATAAGCACCCGCCCCATTTCTTTAAATATTCAACCCCCAACTTTGCAAGTCCTTAAAATGATAATCTCATTTCTGCTTCTTCTTTATATATATATATATATATATGTGTGTGTATATATATATACACATGTTTATCTGTGTATATATGTAGCCAAATTTGACCCTTCTAATCAACTATACTTTTAACTCAAAACATGTATACACGTTTTGTCATGAGTACCCCATTTCGTCCAATGTTTCTACTATATATATATATATATATATATATATATATATATATATATATATATATATATATATTGGGTGTGTTGGTGTTTACTTGAATTCTTTTTAGGAATTTTTATGATGCCCAGAGAAAAATGTCGGAAATACGGTACTTTATACATGTTAAAAATTGTAGAAGTTTAAATGTTTAAGAGTTAAATAAATTACAATAATCTTGTGAATTTTTAAAGAAACACGATAATCTGTACATTTTACGTTATAAAAGTTTGATAATACTATGAAGGCATCGTGGAAAGACCCTTTCTTTTACACCCCCTGGGAGAGTTTGATGCGTGTAAAAATAGTTAAGAAAGCTCTCAAATTTTCAACGTGGCCAATGATTGCAAATCTTTGCTGAAATCTACTTCCAAGTTTATCCATTTGCTATTATTTTCTATGGGAAAAAAGAGACGTGACCTAATCGTTGAAGTATCTCACGATACATAAAAGAGACAAGTTCTTTTTTATGGAACTGCCACTTAATTTTTTTTTTTCTTTTAACTTTATTTTTTTTTATTTTTTTATTTTAAATAAGTAAGTTTTTTTTACATGTGTTCTTAAATAAATTTTTTTGCACGTGTTTTTATTTTATTTTTAATTGGTTATAATAATTATTTTTAAATGTATCTGTACTTAATTTTTTAATAATTATTATCTTTACATATATTTCTTCTTAAAATAAATTCAACAATCTGTAAATAGTTATATAAGAAATTAATGAATAATAAACTCTTTAAATGTCTTTTACAACAAGACCTGCAACTAATACTTTAAATATTAGGACTTTCGGAGGATTTTTATTACTTTCGGTCCCTTAAAATCTTTTCAGAAAGTGACAATTTTATAGCCTTTTGAATCGGTCTAAAAGTTCTTTTTAAAGACTAAATTCTCATGGTGCTAAGTGCTAATAACGTGCGTTCCAAGCATTTGAACTTCATATAATAACACTAGCAGTGCATCAACAAATGACTCATTCATCTTGTTCATCACATTAAGCAAAGAAGGTGAGAGTTACCATGAAAATATGACACGGCACACAAAAATGCATAAACGGGTGGCCATTCAAATACTACAAACCATTCCAATACCTAGTAGATTTTTAATTCACCACTGGAGTAATAATATTACCACATTTCCTTTCACTTTCAGTGGGTCAGAGAAAAAAAAAAAAAAAAAAGAAGAAAGCAAGCAGGGATTGAGTCATGATACATGAGGGTGGGTCCCACTGAAGAACCGGACCACATCGATTACAATTTTTTTCCAATTCATGGATCTATAATTCTCGCCAGTATCAGGCTCCAAAGGCAAAATGTACAAGCATTCACCGCGCCTGCTTCTAAGGAATCACAAAAGGGCGGGGGGGGGGACTCTGACTCATACGCTGGATTATAAGCCCCACTTCCACCATGAAATGACCATCTTTTTCGCGCTGATTCCAGAAGCGATAGTCATCAGTTTATTTGGCAACAAGGAATCATCAAGGCCATATCATGCCAAGTATCTGAACATGTTCGGGTTATCTTTGTCTCTTTCCAGATAGTCTCGGGTGATCAGATCTTCAATCCGCTTTTTAATAGCCTTGAAGTCAGGCTGCAAATGTAATTTAATCAATGCCACGGGATTAGAACACGAGTAAAAATATGATATGCACGACTAGTTGCTGAACTATACAAACCTTGAACATGCGACCCAACTGCTCAACACACTCCATGACTAATTGCTGATGACCCAAAACTTTACGACTCTTCATGATGCGTACAATCGAGGCATCAATGGCATACCGTCTGTCCTTGTCAACATCCTCAATTACTTTCTTTTTCTCATCCACTGGAGGGAGAGGGATCTGTACGTGTAACAAAATGATTTGAGAGACACAAGAGAGAGAGAGACAGAGAGACAGACAGAGAAAGAATATCTACCCACCTTGATCCTCCTCATCTTGTCCGTAAACTTTGAGTTGAACTCAAAGTGATCGGTGGGCAAGATGGTTTTCGTACTTGGCTCCTTGTTGAGAATTTTGTACTTGGCGCATGACAAGGAATGGAGCAGTCTAACAACATCATCATCACCCAGGTTTAACTGAGTCATTATTTCTGAGTAACTCAATCTATCTGAGGAATTGAATAGCAACAAGGCAGAGGCCTAAAAAAACAAAAAAAAACAAAACAAACAAACAAAAAATGAAAAGAAGAGAAAAGAAAACCATCGTAGAATAACGAAACCACCATCTAAAAGTCTATGAAACAATCAAATGAGGAAGCATGTCAAGACTAAGGAATTTTGAACTAACCTGATACGTTGTCACAATCAGCTCCATGGTTTTTGGTTCAAATTTCCCACTGATATTACAAATTCCTAGGGAATATATCCATGTAAGTTTTCTGTGCTTTGTTTTTGTCTGGTAGAATTCCCTGAAAACTTCGACACACTTAACCTGAGAAAAGAGAGAGGGAAAACAAAAAAAAAAAAGAAAAGAAAGCTAATAAACTCTCCAAGAATTAAGCTTACAAGGTTAAGAAGAGGTGAAGGAAGATGAGACGTTGACACATACCATCTCAGCTGGAAGGTTGAGGTCAAAAGACTTGTAACTTGGCCAGAAGCCAGTGGTCAGTACTGTAACCGTCAAATCAATCCCTGGATTTGCATGAGGATTGGTACTTAGATACTCCTCAAAACTGGTTTGGTTTTCCTTTGCTAAAGTCAAGTCCGTCACCTGGGAGAGGAAAGTAGCTTTTTTCAGACACCTTCTTTAAGATACTTGCAGACAATATTATCTTGTAAAAAGCCTATAGCAACTGACCATTCCCTCCATCTTTGAAGTGAACTGTCCTCCACACTGTTGTTTCAGTTTTGTCAAAATACATCTCTCATGGTCATCGTTTGCGCTCTTGTCAAAAAGAAGGCGTCGGGCAAGCTTTTTCCTGTCAGCCATAGACATAGATCAGTAATCTAATATCTACTAATTTCAGGTGAAGTATCAAAAAATTATAACCTTCTTAACCAAAATAAAGAAACAAATAAAAAGAAAAGGACTACAATCATTACCTATAGAACTCTGCAAAGAGATCCTTGTCACTGATATAAGCAAGCAGCTTTACAACCTGCCAATTAATTAAAAGTCAATAGCTAAATCCTCACGTCTATGGAAGTTAAATATATTAATAACAAATCAAAAATTCTGAAAACCTTTTCCAGAGTCTCCTCAATGGCTTCGTCACTCAGTTTCTCACTTCCACCTTTCTTCAGAATGTTATCACAGAAAGTGGCAAGCAGTTCTGCACTTGAGCTTCCAGCAACACCCTTGTTGCAGAAGACCTCAAAAGCTTCCTTAAGGGCCTGCGGGAGGGGAAAACAAGATGAGATAATATACAGAAGTCAGCAGCGATGAGTGCATTTTTCAAGCCACTTCCATATGCAAACCTTGTGAAAAAGTGTATGGTTTTGAAAGCAGTCATTCACGTATGCTAGATACTTGTCGTGTAGCTCGATGACCTTTCTGACAAAAACCTGAAGATCAAGCCACGTTAGTTTATGCTTGAAACAAGCAGTCTCATCAAAATATAATACTTTACAGAAAAGAGACCAAAGAGTTACCTGCTCTTGTAAACCAACCACATCCTTCTTCTCTGCCTGTGGACAAAATAATCAGCATTCAACAAAATCAATTGTTAGTGACCAGGGCATTAACCACTAATCGACACATAATGACGGAACGAATGAAACCACAAAAGAAAGCAAAACGTGTTCATTAACATGAAAAGCAGAACTCAGTTCAAGAGAATCGAGAATTTTTAACAAACCACAACTTGAGATTTCCACAATGATACATTAGTGGGGGATATATACTTTTAGAGATACCAAATTGCAGAAACTAGTTAAAGAGAATCAAGACACCGACCTTCTTGTTGCTTGCTGCATCTTCAGCCTGTTTAACTAGCGTCATTCCTTCAGCAGTGACATGCTGCAGTGTAGATAAGAGAATGTCATATAATACTTTACAAAAAAGAGACCAAAGAGAGAATATAATTTAACTCAAATCCCTTTTTAACCCAGGAAAACAGTTCACAAGTAAAGGGCAAACCTGTTTGAATATATTTGAAACGGGATCCAAGCCTCGAGGTATCTTAGAAAAGAGCCTGAACATCCTAGACAAATCCCCCACCTTTTAAACAGCCAAAAAAAAAAAAAAAAAAAGAAAGATAATAACTAGTCAATTTACTGATGTCTACAATCTAAGGTACAATTATTAAAGTGTTTGAAGCCAAGTAAACCTTATCATCTCGCAGCAATGCATGGCATCCAGAGTGCTCTTTCTCAAGCAGCTGTGTTGCATATACGGACAACAACTCATGTTGAACTTTCTACAAAAAATCATGACACCAAAAGGTCAGATTATCCAAACATCCTCGCCCATGAACTAACTTCACCCAAAAGAATGATTAATATAATGAATTACAAACCTCCAACAGCTTTGGCTCACTACTAGAGTGCAAGTAATGAGAAACCCTCTCTTTCTCCCTTCTTAAACATTCCTCTGCCTGGAATTTCAAATTTCAGAAATTATTCAATATAGACAAATATTGCATTTTACCAGATAGAGCACAAGCAAAAGAAGCTTACTTTCAGCATATAATCTGGACAAGAATCTTCTAGGATCCAATTTGAAGCTTTTCGAGAATAATAAGCTGCAGTATCTTTAAGCATGGTTGCTTCGAAATCATTCTCATAGTGGTCCATTTGCCCCATTCCAATCTCAACAAATATATCTAAAACATTCTTTAGCAAAGCTCGGTCTATCTGCTCTCCTTCACGTTCCTGGTCAATCTGATTAAAAGAATTTATCAAACCTCTTTTGACCAAAGCCAGATTAAACCCCAAGTTAAGCGAAATGCAGACATACCAGAGAAATCACAGCATCCCTAACTTTTGCATTCAATTCCTGGTAGACCTGAGAATGAGAATATATGTGCCCATGATATCACAGTTTGATTTTTATTAAAAAGAGGTGAAGGAAACAATAGAGTACATTTACTGGCTAGAAGGATTAAGAAAAAGGATGGGGGACTGTTGATAAAAACTAAAAAAATAACATAACGAAGGGCAAAATGGTTACTTTCAGGACTAAGGACTGAGTCATGACTTACCAGATCACGGAAACAGGTGAGGCCAACCTCATTAAGGGGTGGAAGCGACCTCCGAGCGATAAAGTAGCGGTCAAGGTAATAGAAGAAACGAGAGAGCCACCTAACCATGATTTTATGGTTTGCCCATCTTTTCACAAGTTCTCTCAACATAAACTCATCATGTTTTTCTCTTAACGAGGGAAGAACCTGAGTTAAAGAAGAAAATTCAAGCTTAACATCTTAGGCTAAAACAAAGTTTGTTCTCTAAATTTCCAACAAAGGTAAACATTAGTAAACTCATAAATTCAAGGGCGCTTTTCATAGGATAATTGTCAATTGCAGCAAGCACTCATAAATTCAAGCGTGCTTTTCATGGGATAGAAGTACAAATTGTTAATTGCAGCAAACACGTTTTGGAACTTCTTAAGCTCTAAAGAATGCATTTCACACTTCTTAAAGTTAGGACAACTAATCAAATTTGATCCTCGAAAAATGAACAAAAATGCATGTAAAGGAAGCAAATATGTAAAATGTTCCTCACTGTTGAAGTAATGTACTCTTCAAATGATTCACGGTATTTGTCATACAGCTGCTGGGAGTAGTCATGTGGGGGCTTTTGAGTGCACATATTATAGATCGTTCTGCAAATGATATTAAGGACAACACATCTCCACATAAAGTTGAAATTCAGAAGAAACAACCAAATGGGATTAATTAAGAATCAAAGAAAAACAAAAAACCAGAAAGCATATACTTCAAAATGGATACGTGTAAAGCATCATGTAGTCCTCGGAGCTGAACTGCGGCTCCGGCAGTCCTTCTAGAATGTTCTTCAGCTTGGTGATTCCCTTCTGCATAAACTCCCATCCTTGTTCTAGGTCAATCGTCTTTCGTTCATTCATCGCCATTTCGTCAACTTCTAATCAATCAATTATCACAATCCCAAAGTCAAATCTGCATCTGCATAATGAGAAAACATCCGTACCCAAACGATTACTCAAACTTGAAGCTCAAAACAATGTAAACGTTCAACAGAACACTTCAACAAATTTCCTATTTTTATCGCTAGAACCTGACGCCAACGAACCGAAGAACCCTAGACTCCTCTTTGGCAACCGGGAAAACAAGTAGGTAATGCAAGATATATCAACAGAAAACGACTCCCAAAGATTCCATCCAACGGTTTCTAGGCAATCAAGAAACCCTCAAGATCCCAAAAATCCCAGAAAATCAGCCTCCAAAAGCGAAGCACCCCACTATAAAGATCAAAATTCAAGCTCCAAAACAACAAAATCAAGAACAACCAAAGGATCGACAATCATCAAGCAGGTAATGATGAAGCAAATCAAAGAGAAGTGAAATGAAATGAAAACAAAAGAAAAGAAAAGAAAACGAAAAATACCTGATTCCGAATGACGAAGGAAGCGAATTGCAGAGAAAGGAAGGTGCGAAGAAAACCCTAGCGATGATGAAGCGCAGATGAAGAGGAAAACGAAGACGACGAGCTCCAAAGGAGCATCGATGGAGAATTTGATTTTTTTTTTTTTTTTTTTTTTTTTTTTTTTCTGCGGAGCAAAAAGGTCTTTGGAGTTGAGATCAGATGTGGACTCTTTTGGATTTGGAGTCCCCTATTATTTCCTTTTCTTTAATAACTATTATTTTTCCTTGTTCTGTTTATTTTGATATTTTTTATTAAGAATAACTATTTGTTTTTTTTTTTTGTGAAAATTGCTAATTATTTTTTGAATTTCACTAATTTTTATTCAAAAAGAAAAACTACCAATTATTCTAGGCAGAACAAACTACTAATTATTTTTATTGTTTCTCCTTTCATCTTTTTCTTAGTTTTATTTTCTTTAGAATTCTCTGTTTTTTTGTTATATTTATTTTGCTCACGTGTATTTTTTTTTTTTTTAATGAAGGTTCTCTCTCTCTCTCTCTCTCTGAAAAAGGTTTTACCTTTTCTTTTAATCCAAGGCAATGGAACATCAACTTAATTTTGTTTTATACAAAAAAAAAAAAAAAAAAAACTTAATTTAGTAGGTCTTACAAAAAATATATAATAATTTGGAGAGGATTCTTTTCAGAAAAAAATTTGAATTTCGGTAACTAATTAATATGAGAGTTAATCAAGTACATAAATATGGATTCGGATCACCTGTTCAAAAAATATAGTTCTGATTTTCAAGAAAAAAAAATTGTATTTCTGTTACTAATTAATATGACAGTTAATTAAGTATATGATACGGATTCAAATTATGTGGCTAGAAAATATAATTCCAACCGTATGAGCTGAGAACAATAATGAAAAAAGTTATATCACTAAAGTCTTGTTTATTCCACGGATTTGAGTTTTATTACAGTAAAAATATATCAAAAACAATCATATTTAATTTTTTTACTACAATAAAAAATTTCATATAAAATCACATCTCAATTGAATTAAAAACTCAAATCAACGAACTAAACAAGCCATTATAAATGATTTAACTTGAAAAATGAAATCAAAAAGTCTCTTCAAAACAAAAACAAAAACAAAACAAAAGAATGTTGAAAAGGGAACACTCAAGACTTTCCCATTTGAGATTTAAAAGGAAAATAAAGTCTGTTTTTTAGGGGGAAGAAAATAAAAGAAACGATAGCTAAGAATAAGAAGTAAGAAGTCAATGCAAACGACAATAAAAAACTAAAACAACACGGAAAAAACAACAATCAAAGGAATGACAATCATTCGAACGACATTGAATTTGAGAAAAGGGACGGTTGATATAAGAAACAACAAGAATAAGTAAAAATAATATTAGCTCTTTCATATCAAAAATAATAATACTAATAATAATAGGGAAAATCAATAAATGGTTGTTTTTTATCACTTTTTTTAATAAACGGCCAAAAGATTTTTATTTTAGATGGGTGTTTTTTTTTTTTTTTTTTTTTCGCCAATCGATGATTGCAAACGACAAATTTAAAAAAAGGATCTTTAAAACAACCAATGACAAAAACCACAATCAAAGGATAGAGCCACAATATTCGTGATTAACAATCATTTGAAAATAATCTATTTTATTGATTGATGAAATTATTAATTGATTTTGATTAATAATAAGAATAAAAACTTTAATCAATCATTGAATTTCAATCAATTATTGACCGTTAAATAAAATTAAAAAAAATAGTCATTTTTAAACCATTTATGATACAAATCTTTCAAAAATACTATTTGTTTTTAATAATTTAAAGAATTTCTCTTATAGGATTAAAAAAATAAACTACCAATAATTTTTTATTTTCAATTGTCAAACTTATATTAAAAATTATCTATTTTATATATTTTTTTAATTTGACGTAATTTTTTACCGATCTAAAAGAAACTTTCTACTAGTAGAGTGGAGAGATTTTACCAGAAAAGTCTAATAATAAGAGAAATAATAACAATAACAGCAACAGTTGACAAATGACAGCATTCATGGAATAACAATTAAGCAAAAAGATAATGGAATAAAGCGTCAAAAAATGAAACAACAATAATTTTAGACCAAAAAAAGATTTAGAAAGAAGACAAAAAAAAAAAAAAAAAAAATTAACAACAATCTGGAAACGACTAAGACAAAGAACTAGTAAAAAGGTGACAACAAAAGTAAAAAGATGACAATCAATAAATCAATAAACAATTATCTATATATAAGAAATGACCATCCTAAGTACTATTCACATACTTTTTCAACAGAAACGACATCATTTTAGTTTAAAACGCGTGAATAGTAACATTATTACTACAGTAATTTTTTTTTTTCTCTAAGGTTTTTTGCTTTTCATTTTAGTTCTTTTTATCTATCTTTTTTTATATAAGAAAAGAGAATCTTAAGTACTATTCACTTACTTTTTCAACCAAAACGACATCGTTTTGGTTGAAAAGCGCGTGAATAGTAACAGTGTTACCAATTATATATATATATATATATATATATATTTATTTTTTTTTGCTCTCCAAGGTTTCTTCCTTTTTCATTTTAGTCCCTTTTTTCAATCTTTTTTAGCTACTTGTCCTAAAACTTTTTTTTTTTCAATTTTTGTTTCTTTTTAGGCTTTTATATGTTTTAATAATAACATGGTAATTAAAACTTCATATATGATTATTCTCCACGTGTATAACATCTGTTCTTCAAACAAAATGAGTCTCTAAGTACTATTCACATATTTTTTCAACCAAAATGACGTCGTTTTGGTTGAAAATGCGTGAATAGTAATAGTGTTGCTACATTAGTTTTTTTTTTTTTTTTTTTTTTTGGCTCTCCAAGGTTTTTTTTTCCTTTCATTTTGGTTCCTTTTTTATCCGTTTTTGGCTACTTATCCTAAAACTTTTTTTTTTTTTTTAGTTTATTTTTAAGTTTTTATATGCTTTTAATAATAACATGATAATTAAAACTTAATACATGATTACTTTTCATGTTCTTCAACTAGTAAAAAAACTAAGAACAAACAATAAGTAAAAAATAACAGCGAATTGAGAAGGAAACACGAAACGACAAGTAAAAAACTACCATGTTTACTTCACCAATTCGAGTTTAGAATTTGAGTTTTATTATAATAAAAAGTTCTCAAAAACAGTCATATTTAACTTTTTTATTACAGTAAAAAACTCTCACATAAAATCACATCTCAACTTAAATTACAAACTCGAATCAGCGAAACGAACGGGCCCGAATGAATTTGAACAGTCAATTAAAAAACACAACTGTAGAACAAAAAGAAAAAGGATTGGTAAAGGACAAAGAGAACAATATGGAAAATGACATGAGTTAATTACAAAAAGCAAACGGGCAAGACCAAAAGAGAGACAATTGATTGAAGTTAATAAATAAATAAAACAAAAACCTTCAAAAATGATGTTTTGAGAAAATTGATTGAGGTTAAAAAAAAAAAGAGAAACAATGTTTTGAGAAAAACGACAATTGAGGTGAATGCTAACAAAACATAATACGACAGTTGCGTAGAGAACGACGACAAGTAACAAAACAACAACTGTATATTAAAAAAAAAAAAAAAAAGAAAAAAGAACAACAACAAATAGAAAACAAAGATGGTATCAACAGAAAGAGTGGATCCAACGGCAACGACGATTCAAGGAACAGAAGAAATCATTTTTGCAGTTAATACTAAAAAAGATTAAATACAACAACAGCTTTAAGAGAAACGGTGAGGTATGAAAAGATGACAACAGCGAATAAGAATGATAAAAGGCCGTTTAGTTCGCTAATTTGAGTTTTTAATTTGAATTGAGATGTGATTTTATAGGAGAGTTTTTTACTGTAGTAAAAAAGGTTAGATGTGACTATTTTTGATAATTTTTTATTGTAATAAAACTCATATTTTAAACTCAAATCGGTAAAATGAACAAAAATAACATTACATAATAAACAATATGACAACTTATCGATCCATCCTAAGAGTTTAAGAGGAAGTTAGTGGGTATGGACTCAACCACAGGCAATCATGAAGATAAATATTAGAAAAATTTATGTAGTATGGCACAAAAATCTAATAACTTTATATTTATGATATCTAGTCTTCTACATCTTTATCGATTAAAAAAAACATATATTTTACAAGAATATTATTGGAGTCGGAGATGTCCAATCATAGTTGTCGAGAAGAAAAAATAATTTGGTAAGATATTTTTTATGTTCAATCTGTAAGGGATACACACAAGTGTGGATATGAGAAAGTGTCATTGAATCCAATTCACAATAATTAATAGGTTCTTCACACTTTGCATATTATATTTGTTATTTAACATGAGGGTCTCCTTGTAATAATAATTTTTAACTTAAAAGAGGGACCTAAACTAATATTGTAACGATAAATTATTAATAATTCTAAATATAATGGGCGCGTTTAGAACTTATTTTAAAATGAAAATAAAAACGTTTTTAATTTTAGGCATAAATTATTTTTGAAAAATACGTTTAGTAATTTTATTAATAGATTATTTTTAGTGTAAAAAAAATTCAATAATGTCTATATTTCTCTCTATGTGCTCAAGAGAGGAGAAAATGAAAACAAAAAATGAAAAATAACTAAATATCGTTTTTCATTTCTCTCTTATCTTACAATAAACTAAAAAATCATTTTTATTTCCGTTTTTTATTTTTATTGCGCCAAATGCCATTTTAGAAACCATTTTCATTTTTTTTTTCTTGAAAAACATAAAAAATAAAAACGATATCAATTCTAAATACGGCCAATATCTTATGTGTTTTGCAGCGGAGTAAATAATAATAATTTTTGTGAGTGCAAAAACAATCTTTATCACTTCAGAGACGCTTGAGCCTCTTTTTTTTTTTTTTTTTTTTTTTTTCTTTTTATAGTCTCACACAAAAATCTCATTAGGAGTTCTCATTGGGTTAACTATAATTTGATTAGGATTAGAAGTGGTTCACTCTCAAGCCAAAATTTGTCTCAATTTTTACGATAAAATACCTTCTGTGATAACCAACATTGTCAGTACAAAAAATATAGCAAGTACGAACAATATGTTATGAACAAAAAGGGCTTAAAAAAACTAAAAGACTAAATTAAACACCTTAATTACGATTTTAAATCTGAAAAAACAAAGAAAACCTAACCGTTTTTAAATCTAGATTCCACAAAACAACCTTACTTCTTAGATATTGAAAATAATCTTCAATAAAATATTACTTGCAAAGTTGAAAATCTTGAAAATTAGCATTATTAATGAGTGTTGCTTCCGTTTCTAATAAAAGTTTTTAGTTGAAGATTAACATTTCACTTTGAACTAATGTCATTTCTCAAATCTTTTTTTTCTCTTTTCGAAGTATTTCACCACAATCCAGATAAAATTTCTAACAAAATAAAGTTTTGCAAGCATAATA